>SKCR01007818.1:0-648908 GCA_019454045.1 Zanthoxylum bungeanum | reverse complement strand
TAGCTGAATGAAACTTCATGAATGGAAACACAGCGTTTTAACATTGTTAACGCAAGCATTTAATGTTCAACTCCAATGCTCTTCCATAATCCATACCCCGAGTCAATAAGTACAGTGTACATAAGATATAAGGAAGAAACCTAGAAACAAAAGATAAGCATCAAAAGTTAATAATACAAACAGCCCACTACTACATACTAGCATTTGGAATACATGAAACATATTTTGCGAACGCAAATATATTCAACATCAGAATGAGATAAGCAGAGTAAAAGTATTTCACAAGTTGTTGCAGTACCCAAACCAACACGAATAGCTGCATACCCAAAACCAGGATTTATTATGTACAGTTCAAGAGTCCAGATCAATAGTTATGTAATTTGTTTATAAGCCCGACAGTCGCAAATACAACATACAATGTACACGAAGTTGATTCTATCTGTAAATACATACACACCACGCACACGACGCTGTGACGAACCTAAATTTTCTCAAAGAATCAATAATCTGAGATGGACTTCAGCACAGTTAACACAAACATACAGAATGTACACAGAATGGACCATGCGATAAAAGTTCACAATTTTATAGGCCATCTAAAGCCATGGTCTATCAATTAGAAACTAAGTTCTTTATAACTAACCTTAAGCCCTTCATAGAGTGCCCGAGAACGGCACGAACGCAAGCAAGCATGGTCATATTCTGATCGTACATACTCACGCAGTTGTTGCAATTTCATCCTCCGGCGCCATTGCTGCCATGACCATGCTAAGGGAGGTGCAAGAATAGCAAGAATGCTGTACATAGCACCCTCCCACCAATGATAAGTTGCAATAGCATTTATCTCATCCACAAATGAATTGAATTCACCCTCATATCTACAAGATCAAATAAACAGCAGAGCAATAAAACCCATGCAGATAATATCAATAAAGGCATTAAGGCCCAATAATAGATTCAATTATAAAATTAATGACTACACAACCGTGAGGATCATCTAAGAAACTTGAACATCCAATGACAATAAAGTGTTAACTTACACTATCTCTTTTATTTGTTCTGGAGGAGTATGGGGGAGGTGCCAAGGTTCACTGAAAGTATTGGGACCCATAAAGTACATCCTATGAACATGACTATGGGACTCCTCAGCTCTATTTGTCTCCAAAACCTGAAAAGTGAACAGCACCTTCTCAACTTCCAACCACAAAAGGCAAAATGAACAATAAAAAGATAGGGAGGAAAGCGAAGTTCTGAAGATAGATTCTAGATCGATATAGTAATCATGAGAGAAAATTTACCTCATTCAGTGACTCCAGGAAAGGAAATGAGTGATCAATTTGAGAGCCATGTTGAGTGGGAGCTGGGCCTGGTAATTCATCAACTCCGACAAATTTCATCCGAGCAACACTAAGCACCAGCGCTAAGAGGATGAGGAGACCAATGAGAAGAAGACAAAATAACCAAGGCCCGCCAAATGTGTAAATTAACTCCTCAAGGGCTGTATAACAGTTTGGCATGTGGTATCTGTCGGAAATGCATTTGTAAGGACAAGGTGTTTCAGCAATACCACCTGTTACAACAACAACAAAAGGTTCTTAAGATCAGCTTACTGGAGTGGAAAAAGTATTTGATATTGACTTTCAGCAGACATAAAATGTCAGCGACTTAAAACAACACATGGAAGTAGCAATTCGAGAATTAAACAGATAATGAGAGCTGCAATGTTTTCTTAAGTGGTCCACCATTCAAGCTTTATAACATGTAACACAGGCACTGACTGAGAGAAATACCTCTGACATAAATATAAACGGCACGGTGGGGAAGCTCGTTAGGAGGGCACTGATGACAAAGAGCTTTATCAGATCCAGTAACGTTCTTATATGTGCCAAGAGGACATTCCTGAAAAATTACAAACAGATTATTTACAAACATTGTTAAGGTTCTGATAAGGGCTACCTGGACAAGATTGACAAAATACAAACAATGAGAAATAAAAACTTTTTGAGCTGCAGTATAATAACTTCTTAATATGGAGTTAAAATGGGGGACACGGTGAATAAAAGTAGATATGTCAGAAAAAGTTCTGTTCTCTATGAGATATAGTACCCAACTTTCTGTAATAAAAAAGTTCTCAACTAAAAGAACATGTTTACTGTAAATAAGATGCCCATTACCATCTCCTCCCCCCTCCCCCCCCCCCCCCCCCCCCCAAAACCAAAAAAACCTGCGCCACAAAACACACACCCCGGGAGCTATTTTTTCTTCCAAAAACAAAAACTCATAATTCATAACAATAAAAGATATGAAAATGTCATAAAATTGCAACATCACCTCACAAAAGATCCCATAGAGCCCTTTCGGGCAGGCTTTGCCAGTGGTTGTTCCATTTTCTCCAGTAGCATTCTCATGTCCACCCAGCCCACCCCTAAAATAATGATAGACAACATCAACATAATATGAAAAAGAAAATAGTAAATATGAACCCCAGCGGAGAACATAAGTGTGATTAATATCCATGATATCATTGCAACGCTTGTGAATTTTGTTAATAGACGCAAGAACTATTCAGGTATGTATACTTGGAACATTCAACTATCTACTAACCCAGTGTGAATGCTTCCTCTTACACTTGCAATGGGCTGGTAGACATCTCCTGTAGGAATGTCCGACCAATGAAAGTGAATCCTACCACCACCACCTCCACCACTCCCCAAACGACTACCATATCCTCCAACACTCGAAAAAAGTGCAGATTCACCAATATCCAGTGTATGCAAAAACAGAAGTATTGTTCCACCAGAACCACCACCAGGACCTCCAACTGAACCATTTCTAACAACATAGTTTTTCTTTGTGGAAGGTTTTTCTGAACTTTCTCCATCAGCTTTTACTGCACCTTCAACAGAAAATCTAGACAAGGGATGTTCAAAGGAACCCATCACTGCTCAGACAGAAAACGAATGAAATAAGCAACTAAAAAAATAAATATCTACCAGCTCAGATGAACTAGTAAAAAAAAGTCCAACAAACCAGTTTTCTTTAAATATAAGAAGTTAATTTGGCCATAGATTAATCTGATGAACAAATATACCATTCCCACTCCTGGGAACAGAAACTATGCCAGCGAACGAAGTCAATACAACAACAGCATAATAGTAGCAGCACAAACTCATCGTCTTTCGCACATCAAATTTATTCAGACAATTAAAGACACGAGAGTAAAAGACTTGATCTTTATATTCACAAAAGTTCCAAAAGCATCTATCCAAAGAATAAGCACAAACATACCTATGATACCACCACCTGAAGTCGAATTACTGGAGCTGTCATCTCCACTTCCACTTCCAAGTTCACAGGGTAAGTTTGCATTTCCATAAGAAATTCCTCCTTCAACACAACTATGATTAAAACATCCAAGCCCACCTTTACCACCATGTCCCCCACCGCTTCCTATACCATTGCCTAATACTTTACCTCTACCAACACCACCTGTGCAGCCTGCACAACAGAAAACAAATGCAGCTCCATCACGATCTTTAACCAAGCTATGTTTTCTTTCCTTCAAGACCACAAATGGACTATAAACTGTATGCACATATGAGTGCCTAAGAGAGCATTAGTGCGAGTGAGGTAAAGCAAAAAAGTAGTAGTCGTTAGTTATTAGTGGTAATAGTGAAAATGTAAGAAAAACAAAAGGAAACAATTTAAGGAAAAAGAAAGTGTACCCATTCCAGATGCACTTATAGTTCCAGAAGACCGGACAGATATAGTTCTTGCACGGTGAAAATGGATGACTGAACCTTCTACTAGACCATCAACATCAATATCCTCAACTCGACAGATCTAAAACCACAAACTAATGTAACTGTTAAATAGATTGAAAAGATGAAAAAATTTCATATCATACAACAGCGCAAAGTATATTTATGAAGACCTGAAGAGTAAATGACAGAGATGAGTTCACATTGCAATCTTCAGGAGGATGAAGTAGTTCAACAGGGCATTCTTTGAGTTCGCAATAGAGCCTTGGTGTGCTACAAAGTATGTTTACAAAGAAAAATTTGGTTTAATATAACAATAAAGCACAAGAGACCTTGAACAAAAGTATGACCCAAGAAATCCAAACTTACACTGCATCAGTTGTGGCATTCTCTAAGGGACCACGCAAAACAGATCCAGGTCCAACCTTCATGGAAAAAATGGGATTCATTTAATAATACACATATATATAATTCTGTCACAATCATTCATGGAGGTCTAGCAATAATGTTCATAACTTTGCCATTAGTAGTCACTCATTCTGTAACAGTAGAATTGGAATCATGAGGAGCTACTGAGCCACCTAAATGGATCTTCAACCACTATTAATTGAACAATTGGAAAGTGAAAAATTGCCAAAAACCCACCCATAAGATTAGAATGGTTCTATAGACTATAATTAACCAAACCCAAGCTCAAGTGAGAGAGAGAGGTACAAACATCAATATGGTAAACTTAGTGACCTATTCAAGCAAATGGAAAGTCACATTAAAAATACTTTAACAAAAGAATCCCAGAATACTACAGTGTAGAACAATAGAACAAAAATTTTAGAATTTGGTGCTAAGAAGTCAGAAATGATAACGAAACATTAAAAGAATGTCAAAAGGGCTCACAATCAACCACCAGTACATAATACAAAATGCAACAAGGACAAGTAAATGTCACAGCGAAAGCCAATAACACATTAAGATTTACCAAGATAAAATACAACCAATAACAAGCTTGATTCTTTATAATCTCATTAAAGAATGTAATAAAAATTATTATGTTATGAAATAAAACCTATTGAATAGCGACATATATTTTTGAGCTGGTGAGGAGAAACACGTATGCAAAACTCTTGGGCAAAAGGCATGACCATTTAATGGTACTGGCATTAGATAAGTATACTATTTCAAAGGAACAAGAATCACATGCACACTTTAGAGTTAAAGAATAATATTACTATACATCCAACCGGCCATAGTGCCAAAATTCCGATATCCATCCACTGATCCATGTCACCAACACAAACATTTGGTCAATATGTACAATTATAAAAAGCAGCTTACATGAATACTGTAGAACAATGACAGAACAAGACGTTGCGCTTCAATTCTATCCCCTAGGCCTGTTAAATTTAGTAAACCTTGTCCATTAACTCCCAAATTTGCATTTGAATGTATGACAGAAAATTCCTGATCAGAAAAAGACAGAGTCTGTCAATAAGTGTGTCCCAAACTTGTTAAGAAAGATGGAAAAGACAATAGATATACCCTGAGAACAATTAAATTGCTAGCCCCGAGCAAGGAAGTGTCAACTGTTGCATCTCCGCCCCCATCTATGAACATTTTGGAATTCCACATTAAGAATACTTTTACAGTCATGCGTAGAGCCCCATAAACCTGAAATTTAATAAGCCAAATGATCAACCAGCTCGCTAAAACATATTCTGAGGTTGAAATATATGTGTTTGTGTGTATTTAAAGAAGAAAAGGAAAAAGTAACCAAGTAAAAACATGCATTCTGGCAAGAATTAGTTCAGCCATGTGTTTGAAAGTACGAACAGCATTCATTCCCAAGGCAGAACAAAAGAGAAAAAGAAACAAAGTAGAAACATATTTTTGGCTATAAGTGGTCCAGTCTGTGTATGGAAAGAAACAACAGCATTCACATAATATTTATTTTTTATTAACATATAGATCAAAACTTGGCAATTGCAAATGGTAAAATGCCCAAAAGAATTGTTTAAGTATGCAGATCATAAAGAAACTGAATCAATTTTAATCCAAATATACTTGAAGGGAAAAATAAATGCAATTAGATGCATAAGTAAATTAATGCTATCAGTGTAATAATATGCTTCAGGAGAATGAGAGGCTTTTTACAACGAGTACATCAAACTGTAGACAAAATTTCCAAGTACTAACTGCCTGGAATAGATCGGTGATCGTGAACATAACTATAGCATCACTAACCTATAAACTGCAGCATGCGATGTAAAATTTCCAGTTACCTTGATTATGGAGTCACTCATCAACAATTCTTCCGCCAGCAATTCAAACTCTGACGAAGCATAATGAGCAAGACCAAAGCTCAAAACTCCACTACATGAAAGACTTATCTGTCCCTGGACCTAAAGAGAGCACGAAACAGATAACTGAGTTTAATTCTTAATGCATAACATGATTATCTTAATTCTTAATGCATAACATGATTATCCCAAACTCACGTTCTATGACTTGCAATAATGATAATAATAGCAAAAAATATAACAACAATGATGATGATGAGGAGAATAAAAAAAAAAGAAGAAAAAGGAGAACAGGGCATCACTAATAAAAAATAAAAAATTCATAATACTAAAACAAAAATAACTAGAGGAATTGATTAATTAAGGTAACAACATATTTAATACTCTTTCTCAAAATGCTCTAATGAAAAAAATCATAAACAAAAGGCCAACAAATACCAATAAAATAAAAAGCCTAGAGGAGAGAGAACCAGAAATGCGGCATTATCATGTAACAAAATATAAGTACAGATAGTAGACAAATAGTTCACAAAAACAACGATCTTTTCCTTTATGAACCCTTTTCAAACAAGAAAACATCAATTTGAATGGCCAAAAAAGGGGTTTGCAGCACAAGCCATAACTCACCTCTCCTTAATCCCAACCAAAGGTGGCAATTTGGGTCATGCTTCATTTATTCGTTCAATTCGATTGGCATTATGGATTTGAAAAAATTGATTCGTTTAGTAAATGGGTCGATTCGATTTGATTCGTTTATTAATACAAATTTGAACTCACTGATTCATTTATTCATTTAGGATTCGTTTATTGCTTCCCTTTTGCTAGTTTTTGTCATTTTTCAGTTAAGTTCGAGAAGTTATCAATTACCACATAAAATAATGTTGCCTAGACCCTAGATTTGAATGGTCATTTTTAATAGATCCATTAATTAGATATTTCATACATATATGTCCATGAAAAATTAATGTAGATAAATTACAATAATTTATGTCATTAAATCATGTCAAAAGTCAGGATTAAACGAACATTCATTTAGGATTGTTTATTAAACAAATCGAATATTAATCTTGATATTAAGATTTGTTTAATAAATTAATCGAATACGAATACATCACATTCAATTTGTTTAGGATTCGACAAAAATTCAATTCGTCAATCCGTTTTGCCACTCCTAATCCCAACCAATAAGATAACGGAGACAGATAGAGAAAGACAGAGACCAATAAAGAAGCAAAACAAAATAAAAAAGAAAATTGTAGCCGGCAAAAAATAGTAACTCAGTCCCACAAACCTGGACACGACTCCAAAGCAAGGGAACAGAAGCCCTGGCAAAATTTTGTATGTAAACATTAGTCCAAAGAGGCTGATTAGGAAACTCTAGAAGAAGTGTCTCTGTATCTGTTGACATATTGTTATTGCTAACAGTAAGAGACCGTGGAACAGCATCATACAAAGTCCCAGCAGCACCAGCATTTTCTGGACAGCCAAAACTACTTCCTCCTGCAAATATAACAAAGCAACAGCTGAATATTTTGCCAAGCAAAGCATGATAGAAGAAACACTTCCACCTATCCACCAGATAATTTGCAAAACCACTCGAAAACCAGCTAGTGATAACACCCCAATGAACACTTATCAGAAACATAAATCACTATGCCAACCAATAAAGATAGTGCACAAGTATTCCAGTCATTACACATAACAAAGTGGACATGCAAAGGCAGGTTAGAGTGAAATTTCAAAAACTAAATTGTTTCGCCCAGATATTTAATATATTAGATCAATATTACCACAGGACACCTCAAAATCAGAAGATCAATTAAACAACAAAAATTAATAGTCCCGAAAGAGAGATTAAAGGAATAAGTGGCAATATGAAACATAAATTCTTAATTAAAAGAGACAACTGTCTTTCTCCTAAGATTCATTCAAGGATAAAAAGGAACCAACTATCGTAATAGAAATTATAAGGCTCACCATGCACAAAAATTTTTGGCTCATCATGTCTGCTGAATACATCAACTGAAACTCTTCCACCACCACCCCCCGCATAACCATCACCACCACAAGCACTAATCAAGCCACTTCCTGTCCTGCTCTTCACAGAAAGATAATCTTGACATCAAAACTAAATGGAAGCAAATACCAGAAATATCCAAAAAAAAAAAAAATTACCAGAATGCAATTGATTTCTACAAGCAAAATACAACCTAATACGGTTCATAGTATAATAACTACCACTGAAGTTTAAAATCAATATCCAACTAATTAGAATATATTATATGGGCGGACAAAAAATAGCAATAAAAATCTTTAAACCTTCTTACAGATATCATAACAGAACGAGAAATGGAAGGAAGTGGACACTGAAAGCAACTATTTCCATCCACACGTCATTATACACATGAAAAACAAAAATCTCAAGTAAGAATCATCAAGTGTCTGCCTCACTTATTTACAGCCCACTGATTGGCTAACAATTATGAACATTCTTGAAAAAAAATTTGGACAAGACAAAGGAAGCATGCTTCTTAATGGTTGAGACTTCTGAAATTTCAGCGAATGAATCATTCATTTTTTAATTGAAAAAGCATATTTCAGGATGCATTTATCAATATCTGTAACATTAGGAGGTCCCAAATTTCACGACTTCAAACAGCATTTATCAACAAAAATCAATTTCTGCTCTCTTTTAAGTCTAACAGTTAATTGTATAAGGAAACCAATAACCCTGACTTTTATTGAAAAAATAATGAGAATATTGTGGCTCTAGTATCAGAGGCGAGGGTCTTATGACACAATGAATTTAAAAAATAACAATATGTTCTCTATAATTAATGCAGAGATGACTCGAGAATTTTTTTTATCCCTCCAGAGTGAACAAGATCAAAGGTGATTCACTCCAAAGACCATCCAGTTAGGACCAACAAAATATCTTGGCATAATACAATTAAAAAGCCAAATACATACAGCTTTAAAGATCCACACTTGAAAAATATCACTGATCACACGACTACAAACAAAGCTTGGTCACACCTTCTGGCTTACATACCCTTATACCAGGACAATTAATGGTCAACACCCACAATTAATGGTCAACACCTTCTGGCTTTCCAAATTCCAACTATTACATAAACGAAAATAAATAGCCTAAAAGCAAAATCGAATCTCAAATTCAGTTTTTTTACCCACATTTGAAGAAAAACTAATCCAAAGCCCCCCAAAAAAAAGATAGAAAGCCAATAAAAATATGAAAGAACAAGATAAAGTAATTACATTTTATAGGCTATAATATAAATGCTACCACCAGAACCACCGCCACCTTTGTGCCCACCGTCACCTCCATCAGCCAAAAGGCTGCCATTTAACGCTACAATCCCTACAACCGCCATCTTTAGTCGACCACCCCCGCCGCCGCCATAGTCGAACTCCCGGCTGGTGGTCCCTCCTCTACTCCCATAACTACAAGGCATCTGCAACGACGACCACGAGTATGCATCTCCACCCCAAACATCCTCAGGCAACTTGCTTTCATCCACCAAGCAACACGCACCTCTCCCTCCATGTCCTCCACCCGCCCCGTCTATCCCCTGCGGCGTCCCGCTCGTCTGTGGCGGAGGCTTTCCTGCCAGGCCAGTTGTGTTCACTACGGAGTTGTTAAAAAACAACGCATTTTGAGCGACGAGCTCAAAAGTTCCGGTAACAATAGACGAATTCACGCCTAAGCTGAAATTACCAGAAACGTTAACGGTAATCGAACAGCCAGAGATAGGACAATGGAATTTGACACCAGTTAAAATTTCAAAATTTCCTTCGCCGGAAATGTAAACATCACGCGTGAGGTTCAAGTCGTTGACAATCTGACACGTGGAATCGAGCGTCCCTATACCATCAAGATCGCCAGTGCACGTAACGGACGGCGGGTGAGGCGGCGGTGGAGGAGGCGCCGGCGGAGAATAATCTTGGTGGAAAAGATTGGAATCGAAATCGATTATCGAGAAATCGTCGTCGGTTGTAGACAAAACAAAGTTAGGGTTTGTGATGAAGGTGAGGAGAGTAAAAAGGATTGCGAAATGGAGAGTGTGATGGTGATGAGAGTGGAATCGAGCCATTCAAAGATGGTTAAAGTCATTAGAATCGCACGTTCCGATTAGAATTTGCAGCAAATTCTAATTGAGACCATGCGTTCGTAATCTTCGACGCCGCCGCCATCAGAGATTTAATTTTCTATTTAATTTGCGAATTTCATGTACAGATAGATTCTAAAATCTTCAGCACTGAAAATAGAAACCCTAGAAGCATCTATCTCTCTGCAACGAAAGTTTTAAATGAAGTGCGCAAATGAGAGAGATGCTTTATTCGGTAAAGGAATAAAGAAATAATTGAAAGAGGTTAAGATTATCTAAGCTCGAGATGCTATTGGTTAATTTCGTGTCTTTTTTATTATCTGCGAATAGGATATTGACACGTCTCGTAGGCGGTGGACTTGAGCGTGTTTGGTTTGTTGTTTGTTAATTCTCAGTGCTGGATTTTAAAACGGTTTAGTTTCGACTCTATTAATGGACGATTAAAACAGAATAAGCGACGTCGTTTTATTAAGGGAAGGAGATATTTCAAAACGTGGAGGAGCCAAAACCCCACAAATTAACCCATTATTCGGAAAGGGAGTGATCTTAACTTACCCGCGAGGGAAACAGCTCTTCACTTCTATAATTTTTGACATCACCGGCTGCACAAAGATTTTTTTTTTTTTTTTTTAAAGATACGAGGTACGCAAACTCATATAAATTTATTTTTTTACCCATATAGATATATAGGAAAAATTATATTATGTGTCTGGTGTATATGTCATCTCTCTCACAACAGTTGGGTCCCACACAGTTGTGGGACCCAACTGTTGTGAGAGAGATGACATATACACCCGACACATGATATACCACCTCGACATATAGAGATATGCCAACTGGCTAGACTGCCCATCAAATCCGCGGACACGACACACGTCTGAATAATCATACATAACATGATATATATTATCAAGGTACGCGAGCACTATACAATATGTATGTGGGTCTGGTCTGACTTATATTTTAGACACATGAGCAGTGAAAACGTAACACGATTGAGATGGGTTAAAACAAGACATGAAAAATCACACGGAAAACGTGATTCAAATTTTATGATTTAATTTTAATTAGATTATATGACTACACTTGTATTTTCTTTATATAAATGAAATTGAATTAATAATGTTATATTAATTATTTTATTGCATCATGTTGGTGCCTAATTTTAGTCATACTTCATTCGTCATGTGTCACTCTATCAATTAATCTTCCTAAATAATTTTCCTAAGTATAATTGGATTGGGAAAAGTAGGTATAATAGAATAATGACACATATTATGGTATTATTAAACGTACAATACTAATAGACATGAGAAGTCAAGATGATCATCGGAAGAAACCTGATCCTCAGATGAACTCGAACATGACTCTGGAATGACATCACTCTGAAAGTGATGTCACTCTGCTGTCAATCAAATATGAGGTTTATTTACTCCGAGATAGGTTCAATCTAAGTTAGCACATTCCTTCATCACCCCACTATAGAAATGATCTAGTCTGGAATATTTAAATTAACTGATAAGATAACAGAGGCTCTCTGACCCCTATGTCAGTACTCCGGAGTACATAAGCTCATGCACCACAATCCTAAAATTGTGGACTTTAATGGCAATCCATTTAACTTAACATGCAAGCTTATTTTAGCATGTATAATAATATGTGTAATCACAATATTTCAGCATGTCTTGTGAAAAATGTACTTCATACACCACAATTCAGTGATTGACAAATGTCAATTTAAGGAATGAAATATTCACTCACAATGGAAACACAACGCTATGTAAGCCAATAAAAATTAGAAGAAAATATTCTGAATTCTAAATTCGAAAATTCTGATAAAAAAATTAACTTAAATATTTAGTTGATAATAGCAATTACAAAAGAGGAGTATTCTAACTACAATAAAGACGTGTGCAGGTACCCCTTCATTGGACTTTAGAAGAAAATCTCTATTATAACTAGATTTATACTCAAAACTTTTGAAAATATGGGTTTCCTCCACTTTTCCGGCCTTCACATCTCAATTGAATTGACAAAATATTATTAATTAATATTATATAAAGTCTAAATGGTTATAATTAAATTGTTTAAATCAATTAATGTTCAAATTAATGGAAATATTGTAATTTGACTCATTTTTATTTTATTATAATTTATATGTCAAAATATTTTGATTACTTTTGAAATTTTAACAAGATATTTAAATTCATCTATTTATTTAATTAATAAAAATATATTAATTTAGTGGCAGTATACATCATTAGAAGTTGAAGTGGTATTGGGTTTAATACTCATAGATAGATATGGTCACGGTTCCGGTTCTGAACCGGAACTGAACCGGTTGGAATCGAAATCATATTTGTTCGGTTCGGTTAGGATTCACCCCTAGCCGAGTCGAACGGAACAGAATGGTTCCGGTTGGAACCGTTGAAACCCAATGGCTACTGGGCGTTGGGTAAATTTACTTGTATGACACATTTTTTCTTAGTTTTGGTGAAAATTTATTTTTACTAATCACGTTCGAAATGGTTTAAATCATACTGCTTGTATAATGACTAGAGATACAACAAAATGTCAAAATTTTAAATTATACAAAGATGGTAAAATTATTTTAGATAAAATATTTGAAGATATTAAATGTCGTATCTTTATTTATTATGATATTTAGAGTGACCATTGGCAAACACACTCATACATGAGTTTGACTTGTCATTGGATTGATGCATCATAAAACATGCAAAAATGACTTATTGCATTTAGAGTTTTTAATGAGCAACATACTACACAAAATATTTATAAAATGATTAAAGTAATTTTTGATGAATATTGTTTATTATGTAAAATTTTAACAATTGATTTTTGACAGTGCATAGACAAATACTGCATCAATTAGAGATTTAAAAGAAATATGTCAACCAAATTTGGGGGGTCGATTTTTTCATGTTTGTTGCACATGTCATGTCCTTAATTTATGTGTTCAAGATGGTCTGAATTTTATATCACCTTACATTGATCCTATTAAGATTGTTTTTTAATTGTATTTGGTCATATTATCAAGTTATGAGAGAATGTGCCAAGTTTTGTAAATTAAATTGTGTTAAAACGGTAAAATTTTCATGAGATGTTCCAAACGGTGTTAAGTCAAACTTTCCAATACAAAGATGTATTATGTAGTTTTATTTTCCAACATGTTCAACATATCACACTTTTGCCTAGTCAATGAAATATTTCTGAAAAAAATTAGAATTTAAAAAAAAAAAAATTAATGATGCTACAAATATTTTTAAATTATTGTTAAATAGGTGATGGCAGCACCTGTTTCCACCATTGCGGTTGAGCAAGCCTTCAGTTTATGAGGCAATATTTTAGAAGCAAGACAGACTTCGTTACATCCAAGCACTTTAGGAGCAACAACATATGTGAATGATCGAACCCGAGCTGATTGAAGACTTGTTCGACAATACATCTGCAAGTGCAAGCGAAACGAGAGCTAAATGATCAACATACACTGATAATGATGATGATAGATTGATGAGTAAATAATTATAATGAGAAACTATCTTAAAAATATAATGAAACCTATGGGTGTTCATAGAGTCGGGTCCCGACTCGATTCGGCCGAGTTTATAAATTTTAAATTTCAATTTCGGGTCAATTTGGACACGACCCGAAACGTCGGGTCGGGTCACGGTTTTGGACAGAAAACTCGGGTCTGACCCGACCCGATGTAAATGATATTATAATTATAATATATATTTTTAATGATTTAATTTTGACAATAAAGATTTGTGGCTGGAATGGTGAAATTTTTCCTTTGTCTTGAAGTAGTCCCAAGTTTGAATCCCACAATAACAATTCTAAAAATTTTATTTTTTTTTCTTATTTTCAAAAAAGAAAAGGTTGTTGCTGGTGGGATTCAAACCTGAGATTAAATACAAATTAATCTCAACTTTTGCCATTTCAACTATACACATATCTTGTAAAATTTGTATAAATAATATATATATATATATATATATATATATATTATGTTTACTGCATATTATGCGACCCGACCCAACCCGCTGCTTTTTTGACTCGACCCGGCCCTCGCGGGTCTCCTCCTTAAATTTCGGGTTTAGGGTCAAAAAACCTGAATGACCCGACTCGATCGGGTAAAAAAAAATTGAAAAACCTGACCGACCCGACCTGTGAACACCCATAATGAAACTCACAAAAATGTGGAATCAGTAACCATAACGGAACAATTGGCCGGATCTACTCATAGATAACAAAAAAAAACTACTAAAATTTGTAAAAGAAAATTATTTAAGCGCACAGGCTAGCTCGAGCACAACCCACGTGACTTATTGAGCCGATGCGAAATGTGGCCCGTGCTAGGCCTAGCATCCATGTTGGCGGGCCGACACTGCACGGTCCACTAGGTTTTGTCTAAATAAGCTGATTCAAACTTGAGTGGTTAATTAAAGAAAACTATTTGAAAATTACTCACCATATGGAAAACCAACTATACTTAGATAATATGAAATAATATATTTAAATTTGTTGAAATAATAAATTATTTCACGGTAATTGGGAAATCCGAATTAGGCTTAATCTCAGCCCTTGATGAGCAAAGATGACCCTCACAGCAGACCCACACAGCAGACCCACAGAGCAGACCCACGCAGCAGAGCATATCATGACAGCAGACCCTGACAGCAGACCCATTGAGCAGACCCTGGCGAGCAGAGGTAGACCCTGGTGAGCGGAGGCAGACCTTGGCGAGCGGACCCTGAAATCAGGCACTGACGTGATGATCCTAACATTGATAAGGCCTTTGACCGAACCACTGAAGGAACCGAACCACTGCTTCACTATTTCACAAATTTGTCCCCTACCGTAGGTGCAGTAGAACGTGAGACGGTTGTTTCCCAGGATGCAATGGAAAACGAACGAGTATGGGCACCACCAAAATTCGTCTTCAACGAACCACAAAGTGTTCAACTCTTCTAAAAAACAAAATAAACGAAAAACCGAGGGAAATGCTTAAAACGAATTTTTCCTTGTATGTATTGTGTTTTGTTCTATGTGTTGTGTATGTTCAAAAACCGAAAATCACAGTCCATCTAAAGGAAATTAACATGCCAATTAAATCTCAAAAATTAGAGGCCTTTGACTAGAAAAAATTGGTTGGGTCGGCGGGCCCGCACAATTTGGTCCGGCATTCGTGTACGCAGGACGCGCGGGTGCACACGAGCCAAGCCTGTTCAGATTTTGATTTGCACCCCCTTGCGTGCGCACGTAGAGAGAGCCTTTATCCTTATAACTCTTACCCATCTACATATGAGCAATCATATATAAGCACAACTTCTCTCTAATAGCTTTCCCATGTGGGACAAATTCTATTCTCTTTATTTTCCAACACCAATTAGTGAACTTTGAGCAACAATTTCTCATTCACCCAAGCACCATTTTAAGCATATGAATATATCATTTCAAACTACTCACGTAGGAGTATCCGAATCATTCAATAACAACCACTAACACGAAGTGAACCATGCTTGAATTTGTGACTCAAAATGCTTACTCATAAGCATTTTCCAACAATTATAACCTTCTTATCACGGAAACTTTAGACATAGGAACACTAAAACCGATAAGAAATATTATTATGTAAACTAAAAGAAACCAAAGTGAGATATTGTCTAAACTTGCAAGAAAGTAAATGTTATCATATCTCTATAGTTTCTTACGTAGAAGAGTTTCACTCATCACTAAAATACACAAACGTTCATCATCCAAAGCTAAAAGACACGAAGCCTCGTAAAATCCAAGCATAACCCTAACGTTATCTCAGGAAAAATTCATATAAGAATTTAAATATTCTTAAACAACAAACACTCACATTTGTTTCCTCCACAAGCCTGCACATGCAAGTGACTCCGGTTGAGATTTTGTTGTCGTGGCTTTGAAGCCACAACTGCTGTGAAATAAAGACACTGATTGTGAAGTGAAAGTGCATAGCATCCAAAGTAATAATTTACAGGGATAACAAATATC
Organism: Zanthoxylum bungeanum; assembly: GCA_019454045.1. Lineage (NCBI taxonomy): Eukaryota > Viridiplantae > Streptophyta > Magnoliopsida > Sapindales > Rutaceae > Zanthoxylum > Zanthoxylum bungeanum. The sequence goes on along the minus strand of SKCR01007818.1, from coordinate 632,684 downwards.
TCCACGGTTCAAGGTATTTGTGGGGATCTGCTCCTATTGTGTTGTATTTGGACTCAAAAAAAAAAAAAAAAAAATGAAATATGATAGAGGTTGGGGTCTCTGAATCGGGTCGGGTTCGAGGCTCATATAGAATCCCGACTTAAATTACTAATTTTAAGATCCACCCCTAATCTAAAAATCTAGGGTTTTGAGATCATGATTTCTGCCCTAACTCGCCACATTGCTATCCCTAATAATTTATTTAAATTAGTGTTTGAATTTTCCAAGGACGAGCATTGGCGCAACAATAAAGATTTTTTCATGATGACCTTGCGTCAAAGGTTCGAATTTTGGAAACAACCTCTCTACTTACAGGATACGGCTGTTTACATATATCCTTCACAGACTATAAAATGAAGGGAGCCTTCATAAACTCATTCATGTATGAAAGTGTAATGATTTTTTTCCAGTGTAATGATACAAAATAGTATACAGTATATTAGAAATTTCAGTTCTGAAACTCAGTTTCATGAAAAATTGTACAATGGTGATCATTCAGATTGGTGAGCCGAATATACATGTATAACCTCCAACTCCTGCCCACAAAGAAATAGAAGTAACAAAATGAAAGTGCTGTAAATCATTGTATTATTTTCATGAAAGAATATGGAAAATTTTCACAGAGCAGAGTTGATGCGAAGGATAAATTATTAGTTCCTAGATGCACACATCAAGACTCTTAGAATAATGCTGAGCTGACTGAAGCAATAAGAGAAGAGAAGCACCTTAATATCAACTCGCATGTCGGGGAGATTAGCTCTGTTGGTACTCTTATGGAAAGTCATGCAACCTGCTTCATATTGTGCAAGTTAAAATGACTTGTATTTCCAAGCTCAAACCTTTTCTTCTGCTTTAACAAGGAGTCTCCGGTTAAATGAACTACAAATCCAAATAATGGCTTAAATCTCTGCAGGTTTCGTTATCCCTTAGTTTTGTCACAGCTTTTTTCTCTAATTTTCTTATCCACTCTTTGCTCACATGGAAAAGCCGACCAATCTCCTCAAGTGACTTGGGCCGATAGTCCTTAAGCCCGTATCTCAGCACCAACACTTGCCTCTCTCTTGAATCCAAACTTTCCAAAATATGAAAGATGTCTTTCTTCCTGTGTTGCCTCATCACAATTTCTTCAGGACTGTTTATTGACATATCTGGTGAAAATTCCTGCATCATCATCACAGCACACCTTACTCTCAGTTAAACCATCTCTAGATGAATTTTCAACAAATGATATGTTCCCTTACGTAAATAATATTGTATCTCTAGAGATGTTTATATTGAACTTGCATCAATATTCTTCCAATGTCCATATGAAAAAACAAAAAGGGATATTCTCCAATCACTGGGATGAGACGTGCAAGAAAATGGACGAAGATTCTACCAAATGGAAGGGTTTTGATCAGACAAAGTCGGCAGAATTTATGAACAACAGAATGAAACTTCCTGACTATGGCCAGGAGAACCAAAAATAGATTATCTAAAGATAATTTAACACATTTGAAAGCACAAGAAGTTAACTAAGTACAAGTTTCGGTCAATACCATATATTTTGCTTTAAGCCAATCCCCCATTTTCTGATCAATTGAACCCACAATTCTCAGACATTCACTAGCTGATCGGATTTCAGCCAAAGAAAGACCTGTGTACTTAGAAATTTAAATGTCTTCTGGGTATTTCCTACGGCTGTTGTCAAGGCTTTTCGAGCTTTATGTATCTTACTTATTGCCCTGTTCACTTTGCTCTACAAAGAATAATGAACACAAAAACAATAGATGGATCAAGCTAAGCTCCGACAAAATTATAATTGCATGAGAAATACATCATCCTAAAGAAGAAAGAGAGGTACTGGAATTTTGATCCCCCTAGCATGCCTTTCCACCATTTTTAATATTGACTTCCTTATCCAGTACTGGACATAAGTTGAGAATCTGTATCCCCTTGTGTGGTCAAACCTATCTGCTCCTTGTAGGACACCAAAATTACCAGCCTGTGAATATGCAAACATGAAATTGAATGTTGGTCTGCTTCCAGAAAGATTATCCGCAATATTTTCAAAGTTTAACTTCATATGCATAAGTCGCGAAAATCATGGCCAAATTTATTTGTTTTTGGGGATGACTAGTTCAAGACAACAGATTTTGTTAAAAGCAAACAAAACCAAAGTCTATTATTCAGGAAGCTTCAATTTTGAGCCTATTCATGTATGATTTTAAAATAAAAAATAATGTTAAGAATTAGAAAAGGAGGGTATGGCAAGAGTCAATCAAAGACAAGCTTGTTTGAAAACCTGGAGCAAGTCTGAAAACGGTACTCCTAGACCCCTGTAGTTTCTTGCAAGGAATAACACCAATGGGCAAGTACTCTTTATCAGCTCTTCTCTGCAGCACCAACCAAAAGCCAGATGCTGCTTCAGCACCTTCTCACTGACTCCAGCTGCTTTGGCCCAGCGATTCAAGCTGGCTACTTGCCCACTTTCTTTTTCCAAAGTTGTCTTGATTCTCTCCAAGTTCGTAACCAACTGCAACAACCCAAAAGTGAACTGTCAGAGATATCTCCAAGAAGTTACCAACAAAAGCAATATCACCTAGAAGTTAAAAACAACCTCAACTCCCTTTGACATTTCTGCCTCGTTTCTGGCAATCATCAATCGCCTACTTCTGGGATTCAATGCTCTTTTTGCAGAAGCAGCAGCAGGATGATTTAAACCTTCTTGTAAGGCCTCTGAAGGCAAAGACAGCAAAAAAGTTTCATTAGATTCTTCTGATACTCTTGATGTCTTCAATTTTCTTTTTCCCTTTCTTTTAGAGCGAACGAGGACTTTTCCCATGTGATCATCCGCCAAGTCATTCATCTTTTGCTCTTCAATATGCTCAATAGGAATATCAGATAAGTCAAAAACATCTGAGGTTTTAACTGTTCTGGATAGACGGTTACTGAATAACTTTAGTGCTCCAAGCTTTCCTAGTTGTAGCAGAATCTCTCTTTCCAACCTTAATGCATCTGAATCTACAAAATTCGACTGTAAAACATAAAGATTTTCCATTAGTAATCTAAAACTTGATGTGCTGCCCGCATCTTGGCATGTAAGTGAAGCAGATTTCTGCCTAATTTCTTCTGTTTCTGAGTAATCATTTTCTACGGTCTGATTATTCAACAACGAACAAGTATATGCTTTAACAGAATCTTGGAAATAAGAGGCACTGTCCTCAGAAATTATAGACAGAAAAGAGAGCCTTGCCGAGTTGAAGGAACCCTCCCTGCCTCTTGCTGCATCAATTTAGAAGCAAGCAACCATTCATTTAATCCAACAAAAGATATTAACAAATAGAAACAGCCCAATATAAATATATATATGTGAACTATAAAACACCTTGAATAATTTAATAAATAACAATAATGAATCAATCATCCATTTTCTTTTAAAGTAGGGCAAATAGAAAGTTAATCTGGATTAACTATTAAGCATTGCCTTAACAGAAACTAAATCTCCTCCCCACTCATATGAGCAGAGCTCGAACCCCAAATCCCAAATCTCTTGTTCCATCCCGAGAGATTTTACCATTTCAACCAAGAAGCACCCACCAGGTAAACCAACCATGATATCATATTATGTAATAGAACAGATTAAGCCGAAATCATAATTAGCTTCCAAATTGAACTAATTGGGTGTGAACATTAGCAACTCAACTATACAAACACATACTTTAAATGGAATTATAGACTTGAGGAATAAGATTTTGGTTGACAGTAATAAATAGTAAATCATTCTCAAGTTTCTGCTAACATATAATTAAAAGAAGCTAAGAAGTTTCTATTTACTTGTATGATCAGAAGCAAACTTCAGTGTTTTGAACTCACCAGAAGAAGAATAAGAAGAAGAGAGCCTGCAAGGTGAAGTGGAGTAGAAATGAGACTGAATTGGAGACACCCACTTGATGTTCAATCTGAAACCCATAACTGTGATCAATCTTGAAAAGAAAGGAAACAGTGTCCATTAAATTTCACATGATGAACACCGTTTGCACATATTGGTCTTGTCAGTTGTCACATTTCCAGATCCTTTCGCTTTAGAGATTCTGCAACAGTGGTATGGATGGAGAGATTCTTTGATACAATAGTGGTATGGTCCGTATGGATGACGTGGTATCACAAGCGAATTAAAAAATGACATGTAGAGTTTTTTCACCTATTTTTTAGTTGTTTTTCATTTTTTTAGCACGCGTGGCAGTGGATGATTGGCTTGTTGTATGGATGACGTGGTACCACTGTTGCATAGAAGATTTTCTCGATATGGATGACGTGGTACCACAAGCAAATTAAAAAATGACATGTAGAATTTATTCACCTATTTTTTAATTGTTTTTTAATTTGTTAGCACTTGTTGCATGGATAACGTAGTACCACTGTTACATATAAGATTTTCTCCTATTATTGATATTGTGCCTCAACAACAATTTTAATTCGCCCTTTTGTGTGACTAATCATAGCAAGCGTCAAAAACTTTCCAAACTTTCCGGGAACGTTGGATAAAGAATATTGATTAATTTAGCCCCAATCTGTGCTTTATGGTCACTAAATAGCGGGTGAATTTGGACTTCGTCGAGCTCCTCAATACTTGGTAGGTCTGGCGATGACGCACCAGATTCTCTCATTAATTGCTATGCTGACTGAGGTTTTGCTTTTAAGGTCGCCTGGTAGCAACTTCTTGAAGCAGATTGGTCTCCTCTAATCTCTTGGACTCCCCATCTCGTAGGGAATTTAAGTATTTGATGATAAGTTGATGAGACTGCCCTCATTTCGTGGATCCAAGGTCTCCCAACGATCAAGTTGTAGGCTGAGGGACAATCAATTCTGCGTTAAAAATATAAATTAACTTATAACTTAATCAAACTCTATATTGAATGGTATATGTATATATGCATACATGAAATTGGCAGTATTGTTGAATATTCCTTTACCCGCCACACAAGTATCTTTGATAACTGTCGCCTACATTTGTGTCAACCGTCGCTTAAATTATCAAAATGGTATGGGCCTGGTCTGGTGGATGAAACGATGGGCTTCAAGTTTAACCCAACAACAAAGCTAGGTCCAAATATGTCGTTGCCATTTCTGAAGGAAGTCCACTTCTTTGATTTTTCAGATTTGTGGGTAAAAGGGATTGATTTAGAAAGTTATATTGTTGTTGTTATTAGATTCGTGGGATTAGATCCATAATATCAATTGAAGTATGAAAATGTGATTAAATTAGATCTAATTACTCTTCTGAACAAAGTGAAAGAATTAGGAGATTATGGAATGAGTTGTTTAGAAACCCTCAAATTCTTGGTTTCATCTAACCCTATCATTTTCACCTGATCTGTTTGGTATTATGATTTGACCTGATAAAATTATACTTGGATCAAAATATAATTTTTAAGTATTCGGTTAATAATGAGAAATTATGATTTCTTTCAAAAATTAATTTTACAAAAGTTAAATTTTTAATTTTTCCTTATCATCAAAATATTAAAAAAAGCATACCACAATAACTTGTTAAATTGATGGGATGGAGTGAATTACATGTGTGATGACGTGTAAAGTCCTCGCTAAACATCCAATATATTTAAGACATGTGGCCATTAATAAAAAAAAATCAAAAAATAGAATCCTCCGTTAAACAAACCAGAAACACAAAAGATACTAATATATATATAACTAAACAGCAAGCTGCTCCTACCTTACTAGGTGGTGGTGTATGGTCTAGGATCTCACATTGAGGTTCTGGGTTCGAATCTAAGGGATGCATTTCTTATAAGAGCCTGGGACAGCCGGTAATTTTACCTGCGCCGCGGCCCAAAATAGGTGGTTTGGTGGCGGGATTTCCATCCTTTCCAAAAAAAAAAAAAAAAAAAACTACAGCAAGCTGTCTAGCTCACTGACTCGTATGACTAGCTCGCTTACATTAACTCAACAGCCTAGCTCTAACAAGCCAACTATATTCCTAGTTTCGCTACCTGCTTTAGCTCACCACTTAACTCATGTTTCTGTTCGATTCCTGACTAGCCGCTCCTTTTCAAGCAAGTAAACTAGTTGCTTCGCTTCGCTTAGCCTTATGTGCAGCCTTCTTTCATTAACACACACTGAGACACACACGCGTCCACACCTTATATTGTACATAAAATTTACATTCAGCTAAAAGTCATATTACTTTTTTGTCTTTATCTGACTTTATCGTTTATATAAAGTTCACATGAACCTGATCTAAATCTGACCGTGTGTGTATATATATATATATATATATAGTAGAAAATTGTACTAATTATAACAACAAACAACTTCATGTGTTTAATATGTCATTGTGAAAGAATATGGAAGCATAGGCTTTTCTCTACAAGTATATGGGTATTTATGTATTAGGCCAAAAATTACATATTATCAATAACAAATCATAAGCTTTAAAACAAGACCCGTTTTGATTTAAAAAAAGTAAAAAAATGATCAATTATAATTTTAATTTAGTCATTTTCAAACACTTATATATCATTCATCCGGATTCCAAATCATAATCTGTAAAAATATATATATATACTTAACATAGATACCTATAACTTTCATTAACAAACTTATCTCAAATTTGGACTTGCAAAATGTTTGAATTAGTCTCAAAATTATTATGTCACATATTCTTCACATTGACCTCTGTCACAATCATACTTTTACCTGAGTCAAATTGATGATTGAAAATTATGCTATATGTGTCTTAATCACGTTTCTTACCTTCAGTATATATATTATAAGGCACAATGGTGTGGGAGGAAAGAGAAGTCAACCAATGGTTAGGATTAAGAGAGATAATGTATCCAAATGCTATCTTTATGTGGCTTAATTGGCAGCTCATATCATTTCATTATAATCTAATGACTGATAAATAATCATTCCATTATAAAATCTCTATAAATATGGAAAATGAAAACTATCAAATAAATTAAAGAATAAAATTATTTATTAATGGACAATGAAAACTACCAATAAATTAAAAAATAAAATCATTTAATTAAAAAATAAAATCCTTTTATTATAAACAAATTAAATAACTGTAGGACACAGGACCTGGGCGACGCCGTTCCTAGGCTCGCGGCACTAGTTGGGAAATACTAAATAATATGGAGTCGCCACCCGGTGTGAACCGGGACAAAGATTTAAGGCCGCACTCACCCCTCGCAAGGGAAGACCTCAAACCGTTGGGTTCGGAATGGTCCCTTACTCATGTCACTTGTAATGAAAGGATTTATGTAATAATTTAATCAAGCTTAAGTAACACTTATTTCCAAGAGTATCATGCTTCTAAATTCTCATATGCAAAATAAAACTTATCTCATATCTAAAATCGCATGCTTAACATATATCAACATAGCAACGAACATACAACTTTATTTGCATATTACATTCAAGAAAACACAAGCACACATATTAACCATACAAACATACATATGGGCACTTTTCCAAGTGGTACGTGGAATTGTATCCCAAGTACAGACCGCACTACCGTCCATTCGGAATCGGCTGCGGAATTTACGTCTGAGTTTCCATCCGATATACCACAAGAAATAATACTCAAAAGTTATCACGACACAAGCATATGAGTTGTAATTCATTAACATAGTTGTATTCATACATGTGGGGATAGCTACTAGGAAAACTATGCATGGAATCTAATGAAGATGACTCGATTCAGTGGGTGCACGTTCGTGTAGCGTTCGTAAACGCGTTCGAACGGTAAACAGAAGGTTCGCGTTCGTGTAGCGTCCGATAACGCGTTCGAACGGAACCAGACCTGATGCATTATGAAACTAAGACAGTGGGTGCGCGTTCGTGTAGCGTTCGTAAACGCGTTCGAACGGTAAACAGAAGGTTCGCGTTCGTGTAGCGTCCGAGAACGCGTTCGAACGGATCCAGACCTGATGCATTATGAAACTAAGACAGTGGGTGCGCGTTCGTGTAGCGTTCGTAAACGCGTTCGAACGGAAAACAGAAGGTTCTCGTTCGTATGGCGTTTGATAACGCGTTCGAACGGATCCAGACCTGATGTATGACAAGGCAAAATACATGCGCGTTCGAGTTGCGTTCGTAAACGCGTTCGAACGGGAACAGACCTGATGCATGAAATGGGACGCAATACATAAACACAAAATAAAAGGGCGCGGCGAAGTACTGCCGTAAAGGTGACCTTTTGGGGCTCTTGATCTCTCAAAGAGAGGACCTTTAGACCAACATACTAAGCCCATGCGCGTCACATCACACATACAAGAATAGAACCAATCATATCAACCAAGTATGCCCGATTGAACACATCTTACATCCAATCTGAACACACATCAACCGGCGCGGCAAAGGATCGTGGTAACGGGTTTTAACCCCTCCCCATAAGGGATCTTTCATTCCACTTACTAAGCCCATGCGCTTGATTGAACCATACATAAAAGATAATAATATCAAACTAAGTATGCCCGATTGAACGTATCTCGCATCCAACCGAACACACATCAACCGGCGCGGCGAAGTAGTGTCACAAATGTGGCCTTTTCGGCTATTTGTCTCCCAAATGGAGGACCTTTGGACTAACTCACTAAGCCCATGCGCTTGGTTGAATCATGCATAACTAAACAACATATTGAATTCAGGTAAAGAGAACTAAATAAACAAAAGCAACACAACAAAAGAAAGATGGTGCCGTTTACCCAAACGGTACGTGGAGTTGTGGCCCGAGTACAGATCATATTACCGTCCATTCGAAATCGGCTATGAAATTTATGTCCGGGTTTCCATCCGATATACCGCGAGAGTTGACACATCTCTCATTCATCCAATACCCACAACATATTACATTTCATAATTCATGCATGTTTATCTACTCAAAGACCACAACATGCATTCCAACATGACAATCATACAAGTAATACTTAATAAATAATGCGGAAAAAGAAAACAAGTGTGAAAGATACCCTCAGGTCTAACCTTTTAAGCCGTCTCTCGGACTCGCGTTCCACGAAGATCGGAAGGGGTACAGCTCCGCAACTTTTCTGGTTCACTGGTTCAGCGTCCTAGCTCACTGCTTTGCTGTTTTGCTTGCGGTTCGAACTCCGTTCTGCTCCTATTCGGCTTCTGTCTTGCTGCTCACTGCACGGGCTACCTGTTTTAACGTTTCCAATAAACTATTCCAAGTTTGTGTGGGTTTTTAGTGCAATTATATGTGATTATTTTTAAGATTATCTATGTAGTTTTTATGTTACTGTTTTTGGGATTTTGGGGACTGTTTTGGGAGGATTTTTGCTGCTGCTCTAAGGTGATTTGGGCTGCTGTTTTAAGGTGATTTAGGGGGCTACTTGGGCGTGTTTTAGAGGGGTGCAAGGGCTGGTTTCAGTGGCTTTAGGAAGGCTTGTTATTTTCGGCTATGGAGGGAGGAGAATGAGAGAAATTCTTGTTGTTTCTTGCTTACAATGGGCGTCAATGGGAAGGCTTCTTTTTTTGTGTATATGCGTGAACTAGAGGAGCTCAAGAGGCTTGGTGAAGGGTGGTTTATATAGAGAAGGGTTAGGGTTGACAAGGGAAGGGATTTTGTGCATTTAATTAGGATATGATTTAGTTTTAAACAAGGAAATCAAAGGATTGAGGGGGGGACAAAATATTTTAATTTAGGAAGTTGCAATATTTAAATTGGTGTATATCTTATTGAATTAGGAAGTCAAATATGTGATTGGCTTTAATTGGTTAAGATTGATTTTAATTAGGCAAATCTTCTTTTTAGTTTTAGTATATAATATATTTGATTTATTTATATTAGGCATGATTTTATTTTATGTTTTATTTAATTGGTAAATGATTTAAATATTTTATTTAATGTTTAATATTTATTTATTTAATTTTGGGATGTGTTTTATGGGCTTTGGGGGGCTAAATGGGCTGAGGTGTGAGGCTAGCAGCAAAACCAGAATTATCGGCTCCGTTCGAACGCCTCCTCGCACGCGGCACGAACGTCCGCAATCTGCACGAGGTTCGAACGAAGTAACGAACGCAGCACCAACGAAGACAGTGAACTTGTGGAATGAACTTGATGACATACTTTTCCGAATTTCCCCTTCCGACCTCCGTTTCCCGCAATATCCTTAGCTAAAAAGGTAGTGCCTCCAATTGAGACTCATCATCGGGTTTCACATGCGAAAATGCAATGCCCACAATAACATAATCTCAATCTCTGTAAATTATATATATATATATATATTAATTAGTATACCACATCAATCATCTGTTACACCAAATAATTATTTATATTATTGTTGTTCAATGTTATTATATTTAAGTGAAATTTTTGCCTCCGACCCCAACCTTTTGAGTGGTCTTTGACAAATATATCTTATTTCAATTTACTAACATCAACAAAATGAGAATCTTTTTGGCTAGAATTAGAAATACTCATGAATCATATGAGCACTAGATATCATAAAATTATGAATCTTCATCAAAATTTGGGATTCGATTGGTACAAAATTTGGGATGATTTTTTATCTTTAATTAAAAAATTGATCGAATTTCGAAATGTTATTTTGTCCTAAATCTCCATTTTTTTTAAACTTAGAATCCCAATAAAATTCGAAATCTCAAAATATTTGATTCGAAATACAAAATGAGACCGACATTGCAAATTCTAACCTTGCCATCTCTACTAAGAACTTTGTTTGAGGGGGTTTATAGAAGCTTATTGACTTGAATTAGAGTTGGTAATGAGGTCGGGAGTGGATCATGGTTCCGCATATATAAGGATTCGGCCTCTTCTGGTTTTCACTTTACTTTTTGACCCTCTTCGCAAACCTCCATTCTGACCTTCAACCATGTATTAATGGCGTCTTCTTCTTCTGCCCCTAAAACCAGTTCCTCAACTTTTGCCGACTATAAGATGGTGCTGGACGATTCCTTCGTGAGCACTTTCGGTGTTCATACCCTCAATGAGAACTACGGCCAGTGTGCGCTTGGTCCCATTTTTATTGAGGACGACACCATTGCCACAGCCCCGCTGGCTCAACAGTTCCCTTCATCTTCTGGTCTCCCATTTTCGGAGCCAATTAATATTTCTCTTTTGGCTCAATCCAACCCGATTCGCACGTGGCCTAAACACGACGCCGAGTTTGAGTCTTGGTTCCAACGTATACTATTGCATGCGGATACCCGTGCCTTTCTAGAGGAATGTGGCTTCCTTTCCTTCATCGAACTTTCATTGGCCTTGCCTCCTTTTGACCGCAACATGTTTCCTATTTCCTTACTCTTTTGATCTTCTGAATACAATGTATTCATTTCCCTGTTGGTCCCGTTACTATTACTCTTCGTGACATCGGTGCTCTCACCGGGCTAACTTCTCTGGGTGCGCCCATCTCGGCCTGCATAAACTTCCGTTTTCATCCTCTTCAAATGGACCATTCGTTTTTTTGTCCTACTCCACCTTTCTCCGTACCTTTTCCAAATCGATCGGTCCAGTCTCGATGTTGGAGTGGACGATATTCCTCCACTATTGACTTTGCAAATATATCATTTGCGCACCCAACCAAAAATCTGTGGCGGGTTATCTTCCTATCTCTTCTGACCTTGCCAATGGTCGTCGTTTGGACTTTGCATCTTTCATGTTGGCCGTCATTTATCGTGGATTAGCCGTCCTTCAAAAACAACTTCGGTCGGGGGCTTCACCGATTGCCTCCGGCCCTCTATGGCTCGTTCAGCTTTGGCTGAGAGCCTATTTCCCTGTCTTCAGTACCATTGATTCAAATCATTCTTATCCATGTGCCGGCCTTATTTTCACCCAACTTCGGCCGTCCTCTCTCCTCCATCGAGTTGTCTTTGAATATTTCTATACTCTTTCTCGGGTTCCCTCTTTTTTCCCTTTTTCTGTGGTGGAAAACCCGTCATTCGTTCATGATATTCCTCAGTCGGAAGAGGACGAATCAGGTCTTCGCATATGGCGTAAGTTTTTGTGCAGCCGCGACCTGATTCATGACTCTTGACTGGGGCCAATGGTAATGCTGGAGTGGAGGTGTATTCGCCCAACTTCGTTGCCCGTCAGCTTGGCCTTATTCAAGGATGGCCTCTTTCATTCTTCCATGCGCGTTCCGCTTCATCAGACCGTTTTAAAGTTCTTTTGGTCTCTGACGTAAAAGATTCCTTATCGGAGACTCATTCTTTGCTTTATTCTTTTGTTATAGTTCATTTTGCTTCTTGTACATCGATACATTCTTCTTTTGACCGTTTCTGGCCATCTGGCCGTGAAAAATTATTTTCTTTGCCTTATATGAGGGTGTTTTCTACTATCCAATTGTCCCCCAAATCTTCTAAGCCGGCAGGGTCAAAGAAAGCAACTGAAATAGCCAGCCCCAAGAAAATGAAGCACGCTAAAAGGAAACAGCCTTCTCCCCGTCATAGCTGGGATTCAGACGTGCCACTTGTACGTCGTCCTAAGGTACGAGTTTGAAGTCTGCCTTCTTTCATACATAAGTTTAATGTAAATTGAGGTTTTTAAAATTTTATACTTTGTGCAGACGCTTAGGATCGAGCCGCTCTCTACAATGCCCGAGACGACCCAAACTCGGGGTCTGAAGCTCTCATATTTGAAGGTCTCGAGGAAGTGAGACCTGCTGAAGTGCCGATTGTTCAGCTTCCATCAGATGAGGACGAAGCAGCCGAGGCTCCAATCGTGGAGCAACCGCCAGAAGAGGGCGATACAACTGTTACCGGCAATTCGTCCGGAGCCGATCCCTAAAGTACGGAGCCACATATAGAATTTGGTCATTCGTGTCCAGGTGTTGAGGAAATTCTAAGAGACCATCCGTTATTCGCATGTCCCTCTTCGTGCGATCCTGTACCAATTGTGCAGGACCCGGATGACGAGGCTGAAGTGCCAGAGCCTATTTGGCCGGATGACGGGCCTCTTTGGCGTCATCTCAAACGGCTTTACCCCTTGGTACGCAAGATGTCTGCCACAGGGCTTAGGGGGAGTTATATGGACATAGACAACCTTTTTAGCTTGGCCGAATTGGAGCTTTTAGAGAACGCTCGGTCTATGTACAAAGATGATGTACTTTGTCGAATTTATAAAGAATATGAGGTTATTTATATTTCTGATTCCTCTGATTCTGATTCCCCTGCAGATGTTCAGCCCATAACCGTACCGCAACAACCGTCACCACATGCGGCATCTCCGGATTCCTTGGCGCAACCAACTTCGGCCCCTGGACAGCCGTCGTCTTCTGCTCTCCCGCCCTCTCCTCCTCGGGCGATGTCTCATGTACCTTTGGCACAAGAACTTTCTATGCTCGTCCAGCCGTTATCTTCGGCTCCTTGCTCTCCAATTCATCGGCCGTTAGCTTCTGCTTCTCCAGCTCAACCATATGCTGTTTCCGGACGGCCATTGTCTCCCGGTCACTCAGTCCAATCTTCTGGGGAAGGACCAGTATTGCTACTGGATGCCCCTATTGCTGAGCCGTCGCCCATTCGGGCCGTGTCTCCTGAACGGCCGTCATTTCTTGTTCCTCTTCAGCCATAATCTTCAGATCCTTCGCCTTCATCTCTTCAACAAGAACTTGTGCAGCCGCATATTGATGTTTTTGAGGCGTCGGTGGATAGGACATATAGCTCAAATGTTGGGCATGGGGTGGTAAGTCTCTTTTCCTCTTCCTTTAGTTTATTACTCCAGTTTACATCTGCTAATTTCTTCTTTGTACACAGGCTTCCGACCCGCTGCTGCAATCTGTCCAGAACATTTTGGATCGCCTTGGACGATTGTCTTCTGTTCCACTTCAGCCTTCATCGCCTTCGGTCGGGGCCAGTACGGACCTGGAGGTCCTTCGGGAGATCATCGGTCAATATGCTTCTTTTACTATATTTGAGATTGGCCAGGCCGCTCTGCAAGAGAACATTCTCCGATTAGACAGAAGTTCCTCCGAATTAAGCCGACTACTAGCCCTTCATGCCTTGCCCATATCCGTAGATGATCGGCTCTTCCTCCAAGAACTGCAGAATGATATAACGGCTCTTATCTCTCGGTATCGCAATATACATAGCCAAAAAATTGGGCTTCGTTCTTCCATGACGAAGAAAGAAAGACTCTGCGGTTCTCTCGACACTCTTCACGAGACTTGAGGGAGACCACGAATGAAATAGTGACTGAAGAATCGGTTCTCGTGGACCTAGAGCGACAATTACATGAGATCCAACGTCTTATTAAAGAGAGCCGTATGAGGAGAGAGGCTAAGAGGAGGGCTATTGCCGTTCAAGTAACGGAGGTGGATACTTCTTTGGCAGAGTACGAAGGTTTTGGCCCGTATTGATTTCGAGAAGAGCTCGGCCGATTTAGAGACGGCGGATTCGGAAGTGCAGAAGGAATGGTATCTGATGAGCGAGATGTTTTCGGCCATAAAGGAATTGCTCGGGGATTTATGGCGGTCTTCGGGCCGAAGCCAATGATGCATTGTAGGACGTTAAGTCATCCAATCTTTGTATTTTTGAGGACATTTTCGTCCTGAATTAATAAAAATACATTATTATATTACTGCATTTTGTTTTTATTGCAAAGACATTATATTTTCATGCTCCCACAGTGAGGGCATATATTTTTTCAAGTATTTGCCATTTATCGCCCTAGCATGTGCCCTTCCGTTTAAATATTTTAAATGATATGCCTCGTTTGGTAACACATCTTTTACCTCGAATGGGCCTTTCCAATTAGGCGACCATTTGTCATATGTCGGATCTTTAGCACCAAGTGGTAATATAGTTTTCCATACTAATTCGCCTTTTCTGAACGATTTAGCCATGACTCTGAGATTATATTCCTTGGCTATTTTTCTCTTTTGTGCTTCTAAACGATTTAGCACATCGCATTTAATATCGTCCAATTCCAGCAAATTCTAGATCATTGCTTCGTTGTAGTCTTCCTTTGTCAACTCTTTTTGCAACATCACCCTAGTGGATTCGATATTCATTTCGACTGGTAGTACGACCTCTTGACCATATACTAATTGAAATGGCGTGACCAAGGTACTCGTTCGCGGTGACGTCCTATAGGCCCATAGAGTCTGACTCAAACATTTGTCTCATCGCCTAGCGTTGTCTGTCACCATCTTCCGAATCAATCCTTTAAGGGTTTTATTGGACGATTCTGCCTGACCGTTTGATTGAGGGTAATACGAAGTGGTGTTCACTAACCGGATCTCGTATTCGGCCAGGAAGCTTTTTACCTTCTCGCCATTTAATGAAGTGTCATGGTCTACCATTATTGTTTGCGGTATACCGAATCGGTGAATGATATGCTCTTTTATGAATTTGATGATCTGCTCTTGGGAGATTTCCACTACCGGAATAGCTTCCACCCATTTGGTAAAAAAGTCGGTAGCAACGATAATGAAAGTATGCCTCTTGCTTGATGCATGATAGATTTTTCCTATCAAATCTATCGCTCATCCTATGAATGGCCATGGTTTAATGACAGAGATCATTTCGGTTGCTGGTGCCCTCTGAATGGGCCCATGCTTCTGACAAGCAATACATCATTTGGCATACGAGACGCATGATTCTCCCATCTTCGGCCAATAATAGCCGCTCTGTATAATCAGTCATCTCATCTTTATTCCGGCCTGGTAAGCCCCACAAACACCTTCATGTATCTCGGCCATGATGGTCTTGGACTCCGATAGCCCTACACATTTCAACAACAGCCCGTCTTGGCGTTTCTTATACAATACATCTCCTGATACCACGTAATTCAGGGCTTTGAGTTTCAGCCTTCGATCTTTCCCACTTTCGGGTGTTCTAGAAATTCTTTGATCTCGCTTCTCCAATCGTCCTCCTTTTCAACTTCGATGGTCATGACATCCGTCTCCCTATTTCGTCTCATCAAGGCTGGCTTAACTTCTTCGCTTCTATATATACCATCTATGTTTGTCTGTTTATACCCGAAATCTGCTTGGGCCAAATTGTTGGCAACTTCGTTCTTCGCCCTCGGAACGTGTTCTAACTCAGCATGGTCAAATTGATCTACCAGCTCTTTGGCCACATCTAATAGTGTCATGACTGATGGGCTTTGACATTTAAATGTTCCTATTACTTGTTGGATCACTAGTTGCGAATCTCCTTTAATGGACACGTGTGTTACTCCCATATTGAGGAGTATTTCCAACCCAAATATCAAGGCTTTGTATTCGGCCTGGTTGTTAGTGCAATATTCGTTCAACCTGATTAGGAAACAGAACGATTCTCCCAATGGGCTGACTAAGACTATCCCCATCAAAATACATCGTCCATGGTTTCAGACTGCATTCGTCTAATTCCATCTCTATTTCTCTAATGGTGCTCAAACATGGGTGGTCAGCTAAGAAATCGGCTAAGGCTTGATTTTTTACAGCCTTTTGGGGCTCATGCCGTATATCAAATTCTGAAAGTGATAATGACCAGAAACCAACTCTTTGATGTAAGATAGGACGAGAAAACATGTACTTTATTATATTAACTTTAGTAATCAAGTACACTATATTCGGCCTAAGGTAGACACATATTTTAGTACCTGTAAAATACAAAGCCAAACATAATTTCTTCATTGGAGAATAATTACATTCATAATTCAGCAATTGTCTGCTTATATAATAAATGGCTCTTTCGACATCCGTGTCATCGTCTTGCGCGATCATCCCAGCTATGGACCGTTCTTCGGCTGATATGTACAACTCCATAGGCCATCCTGGCACATGGGGTACCATTACTGGCGGCTGTGACAAATATTTCTTCAGACTGTCGAAAGCCTTTTGATGTTCTTCGGTCCAGACGAATTCATCTTTGTCCTTTAACCTCAACATGGAGGAGAACACTTTAGTTTTTCCTGCACAATTAGAGATAAATCGTCTTAAGAAATTAATTTGTCCTAAAAATCTCTGCAACTCTTTCTTATTTCGGGGAGGTTTAGCTTCGGTGATTGCCTGAGATTTATTAATGTCAATCTCAATCCCCTGTTGGTGTACTAGAAAACCTAGGAAATTTCCTGCACACACCCCGAAAGCACATTTGGCAGGGTTCAATTTCAGTTTAAATTTTCTCATTCGCTCAAAAGCCATTGCTAACTGGCTATAATGTTCTTCCATGGTCACAGATTTAGCCACTATATCGTCCACATAGACCTCTACAAATTTTCCGATCTTGTCATGAAAGATTAAATTCATGGCCCGCTGGTAAGTGGCCCCGTCATTTTTTAGGCCGAACGACATTACTACCCACTCATAACACCCTAAAGAACCTGGGCACCTAAAAGTCGTTTTATGTATATCATTTTCGGCGATGTAGATCTGATTATAGCCTGCATACCCATCCATAAAAGAGTACACCTGATACCCTGCTGTGGAGTCTACTAAAGAATCCACCGTTGGCATGGGGTATTGATTTTTTTGGTGTCGCCAAGTTTAAATTCCTAAAGTCTATGCATATTCTTAGCTTTCCATTCTTTTTCATGATATGGACGATGTTTGACAATCATTCTACGTATCTGGTCGTCCTAATGAACTTCGCCTCCAAAAGGCGTTCAACCTCTTTCTTAATGTCATACATAACATTAGGTGCAAACCTTCGGGGAGGCTGATTATGTGGTCTATGCCTCGACATGATTGGCAACCTATGTTCTACTAAGGTTTTATCTAAACCAGACATTTCATTGTAATCCCAAGCAAAATAGTCTTTATATTTTCGTAATAAATGGATCAGTTTTTCATGTACCTGGGCCTCTAGTTCCTTGCTGATGTAAGTGATGTGTCTATCGTCCTCGCTTCCCAGATTTACCTCGTCCAATACATTATGTGCCCTTGATACGCTCGCCTTATGCCGTCCGTTCAAAACGTATTCTTCTTCTTCCAGTTCGCTCTTGTGACTTCCTTCCAGCAAACAATCTACCCAACATGCCTCTTTTATCATGTCTTCTGTCTGGTGTGCTAACAATTTGTTCCTTAAGGCCGAAATCGTGGCCTGAGCTTCAGCTTCACTCTCTCGTTCCGTGACATAGGCCATTAGATTGGCCTTGGTAGCTGCGAGTGCGACTTACTCTTTACTCTGTTTGTTCTTCTTCATTTGTACTGCTGTACGTTGACTCCCCAAAGACTATTGTGGTTGGCCTTGTTTGCGCGAACAAGTCGTTTAGCAGACTTGTAGAGTATGGCTCGTCATTTTGAGCCACAATGGTCAAACTTCCCCCTTCATCAATAACTCGGGTCGACCCGTAATTTCCTTCGTACATGAAGTACTCGGCCGAATTTATCTCTGCAGCGAAAGGCTTGTTGTCGGCGTGTACAATTTCAACCTCATCTTTATGGTTTCAGAAAACTAGACACTGATGAAGAGATGAAGGAATACATCAGCTACCATGTATCCAATCTCGTCCCAACATCATGTTATACGTGGTTGGCCCGTCTATAACGAAGAACACCGCCGTCTTCGTAGTACTTCCTACTTGCAAGTCTAGTGGGACGACCCTTTTGGCCGTTGTCGCCCCTCCATTGAAACTGGTTAGCACTATTTCCGTAGGGATGAGGTCCTCCTCTGACTTTGCTAAACGCCCTAGCATCCTATACGGTATTGCATTGATGACTGCTCCATTGTCAATCAATACTTTGGTGATGGGTATCCCATTGGCTTTTGCTTTCACATACAACGGCCGCAAGTGCTTGGTCATCTACGGTGGTGGTTTTGGGAATATCACATTTCCTGATAGGCCTATCTCTTCACTCTCATTGTTGGCCCGAGGCATTTCTCCTCCCGTGACCCATCCAGAAGGTGGTAACGTGACTGGTGTATTGTGAGAGACATTATTGATAGTCATTCTTCACTTTTCTATCATGGTAACGGTCCGTTTTATTTTTGGCGTCTCATACAGGACAATGTATGGAGATCATCCCAAGTCCTCTCATAACGTTCCGACTGCAGGGTTGTCGGCCTCATACAATTCTTTGAGAAGCTGATTCTGTGATATTCCCATTTTTCGTGCTTCTGTCCTGATTCTATTTCTTCTTCTATGTCTGTTGTTTCTTCGTCCGATGCCTCTCTATCAGTTATTGAGAGTGCTGCAAATTCGGTTTCATCACCATCATAAACATCTTCATTATTTCCAGACCCTCCATTATTGCCCCCCTTGAATTTATCGGACAACAAGTAATGATTAGCCACAACTGGTGGCATACTACCGAACTGAATGACGATAGATGGCTCTTCATCGTCTGTCTCGTCTCGCTTTCTTCTATCAAACCTGGTATATTTCTCGCAGTCGGTCGTTGTCCCTCATCAGCCTTTATTCTCTTTACGATTTTCATCTAGTTTCTTTCCTGCATAGGCATTACGGTCTGCGGCGACCTTCACTTCACATTGCTGGCGCGTCATACGACCATAATTTCGTTGGTGTCGCCTCAGTTGCGTCCTTGTCATTTCGTCCACATGAGGGTAATTTCTTTCTGGACGCTGCCTCGAACACGACCTGCGGTACGAATACCATACGTTGGGCCGATGAATCTTCGGCCTAAACGTCCTCACATTTTGGAGGAAGTTCGAATTCTCATCTTAGAACCTTGGTGTAAAGGTCCGTGGCTGCCATGTTATTGGCTCTTTCATTACAGGCATTTCGCATGTATTCTCCAACTCTCACATCCATTCCATATTGTTCTTGCACTGTACACAAATATTTTGCTGATCCTCCCGTTCTTTGGGTGCTTTAATCATTTCCA
This sequence comes from Zanthoxylum bungeanum, assembly GCA_019454045.1. NCBI lineage: Eukaryota > Viridiplantae > Streptophyta > Magnoliopsida > Sapindales > Rutaceae > Zanthoxylum > Zanthoxylum bungeanum. The sequence continues at coordinate 612,882 of SKCR01007818.1, read as the reverse complement.
GAGCACTTGGACGATGACCATCATGTTATCTATCTAGGATCAACTTGAATTTTGGCAAATTCAATTTGGTAAGATCCGAGTTGATCATGTTTAATTTCACTGGCTTTGGAAACGAGTTGTCGTCCACTGCCATCTTTTTTTCGAACGTTATACGTCCAGATTCTATATCATTCTGCAAAACATTCTGAAAAATAAGACAGTTATTAGTTGAATGGGACCACGCATTATGCCACTTACAATATTTTTTCCCGCCGATTTGCTCGGCGCTTGGAAACGTGTGGCGATCGCTCAAGCTAATATGTTTGTCCTTATATACCTGATCGAATATGACATCGACTTTTGTGATGTCAAAAGAGAAGTCTCTACTCTTTTTATCATTTTTTTTCTTTGGCTAGGGGTTTGGCCCACCCCTTATGTAGACAACAGGACATGGGCGACGCTGTTCTAGGCTCGCGGCCTAGTTGGGAAGTACGAAATAACATGGAGTCGCCACCCGTGTGAACCGGGATAAAGATTTAAGGCCGCACTCACCCCTCGCAAGGGAAGACCTCAAACCGTTGGGTTCGGAATGGTCCCTTACTTATGTCACTTGTGATGATATGATTTGTGCAATAATTTACCGAGTCTACTCAATAATCATGCTCAATGGTACTTAGATCTGACATGCTTTCATCCAAATAACTCCACACAATGTAACACAACGAGCATATTGAATCATTAAATCAACATGTATAAATCATTATCCAAACGCATCATAAACTAAGAACATGCATAATGAACAACCTAAACATGCTTTAACAAATAAATAACAAACTAAATTAAACCATGCTTTAAATAATAAACAAATAACCTAAAGACTATAGCATGCTCAAATACAAATTTGGATGAGACGAGATATCTGTATCTTAAGTAGTACGTGGCATTGTATCCCGAGTGCAGACCACACTACCGTCCATTCGGAATCGGCTATGGAATTTACGTCCGGGTTTCCATCCGATATACCACAAAAGGGGAACACATATCCCGCTCATCCAACAATCACATCATGCCTCAAACGACTCTCATGCAATAATATTCAAATTAAATAAAATAAACGAAAGATAATGAATAAAAGGGTGCCCTCAGGTCTAACCTCTTTTGTCGTCTAAGAAAGGGCGTTACACGTCCGTTGGAAGGGAGATTGATCCGCTACTTTTCCGATTTCTCAACTCAACGTCTTTCCTCGCTGTTTCGCTGCTCGGGCTACTGTTTCAACTCTGTTTCGCTGCTATTTTCGGGGAATTTTCTGGTCACTGTTTCAGGTCTATTAGTGGACTGTTTTGTGTGTTTTCGGGGTGCAGTTTTGGGTAGTTTTGGGGACTGTTTTGGGGTGATTTTGTCTCGGTTTACTGGCTGATTTTTGGACTGTATTTCGGTGGATTAGGAACCCTGTTTTGCCGTGTGAATGACTCGGTTTGGACGAGGTCAGTGAGCAGTGAGGCTTTGGCGTGATGAAGGTAGTGAAGGTGGCGTTCTATGCGTGAAGGGTTAAGGGGCTGTTATGGGCTGAGTGGCGTACGTTAGGGCAGTTCAGGTTAGTGTTTTTCATGAAGGCTAAGGGTGCTATTTACGTGTGCATGAAGGGCTTGAGGGTTTTATGGCTTCTCACGGTAGAATGGGCGGCTGTTTCTCACTGCATGCGCTGGTTTGGTGGCTTAGTTCACATCCAGGGTTGCGTTTGAAGAGTGTTGAACGTGTGAGATTATGGACGTGAGCTGCAGGTTATTTTTGAGGGCGTGTGGGGGCTGTTTGATCCGTGAATTTGAGGGCTTTGCAGTGGCTTATTTTGGTCTGTTTGGTCAGTGGAATGGCTTTTAAGAATAAGGGGACTGCTAGGTGTCAGAGGCTGCTTGTGAGGGCAGGATGTGAGTCGGTTGGTGAGGGGGCAGGCGAGACGTGGAGATGGCTTGTGTTTGTTGGCAGGCTAGGATTGTTTGTGGAGAAATGGGATGCTGTTGAATGGGTATGTGAGTGGAGGCTACGTGTGATGCTAGAGGACGTGGTGTCTATTGAAGGTGGAAGCTGCGTCAATGAGTTTTAGGGTTGTGGCGAGGCTGCATGAGTGATGGCTCGTTTGTGGTACATGAGGGCTGAGAGGTTTACTAGGGTTTTGTGTGTTGATCAGAAGGGTCTCACTGAATTGAAGGGTTTATGGAGATGGAGGGGCTGTCGTTTTTATTAGGTCGATTGGTGAAGGAGTTTAAGGGTTGAATCTGTTTGTGTTTGTCGGTTGGGCTTTGTTGGATTGCCGAGTGTGTTGATTAATGGGCTTGTGGCGTGAAGCGGTGAGGCAATGTGAGTGGGCAGGTGCGTGGGGGATGAGGGCTGTGAAGGGCTTGTGCATGGTTCTTGGTAAGAGGATGCGTGGAGGCTTATTACGTGAGGCATGTTTAGGGCTTCCAAGGTGCGTTATTCTCCTTATTTCCAAGGGCTGCAGTGGTGTCCCAAATGGTGCGTGAAGATTGTTAGGTCATGAAGATCAGTTAGGGTTTATGGACGTGTGGTTGGAGGGTTGTGCTGATGGTCTTCTACCGAGGTGGCTGAAATGGAGTTGAGGCTGTGGGTGTGTGGAGTGGCTAAGCGTGACTATGGCTCACGTGTTGAGGAGTTGTGCGTGACTATGTGATGAACATGGCTTTGTGCGTTGAAGGGAGCTGATGACGTGAGGATGTGATGGAAGTGGCTGAAGATAGGTGGCGCTGAAGGTTTGTTTGTGGACAAGGGCTAATGACGTGAGGGGTGAAGAGTTTTTGGCTTGTTGTGGTGCGGCTGTGAGGGGCTTTTGGCAGTTAATGAGGTAGTGTGATGATGTGAATTAGCTTAGGGTTTTGAGGGGTCGGAGAAGTGAGTGGCGTGAGGTTGAAGATGAGTCTTAGGGTTTCTGGTTTTTGGGGGCTCAGAAAGAGAGAGAGAGCCAAGCCAGAGGCTAGATTAGGGTTTGTGTTATATTTATATTGAGAGGGTATGGGGATTAGGGTTATGCATGGCTTTAATAGGAAACAAAATCAATTAATTGGGGAATTTATTTAAATTTGGTGAGTGGTTTATTGTTTTAGGAAAAGATTTATTTAATTTTGGTATTAGTTTTAATTTAATTTAATTTAATTTAATTTGTTTTAATTTAATTTAAATTGGAATTAATTTGATTTAGTTTAAATGGATTTTAATTTGATTTAGTTTAATTTCAATTTAGTTATTTAATTTAATTTTAATTATTTTTTAATTCAATTTAATTTGTGACATGTATTTTAAATGTTTTAATTATTTAATTTGTGAGATGTGATTTAATGGGTTTGGTGTGTTTTAAAATAGAGGTCCAACAAACGAACCCGAAGCGAAACAAGCGAGTTAAATCCGACCAAAATATCAATTTCCAACTTTACCCTTCCGACGTCCGTTTCCCGCGGCTTTCACAATCAAAGAGGTAGTGTCTCAATACGAGACTCATCATCGGGTCTTATATGCAAAAATGCAGTGCCTACACCTTACAAACGTACGGCTTCCCTTTAACCAATTCGGCCAAACACAAGTCGGCCGATTCGATGTCCATTTCGCCTACTTCATAATCGATGTTCCTGTAATACGTCCCTTTGCTAGAATTTTTCATTTGCTCTTCCTCCCTTAGTAATCGTTCATAATGCACCACACTAGTGATGAGTTGGGGGAGGTCTCAAAATTCACGATCTTGAAATTTCTTTTTCAGGTCGAATTGAGACAACTTTAAGTGATTCTCACGAATTCCTTTTCTGGCAAAGGTACGTAACATCGACCTCGAGCCACTTTAAACCTCTGTAAGAATGTCTCAGCCCATTCTCCTGGTAACTGTCTCAGGTTTGCCAGATCGGCCAGAGCCACTTCAAATTCGGCCTTGTAGAATTACGCACTGAATAACTGTTCCATTTGTTGCTAATTTTCTACTGAGTTGGCCGGCAAGCTGATATACCAGGAGAAAGCCACTTCTGACAGTGAGCCGTGAAATAACCTCAGCTTATGTAAATCAGTTGCTTCTCCACACTGAAGGGTAAATCGTCATATGTGTTCCATAGTGGAAACTTCCCCAGATCCTGTAAACAGGGAAAAATAAGGTATTTTGTAATTCCTAGGCCACGGATACGCCACATCGATCCAATCTGGATATGGCTTCCGATACCTCGGACGAATTGGCCGTACTCCCAGGCCAAATTGGTTTTGAAGAATTTCGGTCATCTGTTCTCTCAACATTTCATTGTCATTGAATGACATTGCTATGGGTGGCAGTTGTGCTCCTCTCACAAGTGGGACATAATCATGATGAAACCTGGACATTTTGAGGCAACACCACTTCGCGTTGTGTCATATTCGGCCATTGGTGTAGATTTGGCCCTGAATGTAGGCCATTGTCCCCAAGACCTATTCCTCCCTTGGAAATTGTAGGGATGTCGACTCCTAGCGGAGGAGCACTACTCGGACCATTCCTTCTTCCTCTGTACTTGAGCCAGTTTGAGTGTTTCTTTTCGGAGGCATCTCCACTTCTTACACCAAGTCTCCCACTGTGGTCGCCAAAAAACTGTTTGCGCGATTTTTATGCGCGAAGAAGAAAGAGAAACATGTAAGGTTCAAACCTCCTGAGACAGAGTCCCAGCAGGGGGTGTTTGATTAAGTGAATAAACCTTCAGGGGCGCAAGCACACAAATTACAGTCCTAAAAGTTGCAAAGCTAAGAAATAAAAAATATGCTCGTTTGAGTCTTCATTTGATCGAGATTTTTCTCTTTGTACGAGTGAGCTTTTATAGTGAAGCTTGTAAACCGCTTGGGCAATTCCAGTAACTCCCTGCAACTGTTGGATCATGTCTTCAACCGTTTAGCCGTGCGTCTCAACTGCTTGATCGTGGAGGGATAACTGCTTAACTGCTGTAGTCGTGGGATCAATTGCATCGCGTGTTCTCGTTCTGATCGCTGCTTCGGTCGCTCTGAGTTTTTGTCGCTCTAATTGCTGTTTTATCCAGTGATTACTCTGATCGCTCCGTCGCCCTTCTTGCCTTCACCCATTACTCATTCGTTCTAGGGCGATTTCGCTCCAGGGTGACATTTCTTCTTTTGTCAACAGTATCAAATTCACAATGATTTTTCATCATGTTTAAATAAATACCTTCTTTATCAATTGCACATTCACTCTGCCCAAACCCCAGATTAGACGTATCATCTAGGATTTGAACTGTGTCCTCTTGCCGGTTTGGGATTTAGGATCTAAACTATTCGGTATGAAATTCAAAATAATTTTTTATACCGATTTCGAATTCAGGACGAATTTTTATCTTAAATCTAAAAAAAAAAAAAAAAAAAAACGACCAAAATAAATAATTTTTACCCGTATATCTTCTGCAAGTCCAATGAATTGCAACGACATTTAAATGACACATTAATTTATTTCTAAAAAAGTGAAAGTATAATAAACACAGAAAAGCAGTAAAAACTAAAAATGAAAAATAAAAATGAAACGATCTTGTTGCTTAACGAACGTCGTCGTTTTAATTTTTAATTAAGTGTATATCTATTTATCGCTATCGCGCTCTCGCCAATAAAATCCCCACAGATCGACACCAGATTCGTCGTCTAATTACCTCTGCAACAATCTCCGAGATCTGAAATTAAAGGTTCCTAATATTCGCTTTATTTATTAATTTCACATTTAAATTTCCCGTAATTCGCTTAGATCTAATCTGTAATATTTTTTTTTTCAAATATCAGATCCATCATGGATTTCATGAAGGTCTTCGATCAGACGGTTCGCGAAATGTGAGCTTTTCCCCCCCTCTTTTTTCGCAATTTATACAATTCGTTCAGTTACCGTTCTGAAATAACAGTTTTTTTTTTTTTTTTTTTTTTTTTTTTTTTTTTTGCAGAAAGAGGGAGGTGAATTTGAAGGTTTTGAAGGTTCCGGAGATCGAACAAAAAGTAAATATTTACGCTTTGATGATTTCTTAATGTTTAATGTAATTTTTTTTTTTATATAAATATGAGATTTATTGATTGGTTGGAAATCTAATATTTATATTTTGCGTTTTGGTAAGAAATGTTTAAGCTGACTGATTAGATTAAGTATCCTAGATTATGCTAGTATGATTCACTTATTTGTACTAGAAATATTTAAGAGTTTGATGAATTGATTTCACTGACAGAGTTAATGTTAGAATTTCCTATCTGATCCTTAGTTTTTGAACTCCAGCTTTATTTTTTGGGTTAGGATTGTATGTTATTGTGATTAGAAATTGGTTTATTGATGAAAATCTAGAAGACAATTTACTTAAATGATTTTTTTGTTCGAATTTGTATATGTATTAGTAAACGGTTTGAAGTATTGCAATCCACATTAATTGTTTCTGTTAAAAACTGAACTTGTGTTTCTATTGCTTTTCAATTTTATGTATTTTTTAATGTTTCTGTTTCTTTACCTGATGGATTGATCGGATCTTTTTGGGTAATGATATGTTTGTGTTACTGTGTGCCGATTAGATGGTTTCCAGGTTTTGATTGTGTTGCAGTTGAAGCCTGTAACCTTTGGAGCATATAAATCATTCCTGGCATTATGAGCTTATTATTATTTTCAAGCGTGAATTTTCTCATTCTGATGTAGGTATTAGATGCAACAGACGATGAACCATGGGGTCCTCATGGCACTGCATTGGCGGAGATAGCACAGGCTACCAAAAAATTGTTAGTTTCCTTAAATTCTTTTATGAGATATGATGTGTTGAAAGTATTATATCTTGCATTGAACTGATGAACTGATTAGACGCAATGTCTTTTAGCACTGAATGTCAGATGGTTATGAATGTTCTATGGACAAGATTGGGTGAGACTGGCAAGGACTGGCGCTATGTTTACAAGGTGACACATTTCTTGTTTCTTGCTTTATCAATTTTGGAAATCATATGATACATAGATTTTACATCTATATTCCTACTTTTGGCTAATAGGTGTTTTTAAAGCACTCAACATCTGAAACTTCTTATATGTCAGGCATTGGCTGTTATAGAGTATCTGATATCCCATGGATCAGAACGTGCAGTTGATGACATAATAGAACATACTTTCCAGATATCAGTAAGGCCTATTCTAGTATATTTTGCTGACTGTGTTTGCAATTCTCCGACTTCTTCAGATTTTTTTTTGTGTTGTCTAATTGTTTTTCTTTTTCTATGATCATGGGTAAGTCTCTATCAAGCTTTGAGTATGTTGAGCCAAATGGAAAGGATATGGGAATTAATGTGAGGAAGAAGACAGAGAATATTGTGGCCCTTTTGAACAATAAAGATAAAATAGAAGAAGTTAGAAATAAAGCTGCTGCGAACAGTGAGAAGTATGTAATAAGCTCAGGAACTGAAAATATATGGTTTAACTTCAGCTTCTATGAATTCTACTGTTGGATTGTTCCCTGCAATAATTGTGCTTGCTACTATTGTTAGGTATTTCGGACTTTCATCTACTGGAATAACTTATAAGTCAGGTGCAGCCTCTTTTGGTACTGGTAGCTATGGGAGTAGTGATCGGTACGGAGGTTCAGGTGACAACTTCAGAGATAGTTATAGAGATAGGGATCCATATGGAGAAGGAAACAACGGAAATGATACCTTTGGAAAGTCACGCCAAGTTGCTGCAAGTCAGAACCAAGGAAACACCTTGAAGAAGGGGTCTGCACGTTATGGCAGGTTTGGACTTTATTATGTTATAATTTTTATGTTTCTGTGAGTAAGACTGGAGTATGTGCTAAGTTTTAAATGGTTTCCTGCGACAATATTTCTTTTTATACTGTCTCCATGGAGAAGGGATTTGTATTATTGCTGGGCATGCAGCTTTTGACCTTCACTTTCTGATGCTTAGTTGGTGAAGGGCGTGCTGTTCCAGTGCGATTCTCTCTCAGTGTTATCAAAGGCGCGTGCATAGAGGACAACCAGGCGAGGCGACGTGTATCAGGCGCGCACATAGTCGACGATGCGCGCGCCTGATGCCAAAAATTTTGATTTTTGACCCGATTTCATTGATTAAAGCTCACTTTTTTACTGTTTTTGGTTTTTTCCAGCAGAGAGAGTTAAAAAGAAGAAGAATAAAAACAAGAAATCTCATAATTTAATTTATTTACTTTTGACATGGCTCTCACATAATTTTTTGGGATTGTTAAAAATTATAAGAAAAAAAATATTTTGTAAAATAAAAATGTTTGCCAATTATTAGATCAAACATTTATAATTATTGGGGACATAATTTTAACTAAAAGTTTATACTAGTAAATAACAGAAATTGTACATGAGACAATATAAGTAAATATTAATATCTTAGTTATCATAGCAACTTAGTTATGAATACAGTGATGTACATAAATGTAATTTAGTGCAATAATTTATAAATATTTTGTCATAATTTGGTCAAAATATTAAAAAATACTCGAAAGTCGAAACAAAAAAGATTAGAAGAATATACATGTTCCTATTTTTTTAATTGAAAAATTATATATACAAATATGCGCCTCACATTCCTCAGGCGCGTGCCTAGGCTCTAGGACCTTTTGCGCCTTGCGCCTTTAATATCACTGCTCTCTCCTTCCACATCTCTTTCCCTCTTACATGCATCCATTGATACATACACGCATGTGCTACCTCTTTGTAGTTAGTATATTGATTTGTAATATTATTTATTTGGGTAATATTATTTATTTGGTAATGATACTTTTGCAGCAAGGATCAAGATAATATGTCATCCAATGCATCAAAATCAGCAATAAAGTCGAATGACTCCGATAAATATGGTTCAATTCCTTCTCAAAGCTCAAGCAATCCCTCAAAGAAGTATGACGATGATTTTGATGATTTTGATCCTCGAGGAACTTCTAGTAATAGTAAGTATTCTGTGTGAAATGGTTCAATTCCTTCTCAAAGCTCAAGCAATCCTTCAAAATCAGCGATGTAATCATCTTGCATGATGCTTGTTCTGGTATGATGTGGTTTGTAAAGAAGGGAATCATACATGCACAGATTTATATGTTTAATCAATCACCACAAATCAAAAGATTGTACATGAATAGATTGGGAAAAAAATCTGGTTCTTTAGCATTATGTTCCATGATCATGAAGTGATTGAATGCATGACCTTAGGTGGATGAGGGATGGGGGGATTCTTGTGGGGATTTGGGATAGCACTTTGACATTGTGTGAAGGCTAGAGAACTTTTCGCTGTTTGGGAGTAATGTGGTTCATTTAGTTGTATAATGTGCCAGAAATTTGCAGCTGCTGTGGAAACCTTGTGCTTGATGTATTTTGTTCGCGAATGTTTATGGTGTAGTTCTAGAATGCATTTCTGTGAAATGCACTTCATACTATTATAATAAATATGCACAATTAGATAATTGGTGCAAACCGTATTTCTACATTCATTGCATGCAGACCTGCCAGTCTTTCATCTAATAATTCATATAGGAAGGTGTGTCTCACCATATATTGTCGATTGTCCTATTTGTCAGAGTCAGCTGCTGGGAACTCTAAGCAAGTGGATCTATTTGGAGATAGTTTGATTGGTGATCTAATGGATGCCCCAACCTCTGTTCCTGCACAAACATCTTCCATGAATGGTAATAACTCAGACGTTGATCTTTTTGCTGATGCAACTTTTGTATCGGCTCAACCTAAGCTAGGAATGGGAGCAAATTCTCAGACTGAGGTCAGATTCATTTTCACCTGTGTTTCTAGAATTGCTATAATGTATGTGTTTGTATGTTTTTGTGTATGTGTGTTGTTGATGAGGCATTGCTAGAACATATATGATGACTTCGGATTTACCAGCAGAAACATATTACTAGGCAATTAGAAGTCCAAAAACTGTACAACATTGTTTGATTAATAAAGTTGAAAGATATTTTAGTTATTGATTTGAAATTTTACAGGCATTGGTTTATATTAAGCAGGAATCTGGGTGTGTTAATTATCCTTTGGCTAAAACCAATTTGTTTCTACGCTAATCCTTTTTTTTAATTGTCCATCATATATGCAGATGGAAGTTGATCTATTTGCTTCCCAACCTGTGGCTTCATCTGCTGCTCCTGCGCCAGTTGACCCTTTTGCTGCCACTGAACCAGTTGTGCAGCCAGAACCTAAGGCTCCAAAATTTGAGCCGTCAACTTCTACCATTGTTGATCCATTTGCTGCAGTTCCTATTAATAGTTTTGATGGATCTGATATTTTTGGAGCATTCACTTCTGACGCTAATTCATCTACCGAACGTACACAAAATCCTACCAGTGATTCTAGCCTCAATGACTTGGTTGGAAAGTCTTCAGCAGTCTCTAATCCTCCAATCAAAAAGGACGCTTTCCAGGTGAAGTCTGGAATTTGGGCAGATTCATTAAGCCGTGGGATAATTGATCTTAATATATCTGCTCGTAAGTATATCTTACCAAGTGTCTTAATTTCCTCAGCATAGTTAAGTTACATGTTTACGCATCAAGATCTATTACTCACATCTATAACACATCATTTAAAACTATATATATTGGCATTTTCAATTATTTTTTTGATTTACTCTATTCTTCTGTTGTGACTCAAGTACCTCGAGTTTCTCTCATAATCACCCTGTTCCTGGACTTTGCAGCCAAGAAGGTATCACTGGCAGATGTTGGCATCGTGGGTGGATTAAGTGATGGTTCAGATGAAAGGGAAAAGGGACCCCCCACATCATTTTACATGGGAAGAGCGATGGGCACTGGAACTGGTCTCAGTAAATCTGGGATCACATCTACTCAGTCGGCTGGTGATGACTCATTCTCAAACTTTGGCAGCCAACAATATCAATTTGGTAGCTTTAATAAGTAAATTCTTTCCCATTCATTTTGACTACTGTATTGTATTCCCTATCCTTTTTTTGCCTATTTGGCTATAAGCTATTTAAAGCATTGATCATATGCGTGCTGAGTCTCTCTGTTTCATAAATACATTAAAAAAAAAAACATACTTTGACTTGATTATTGTGTAATGTAATCACGAGTGGAGAGTTTGCATGGTTTCAAGTGAAATTTGGATCGGATGCAAAGTTACTAATATCTAAAGTCGTGAGGAGTTTTGGTGGCTCCTTTGGTTAGTTAAACGCTGTAAGAATTTCGCATCTGCTTCAGGTTTACGAATCAGAAACGAATTGACAATCGAAATGTCTGGTTATTTTTGTTTTGTATGTAAAGATGCTCTGCCATCTATGCCTCTGTGCCGCTCCTTTGGTTAGTTAAATGCTGTAAGAATTTCGCATCTGCTTCAGGTTTACAAATCAGAAACGAATTGACAATCGAAATGTGTGGTTTATTTGTTTTGTATGTAACGATGCTTTGACATCTATGCCTGATGCCTCTGTGCCCCCAATGAGCATGGTTTGATGATGTAAAATTCAGGATTTAGCCTTCAAGTCTTGTGTTCGAATTCATGAGATGCGTTTTTTTATAAGAACCCAAAACAGACGGAGATTTTATCCGCTCTTATTAAGTCCGAATCGAGTGATTTGATGACGATATTTTCAATATTTCCAAAAAAAAAATATTTATATGCCTCTGTGCCATTAGGAACCACGGATTTGTTGGAACATCTGGGAAGGTGAGTGGTTATTGATTGCCGTTTCTCCTATGTGGGCACTGAAGATTCCAGGTTCTGCTGCTGAAAGGACTAGAGTTTCGACTTTGCTAATAGCATCATGTTAATGTGAAGTTGTGAACGCCCCAAAACTAGAAATTTATAACACAAAAATCATATTAATTAATGACCGGAAAATAGGATTCTCAAATTTATCTACCCGGTGCGCTAACGATGCCAGAACAATCATTGGATAATAATTTGGTGTTTCAGAACCTTCACATTTAGGCATGCTACCCAAATAACATTCAAGAACACTTAATCCTCTGGAATCTCTGATTATTATCATAAAGATAAAGCAAGCATAATGACATATGTTCCTTAATACATTTCCAGCATCCTTCCCCTTAACATGGCTTCTGCTTTCCTCACCTGCTTCACTGGTCCTATGACGAACACCTGCATGAAACCGCAACTTAATTTGGCACTTTAAAAACACAGATTTATACTCCATTTGTGAACGGTCTTCTATTCTACAGGCACATGAACTAAAAGTTTTTGTTATTTTTTGAATTTGAGCCTCAACTTCTAAATGTCGACTGAGCAACCCTCACCTTCGAGAAAGCATTCTATTGGAAAATTCTATTGAGGTGGGATGACCCCAATTTACAGATTATTCAAGGTACTAAATGAAGCCCAGGAATGAATTAACAAAATAAATGGAAGAGAAATTGACAATGAACTCAGTAAAGGTATAACTTCTAAAAGATGAAAAAGGGTAAGCAGTGATGTAATTCAGTCATTCCAGAGCCATTAGGGGGTAAACAAGAAAATCAATGCTAAGGAAGCCCGGAGGCCGGAACTATCCACAATGCTTTCTAAATCGGCTTTCATAACTATATGCTCTTAGACTTGAATGTTGTGGCCAGAGAAGTGAGACTACTTTAATGATTGCCATGTCACAGTTTATATGCTTTCATCCTAAATTCTGGAACTTGAATTTGGGTGAGGATATTGATGTTTGGTGTATGTGAAGATACCATGACTGCAGCAGAGTATAATTATTCAATAAATTTATTGACTAACCTTGTCTGGTGGACCCTTGGCACCTCCAATGAGAATTTCCGCGCTGCAAAAGTAAGACCAAGATAACCAAATTGGTATTTTTAAAAATGAAAATGCATTTGTGCATTACAAAGAGAAGAGAGACATATATATACTTGCACGATTCCTTTATAGCCAAAATAGAAGAACCTCTTCTTCCTATTATACGTCCCATCTTTCCAGCAGGTACATCAAGCATTGACAGGATTTCTTCCTCAGGAGTATCTCCCTCCACAATCAAGTAATCTACATAGACAAACCACACTCCTAGATCAGCATCCTTAAAGTCCTAACAGCAAGTTTACCAGGCTTATGGAATAGGGGAAAAAAAAGTCTCCTGTCCTTTAGTATTATTAAAAGTTAAAACCATACATCAAGTTTAGAATGACTGGAAGTCTAGTTTCGCTGCTCCTATACCATCCAAAATCTCATTTAGTAGTGCAAATATTGGAAAGCATATGCTGCATACAGCATCCATACAGATTTCTCATCTTATTCATAATTTTGATAATGATTTTAATACCCTCATAGATCATAAAAGAAAGCAGCAAAATGCACATAAATCATAAGAAACACATTGGCTGTAACAAACTATAAGCAAATACTTTACAACACCATAGCAATACTTAAATCAATTATCCAGCATTTCAGTAAAAAAATTGCCAAGAAAAGATAACAAGTACTGAAAATGAAGAAGTTTGTGAGTAGTGAATTTTATCTTGAAAGGTAATGACTCCTGAATGAGTTGGTATGATACAGCTGGAATTTAACATCAAAAGCTTATAATTCAAATGGAATCATATTGAGAAATTTCAGTAACCCAAACATCAGTACATCACGCTTCTTCCCCTATTTCTGCTGTTCCTCCGATATGACATGCTCAACATGACTGATTGGAAGGAAAGATTTCCCTCGTGCAAAATGGTGATCGTACAAAGTCCATTAAATTGATTTTTTATTTATTTTATTTTTTATATTTCATAGAATATACAAACAGGGAAAAAAAACTAAGTTGTAACAGTACAGAAATTCGCAAGATGTAAGAACCTGGAACAGGTGGGAGAGATGGCCAATCGACATAATCATTATCATTGATGCAGAAACATCGACAATACAGCGCACTGCGAACTGCAAGATACCATAGGGATCGTTGGTTTAGTTTCTTCATCATATTGTGATAGATGTAGGGTAGAAAGCGGACATCATCCGCAGCTGCGCGGACCATCAGTTCAGTTAGTGGCCTGTGTGTCCAAAACTGGGGGTCCTGTATATAACAGAGACAGACAGTAGACTAATTAGTGTTTTTGTGCATATTGCAGAAAAGTCAGATCTTCACTTGGTAATTTTAGCAAAAAATTGTCTTAGCATCAGGAATAGCAAGTATGGGCAAACATAAAATACACTGACACTGATTTTCTTGAAAATTATCAATATTAATTTTTTAGGTTAAAGTCTCGTAGCTCATGGTCCTGTATACAGTCATTTTTATTTAAACATAATTGTCTAAGCATCTTGAATGGTAAGTGTGTCGCAAAGTCTCGGCACTGATTTAACGAACATTAGCAGTCTGCTATGTTTTAAGTTTTGGGGTGTAAGCCTCATAGCTCGTGATCTTGTGTACTAAGTTTTGAGGTTTAAGCCTTATATTGAAATCCTTTCTAGCTAGAAGCTGTGAAATCATGCACAAAATCTTCCAAACAACAACATTTAGCTATCCAAAAAGGCTTATCCCAAACAATTAGATAGAATCAAATCCAGGCAACAATAAACTTTTAATTCCATGAAAACTCCAGAAATTTGAACTACCATAGCCCAGAATTTCAGAATGAATTACACTTTAAAACTAACCTGCCTAAGGAGGACACGAACTTCTTCCTTCTCTTGATAAGATATACCTACATTAAAAAAAAAAAAAAAAAACCAACAACAACAGCAATACAATTCAACAACTTGATAAAATGATAAATAATGCAAAAGTTGCAAGAATGAGTGGAGGACAATAAAACAAGTCTGATCAAAGACCAAAGACTTGAAAAGTCTAACAACACTAGCAGGCAGCAGTATCAGAAAATGATAAAATACAAATAATAATCAAGTCGAGAACAAAAAAGTGCTGTTAAATCTGTATAGTCCCGATCACAACTTTATCCTGAACAGCAAGCAAGTGAAGGCCTTCACTTATCAAATCTATGCAGAAAATAGGCCAAATAAATCAAGTCTTAAGAACTAAAAAGCATAGAGTGCAGCTTAATAGCAGAAAAGGGAACCCCAGATGGACATAAGATGATAGATAAAGCTTCAACTGTAATTGGCAAAACCAAGTAACCAACACATTTTCTTTGCTCATCTATTTTCTTGTCTTGGTTGGATTAATTGGGCAATGGGAGAAGTAAATTTTCTACAAAGCCTAACTTCTGAGACAACAAAGCACAACTGATTTATCAAAAGAAAGGCATCCGGGTAACTATAGAGAATAAATCATTGGAATTTGGAAGCAATTTGCAGGACTCATTTCACTATAAACACTAGACCAAGCAAACAAATGTTGAGGAAAACAAAAATATTCAACGACACGAAACAAATTATTACTTAAATGGATACCACGACATATAAATACCACAATAGCATGGATCTGCGAGAAGGCCAACAAATGATATGTAGTCATCCGGTGATCTTTTCCGGCCTTCCTGCTCCTCTATTAGAGAATAAGCAATCTGCAACCCACAAGGGAAAAAAGGGAACTTTTAGATGTCTATTCACTGGATTATGTCAATAATAAATTGATGACTCCAAACTCAATCAGAATTTTACTTGTATAAGAAAATTCAAATCTAAATTGTTTTTCCTGTAATATAAGTGTAAAGCTTGAAAAAGATACCTAAATTGACAAGTGATCTCAAACATTACAAGTTCACATCAAGTAATAAGCAAGTTTACAAATCAAACAAGTACCAAAGAAAGAGCTGTTGTTTCTATTATTATTATTTAAAAAGAACTGGTGAATCCACTAAGCATCATAAGTCATCAATCATCAACCTCATCTAAGGACCAGTCTTTTCTACCTGAATCATTTCATTTTGATCACTGCAATAGTCTAATGTGGCTTAACACATTTCCAGATTAACACCACAATCCATTTCCGAAAGTAAATTACAGACTGATAATGCAAAATTTCTTTATACAACTGGGACATACTTTTCCTTCTACATATAGAAGATCTCCCCAGCTGTAAACAGATAAAGCAGTGATAATTTAAACTTTAAAGACATGGCCAGAACCGTCCATAAATGAAGGTAGGTAAGGCATTTACATAAATAAATAAATAAAAAGATAACTTTGACAGCTCAAAACTTATAGTCACTTGTTTTCCATTCCTAATGTCTCCAAATAAAATAAAACTAGGTCATCTTTATATCTCAAAAAAAGTGTCTAATATGGCGCACAATCATGTACAAAGGTTTCAGCAGGTTATCAAGTATATTTACCTGGGTATCCACAACACTGTGCAGCTTGATGCCAAATTGAAAATATAATGCCTACAAAAAGAATTAAATAATTAATTGAAAAACAGAGATTGCATACTGACAAGGAAATCACACATGCCATGATGCAGAAATAAACAAAAATTCGATGAGAGACCTCACTATCTCGTTTGCAATCGTGAATAACTTTTGTGATGTAACTAGACTCAAGTGCAGGCTTACAGGCTTTCATAAGCGTCTCTCCACCCTGAATGGCGTCAACCAGATATATAGCATCTGGAAATGCTAGCTGCCAAAAAGCACAAAACCTTAGTTTATAAAATTTACTCATACACCATAAACTGGATGGGGTGGGGTTTGGTTCATTCCCAGTAAAACACAAATAAAGGTTAATAAATTGATGTCTTATTTAGCACATATGCTTAAACATGGACAAACAGGAGCATTAAAAACAATATACCTGCATAACACAAAGACTTCCATGGCGACATAGGTCAACTCCCTCACAGTCAAAACCCATGACCAATTGCCTCTCGGACGAGGGTTCCAGAAATTCAGCTGGTAGTTGAGAAGCATTGGTCACAATATGGATTGGAACTACTGAATCTATGGGTTTGCCATCTGAAATAAAAAGTTTAAAAATATATAAAAATATTATGAAAAAAAAGGTTGCATTACAAGTCAATAAAAGCTCCAACCAATAATTACCCAAAGGATGATTAATTTAATTCCAGATCACTCAAAATCACTTGCTTACATCATAAATTTATGCGTAAATTTGAAATTTCTTCCAAAAAATTCCACTTCCCTAACCCTA
Source organism: Zanthoxylum bungeanum (assembly GCA_019454045.1). Lineage (NCBI taxonomy): Eukaryota > Viridiplantae > Streptophyta > Magnoliopsida > Sapindales > Rutaceae > Zanthoxylum > Zanthoxylum bungeanum. Next base: position 595,861 of record SKCR01007818.1, on the reverse strand, counting down.
AGTTCAAAACAGGAAGGAAATCTTATCTTTCATTATCGTACAATTTCTAGGTAACCAAACAGAAATCAAGTTCAAAAATACACTAAGCTAAATGAAAACTGAATCTAATTACATCAGCAGGCAATCCAGAATGAACGATTCAGCAAAGCTCAATTATAACCTAAACTTTAAAAATTAAAATCACGATCGAAATTAAATCTAATTGCAATTTAATTAAATTAAATTAATCTAATTCAATTACCAGGGTCTGAAGAGAGGGGAATATGAGTGTGATGAGAAGGAGACGACGCCATGTCATCGGGACCATCCAACCAGATCAAACCTTTGTTTTTTTAAAATTCCTCTTGTGGTTTTTATTCTGGCTTTTCTTTTTTATTTTTCGAAATGATCAAATAGTAGAGATTAAAAAAAATTAAAATTGGTTATCAAGAAGAGTTGCTTAGCGGTAGGGGTGTGCATCCGTCGGTTCGGTCGGTTAATCCTTGATTTTTTAATCGAAATTATTTGGTTAAGTAAATATTTAACCGATTTAACCATAAAATAGCACATAATCATTAACAAATTTAACCATATTATTTTTCGAAATGATCAAATAGTAGAGATTAAAAAAAAAATTGATTATCAAGAAGAGTTGGTTAGCGGTTTGAGTTTGAGACGTTGAAGATAAGTTTTCAGGATTAAGTCTTGCGTAATAATTTTTATAAGAGTCTGGGACAACACCGATTTACCCACGTATCCATATATCACTTACTTACATTATAATTAATGGATGATGTGCGATTTACCTGATATTCTAAAAAAAAATCCGCAAGAAGTACACCACTCATTTTATGCCACGTCATCTATTGTATTTCATAATTCGAGGTGCGCGTAAGCTGGCCCGGACACCTCGGTTATCTAAAAAAAATAGTCATTAATCAGGTGGTAAACCACTTAATTACTACTCTTTTTACCACCTGATTAATGACTATTTAATTATTAAAAATTTCGGGAAAAATATGAAAAATCATCCAATAGTGGATAAGCATGACATCTCATTTAGTATAAAATTTAATATTTGTTAATTATGTTGTAGGTGCGTGATTTCACTTCGAAGTTGATTTACTCCAAATTGAATCTATTTCGAAACCTATGAATTAACTAGGGAATAAAATGAAGGTACTTTAGAACACATGAGATCACACATCATAATATAAAGTTATGTAATTGATAAGTGTCAGTTTAAGGAATGAGATCTTCATTTACAGAGAAAATACGAGATTATATAAGCCAATGACAAACTCTAGAAAGAGGATTCAAATAATGAATTATAGACTTTGAGTTCTAAGAACTCTAATTCAAAATAAACAGAAACTCAAACTCATAAGCATTTAATTATCAATTGCAATTAAAATAATGAAGATTGTAATCAAAGAAGGGCACATGCTTTGTGCAGGAATTTGTTATTCGACTCGAGAGAGCACAATGAAAAGTCTAATTATAATTGGATTTTGACAAATTAGGTTCAAAACTTTTGAAGGTATGTATTCTCACTATTTTTTCGCTCATTCATATATGATATAAATAATTATAAAGCAATGTTAGATATCTCAAAACGTATCGTATATCCTTTAATTAATTTAATAGCGAGTAAAAATAAAAAAATATCAACCTTTACAAAACTCAATTTTTTTTAAAAAAATAACGATTAACCATCACAATTTTGTATCGTTAATCAAACACTTAATGTAGATAGTTACCTAATATTATTGTTAAATCATTTAAGTACTCTATAGATAAGTCTCAATATTTTTTGTTTTTCATCAAATGGATAGCATGATGAAACTTTAGTGAAACGTCCATTAAATGTAAAAATAAAAATTAAAAAAATAAAATAAATAAAAACTAAATGTGAAACGTCCAGGTCATATTTTTAATTCAAAGGAAAGGTGCTTGGCCTTCTAGGTCTATCTAAAGTGGGCCCGGACCACACAGCACTTTCACTTTCCCTTTTTCTAAAATTTTCGATCAACTTCTTAGGAATCCCTAAACAAAGCCTAAACTGGTAAAGTGATCTATTTTTTTGTTCAATTCTCCCTCTTTTCGTTTTCAATACTGTATTTGCTTTTACATTTCTGCAAATTCCCTTTTAAAAAAAATCTTTTTTTGGCTGATTTTCTGCTTCAATTTCAGCTTCAAAGCTCTAGTTTTTGACCGAATTGGATTGGATGAGATTTTGAGATAAAGAGTCGATCTTGGCATCTGGGGCATCTGGGTTTGTGAATTTTTGAGTTTTTGTTGGTGGGTTTTTGTTTTGAAGGCTTGAGTTGATTCTGGGTTGTTTAAAGATTGAGAGTTGGGATTTACAAAAGATTTGGTTTTGATTTCTGGGTTTGTTGGATGGTGAGTTTCTACATGGATTTGGAGTTGAATTTCGTGGGATTTTGAACGTAAGTTGCTTCAATTGGGATTAGATTTGAGTTCTGTATTAGGATACATAGAATGAAGGAAATGAAGAGAGGTAAAATTGATGAGAAGATCATGGGACCAATGTTCCCTAGGTTACATGTCAATGATACAGATAAGGGAGGACCAAGAGCACCACCAAGGAACAAGATGGCCCTTTATGAGCAGCTGAGTACCCCTGCTCAGAGGTTCAATCCTGGTGTTTTGCCACTGAATCCATCAAACAGTAGCAGTTTGATTCCTCCAGGTTCCTCAAGCCAGGTACCTTCTACAACATTGCAACTGATTTGTTAGAGATAGGTGACAGGTTCACAGGTGGTCTGCTATGGTTCTGTTATTAGTTTGTTGATAAATTGTTTCCGATGTTGATCATACTATTATGTATTGTCGTATTGGCTCAATGGATTTTTGACTAAAAGGAAACTAACTAATTATCTTTACCTTATTGTGATGGAAGCTTGTTGTTTATCTACCTCTTAATACAGTCGCTTTATTTATTTATTTTTCGTTGGCTTTTCAATTAGATGTGAAATTCTTATGTAGTTATGATCATCCAAGGGTTTTCTGGATTTATTTGTTGCAGAATAGTCATCTGTCATATTTTTGTGTGTGTGCGCTTTCTACATATGAGTATCTATGAGGGACCAGTTCCGGTGTATTTATATATATGGTTGTTTTACTAGCAGGAGAGTGGCCTTGAAAGAAATTTGGTTTTCAAAAATCCTGTACCTCCTTCAACACCCACTCATCTGGATGAGAAGTTTCAATCTCGTCGGCTTGACGGAGCCACTTTGAACACTCCTTTGCCACATCATAAACAGAGTAAGAAAGTAGGCGATGAGGATGATTTTGCAGTTCCTGTATTCGTTCAGGCAGGGATGGTTCAATGTCATGGTAAATCTCAAAATGATATTGATATGGGAGACCTCTCTCCCATTAACCCGAGTTATACTGGTCAGCGTACAAAATTCCAACAAGCTTGCGATAAGAATCCAAAGCGCAGTAGTTCCTCAAGTCTCAGTTTGATACAAGAGGGAATACGCCAGAGTCGAGAGAACCCACAGATTTGGATCTCAAATAGAGACCATCCTGTAAAATCTTCTGTGAATTTGTCTACTAGAGAAAAGATGGATGGGCATGTGAAGGAAGTGAGTGCATCTCTTAATCTAGAATGTAGAGAAATCCCTGGATCTAATTTTAGCAGCAGATTGAATGGCAGTGATGATGTTGAGTCCACTAGGGGTATTCAGAAGGGAGTTGTTAACCAGCCCAGAAGGGACAGTCGTTCAAGGGAAGACCATAGTCATCCAAATGAGCTTGATAATGACAGCAGAGATCAGGTAAACAAGACTTGTGGGTCACTGCAGTTGGAAAGTGGAGATAAAAGTGATGATATCTCCGAAACCTCCATGTTGGATTCAATATCAGGCATGGATATGTCTCCTGATGATGTTGTAGGAATAATAGGTCAAAAACATTTCTGGAAAGCAAGAAGAGCCATTGTCAAGTAAGTATCTGTGCTCATTAATAACTTTTTGATTTGTTTCTGCTTGATTGAAATTGTCTTAATGCACAGGTGTTTGTAGACTTATAGTACAAGCTATGGATGTGCCTTATCTGTTACTTGATGTGCTATCTGTAATTTATGCAGATGTAAGGATGTTGGTATGCCATAAAAACTAAGGGGTACATTAGTGATGTTCTATGAGGACATAAATATATTACTATCCTTTTGGCTGTGATAGTCTAAATGTGACAAGCCCATTATTCATTTCCTTAATATTTTCATCTGTTGTAGAACTTTTTTTCATGTTAGCCTATGTTCTTTTTTTTTTAAGACACAAACAATTTGCAGTGGCAGCTTCCTCTCAACTATCTTTTTGAGATCCACTAACATGAGACACCTCATGGTCTGGGGCTGGGCCAACTAGTGACTTCAGGATGATTGTAAGAGATTTTTTTTGAATCTTTGACGGTCTTTTAGTTTGTATAATATGATGTAAGTTTTAGAATAGGTGAACTTCTTTATTGGAAAAGTGGTAAAAAAAATTCCAATCATTAAACTATTCTCACAGAATAAAGCTACACTTGTGACTTAAGAGTTGTACTTGTGACTTTAAGGGAGAGAGGGTTACGGTGTGGAGTTCCGGGTTTCCTCTTAAGTTACCTCTTTTTTGTTCAAAGGCCCTCGACAACATTTTAACAATGGATCATCTTACAGCAGGGAAATGAACAATCCTAATCGAGATGTGCAAGGAGACCCAGAGACAGTGGATAATTTCAATTTTCTATGTTGTTTTGCTTCTGTTTATCGGATTTATTCCTGTCTCGGTCTGGTATTGCTTTCTTTCCCTGCGATCCTGGGAGTTTATCTATCCACAGCACTTGAGGGCTTGGAGCAGGAAAGGAAATAGCGGTGGAGGATGGTCCCTGGAGCTAATGTTGGTGGATCTCTGAGAAACGGGAGAATGTCGACAGTGGGAAACTGTTGGTGACTTGGTGGCATATGGACGTTTCATTTAGTATCTTGGCTTTTCTATGTTAGAAGATATAGTGGGATTGTGATTCATAATCGTTTGTGCAATTAGCTTATGATATATATTACCGGTGTACATCATGTATGTGTTATATGTTTTCATTATTTCCAACAGAAATTTGTGCTTCATCCATACAAGTCTAAATGGTAGAAACCTTATATTGTGAATCTTAATCTTGCACACAATTTCTCCTTCCATTCTATTATACTCAATAACTCAAAATGGTGTCTGGTACTACTTCTAGTTATTTGTACATTTTTGTTGTTATTAATAGAGTTCTGCAATTTACTTGCTCTTTCCAAGAGAAAATGTACAAGTTTTGAAATGGTGATTCTGGTTTCTGCTGGAAGCTGCCTTTGATATTTATCTCTCTGTTGATATTACTGAAATTTTTGCCATGTGATTCATGTTGGGGGACTTTACACAATTGTGTGTATCCTAGCCTTTGACACTGTCCCTTTTTTTTGATGTCACTGTCTTTAATGGAGTGCACAAGGATTGCTGAAATGTGATGGCAATTTAGAGACCTAGGGAGAGATTTTAGGCTTCTTTGGCACTCAAAGATGTTTGTGAGGGCAGCTGTACGTACACTAGGCCTGATTTATCTATTCCCAAGGGAAAAAAAAGTGGATGGTGTGGTCTAAAGAGCTTTGTGCATTGGGTTCAATTTAAGAGAGATCTTAATTTTTATTCCAACTCAACTAATCATTTTGCCTTTGCATAGACGCTAGTAGTTTGATCTGCATGCTATACCGTCCAAAATGATGCAATATGGTGTCTGATTCCCAAGGGAAAAAAAAGTGGATGGTGTGGTCTAAAGAGCTTTGTGCATTGGGTTCAATTTAAGAGAGATCTTAATTTTTATTCCAACTCAACTAATCATTTTGCCTTTGCATAGACGCTAGTAGTTTGATCTGCATGCTATACCGTCCAAAATGATGCAATATGGTGTCTGATTGCATATGAATGTCCATTGATATTTGATCCTATTGTTGTGCTGTGTTTATTTAAGTTGTTGATGATTTCTGTGGAATTTGGTTCTTGATGCAACTCCTGTTACTCTATACAGTCAGCAAAGAGTGTTTGCAGTTCAAGTATTTGAGTTGCATAGACTAATCAAGGTAAGGATTTCTTACTCTGTCAAGCAGCTTATGCTTGTCCTGGAAAGGGCTGCTGATCATCTTCATATTCTGTTTGATTGCGGAATGGAAACTAAACTAATTGAGCATTCAAACAGGTCCAACAACTGATTGCTGGATTACCAGACTTTTTGCTTGAAGGGAGTGCCTATCTTGGCAAACCAACTTTGAAGGTCCCTCCTACTAAAAAACTTCAATCTCAGTTTGTTGCAAAACCGCTGCCGTACATTGCAAAGCGTAAAGATGATTCTGAGAAGCCTAACCATAAGATAGAATGTTCTGCGGAAAATGCTATAGGGAAGCCATCTCTTTCCTCTGTGAAAAATAGTATTCAGCCTTCAAATTATGGGCCTTACCTTGCAAATCAACCTCCAGCACCAGTGGCTGCTGATTCCAGAATGGGTCCTTGGTGTTCTCATCAATCGCCCATGCAGCAGTGGTTGATTCCTATCATGTCTCCTTCCGAAGGGCTTATATACAAGCCATATCCTGTACCTGGATTCACGGGTACAGTTTGCGGTGGAGGATGTGCATCTTTTGGCCCAACTCCTAATTTTATGCATCCAGCCTATGGGATTCAATCACCGCTTCCTCATCAAGGAAATTGTATGATACCTGGTGCTCATTCGGCTGGTCATAGTTACTTCCCTCCTTATGGCATGCCAGTCATGAACCCATCCATCTCAGATTCAGCTGCGGAACAAAATAATCACTTTGCTGGACCAGGTTCACACGGTCCATTTTCTCAAGGGGGAGCTAACTTCAACATGCAAAATGGAAGCTCATGTAACGTTCCAGCCCAGAAGAATGGAACTGTTCCACTGGCAAGGCAGTTTCAGGCATCTAAAGATACAGAGTTACAAGGAAGTACGGCAAGTTGTCCAGGTGAGAGCGCGCAAGGTGATGGGGCATGTCATGCCACTGAAGGTAGAGATGCACTTCAACTTTTCACGTCATCTCCAGTAGCTCCAGAGGCAGCACCTCAACCTCATGATGCAGACCAGCCAACAAAAGTGATAAAAGTCGTGCCTCACAATCGTAGATCAGCTACTGCATCTGTGGCTCGAATTTTCCAGTCTATACAAGAAGAGAGGAAACAGTACGACTCAATTTAGCCTTTTTTTTTTTTTAAAGTCAAATAAATTCTGGCTGGTTATCTGAGATTATCTCCACCTTGGGGTGTTGGTTAAGCATTTCCTCCTACTTTTGGCACGATATTTTGTGATTTTTATTATGGACTGTGATTATAGTTTGTTCGTACGTCTCTAGAAGGATGCACGAAGTCTACGTGAAGTCTGTATGATATGAATATCTTGTGTGTTTGATTAAATTTGTTTCCAGGCATAGGGATAGATCTCTAAAGGGAAGGGAAGGGAAGGACAGTTTTTGCACTGACAAAAATACAACCCTTGACTCTCCTTCTCTCTCATGTTGTAGGCTAATTATTGTCAGCTGTAGCAAGACAACACTGAATATCATCTATTGAGGTTTGATTCTGTTATTGCAATTGCTTGTAAAATTTATTTTACAGTCTGATAGACATGTTACACTTGTTGCCAAATTTTGACATTCACATGAAATTATTGTCTATTCTTTTTGTTTTTGGCCGCGTTGAAATCTCGTCGTCAAATCATCCGACCTGTTAATGTAAAATCTGCCGATTGTTACAGGCTCTTACAAGAAATGTATCACCCATCTTGCTTTTCCTCCTTGTAGACCCTTAGCATTTCCTTCTGTTAGAGCATATCCACACATTTCACATAGTTGCCTTGTGGAAAAAGATTTATCTGAGTTGCATGAATTATTCTCTAATGGGCATTTTAAACTTGCTCCTCCAGCATGTTAGGTGTGCAGTCCACGTGCATATTCATATGTTCTTCAGGATGAGAAGCCATCTTTTATCTTTCATTATGGCCCTGGTAGAATATTAGGATAATATGGAAAGTGTGGAAATGATTTTGATCTTGATTCATCTCTGGCCATGGTTAGGGTTGGCAATTGGTTGCGTCGGATTTGATTGAGATTTATCGGTCTCGATCTCAATCCACTTATGTAATCAGAATAATAATGATCTTGAATTCCTATTAAATTATTTTAATCTGTACAAAAAATCGTCTCAAATATTATATCGAACAATTTAATGCTTCATGTTTTGCAATTTGATGTAGCTTTTGGCATCCCCAAATTCATCCTTCATATGCAGTCATTGAATTGATCTAGGCCAAGTTCCGGTAGTTGCCATAATATTGCACGATTTGGCTAGAAATCAACGGTTGTGATCAAAAGTTTAACTCCAAAGACCTATTTCTTTCCTGATTTAAGCTACTAGTTATTATTATAATAGAATATTTGATAGGAGATAAAAGTTCATGCCAATGTCTTATTCCAATTTGAAGATATCGGTAACGTTTATAAATATTCTAGATTAGCATTATTAATTGGGATTATTAACAAGGTAATCGATCTTAATCTCAAGAGGTTGCCTCAATGATAAAGGTTTCGGACTTTAATGATTTGTTCTCTCTCAAATTCCGAAAATTAATGAATGTGCCCAGTTAAAAAAAAAGATAAACGATCTTTATTAAGTCTTTTTTTTTTTTTTTTTTTTTGAAACGATGGAAACCCTGCCACCAAACCACCCATTCTGGGCCGCGGCGCAAGTAAAACCACCGGCTGTCCCAGGCTCTTACAGGAAGTGCACCCCCTGGATTCGAACCCATAACCTCAAGGTGAGATCCTGGACCCTACACCACCAAGCCACGCCACACCCCTTGGGGACGATCTTTATTAAGTCACCAATTAATAAAAAGGGTAAATTACAAAAAATGACAGCGGAATTATGCCATATTATTTATTAGGGGAATGATTTCGGGTCCAAGGTTTTTTTTCTTTCATAATTACATATTAAGAATTTCACACACACACTTTTATATATATATATATAATATATATATATATATATATATATATATATGTTATTCATTTGGTTCATATTGTTATAACAGTAATAAAAATACAAAATGTATGATCATCTATTATGCGTTTAAGTACTCGTAATTATAATTTGATGGAATCAAAATGAATTAGAATGAATGAATTGGAATTGGAATAAATTATTTAATTAATTGTATAAATCGTAATCAAAATCAAATATTCTTTCCATTGATATTTTTACTTAATTCGGTGATCGGAATGAATCGTTAATAAATTACAAAAATATCATCACCTAAGATTACATAATTAATTTATTATTAATTATTATTTTACTACTTAATAATTTGTTATTAATTTTTAAATATTAATTATTATAATATTAATAATGATGATGATTTATTAATAATTATTAATATATAAATCATTTTAATAATATTTTAATGATTAATGATTAATTTATTAATTTATGGATAATTTTGTAATTACCTTTCACTTTTGATATTTTCATCATCTTATAGTAATGGAAATATGACTCTCATTCTCTATTTCCCAACAACGATAATAGATGTATTGAATGGGTACACTTTCAATATAAAATTATATTTAAATTGTGATTTTAAATTAAAATTTTAATTTAATTAAATAATTTTTTTTTATACATACGACTTCTTTTAATTGATTTAAAATTATAATTATGTACTCATGAAGTACATTTATCACTACTCATTTCTAAATTTATGGGAACACATCATTCACACTCATTCTCAAACCATTTTAAATACATATATATATATATTATTTTTTTCATTAATATTTTTTGAAACATTAGAAATTCATGTTAAACTACTCGATCCGAACCTAAACAAAATAGGTAAAAATTTTGACTATTATGGACTCTTATAAAAAATATATTCTATGGATTCGAATGTAAGACTTGATAATCAAATCCTAAATTTTATACTACCAAACTATACCGGACTACGAATTCATTTTCTTTCACTGTCACTTAGTATTTAGTAATGATTTTGCGGTTAATTATGAAAAAATTAAAAAAATAATAATAATTATTGAAAAAATTGGGATACGAACATTTTCCATACCGATTTGCCACCTTGAGAAAACCGCCTCTCACACGGTTTAAAAAGCAGACACCTCCAAATCCCACAAAAAAAATAATAAAAACATTCTCAAATTCTCCATATTTCACAAATCCCCTAATTACAATGATGTGATTTTCTCAAATTCAATAGTCCCATAATTCATTTTCTTGATTTTTTTTAACCAATAAAATTACATGGTGTGTGAACTGTCTTGGACTGTTCTTTCATTGCTCCACTAATCACGTCAATGGTTTCATTTGATCTAGAGACTATAAAGTAGTGATTCTTTCTTGCTAAGAGCTTCGTATTCAGGATTGAAACTTGCTTTTTGAGTATTGTAATATTAATTTAGTTACTGTTGCTAAGTGGGGTTTTCAAAATATGTAAAACACTGTGTTTTTGCTAGCTCTAGTGAAGAAGTTAGCTGATATTTTGAGGTTTAGAAAATTATAAGTGTATTTGATGCTAGGATTTTGATTTGAATCTGACCCAGATGGTGAAATTTTGATTTTTTTTTTTTTTTTTTGTTTAGAGTTATAATTTATAAGGATGAAAGCAAGGGTTGTTCCATTAGAGGAAGGGACAGACGACCCTGCATTTATAAACAAGACAAATCAATTTAGGGCAATGCCACTGAGATTGTTTCCGTTATTTGGTCCCTTTTTGTCTCTGTGTATAGGATTTTTGGTGATTAGTATTTATACATTTCGTCGATTTGGAGTCCAGAGTGTTGTGACAACAGTTAAGCCCAGATTTGTGCCGTGCCCTGAAGTTCCAGATGGTTTGGATTATTGGATAGATCCTCCATTAAATTTAACTCACTCAATGAGTGATCAGGAGCTTTTCTGTAGGGCATTGTTTGTGTCTCGTGTGAGGGAGTATCCCTTTAGGAGAGTTCCAAAGATTGCATTCATGTTTTTGACAAAGGGGCCATTACCCTTTGCACCTCTTTGGGAGAAATTTTTCGAGGGGCACGAAGGGCTATACTCTATCTATATTCATTCACTGCCAGCGTTCGTGGATAAGTTTCCGTCTTCATCAGTTTTTTACAAGAGACAAATCCCTAGTCAGGTATGGCTGACAATAGCTCTACCTACTGCAGATTTTATTTGTGTGAAATTCTTGTAGAAACTTAATCTGATCATCTTTGTTGTACCATTGATTATGCATATGACGATGTGAGTCCTGATCTTTCATTTCTTGAGTGATTATAAGTAAAACTTTGTTTTTACGTATAATCTGAATTATTCTTTGGAGGATCCATCATTACTAGATGATTGTTTCGGAATGCTTGCATTGTTTTTCCATATTTGTTTAAAATCTTCAGTTGTTAGGACCTCGCAGTCACATTTGGGCTTTTGGTGTTCGAAAGTAGACAATAGCATCCCTGTTCAGCATCGCTACTTTTATAATTATATTGATGCATGATCAAACTCTAGAAAAATTTCGTAAAATAGGAGGATACTGATTAACAGATTCTAGGTTTTAAATTATAGTATATCCTGTTTTTGATTAGCCAAGTGACTTAACCGAGTCGTGGGTGACATTAAAATTTTGGTTTATTGCCATACAAATTGTTCTATAGAGTTCTTTAATGAGCTACTGAAAACCTGGAGACAGAAGAGCTCGTGATCTAAATGATCAGGATTTTATACCAAACATGATAAAGGCATATTTATATATATTGGAAGTCTACAACTATGAACATGATATGTATTGCTTGGTAGCATTATTGAATATTACTTGTCTATTATTATCTATCAGAGGATGAGCCTTGGCGTAGGTTACTCCATAGTGACTTGGAGATCACAGGTTCGAGTTACGAAAACAGCTTTTTTGCAAAAAAGCAAGGGTAAAGGCTGCATACATATTGAATCTTTCCCATAGTTCACAGTGTGGGAAGCCTCGTGCTTCTTTAGTATTATCTATCAAAAATTACTTGTTTCAATTGGTGGACAGACATTTTAAACTGCACTAAACATAACTGGATGACTGGATTAGGGAGAATGATTGACTGGCAATAGTTGTCTTGGGTTGAAGTCTGGAAAAAATTGTGAGCAGCCATAGTGTAGGGTTGGTAGAGGTGAAAAATTGGGATGCTAAGACACCGAGTGGGAGATGGGAACTGCCTATGTATTTCGGGTCAAGGAATGATTTATTTTTTATTTTTCCTACTTCTTTGTATCGGTCAAGTAGTAAGACATCTCTGCTCTTGAATCTTGAGATGTCCCCTTGTAGTAACCAGAACAGGACTGAATACTTCAAGAAATGCAGAGCTGATTTTGTAGCTCTGCCACAGTGTCACTTTAACCACAAGCAGCTACCATAATCCGGTCTCAAATGTAAAAATGATATTAAAGACCACATGATCCTGGAAAACAAGAGACGTTACTGTTACATGTTCTTCATAAAGATTTTGGTTGCGGGACCATCTTGCACACTTCTCAAAACCTTTGATTTCTCTGCCATATGTGTACTTGTTTACTGCTTGTGTATTTTGAATTCTTTCCAGTTCTGCCATATTTTCTGGAAATATGCAGTTTACTGCTCATCCGTATGGATTTTGATACAATATTTTCCATATTTACTGGAGTTTATAATTTCTCGATATTTTCTCTTTTCACTGTGCAGCCCTCTGAATGGGGAAAAATGAGCATGTGTGACGCTGAGAGAAGACTCCTAGCTAATGCATTGCTTGATGTCTCCAATGAATGGTTCATTCTTGTCTCTGAGTCTTGCATCCCTCTTTATAATTTCTCCTTCATCCACCATTACATAAAGAAATCAAAACATAGTTTCATGGGTGCATTTGATGACCGTGGACCTCTCGGGAGAGGACGCTACAGCAGGAACATGGCACCCGTGGTGAAAATTACCCAGTGGCGCAAAGGATCTCAGTGGTTTGAAATTAACCGAAAGCTTGCAGTCAACATTGTCGAAGATACTACATATTATCCGAAATTCGAAGAATTCTGTAGACCACCTTGTTATGTGGACGAACACTATTTTCCCACCATGCTGTCCATTCAAGTGCCAAATCTTATGGCAAATAGAAGCATCACTTGGGCTGACTGGTCGAGAGGCGGGCCTCATCCAGCTACCTTCGGAGGAGCTAACATCACAGATGAGTTCTTCGAGAGAGTTTATGAAGATCAGCAATGCAATTACAATAACCAGCCCTCTACTGCTTGTTTTCTCTTTGCCAGAAAATTTGCGCCGAGTGCTTTAGAACCTCTGATGAATATATCATCAAGAGTTATGGGCTTTTGACTAATGAAATTTACATTTATATTCTGAATTTTGAGTGAATATTAGAAGCAATGGTAGAAAGATGATTAGGAGCTTAGCAGATTCATAAATTGTTAAGGGTGAGCATCAGTTCCGGTTAGAACCGGAACCAGATGGAACCGAACCGATTTTCCAGTTTAAGAATCGAAACCGATTCTTTTAGGGTTGGTTTCACTTCTAAAATTAAAGAACCGATTCTAAGCGGTCCGGTTTCGGTTCTGTAGTAGTAGGAGCCGGAACCGAACCATTTAACCGGACCAGAATCTGTTTTTGGAATTGATTTTAGAATCCATTTAGAATCCAAATCAAAACCCAATTTATGACCTAAAAACAGCTTCGTTTTTTATGCAAGGTGAACTGCAATTGCAACCTCGCCAAGCTTGATTCATGGCTCATTAAACAAAATAAAAATTTTCGTGCTTGATGGATTTTATCCTGAAAGAAAGTATAGGTGGTTAAATTCCAAAAGAAAAATATGGCCAAATATGAAGTCCCAAAAATTATTTTCATATGAAAAGATAAACCACGAGAAAAAGAAAAAAAAAAATTATTCTATAGTAATTTACTTCTTACATATATTTTGTGTGTTGCAGAATTATAATTAATAAACTTAATTTTATTTAGAAATCAATTTAAATTAAAATTAAAAACTAAATAAGCGAAAAGTCAAAACATTTAATTAAAAAATACTAATATGAGATAAATTTTAAAAGTCTGATTTTACTTAATTATCTCTTATGTATTTGTTATGTTAATCAATTATTACTCAATTCCTTAGTTTATAAGCCAAGAATCCTAAATTATTCTAACTCATTCTCTTAAGTGCCGAGTGAAAATATTATTAAATACTGACTTCGATATCCCTATAAAAATCAAATAATTAACAATTCATTACACTTTTGTGATTTTTTGTTAATGACTTCAAATGAATTATAGGCCTCCCGAACTCTATAAAATTCATATGTTATATTTTCTAGATCCAATTCAAAATCTCATCTCCCGAGTGATAGATTATAAACATGAAATCATCTAATTTGTGACCAGCAAACCATAAAGCTTTAAACACAAGAAAATATAAATAAACTGAAATTAATTTTATAATTTAATAATAAAATAATAATTGTAGAGGTTAATTGTAGAGATTAAGTAAGTGCCGCATATTTTTATTTTATTTTAATGAGAGATTATAATGTGTTTTTCTTATTATAATAAGTTTTTTATAATTTAATAATAAAATAATAATTGTAGAGGTTAATTGTATAGATTAAGTGCTGCATATATTTTTTATTTTAATGAGAGATTATAATATATTTTCTTATTATAATAAGTTTTTTTATAATTTAATAATAAAATAATAATTGTAGAGGTTAATTGTAGAGATTAAGTGTCGCATATTTTTTTTATTTTAATGAGAGATTATAAATAAACTGAAATTAATTTTATAATTTAATAATAAAATAATAATTGTAGATGTTAATTGTAGAGATTAAGTGCCGCATATTTTTTTTTATTATTTTAATGAGATATTATAACATGTTTTCTTATTATAATAAGTTTTTTTTTGTTTAATTTTATAATTTAATAATAATTAATTAAATAATTAATTAATTTAATTTTATAATTTAATAATAATTAATTAAATAATTAAATAATTTATTAAATAATTAAATAATTAATTAATTAATTAATACGTTTCTTACTTTAATAGTTTATTATGTTTTTATATTGTAATCGGTTTCTTATGTTAAGAATTTATTATTTTAATTTTATAATTTAATAATAAAAAATAATCTTAGAGATATTTTTATTTTATAATTTAATAAAAAAAATTAATTGTAAATATTAGGTTAATTGTAAATATTTTAATAGTATTTTTATTTTAATATGATATTATAATATGTTTTCTTGTTATAATATAATCTTTATAAAGTTATAATATGTATTTTTATTTAATAGATTTATTAATTTAATTTTATAATTTAATATGAAGTCGCCACATGGCGCGATGAAGAGGTTTAAAAATATTTAATATATATATATATATTGTAATATTTTTTTTATTGTAATAGGTAATAAAACAAATTAATTATAGAGATTAGGTACCACATATGTTTTTTATTTTATTTTAATTAGACTTATTTTTTATAATTAATAATAAAAAATAATCTTAGAGATATTTTTATTTTATAATTTAATAATTGTAAATATTTTAATAGTATTTTTTATTTTAATATGATATTATAATACATTTTCTTGTTATAATAGAATCTTTATAAAGTTATAATATGTATTTTTATTATAATATAGTATTTATTTAATAGATTTATTAATTTAATTTTATAAATCTAATATGAAGTCGCCATATAACACGATGAAGAGGTTTAAAAATATTTAATATATATATATATATATATATATATATATATATATATATATATATTGTAATATTTTTTTTACTGTAATAGGTAATTAAAAAATTAATTATAGAGATTAGGTACCACATATGTTTTTTATTTTATTTTAATTAGACTTATTTTTTATAATTTAATAATAAAAAATTTCATTATTAATTAATTAAATTAATAAGCTTCTTATTCTAATAGGAGATGATGTTTTTATATTGTAATAAGTTTCTTATTTTAATTTTATAATTTAATAATAATAAAATTATAGTGATATTTTAATTTTATAATTTAATAATAAATATTAGATTATATTTTTATATTGTAATAGATTTCTTATTTTAATAATTATTAATTTAATTTTATAATTCTAAAATAAAAAATTAATTTTAGAAATATTTAATGTGACAAGTATTAAATTAATAGGTTTCTTAGTTTTAATAAGGGATTGTGTTTTTATTTTATAATAGATTTCATATTCATTATTAATTAATTAATTTAATTAATAGTTTCTTATTTTAATCAGATATTATATTTTTATATTGTAATAGATTTCTTATTTTAATTATACATTTCAATAAAAAAATTATAGAGATATTTTAATATTATAATTTAATAATAAATAGGAGATTCTATTTTATATTTCAATAATTTTCTTATTTTAATTTTATATTTTAAAAAATTAATTTTAGAGATATTTTAATTTTATAATTTAGTAATAAAAAATTATTGTAAAGATTAGATTATATGTATTAAATTAATAAGTTTTTTTTATTTTTATAGAAGATTATGGTCTCATATTAAAATAAAAAACTTAAGTAAGACATATTTAATATATTCATCCACGCGTCCTCTTTCTAGTGTTCCAACCACCGTGTCTTACGGATAAAAACTTAAATAAGACATATTTAATATATTCATCCAATAAATAAATAAATAAATGATAAGTATTAATAAATCTTTTTTTTATTATTGATTAATTTTAAAATTTACATATATGTGTCAAAATTTTAATGGACATACATACTACCTACTACCTTGTAAAAAAATAAAAATAAAAATAAAGAAGTCCATCCCACATCAACCTTTCTCCCGTAAAAAGGCGCATTTAAAAACTGAGGCGTGATTAATTGCCCAATTACCGATTCCTAATTATTAATCCCACCCACTCAACATTCTCCTCTTCAATGAATTATACACGCGTCAACGAATCCTCAACCTTGAAAATCCTTACGGAAAATACGGGAATAATATAATAACCCATAATCTTTTCTAATTATTTATAAAAAAAATACTTAAAAAATATATTCAGCCCTCTAATATTATCGAGAAAACAATTTACCCACCCTAAAATAAAATAATGTCATCGTCTTTATCTGCAAGGAAGAACCGCCGGTGGCGGAGCCATAAAAATAATTTTGAGGGGAAAAATTTATTTTTCATAAAATTTGGACAAATTTTTAAAATTTTTATTAATTTATAAAACACATTATGTACCTTCAGCAATGATTAATTTTATATATATTTCAAAACATATATGAATGGGACGGGACCATCACATATAAGTTTTTACTTAATTTCAGATTATGAATTTAAGTTCAGAAATATATTTCTTATAAAAATTGAGTCTACACTTCAATTTGAATCAGATGATTTAACGGTAAAATTTAAAACCCTTAAAAAAAACACAAAACATTGCTGTCAATAAACCAACAGACTTGAAAACCCGGGCAGCTGCTCAATGAACTGTCACGCTGCCCGAAATTCTCTCTTCCCTTCCACACATTTGCGCGGCGCCTAACTAAACCGCCTATAAATAAACCTCCTTATTTTTATTTCATGCTTAACAAACTACACAGGCGCATACCAAAATCCCTCTCTATCTCTCTAAACCCTAAGAAACGCTTCAATGGCATTCACAAAAGCGTCAATGGCTCCTCTCATGATGGCCGTGGTCTTCGCCGCCTTGACTCTCGCCGGCTCGGCTCAAGAACTCGCTCCTGCTCCAGCTCCCGCCTCCGGAGCCGGCTCGATCGCGCCTTCCTTCGCCGCCGCTGGTATCACTCTCCTTTTCGCTTTCGTGTTCGGCTCCGGTCTCACGGTTTAAAGGCCCGTTTCTCTCTGTCAACGTACTTACGTGTCACCAGCTGATTGGTTGTGTAGACTGTAGAGTGGTTTCTTTCTTATTTTTATTATCCTTTTGCGTCGTTGTGACGTTACGGTAGCGGCGGATCTAGTCGTTTTATTTTACATACAAATATATTAATGAGATTGAGAGTTATTTGATTTGTGTGTGTTATTTTGGAGACGATTATTAATATTATTATTATTATTATAACAGATTCCTTTGTTTTTTGTTTTTGTTTTTTAAATTTATATATCATTATTCCCTTTTTGTATTTAAATTCAAAAATTATTCTCCTCGATTGCTTCGCCGACGCTAAAGAGAGAGACGCATTTCAGTCTTAATTTAATGAAAATAAATTTAAATTCACTATTTTAAGAAACTGTATTGATATTTTGCATTCTTCTGTTTGCACCTAATCAAATAAGTTTAATATAAGAATATTAAATAATATATGTTATTTATTAATTTATTTGCGATATTAAGTCACCTGTATCTCTGTTGTATAAAAAAAAACTCACTTATATAGAGATAAGTTATCCAATTAGTTCATACGTATCTTAATTATTTGTTTCTTTGTGTTAGCACATTTTTTTATTGGCATGTGTCTGTGACAAAACAAGTTCAATTGAGTTGTAATCTTTCATGAAGATCTTTGTGCAATTGGACTGGTTTCTGGCTGCTGTGCATCAGACATACGTTCGTGGTGCGTTCGTTGCAGTGTTCGAACGGTTGGCGTTAGTGTCACGTTCTCTATTGGGTTCGAACGGGCGCATTCCAGAGAGCAAACGTTCGAGGCACGTTCTTGTGGGGTTCGAACGGGAGCATCCATGAGCTCACGTTCGTTGTGCGTTCGATTGACGTTCGAACGAGTCTTCACAGAAAGGGCGCGTTCGTGTAGCGTTCTAGTAAGCGTTCGAACGCGACTGCGATCTGAACGTGTTTTGGCCTGCAAAACCCTAGCTTTTCACCCCACCTATAAATATAACACTTAGCCGCCATTCCCCATTAGTTGAAAGAGCTGAAACACTTTTCCCTTGAGCCTAAATCTCACAAAGCTTTCAACTCTCTTTGAATCCACCATTGAAGACTTCTTCTTTGTCTTGTCTTATTCATTAATGGTGTGATTCCATCTTTGATAAACCTTCAACACAACTTAACTCAAATTCCCTAATCCTTAAGAGTTCTTTAGGAGGAAGTTTGGTAGTCGGAGTTCCAGCGTTCAAAGTGATACAATCTACTCAGAGACTTCAGAGGTTCTGAAGAAAACCGTAGGTTGCGGGCTTGAGGAGTTGCCTTGAGTTCTTGCAGTATAGAGGTACTTGAGTCGGTGGAGTTGCCACCTTAGGTCTTGACCATCGCTGTAAGTTTTTCTCGATATAGTGGATTCGGGTGGTAGCCTATACTCGGAGTGGTTTTTTACTCGGAAGAGTTTTCCACTTCGTCACCAAAATCATTGTGTTGAATTTTGTGTGATTGATTTACTTTTCCGCAATTTATTATTTGTACTGAATTAATATTGTAGATTTTATTGTTGTGGTTGCCTGTTAATTGCCTGTTGCAATTCCATAGTAGCAGTAACAGGACTTGTCCTGCTTATTGTCTGTAATTTCGCATAGGGTCAGAACTTAGGATAACCCCGAATTTTCAATTGGTATCAGAGCCTGAACTCGATCCTTGACCCATTAGCTATGGAGCGTAGTCAACCCTTAAATTGTCCGCCATTTTTTGATGGCACGGAATATTTGCATTGGAAGGTTCGCATGAGAGCGTTCCTTAAGTCCTTAGATGAGAGGGTCTGGATGACTGTTGAACACGGGTGGAAACCTCCCGTTGTTATTGTTGATGGGGTATCTTCCCCTAAAGAAATTGACCTGGACCAATGACGAATTTGATGCTAGCAATAGGAACAGCAAGGCTGTTAATGCCATACATGGTGCTGTTTGTTCTGCTGAATTTAGGAGATCTCTATGTGTGAGATAGCCAAGGATGCTTGGGACATCCTGCAGACTGTGCATGAGGGCACATTGTCTGTTAAAAATAGTAGACTCCAGGATCTTGCTACTAGGTTTGAGGTCGCTAGAATGAAGGATGATGAGACCTTTGATGAGTTTATGTTGAGATTAAAACGATATTGTTAACTCTAGTTTTAAACCTAGTGAGACTTTTCCTACCAGTAGGTATTTAGGAAAATCCTGAGATCCTACCTACCTGATAAGCTTCTACCAAATCACCGCCATCGAGGAAAGTAAGGACCTCGATCAGCTTAATTTTAGATAAAAACTCGTAGGGGGTAAACTGCAGTTTATGAGCAAAAAAGTTCCTTGTTATAGAGGCCAAAAACGTTGCGATGAAAATCGCTAAGGAAAGTTGTGCAATGATTCGTTTGGTGATGATGATACCATCACGGATCGTGATTGACCTTGTTTGCAAATGTATGGGCCAAATTTGGTCCAAGGGTAAAACTGTCTTTCACCTTAAGCCCATCAGCATGTTAGGCCCGAAAATAAGGACCAAAGCCCAAAGAATTATGTATTATTTGATTACAATTAAATCATAAACTAACAAAAAGCATGACCACTCCACTTAACCTAATTCTAGCATTAATCACCACCACTCCACTTAACCTAATTCCAGCATTAATCCTCACTTACTCCAAAACCATTACCAAATACACCAACATCAGATCATGTTTTATCTATAAATATGAAAAGAATACGGGAGAATTCATTCAAGTCTCATTTCTCTCACCCTAATACTTCATGCTCTCAATCCTTGATCCCCTCATATATTACACGGCCCTCACGGCCAAACAAAGGAAGTAGAGGTAATATTCAACCTTGCTTTCCCACTTTACAAATTTATTTCGTGCCACTGACTTGGGCGTCGGAGTATACCCGGTATCCACCACACCGGTGGTAGCCTACTCTCGTCCACTCTACTTTGTTTTTTGCAGGATTGCTAGTGCCCAACTTACAAATTCTGATTGAGGACCCTTGGCGAATTCCGGAGTCCACAATTTGGCGCCCACCGTGGGGCCCTAGCGATAATTTGCAGACAAAGATTTTCCATTCTAACAACATTCACGGCTTAGTCACTCATGGCTTCAAGCAATGAACAAACACCTGATCCAGTGGCATCACAATAGCCATGCTACAGGAGAGATTGAAAGCTTTAGAAGAGGAAAATCTAACCATACGTAGTTCCAACATGAATCTTCAAAACAGTTGGAATTAGTTTCATCACCATCCCAGCATCACAATATCTCAGATCAGCCCAACAACCGTATCACTCCAGCTAATTCTTGGGAGCATTCACGAAAAACAATTGATAACATTCCATCAAATGATGAGGACCAGAGGAACTGCCCAAATCTCCCATCAACCAAGCTCAGCCAGTTGCCATCGTATGAGAAGGGAAATGAAAGAATTTAAAGAAGCAATCATGTCCAGTCTACCAGGTGTGAAACTATCAAGAAAGAAGAGTAGCTGGAACCATTTCTGATACCCCAGAGACGATCACATCCGTTGAGCTACCACGGAAAGTTCAGCCCACCAGACATGAAGTTATACGATGGATCCACTGACCCAGACGACCATGTCATTCATTATAAATACAAAATGATGTCAACAGGCTTAGCTCCTCATCAATGGGAAGCTGGAATGTGCAGAGGATTTGGAGAAACTTTGGGTGGTCCAGCTCTTACATGGTTCATCAACCTACCATACAGATCCATCAAATCTTATCAACAATTAGCAGACAAATTTGTTGAACATTTCGCCAGCTCTTGCAAACTTGAAAAAACTACTGATGATCTTAGTGCCATCCTACAACGGAGGGGAGAATCATTGCGAAGCTATGTTGCTCGATTCAACAAAGAAAGAATAACAATTCCAGACCTTCATCAACCAACAGCTGTGGAGGCTTTCAGGAACGGGTTACTTTGTGAAAGTGGACTCTACAAAAAGCTGACCAAGTTCCGGTGCTACACGATGGACCAGGTTATGGCTCGAGCCCAAGTCGAAATCAGGTGGGAAGAAGATAAAAGGAATAAAAGGAAAGACATTTCCTCCAACATGCAAAGCGAAAGAACAGCCCATTCTACCAAACGACATAAAGAATTTACAAATATGATGCCTAAGCGTCATTCGGAGAAATGGAACCATCCAAGGAAAGAACATCAGCCCCTCCAAAAAGGTTTTGATCAAAGACCTCCACCATACAGAGCTCGGGAAACAATTCCGATGGAAAAACCCAGACTCCCAGACTACAATTTTTCTATATCTCCGGGAGAGTTAGTCTTGGTACTTAAAAAGATGGGAAATGAAGTAAAATGGCCACCACGCAACAGAGAAAGTTTCAAAAATAAAGACACAAACAAATGGTGTGAGTTCCATCGAGACTACGGCCATACCACAGCTGAATGTGTGGCGTTGAGGTTGGAAGTACTTGAGTTGTTGAACAAAGGGTTTTTAAGGGATCTACTTACGGAGAAGGGGCAAGCTACTTTAGCTCAGAGGAACGAGAAGGATGGACATGGGGAAGCACCAATTCAACCTCCACCAATTGATAACACCGTGAATTTCATTTCAGGAGGATCAGAGATTAGTGGAGTATCATATTCAGCAGCCAAACGACATTCCAGAGCAATTGTGTCAAGCCTTCAACATTCCACGACGTCTTTAGAAAAAATGGTTACAAACCTAATAATGGAGTTTCCAGACGACATCAACTCTGGTAGCATGAACCCTCATCATGATGCCTTAGTAATCTCTCTACAGGTGGCAAATTTCATGATCAAACGAGTTCTGGTAGATACAGGATCCTCAGCCAACATCATCTTTACAACAGCCTTGGCAGACATGGGAGCTGAATTAGAGAAAATTAACAAAAGGACGACTGTGTTGATTGGATTCAGTGGTGAACAAAATTTACTTTGGGAGAAATAAGCCTTCCAGTCTACGCAGGGGGAATCAACAAAATGACAACCTTCCTAGTCCTGGATTGTCCTTCAGCCTACAATCTAATTATTGGGAGGCCATGGATTCATGAAATGAGGGCAGTATCGTCCACCTATCATCAAACTCTAAAGTTTCCTACAAAGTGGGGAATTCAAGAGATAAGGGGAGATAGAGTTGCTTCCAGAGGATGCTACCAGACGACAATGAAGGCAAAGGTCCATTCAGCATAGCAATTACAGAACGAACCTCATTCGCAGGAGCCCACACTTCCAAATATTGAAGAATTGGATGAGGTTCAAATCCATGACAAATATGCAGACCATAAAACTCAAATTGGAGCAAATCTAGATCCCAGACTACGGGCAGACTTAAGTGAATTCTTGCGAAAACAGCATGACCAGTTCGCTTGGTCGCATGAAGACATGACTGGGATTGACCCCAGCTTGATTACTCATCAACTCCATGTGGATCCAGACTACCCTCCAATCAGACAGAAAAGAAGGAAGTTTGCCCCAGAAAGAAACCAGATCATTGATGAAGAAATCCAAAAATTGTTACAAAATGGTGCCATTAAAGAAGTTCAATTCCCAGCCTGGTTAGCCAATGTGGTGGTGGTACGAAAGAAGAATGGAAAATGGAGAGTTTGTATCGACTTCACAGATTTGAACAAAGCATGCCCAAAAGATTCATTCCCATTGCCTCATATTGATCAAATGGTTGATGCTACAGCTGGACACGAATTGCTAAGTTTTATGGATGCATATTCTGGGTACAATCAAATCCTTATGCATCCAGACGACCAAGAGAAAACAGCTTTCATGACCAGTAGGGGCATATTCTGTTACAAGGTAATGCCCTTTGGTCTCAAAAATGCAGGTGCTACATATCAGAGAATGGTCAATAAAATGTTCTCACAACAGATTGGAAAAACAATGGAGGTGTATGTAGACGACATGTTGGTGAAATCATCGAAATCTGATCAGCATCTGCAGCACCTGGAAGAAGCATTCAAGGTGATGAATAAGTATGGGATGAAATTGAATCCAACAAAATGTGCGTTTGGAGTAGCTTCTGGGAAATTCTTGGGATATGTCGTTACACGACGAGGGATTGAGGCAAATCCAGATCAAATCAGGTCCATACTTGAAATTCCTTCTCCAACCTGCCCAAAGGAAGTCATGCGACTAGCAGGGAGAATTGCTGCGCTGAACAGATTCATCTCCAAGTCGACAGATAAAAGTTTTATGTTCTTTTCAGCCATTAAAAAGACAAAAAACTTTGAATGGACTCCCGCCTGCGAACAAGCTCTGAAAGAGCTGAAGCAGTACTTAACATCACCACCATTGTTATCAAAACCACTCGACAACGAAAGGTTATTCTTGTACTTGGGAGTGTCAAACCAAGCTGTGAGCGCTGTTTTGATTCGAGAAGAGAACGACACCCAACTTCCAGTCTACTATGTAAGCAAAGCATTACTTGATACGGAGTCACGTTATTCGCATTTGGAGAAATTGGTACTGGCCTTGGTAATGTCAGCCAGGAAGCTACGATACATACTTTCAAGGGCATCCTATCACAGTTTACTCGGAGTACCCCTTGAGGAGCATACTACACAAGCCAGAGTTGGCTGGAAGATTAAAAAATGGGCTGTCGAATTGGGAGAACACGACATCACTTACCAGCCCAGAACAGCAATCAAATCTCAAGCCTTGGCTGACTTTGTAGCAGATTTCAGTCCAATTCAGAATCCCTTGGAAGGTACCGAAGTCAATTCAATCCAATCAAATTCACTTTGGAAACTTTCAGTCGACGGTTCTAGCAATAAAAAAGGATGCGGCCTTGGCATAGTGATCACTACTCCTGATGGGGACATACTACAACAAGCAATCAAATGTGGATTCCGAGTTACAAACAATGAAGCAGAATATGAAGCTTTGATAGCAGGAATCAGCTTGGTCAAAGAGCTTGGGGGAAGGAGAATCGAAGTGAAATCAGACTCCCAATTGATAGTGAATCAGCTCCAAGGTTCATATCAGGCACGAGACCCTCAAATGTTATCCTACTTGCAGAAAGTTAAAGAAGTCCAGGCGACATTTCAAGAATTCAACATATCTCAGGTTTCAAGAAGTGAAAACACTCAGGCAGACGCGTTGGCTACCCTTGGGTCGACGATGCATGGAGACAAACCACAATCAATTCCAATAGTGTATTTAAATTGGCCATCAATTTGGAAGGAGAACAAGGAGATCAGCACCATCACTTCAGACGACTCGTGGATGACACCACTCATGAAATATTTGCAAGATGGACTGCTTCCCGAAGATAGAAATGAAGCAAGAAAGATTCAAAGGCAGGCAGCAAGATTCACCATATTTAATGGACAACTATTGAAAAGGTCGTTCTCTGGACCCTACTTGAAATGTCTTACTCATGATCAAGCACAACATGTACTATCAGAATTGCACGAAGGAGAATGCGGAAATCATTCTGGAGGACGAAGCCTTGCCTCACGCGCCCATTCGACTGGGTATTATTGGCCAACTATGAGAATTGATTCAGTCAATTACACAAGAAGTGTGAAAAGTGTCAGAGATTCGCTCCTATTCCACATCTTCCACCAGAAAAGCTGAATCCTATCCTATCCCCATGGCCGTTCATGAAGTGGGGTATGGATATTGTAGGGAAGCTACCAACCGCCCCTGGACAACGAGTCTACATGCTAGTCTTGACAGATTATTTTTCAAAGTGGATTGAAGCAGACTCCTTTGCCAAAATACGAGATAAAGAAGTTCAAACATTTGTCTGGAAAAACATCATATGTCGTTTCGGCATTCCCAAGGAGATTGTAACAGATAATGGCTCCCAGTTTATTAGCCGACATTTTCAAGACTTTTGTAAAAATTGGGGGATCAAGTTAAGTTTTTCAACCCCACGCTTTCCACAAGCTAATGGGCAAGCCGAGTCTTCTAACAAGACACTTTTGAATACTTTGAAGAAAAGATTGGAGAAGGCGAAAGGATCATGGGCAGACGAGCTTCCTGGAGTATTGTGGTCCTACAGAACGACCATCCGTTCTTCCACTGGAGAAACTCCTTTCTCTTTGGCATTTGGAACAGAGGCAGTAATTCCAATCGAAGAAACCATTCCTTCTCTACGCTACCAGTACGCTGGTGATGAGGCAAATCAACAGTTGATGTATATGAATCTAGACACAATCGACGAAAGACGAGAAAAGGCAACCATACGACTTGCATCTCATCGACAAAGAATGGCGAGATATTTTAACAAGAATGTGAGGAGCAGAACTTTTCAAGAAGGAGATTGGGTACTACGAAAGGTTTTCCAAAATACCAAGGAAATTGGAGATGGGAAATTGGGGCCAAACTGGGAAGGTCCATACGTCATCACTAAAGTTATTGGGCATGGAGCCTACAAATTACAAACCAAAGAGGGAAAACAAGTTCACAACAGCTGGAATGCAATACACCTTAAACGATTCTACCGGTAATGATTACATACTATTGTTTAAATTTAACGTTATGCTTGTGTAATTTGATTCGACGTTTAAAAAAAAAAAAAAAAAAATAGTCAAAAGTTTTTATCATGATCAAACAAAATATTAAGTACAAGAAAGTCGATTATACAATTAAAAGTTTTCAAGCTACATCCGGGGCAGGAACATCTTGAACTGGTTCAGCAGACAATCTCCATCCGGCTGGCATCTTCCTTTTCCTTCCCCTGACCTTCTATTTTCTCCTCCACAACTTCAATCGCCCTCTCCTCACCTTCAGGGCCAATCAGCATTTCAGATTCTTTGCTCTCCTCCCCAACCTTCTTCGACTCTATCTCCTCACCCTTCCCCTCTACACCTTCTTCGTTTGTTGAAGAATGCCCTGATATGAAATGATCATACTCTTGAATCCATTTTTGTGGCTCCCAAGAACCAGTTCTTCCTTCGATGAAGTCCTTCATCAAGTCACTCCTCTCTTTCATCATGGATTCAAGAGCAATCCCTTCAATCTGCTCGACAAGGGCACTATTCTCCTTCTTTACGTTATCAAAGGCCGCCTTATAATTTTCAATCATCACTTCAGAAATCTCCTTCTCCATCTTGAGTGTGGCCTTCGCTTCCACCAGCTCTTTCGCCAATTCCAGATTCTCCTGATTCTTCTTCTCAAAAGAAGTCTTCATTTCAGCCATCTCCTTCCTCATAATCCCCATCGACTTCTCCATATCTTTTTGCTTCCTCAGCATCAACTCCGCTTGGCGCTGCATGAAAAGACTGCACTCCATGGCCTGAAAAAGTATATACGACTAAGCATCGTTCGACAAACTGTTAAAGATTTCATGTTTAAATCTATTTACCTGGTAATTCAATGCAGCCGACTTCTTCATTGCTTCGACAGCCCCAATTTGAGTGAGCCTTCGATCATCTTCTTCCAACAGGAGGTCCTTAATAAAAGGATTAAGACTCGACGGGTCTGAAATTGCAGTCGACCCTGTGGGGATTTTGACAGTGATATTCTCAAAATCATCTTCAACTTCAGCTACCTTCCTCTTTCCTCCTTTCACAACAATTCCAGTCGACTTCTCCTTGATTGGTAGAATTTCAGTCGACTGAGGCTGAGGCAATTCAGGAACACTCTCATCTCTGGTTCCTTCATTTTCAGCTTCCTGGCCTTCTTTCTACTCTTCAGTTCATCAATTGAAGCAACCTTAACTGGTCTCGACATTATGTCCTCTGCGCATAAAATTTCTCTTGGAGTTAAAGGTTTTATAAAAAACACCCCCCCGTAGAGTGCATGAATCGACCAGGTAGAATGGATGACTTCCAATACTTGATTACAAAGTGCCAAAGGCGTAGATATACCTTCAGATTCGAAGATTTCTTTCCACACTTGTGTCTTCCTTAGTCTTCTTTCTACCAAAATAATCCTCCAATCTCTTTCTTCGACAGGAAGAGTTGTAAGAGCTTGGGTATTAGAAAGGATTTTGGGGGTTCTGTCGAATGACCTGTTTTTGAAAGGACCTGCAAGACATATAACAAGTTGATTAGCTGCATACGACAATCAGTATTACATTACATCATTATATAGAAAGTATCGATACTCACTAATTAAACTCCAGTACTCAGAGACACGACCCATTCCAGTCGACCCAAAAACCCCCTCATTCCTCACGAAGAAGTAATCAGACTGCCAATTACCCCTATCGTTTGTCGGCAAACCCATTATTAACTGTTCTCTCTTTCGACGAAGATACAAAGTATACCTCCCTTTCTCGGTTAAATGCTCTTTCAAGTAGTATGAATATGCGATGTCCTTCACTCCAAAAATAAACCTTTTTCGAAAGATAAGCATTCAATCGACAACAGAATCCTCCAAGCATTAGGCATCAACTGCGAAGGAGCAATCCCATAGTGATCTAAAACCTCCCAAGCTAACCTTGGAATAGGAAACCTGAGACCATCAGTAAGGGCCGTACATAAAATCCAATCCACCCGTCAACTTTGTAGTCTATCCTTTCAGTCGGCAAAGGAACCCTTAATTCCATCGACTTTGGAAATCTATATTTACACCTAACTCCATTAGCAGACTTTCTGTCATTCGACTTGCTGGGTTTTTTGTTAATAAATTGGTCGGTTCACTTGTGCTAACCGGACCACTCGACTCCCCTATTGCTGCTATTGACCTGATGGGAATCGCAAGCATAGGAACTTGGCTCGACAAAACAGTAACTGGTCCTTCTTCGAAGAATTCTTGACGCGCCCATTCCCTCATTGATGCCTCTTCAGTGGGTTCACTCGACGACTCTTCTACATATGTATCAATTTGCTGGCCTAAGCTATCTAAGGAGTCTCCATTCGACATTTTTTCACTAATTAGCTGATAAACAAAAATTTCCTAGGGATTATGTTTCCTAAAGATCAAACTCACTACCAATTCTCCAAACAAGATTCCACCAAACTAACTTAGTTTCAAGAGATCAAACTACGTAAATTAGCTAAGAAAAGTTTGAATCTACTCTAGAACAATGAAAGGAAATGAAGAACATGAAGAAGGTTATGAAGAGTACCTTAGAAACTTTGAAGCTTTCTCCCAACTCGCTGATAAGTGTGAATGAAGCAAATGAACCTACGAAGCCACTCTTATACTACTTTGAGGCGGTTTATTTTCCCGCCAAAAAGACGCCTCGTATTTGCCGTTAGGTTTTGCTCTATTTGATGACACGTGGAAAACCTAGAGATCTTCACCATCTCCTGGACTCATATCGAGTCAAGTAATCTCCTGAACCACCGTTTGGTTCAGTCGACAAGGGACAATCCCCTGGACTCATGTCGAGTCAGTAAACTCCTGAACCACCGTTTGGTTCAGTCGACAAGGGACAATCCCCTGGACTCATGTCGAGTCATGTAAACTCATGAACCACCGTTTGGTTCAGTCGACAATGGACAATCCCCTGGACTCATGTCGAGTCATTTAAACTCTTGAACCACCGTTTGGTTCAGTCGACAAGGGACATTCCCCTGGACTCATGTCGAGTCAAGTAATCTCCTGAACCACCGTTTGGTTCAGTCGACAAGGGACAATTCCTCTGGACTCATGTCGAGTCATTTAAACTCATGAACCACCATTTGGTTCAGTCGACAAGGGACA
The DNA here is from genome assembly GCA_019454045.1 of Zanthoxylum bungeanum. Lineage (NCBI taxonomy): Eukaryota > Viridiplantae > Streptophyta > Magnoliopsida > Sapindales > Rutaceae > Zanthoxylum > Zanthoxylum bungeanum. Next base: position 566,274 of record SKCR01007818.1, on the reverse strand, counting down.
ATACCCTGGACTCATGTCGAGTCAAGTAAACTCCTGAACCACCGTTTGGTTCAGTCGACAAGGGACAATACCCTGGACTCATGTCGAGTCAAGTAAACTCCTGAACCACCGTTTGGTTCAGTCGACAAGGGACAATCCCCTGGACTCATGTCGAGTCACATAAACTCCTGAACCACCGTTTGGTTCAGTCGACAAGGGACATTCCCCTGGACTCATGTCGAGTCAAGTAAACTCCTGAACCACCGTTTGGTTCAGTCGACAAGGGACAATCCCCTGGACTCATGTCGAGTCATTTAAACTCCTGAACCACCGTTTGGTTCAGTCGACAAGGGACAATCCCCTGGACTCATGTCGAGTCACGTAAACTCCTGAACCACCGTTTGGTTCAGTCGACAAGGGACATTCCCCTGGACTCATGTCGAGTCAAGTAAACTCCTGAACCACCGTTTGGTTCAGTCGACAAGGGACATTCCCCTGGACTCATGTCGAGTCAGGTAAACTCCTGAACCACCGTTTGGTTCAGTCGACAAGGGACATTCCCCTAGACTCATGTCGAGTCAGGTAAACTCCTGAACCACCGTTTGGTTCAGTCGACAAGGGACATTCCCCTGGACTCATGTCGAGTCAAGCATACTCCTGAACTGCAGTTTGGTTCAGTCGACAACGAACACATCCCTTGGACTCATGAACTCCTGAAACTCTATTTCAGTTCGGTCAAAGACACGTACTCCATGACCCTAGATAAATCAGATGCATGGAAACAGAAACCCATGTTTTTGTATATATTTTGGTACGACTTTGGCAGAAGGTAATACACTCTTACGCTTTTTTTCACATACGACACGAATAAATATACTCTCTAAAACAAAAGTTCTTTGACTTAGAGAGTAAGGGACAAACTGTATGGGCCAAATTTGGTCCAAGGGTAAAACTGTCTTTCACCTTAAGCCCATCAGCATGTTAGGCCCGAAAATAAGGACCAAAGCCCAAAGAATTATGTATTATTTGATTACAATTAAATCATAAACTAACAAAAAGCATGACCACTCCACTTAACCTAATTCTAGCATTAATCACCACCACTCCACCACTCCACTTAACCTAATTCAGCATTAATCCTCACTTACTCCAAAACCATTACCAAATACACCAACATCAGATCATGTTTTATCTATAAATATGAAAAGAATACGGGAGAATTCATTCAAGTCTCATTTCTCTCACCTTAATACTTCAAGCTCTCAATCCTTGATCCTCATATATTACACGGCCCTCACGGCCAAACAAAGGAAGTAGAGGTAATATTCAACCTTACTTTCCTACTTTACAAATTTATTTTGTGCCACTGACTTGGGCGTCGGAGTATACCCGGTATCCACCACACCGGTGGTAGCCTACTCTCGTCCACTCTACTTTGTTTTTTGCAGGATTGCTAGTGCCCAACTTACAAATTCTGATTGAGGACCCTTGGCGAATTCCGGAGTCCACAACAAAGAAGTTTAAGAAATTTCTTAAATTTAAGAAGAGTGGCCATATCAGTAACAGGGATATAGAGGTTATGCCTAGAGAGAGTAGGCATATCAGGAGTGAGTCTGGAGAGGATAGGGATAGTAGATCCCGTGGTGCCCAGTGCTATGAATGTGAAGGATATGGGCACGTTAAATCTGAGTGTCCCACATACCTTAAGGCTAAAGGCAAGAAAGTCATGGCAGCATCACTTAGTGATTCTGAAGGTGATGACTCTCCTAAAGGCAATTATTTGGCCTTTACTGCTAGTGTGACTGGTGAGAGAGAGATTGTGGCTAATGATGCTGATTCAGAAGTCTCTCTTGATGAGTCTGTAGATGAGGAAAGTCTTCAGGTATCATATGTTGAACTGTTTAATGAGAGTTTAGCTATTAAGAAGACTAATATAGAGGTCAATAAAAGGCTGAAAGCTGCAGAGCTAGAAAAGAATGAGGCTCAAGCCAATCTTGAGCAAAGCCTTTTGATGGTTGATGACCTAGAGGAGAGGAACAGAAGACTAGTTAATAGAGTCCAAATATTAGAAACCGAACTTGAAGATGCTAGAACCCAATTGTCCGCATTTTCTAGTGAGAATAAAAATGTGGACCGTATGTTAGGAATTATTTCTGAGCCTAACTGTGATAAGGCTTCTTCTTCCACAGCTGTGCTGTAGCAGCTAACGTGACTTAGGTAAGAAATCTGTTGTGTGTAGTCATGTTCCTCCTCTGTTGTTCCTCGTCCTGTTTCCCAACCTCAATCTAGAGGTGTGTTGGGTAAACCTCGCTCTCATCCGAGGTTTGTGCCTGTGTGCCACCACTGTGGCAAGGCTGGACATATTAGGCCTTAGTGTTTCATATTGCACAAGTAAAAGAGAAGGCCTAAGAGTGTGTCTCCTAGATTTGATTCGTCAAATCTAATGTCTCAAGTTTCTGCACTAACCAAACAAGCTCAATTCTTAAGTGAGAAACTTGCTTTGTTGTCTGGGAACTCTTATGTGCATGAGGCTCCTAGAAAGGTTTGGGGGGGAAGCAAGATGATTTCCCATCTACTTCTGCATGTCCTGATGGACATGATGAGAGTGCACTTCGGTGTAACTCTGCTTAAAAGATGCATTTTATTTTCCCATTGCATGTGTGTGTGCGTGTGTTTTATGTTTTTGCACGTTTATTTTGTTTTCACAGCATATGGGTGTGTGTGTGTCTTATTTTTGTTATATATCCCTTGGTATATAGGATGGAAACCCGGACATAAATTTCATAGCCGATTCCGAATGGACGGTAGTATGATCAGCACTCGGGATACAACTCCACGTACCATTGGATGTTTTACAAGCTGTTTTGTGTCTTTATTTTTTTGTGCTTTAAAACTGAAAAATCAAAAAAAAAATTATATATTTTGAAAAAAACCAAAAATATTTTTATGGCTTGTTAGAGCATGAATAACATGTGCATGTGATCCTGGTATGTAGGATATATGATTATGCATGTATGATATGCTGTTATTTTTCTTGATGCTCTATATACATAAGTGTGTGTGATAAAAACCTTTGGTATATCATGTGCTTGCACCTCACATACACGTTTTTATTTTATCAAGGCTTGGTCGCATGTATGAGTTTTTGGACTGGCAATCTAATTTCTACCATACTTTGTTTACTGAATAGTGTGACCTTTGACTAGATGACCTTGCTATCCCCTTTTGCAAAAGTAAAAAGAAATAAATTTAAAAAGAAAAATGAGACTCAAGTGCAAAAAAGCCAAAATGGCCAAATTCAAAAGATAAGGGCAAAAACCCTTCACTCGAAAGAGTTGTTAAAAATGAGCTCATGATATTTCTGGGGTAAATAATATAGCATGCAACCAATGTTGCTTATTTTCAGGTCCTAGTGGTGCTGGGTTTGAACACATATTTTGTGGACTTGGTTTGTTTAGAGATGAATTTCTTTGGCTGTGTCCAGCTCATAAAATAAGGTCTTAAGCCTTGATTTGTTGTACACTTTATTTTTCACGCAAGTGCTTTATATGCTTTGGTGTTTATGTCATATGCATAAGTGTTGTATTTAGCCACTTTTAAAATGTTGCATATTGTTTCATGTCATAAACAACTGAATACTGACTGGGTATCAATGTATCAGCTTGAAATGCTGTTTCAGTCAGTTTTTGACAGGATTTTTATTTATCTCAGTATGTGCCTGTGTGTGCTTCATGTTATTGCATACCAATTTTTTTTCTTTCTTGTGCACCTTTCTGAGTTTTGGTTTGCTTCCCGTGTTTTATTTTGCTAACTTTATGTGCCTGTTAGTGAGGGGGAGTAATTCATATTTGTTTATGCTCTTGCATGTGTTTTCTCTTGTTCTCATGTTATTTTTTTCCTGTTTCTTTTATCCTTTGTCATTTCGTGACAAAAAGGGGGAGATTAATATATTAAGGGGGAGAGCCTTAATATATAGGAGGGAGTCGTAGAATATCCTTTAGATATCTCCGTTTTAAGGGGAGTTAAGATTAAGGGGGAGAGGGATTTCTACTTGTACATGCATGAGATTTTTACCTGCTTTATGTTTTACTTGATTATCCCAATGCTTTTCACGGTATATTGTTGTTTGTGGATGTTTCAGGTAGCAGGTATGTTGCTGCGGTGGCATTACTTTCAAGACTACTTTGTTAGGTGTTAGATCGAGTCCATTTGTAATAAGTCACTGTTTTGATGGTTGACAGTTGACTATTTGCTTTTTGGGTCTATTACCGTAGTCTTTGTATTAGGTAGTGTTTTGTCACGGAATGCCAAATGGGGAGATTGTTAGCACATTTTTTATTGGCATGTGTCCGTGACAAAACAAGTTCAATTGAGTTGTAATCTTTCATGAAGATCTTTGTGCAATTGGACTGGTTTCTGGCTGCTATGCATCAGACATACGTTCGTGGTGCGTTCGTTGCAGTGTTCGAACAGTTGGCGTTAGTGTCACGTTCTCTATTGGGTTCGAACGGGCGCATTCCAGAGAGCAAACGTTCGAGGCACGTTCTTGTGGGGTTCGAACGGGAGCATTTCAGTGAGCTCACGTTCGTTGTGCGTTCGATTGACGTTCGAACGAGTCTTCACAGAAAGGGCGCGTTCGTGTAGCGTTCTAGTAAGCGTTCGAACGCGACTGCGATCTGAACGTGTTTTTGACCTGCAAAACCCTAGCTTTTCACCCCACCTATAAATATAACACTTAGCCGCCATTCCCCATTAGTTGAAAGAGCTGAAACACTTTTCCCTTGAGCCTAAATCTCACAAAGCTTTCAACTCTCTTTGAATCCACCATTGAAGACTTCTTCATCTTCTTGTCTTATTCATTAATGGTGTGATTCCATCTTTGATAAACCTTCAACACAACTTAACCCAAATTCCATAATCCTTAAGAGTTCTTTAGGAGGAAGTTTGGTAGTCGGAGTTCCGACGTTCGAAGTGATACAATCTACTCAGAGACTTCAGAGGTTCTGAAGAAAACCGTAAGTTGCGGGCTTGAGGAGTTGCCTTGAGTTCTTGCAGTATAGAGGTACTTGAGTCGGTGGAGTTGCCACCTTAGGTCTTGACCATCGCTGTAAGTTTTTCTCGATATAGTGGATTCGGGTGGTAGCCTATACCCGGAGTGGTTTTTTACTCGGAAGAGTTTTCCACTTCGTCACCAAAATCATTGTGTTGAATTTTGTGTGATTGATTTACTTTTCCGCAATTTATTATTTGTACTGAATTAATATTGTAGATTTTATTGTTGTGGTTGCCTGTTAATTTGCCTGTTGCAATTCCATAGTAGCAGTAACAGGACTTATCCTGCTTATTGTTTGTAATTCCGCATAGGGTCAGAACTTATGATAACCCCGAATTTTCACTTTGATATACTTAATTATTTTCAAAATATTTAAGACACGTGATATTAATTGATTGAATCTCCTATATAAAATTTTCTCCATCACTTAGTACATGTATCAATCATCAACTAAAATTTTAATTTTAATAATGATAATGCGATCACATATTTGAATTTTAATAATTTTAATATTTTTTAATAAATATCTCGCTGAAACGGGTCCCATTTGGTTTCTGCCCTCCATGTGCGCTTGAATGAGTGAAAAGGCAAATCTCTACCATTTAACGTAGGTTGGCAGGTCCGACCCTGCCCGATCTGGACCCGTAAGATTTTAGGCCTGGACTTCTTTTTATGAATCAAGGATTATGAGATTAAATTATAAGGCCATTTATTAATTACAGAGCCGGATCGGGCTTTTTAAAATAAAAATCTCGATCCGATTTTTTATTACAAATAATTTTAAAAAATTATATATATTTATAAAATTATATATTTACAGTTTAAAATCATTTATTATTAATATGGTTTAATATACCGATATAGTGTTTTATGATTTATTATTATTTTTTAAGTTTGTTTAAGTTGTATTAGTATTACTTATTACTTTTGTTGACGGCTGATTTTGGTCTCAGGGTAATATTGGAATATCACTCCCGAGGAAATCCTCTTTCAATAGTGAATTTGTTTGGTTATGGGGGACCAAAGGCAAACTTAGCAGAAAAACAGATAAATACACCAATCAACAAGGAGATTTAACGTGGTTCGGTGGATTTAGATCCGACCTACGTCCACGGACACAAACAGGATGATACTTTTATTACTTAAACACTCTTTTCGGGTCTCTTTTTGTTTTCTACAAGTCAGAGCTTGAAGATTCAGATCATGATATTGGTTCTCTTTTTTCTTCCCTGTTGATGTTCTCTTTTTTTCTTGTCCTGTTGTTGTTCTCTCTTTTTCTTCCCTGTTGCTGTTCTCTCTTTTTCTTGTCCTGTTGCTGTTCTCTCTTTTTCTTGTCCTGTTGCTGTTCTCTCTTTTTCTTCCCTGTTGCTGTTTTCTCTTTTTCTTGTCCTGTTGCTGTTCTCTCTTTTTCTTGTCCTCCTCTACACTCACTCTACCCTCCTATTTATAATGGTGAAGAAATCATATTCCTATTTGTACAAGAATTTCCTAGTTGAAACTATTCATTTTTCCCATAAGGATTCCTAGTCAAAACTATTCATTTTTTCCATAAGGATTCCTAGTCAAAAACTACATTTACTTCCTTTATCATACTAGGACATTGACTTACTAGTTTACCCCATGAAAGTATGATAACTTATTATCTTATCTCATATGGATAGAATGCCTTATTTTCCCGAACATGTCTTGCCCTATGCTCGGTCTTCATGTGGTCGGTCATAATAGTCTTTTGTACTGAGAATGCTGCTGTCGACCTGATAATTGCCCGGTCATCTTGAACTCAAGTGCTCAGTCACTAACCGTAAAGTTCTCGGCCCCTTACTGTTGACTCTTTAGTGGTCGGGTCGGCATCAATAATCTTGACTGAGAAGTGAATTACATTTTTTACCTCTGTCGTGCTGCTTAAATAACATAGTGCCTGAAAACACCATCAACAACTTTCTTATTACTTATTATTAATATTATTTAATGCACTAATGTATATGGGGTCTACGCTCATGAACGGTCCCATACGGTTTTGTCTTCGTAAGAAGCCTCATCCACATGGACGTGGCAGTTAGTGGTCTCATATGTTTAACTCTCACCATGACTCCGCAAAGCTTTAGGATTATTGAATGACATATAGGCTATTGGTTGCGAGTCGAACTGTCGAACCATAGACTTCGTCCATAAAAGGTTCTTAAGTGAGCTTCATTGTTAGAGACATGTGGTATGTTATTTGATGACATTGTCTACTATATGTCCAATGCTCACTCTCCTCAACTTTGTTGATCCTTGTACACAAACCCATCTCTGATTGTCCAGAGACTCCATATATCCCTTCGATTTCACTCGAGCCTGCAATGCCTGTGAAGACGCTGGTTTAGCTCTTAAGCCCCTTAGTAAAGACTTGACTTTAGTTTGGTTGCAGGAGCGCGTTACCGCTTTACTAAGATTTATGAAAGATTGTAGCAAATAGACCTCTCACATGCCTTGATCCCACAACCACTTTCAGAGACTCGTTTTTTCAGGACTAACTAATAGAGTCAAACACTTGGCTATATCCGCATGCAAACAAAATGTGATTATGGTTGAGGCTTTCTTTCCCTTATTAGTAAAAAGGGTGCAAGACGTTTGCTGACTATAGTCTTCTTAACTAGTTGGTGGGGAGATGATCAGTAACTGGTCCGAGAGGATGATCAGCCATACACATTGGGACTGAGATCAATCCCGCTAAAAAGGAAGAGAAGTATCTTATATGCTCACTCAGGTCGTTGATGAGGCATCTAAACCAACGAGTTCGTGCACCAGCCGCATAAAAATGTGGAGGTACATTTCTCGTCACCTATTAGCTCTGTCTGTCGCGGGTTAGCGACATGTGATGAAGCTTTCCTCGTGCTTAACTAGTTTGGTTCGTGTCAGCGGGTGTGCTTTGCATTGAAGTGCTACCCGGCAGCTCAGCCTTAGTCTAACTAAGTATTCTATTCATACTCAATAATCCTAACGCTCTGCGTAGTCACGATGAGAGTGAGATATATGAGCTACTAACTGTCATGTCTATATATATATATATATATATATATATATATATATATATATATATATTTGGAAACGATGGAAACTCCGCCACCAAATCACTCATTATGGGTCGCGGCACAGGTAAAACCACCGGCTGTCCCAGGCTCTTACAAGAAGTGCACCCCCTGGATTCGAACCCAGAACCTCAAGGTGAGATCTTGAACCCTACACCACCAAGCCACACCCTTTGGGGACCATGTCTATGTATATGAGGCTCCCTACATGGATAAAATCGTATGAGATCGTTCAGGAACGCAACCTCTAGACACCTCTGTTGGGTACTCAAAGCAGACAAATAACTTCATAAGAAAGGGAGTCGCATTATCGCACCTTCAGTATGCTACTCTCGAGTCCGAGTCCATGTTAAGCATTAAGCTTCTATTATTAAATTTTTTATTCAAATTTATGAATAAAATTATAAAAAGATTATTCATCGACAGCCCTTTGTGCTTTCCACACTTGATAGTGTGATCTAGCTTGTACCACGAGAAAGTCATGAAACCACCATCTTAATAATTGTTATAAATATATATTTTTAAAAAAAAACACTCAATGTCCATGATACAGAAATGCTTTGCAAAATAATAGACAAAAGGTCGTTATGTCCATGCTCCTCATGAACATCCCTATATCTCGGTTACACTTTATTAAGACTTTTCTTTGTTGATAAGTTGGAATCAATTGCTCCAATACATGTGCAAGATAAATAAGGAAAAAAAAAATCTAAAGAGAAAATTATTTTTCTTTCTAAATATGAGCCGTTGTATCAAAATTCAACGGCCCAGAATTAATGGGAGTGGGTTCCAATAATTTTTTGTATTTCACTCCTCCAATTTTAGAGTTCAACTTAATTAGTGATTTAAAATTTATTAATTTCATATATATATATATATATATATATATTTATATTTGACAAAATATTTTACAACTGCTCACATCAAAAGGTGATTTAAATGCTTCTCTTCTTTTACAACCAGTTTCGCTACAACACCCGTTGCGTTAGCTAATTATTCATCCTTTTCCAAGTGTATTTTCTTTATTATGTATGGCCATGCCTAAGGATAAATTGTGACATCGATCATATTACCGATCATCAGTTACACTTGTAATCTCAATCATATTAGTTATCTCAGTTATATTACCGACACTCATTTACATTGAGAACAATCATATTTATGACCTCAGTCCCATTGTAATTATATTGTTTTTACTGATAATCACAAAATACATGTCCATTAGATGTGAGTCAGAGTGCTTATTTGTTTAGACACGGTCACAATATGAATACAAGTGGCTTCAATTGCACAAGAAAAAATTAATAATTAATGAATATTTAAAATAAAAATATATGTTTTTTCAAAACTTCAAATGAGAGATAAGATATTAAAATATAACTGACCTTATATACCATTTTTAAAAAAAATTATGTTCATGTGAATGGTACTGGTAACTCTTTTTTGGGCTTTATAAGGATTAAAGGGGAAAAACATTAGGTCAAATCTTTTATTAGTTAAAAAATGACTAAAGTTGAATAAAATTTGAAATTGTAAGACTAAATATTCCTAAAATTAATAAAATGACTAAAGATAAATAAAATTTAAAATCATAGGACTAAATGTTTCTAAATTTAATAGGTAGATTTGTTTTTTATAATAATAACTGATGAAAAATAGAGTTTTTAAATAAATTCCTATTTATAAATCATGTTCCCTAATAATAAAGAGTTAATTAAAAAATAACCGTCATTAACGATGACAAAAAAGCATGGGCCCAGTTTCGCCCGGGCTTTGGCCCGGCTCGGGGCTAGAAAATCCCGGGCCGAGCTTAAAAAAAATTATTTATATTTTTTATTTATATTTATATAATAAATTATAAATATAAATATTTATATAATAAATTAAAAAAAATTAAATTTTTTATTAATAAAAACCGGGCCGGATAAAGCCGGGCCCGAGTCGGTCCGACCCAAACAAATTTTTGCCGGGCTCGGGCCAAGCTTATCATAGCTCGGGCCCGACCCATTGCCACCCTTAACCGTCATGGAGAAAGTCCTATGAGTCCCTATTTTTTTTCATGATTTCATGTCAAGTCCTTGATTTTTTCATAATACATTATCAAATCATTGCCAATAAAAACTAATGATAACATATCCATTTATTTTGTTATTTTATATTTTTACCCTTTATTTATAAATAAAAAGATGACATCAATAATTATTGGCAAACACAATAAATTAAAAGCATTTTCTCTCAATTTTTATCTCTGTAATTTTCTCTCCAACATGCTCTTGGCTCAGTCTCTTGGTCTCAAGATTTCAGCTTCATTAGAACCATTAATTTATTTCTAAAATAATTTTCATTTCTAAATTTTTATATTTAATTAAAAAATTATATTAATCAAACATTTAATTTTAACATGGCATTATAAAATATATTAGGGACCCATAAAATTTTATCCACGACTTCTTATTAGTATCGGTTTTCTTATTTTTTTTTGTCGACATCTATATAATAAAGGAGAATGATGTTGGAGGAAAGATAGTGTATGGCTATCTTTATGTGGCTTAATTGACGGCCCATATCATTTCATTAGTAATTGGAGGAAAGATAGTGAATTGATTGATGGAAAATGTAAAAAATTTTCAAATTTTAAAATTAAAAAATAGAAAGTTAAAATAAAATCATTTAATTAAAAAATAAAATCATTTAATTCTGTAACACCGTGCCGTAGGAACGACCAAATACTGTAACACCGTACCGTAGGCACGGGCCAAATATTGTAATACAGTATCGTAGGCACGGACAAAAACTAGTCCTATATAAATCGGAAGTATTTTTACTTCATTCTCTCGTACAAGATAAAGGAAATAAATAACTTAAAAAAAAAAAAAAAAAGAAGAAAAGAAAAGAAAAGGAAATCGGGATAGTTAAAAGACAGAAACAACCCTCCGCTTCAAAACTTCACACGGGTCTCGAATGAAGGTCAATAGTGTCAAAGCAAATTAGGGTTTGCAATTGGGCCCAAATCGACAAAAAGAAAAAAAATAAATAAAAAGCACTAAAATCATTCAGATATCACGCTTCATATCAACCGATTAAGACGAGGTGCGTTGCATTTTCATTTTCAATTCGTTTTTTGTTTTTGTTTATTTTCAATTTGTGTTCGAAAAAATCAAGATCACTATAAGTTCAATTTTGCTGAAGATTGTGGATTGTTTTTGTGTTTTGATTAGATGTACAACGGAATCGGATTACAGACCGCGAGAGGGTCCGGGACCAACGGGTACGTACAAACGAACAAGTTCTTTGTGCGGGCGAAAACGGGTCGGGTTACCGACAGCACCAAGGGATTCGAAGCAGGTCAGGGAACAGCTGGAGTCTCCAGAAAACCGAACAAGGAGATCCTTGAACATGAACGTAAGCGTCAGATTCAACTCAAATTGGTGGTGCTCGAAGACAAACTTATTGATCAGGGTTACACTGAGGCCGAAATTGCGGAGAAGCTTGAGGAGGCTCGGAAGACTCTGGAAGCCGCCTCTGCTTCGGAGGAGGGCGGTGGGCTGGGCGCCATAGCTTCTGATGCGAAGTAAGTAACCCTTGCTACTAGTAAGAAAGAACATACATAGAAACTATTATTCGTTTGTATTTACTGAGGTGACATGACGTGTTCAGAATTTGTGTGAGTAAATTATTGTTAAGTGTGTTAGTTTCTGAATTTTTGCTGTTATGTTGTTATGAATTTATGTTATATAATTCTATACGTGTTGTTATGATAAAGCAATTGGAAATTTAGAATGTTTTTTTAGACATGGGTATATGTGCTGGTTCGGCACGTATGTTTGAAGTTGAAGCATGTATAATTAGTGTACTGTGAGTTTTGCCTCTCCTTTCGGCTGCAAGGGGATTGTTGAATCACTTCCTTGATGGCTTTGTTCTGGAGGCAAATATGAAATATGTAATTCAGAATGGGGTATTTTTAAGAGGAATTGCTTTTTTAATATTTCTCTCTTAATCTTGTTTCTTGGGGAGTCTTTTGTTTTTGTTCTTATATTTAATATTTTCAATCCATTTTCCATGAGTGGTTTAAATGGAGTAAACAATTGTCTACTAACAAGGAAGTTTTTTGTAGGTTAACTGAGAATTATGAATTTAACTTTCTACTTCCTTGATCAGGGTATCAGAAACAGAGACCCACAAAATTGCTGCTAGAAAGGAGAAACAAATGGAAATGTTTAGAGCTGCACTTGGGATAGGTACGCCTGACGCTAATGAACAAGGGGCTGAAGGAAGTGATGATGCACCAAAAAATGATCAAAAGAATGCTTCCAGTGATGACAAGTGGCATGAGAAGAGTGAACATTCCTTTTTAGATAGGGAGCATGTTCGGAAGAGACGTGTGATAGAAGATGGGGAAATTGTGGAGGACGATGTGAAAATGATTGTTAAAGATGTGAAAACAAAGAAGGATGAGACCAGGCGCCTTAAGGGTGATAGTAGAAGGAGAATACATGTGGATGATTCTTCTGATTCTGATAGCAGCAGTAAGCATGTCAAAAGGACTTCAAAGAAGCATCGTAAAGGCAGGAGGAGGAGTGATAGAGAAAGTGACACCGATACTGACAGCCGTAAGAAAAGGAGGAACTCTTTGAAGAAGCACAAGAAAAGCAGAAAAGATTCTAGTGACAGTTCAGATTCTTCTTCTTCTTCTGACACTGGTAAGGTTTCTTCTTCCGAGGATGCTGGTAAGGTTTCTTCTTCTGAGGACACTGGTAAGGTTAGTTCCAAAAAGGAAATTGAGAAATATGGAAAACATCATAGGAGACATGACTCGGATGATAGTGATTTGAATGAAGATTCATCTAAGCACAGGTCTCAGAAGGGGAAACAAAATATGAAAGCAAGTGTACATCATGATTCTGATATTAGCAGTGGGATGGAAAAGAAAAGACATCAACTTGAGAAAAGGAGCAATCAGCTGGGTGGAAGCCACAAGGGGGACAGAGAAAATTTTGACGTGAAGCATCACCAGAAGAGTGACAACGATAGATATGGGAAAAGGAGGCGAGGTTATGATGTTGATGGCGCAGATGTTATAAAGAGGAGAGCAATAAGGAACGACACTGATGATGACAGTGACATTAAAATTGAGAAGTGCAGAAGTAGGAGGCATGATTCTGATGATGAAAATTCAGATTCCATCCATGGAAAGAAAATTCCTAAAGCATCCCCTGGATGGCCTAAAGCAATTGAAAACGGGCCTCCTTCAAATGTTGACAAGGAGAATAGGAATAGATATAGAAGTGACCCTGACAAGGGAAGCAGTGACAGTGATTCAGACAGCAGTGCAAGTGATTACAGACATAAGAGAAGTGGAAAGAACTCTGTGGAAAAAAATAGAAGTGGAAGTGGAGATGGCATGAATGGCAGAAGTGTACAAAGTGGTCAGGGACATATGCCTGCTGGAAGTGATAGAAAAAGAGGAAGTGGTCGACACGATGATAGTACATTTGACACACTGAGGAAATTAGAGGAAAGAAGTCTGTACCAGTCTAGGAGAGATGTCAGGGATAATGAAAGGTCTACCTGTGAACATCAGGAAATGAGGATGGCCAAGAGGAAGTATGGTGAGGCAGACAGGGATGAGCAACCAGAAGCAAGGTTAAGAAGTAAAATTGTTGTGAAGGATGCAGATCACAAAGTTCATCATTCAGATACAAAAACAGAGTCTGAGTTGAATACCAGATCGCGAGGGAATAAGGATGATTGGGATAACAAAGAGCGTGCAAGGGCCAGAAGGTACAGCAGGGATGAAGAGGAGCCTAGAGGCGGAAGGCACCGAAAAGCTGATGAAGAAGATCACAAATATAGAAGGGATGGAAAAGGTGATGAAGAATTGCTGCAAGAAAGTCGAAGGCGTGGAAGAGGGGAGGAAGAAGAGCGAAGAAGTCAAAGGCATGGAAAAGCAGAGGAAGAAGAGCAAGGAAGTCGAAGGCATGGAAAAGCAGAGGAAGAAGAGCAAGGAAGTCGAAGGCATGGAAGATGGGAGGAAGAAGAGCGAAGAAGTCAAAGGCATGGAAAAGCAGAGGAAGAAGAGCAAGGAAGTCGAAGGCATGGAAAAGCAGAGGAAGAAGAGCAAGGAAGTCGAAGGCATGGAAAAGCAGAGGAAGAAGAGCAAGGAAGTCGAAGGCATGGAAGATGGGAGGAAGAAGAGCGTGGAAGTAAAGGAAATGAGCGGGAAAAACAAGGATACTCTTCCAAGAGAGTAAGATATGATGATACTCCGTCAAGTGAGAGAAAGAGGTATGAATACAAGCGCGATGATGATCGGGGCAGACGTCGAGACTAAAATTGCAGAATTTTATTTGCAGTATAGCTGGTGAGTTTTATTTGTTTTGTTGGAACTTCTTTGTTATGCTTGGATTGGTGAAAGGCACCAAAATTCATTTAAAAAAATATATATTGAGAGCTTTAAACATGTTTAAGCCTCTAGATTCCCAGTATTTCAGTTGCTAGAGAATGTTATTGGGTCTAGCTGATGTCTGGTAAAGTTAAATATTGGCAGCAGTACTTGTCAACAATTTCTTATCTGACCTCTGATAAATTTTGGATACATGCCAGCATGAAATTGCTGTCATATTGCAAGGGAAGAGATGAAACCCATTTGTCATGCGGATAAGCTACTTTGGCACTATGGTGATTTAAATGGTTAAAGTTTTCATCTTTTGTTGTTCAGCCTAACAAGCTTTGGTGTTTTTGGCTTTCCTTTTCCAGTAATGGCAGCTGAAGGCATGCTAGTCTAGACCACAGGGAAATAAAAATAAAATTGGTAGAGGTTGGGGTGCAACAATAACCATTTTTTTGTTTCCACATGGCGGTTGAGAGTTGGTGAACTTAAGCTTCCAGAATCATAGAATTACATAGATACGCCTGAATATGATGGTGTAGCCTCTCTCGTTGTTTTTCATCAGCCTACCTAGGCCGATTAACTCTTCAATAAACAATAAAAATGATGGCCAGAATAGTCATATCAGCATCACAATTTTAATTGTTATGGAATTTATTGTATGCATCTTATCTAAAAACGAAGAAGAAAATGATGATTATTATAATAATGCCTGCAAATTTTCGTGTTTGTCTTTGGTGATATTACTCCCTCTGATTGCAATTAAATCAATTGTTACTTGCAGCCTTGCCATCCTGAGCTGAACCAGCTAGCCAAAGCTTATGGAGGGGAAGATATGCTACCTGCAATGTGCTTACGATAGGTTTGTTTCGTGTGAAGGTGATACCAGTTTTTCTATCCATTTTGCGAATTTGTATTTGCTTGATCAGCCTACTGGAAAGCTGTAGGGGCAGATAATAAAGTAGTAGGTATCTCATGATGTGGTTTCTATGGTCCAAGGACAAAAAAAAAATAACAATAATTGAGAACATAATTTCTATTTTGTATCTATGATCATGAATGATTTACTTGTTTTTGCTGTTGACTGGGTGATCTATACTTGGTGTATATTTATTCAACCTTATGACTGAAATTAGGATGTGAGCTTGAAATCAAATGAAAGCAGTAGCAGCTGGATTTGTATTGGGAGTTGGTTAGTTTTTGCAATGAACAGGTTAATACAACTCTCTGCTTCGAACTTTATTTCTACACATATTGATTAATTATATTCGTTAGATCCAAGGATTTGCTTTATTTTGTAGATGTAACATCAAATAGAGTCGAATTCAATTATCAGATTATACTGCATTTGCTGAATTTGTAGCCGCCTGCCTAGACCCGGCCACGGTTCCGGTTCGGAATCGAAACCGAACCGGATGGAACCGTAAGGTTACGGTTTCATCCGGTAGAGAACCGATTTGGTTTTGAAACCGAACCGAACTGTGGCCACCTCTATGCCTACCTACACATAATGAGAAACAGTTAGAAAGCTTGCAGAGTTTGGTGATTAATCTAAGATTTGTTACAAGTGGCAATCGTGTTATCATATCGTGTCGTAATTATCATCCCAGATTTAAGCAAATATGAAAATAATCTGTTTAATAATCATGTCAAAATATTTGAACACACGGACACTGTCCCCGGGTCTGTTTTATATTTGATATACGATTCGTACGTGACTGGTAAGAGTTTCCTTTTGATATCAAAATCCAAATTGAAAACAAATCACTTACTTTTCACACCTGTCTTATGATAACAATCCAATTTCTTTTGAAGCTTAACCTCTTTGTCCATAACCATAAAGGCCTTAACCACAAGCCTCTTGCCATTTACAAAAGTCATTGCTTGGCATCATAACTTCACCATTTATTTTGTTACTACTTGTCGAAAGAGGCCTTCTTTTGGCTTAGTATGAGTGATGGCTACCTATTTCTCACAAGCTTACTCACAACATGACCACTCTTTCCATGCCCATCAACCACTCAACAAAATTCTCCAGCTTCCATTCTCTTAAACAAATAAAAGTTTACAAGTTTTCATAAACAACAAAACAAGGTTCCCGCTATAAGTAGGGCTCAGAAAAAATCTCGACATATGCATACTCTGAAAGAAACTCTGTAGTTTCTGTTTGAGAGGAAGAGAAATGAAAGAAAGTTGTTGAAAGCTAGAGAAGAGTATGAGCAATCTTTTATTATTTGTGTGTTTGTTGATGATACAAAATTTCATCACACAAAGCTTATAACCGAATCTACTATTTATACAAAACATCTCCTGCTATAACTAACACACTTTTAACCTTAACAAACTACTAACAAGAATAACAAACTTGCTGAGTCATTGATCCATGTGAACCATTTTCTGTCCAATCACAAAACAGAGATTTTTTCCACGTCAGCAGCATATAATTCACTAGGAACAGAAGAGACTGAGATGCTACTCTGCTTAATACTCTAACATCCCCCCTCAAGCTCAAGGGAGTGAAAAGACATTGAGCTTGCTGCGAAGATAATGAAATGAGGAATAAAGAAGGGCCTTGGTTAGAATATCTGCTGTTTGATCTTCACTAGGAACAAAAGAGACTGTGATGGACTTGTCAGCGACCTTGTCACGAATGAAGTGAACATCTAATTCAATGTGTTTAGTCTTCGCATGATAGACTGGGTTGCTAGCAAGAGCAATTGCACCTTGATTATCACACCACATGGTAGGAGGAGAGATAAGTTGAAGGTTGAGTTCAGTGAGTAAGGACTTAATCCACATAACCTCAGCAGTTGCAAGAGTTAGAGCTCTGTATTCAGATTCGGTGCTTGACCTGGAAATGATACCTTGCTTCTTAGAGGACCAAGAAACCAAATTTGGACTAAGAAAAACAGCATAACCAGCAACAGACTTTCTATCATCTCTATCACAAGCCCAATCAGCATCACTAAAGCATTGGAGATGCATACTACTGGTGGAGTAAAATTGGAGGCCATAATGAGATGTACCATGTAAGTATCGGAGCAACCTTTTACAAGCTTGCCAATGAGTATCAGTAGGGCAAGACAGAAACTGTGACAGCTTGTTAACAGAGAACGCTATCTCTGGGCGAGTTAAAGTGACATATTGAAGAGCTCCAACAATGCTTCTATAGGAAGTAAGATCAGAAATAAGAGAACTATCTGACTTAGTAAGATGATGGCCTGCTGCCATAGGTGTGGCACAAGGACTGGAATTAAGCATATCATGCTTAGCCAAAATATCTGCTATATACTTGGATTAAGAAAGATGCAAACCATCGACATTTTTGTTCACTTCAATACCGAGGAAGTAATGAAGTTCTCCCAGATCTTTAAGAGCAAAGTGTTATGGAGGGCTTGGATGGTATGTTGAATCAATGAAGATTTGAGCTAGTAACAATAATATCATCAACATAGACCAGAAGCAGAATTAAGTGACCATGTTCCCATTTGTAGAACAAAGAAGTATCAGACTTTGCATTGAGGAAATGCCACTGATGAGTAAGAATAGTTTTGAGTTTATCAAACCAGCCCTTGGTGCTTGCTTTAAACCATAGAGAGCCTTGTGTAGGCGACAGACATGATCAGGCCTTGAAGCATCTACAAATCCTTCTGGTTCCTGCATATAAACTTCTTCAGTGAGAACTCCATTGAGAAATGCATTATTGACATCAACCTGTCGGATAGACCACTTATGCATAACAGAAATGCTTAGAACAATCCGTATAGTGGAAGCCTTAACAACTGGGCTGAAGGTTTCTGTGTAGTCATAGCCATAGGTTTGATGAAAACCTTTTGCCACCAAACGAGCTTTGTATCGTGAGATGGAGCCATCTGAGTTGTGTTTATTCTTAAACACCCATTTATTCCCAATGATTTTGACAGGAGAAGAAGGCTTAAACTAAAGTCCATGTATTATTGGATTGTAGAGCTGAAAATTCATCTTTCATGGCCTGATGCCATTTGGGATCTGACAATGCTACTGAAACCTTGGTAGGTGCAACATGAGAAGACAAAAGAGCTGTCATATAGGCTTTAGGTTTAAAAATTCCCAGTTTGGATCTAGTTACCATTGGATGGCCTGATGATGGTTGCAAAGGAAAATTATGATTAGATATATGGGAAGGACCAGGTTCTGAAGTGGCAGAGACAGGACTAGTAAAAGAAGAAGTGGAATTTTGAGAATTATGGGGATGGGAAGTATCAGAGTCAGAATGGCCATGTGGATCATCTGGAACATGAGGAATTGAATACTGCTGCTGAGGAATTGCTAGAGGAATTGGTTGAAGAAGGCAGTGTGTTTTTAATGAGACATCTGATGAATGAGGAGAATTATTATCATCAGAGTGAATGGTTGAAGAAGACACAGAAGAGAAATCTTTCCCATGAGCATAAGGAAAGCTGGTTTCATCAAAATCACATGATTAGAAACATAGACCCTTCCGGAGGAGTGGAGACATTTGTATCCCTTATGATGAGAACTGTAACCTATGAAAATACATCTAAAACTTCAGAACTCCAGTTTATGTTTATGATATGGTCTGAGATAAGGAAAGCAAGAACACCCAAAAATTCTGAGAAATGAATAATCAGGTGGAACATTGAATAATTTTTTATAGGGAGAGATATTATTAAGGACAGTTGTTGGTTGTCTGTTGATAAGGTAACTGCAGAATGGAAAGCATTCCACCAGAAGATCAGAGGAAGATTAGCTTGTGCAAGAAGTGTCAAGCCGACATCAACTATATGTCTATGCTTCCTTTCTATCCTACCATTTTGATGATGGATGTGAGGACAAAGATGTCTAAAATGAATTCCATTGGTAGCAAGATAATCACTGAGGGACCTGAACTCTCCTCCCCAATCAGTTTGTAAAGTTTTGATTTTAAGACATAGATAATTTTCAATGAAAGTCTTAAACTGAACAAAAATTGGAAAAGCATCTGACTTGGATGTAAGTGGAAATATCCAAGTAAACCTGCTAAAATCATCAAGAATAGACAGATAATACTTGTACCCTTGAGTGGAACATACATGAGAAGGACCCCAAAGATCATCATAAAGTAATTCTAAGGGTTGAATACTTTTTGTCTCAACAGAATCAAAATGAAGTAAATGACTTTTGCCTATTTGACATGCATTGCAAAAGTTCAAATGTGACAGTTTATTTATATCACAAGAATGTTACAAAGTTTGAGTACATTCCTGAGTGTGTGAATATGGATGACCAAGTCTCTTGTGGAGAACTGAGAGGTCAGTACCTTTTTTACCTTTTTCACATACTAAAGCATCACATTGAATATTAGGCAAACAAGAAGCTGAAAGATCTGTTTTGACTGAAGAATGCACTGAATCATCAGAGTGAGACAGCTGAGAAAACATAGAGATAAGAGTAGGTGGTTGAGATGAGTTATAAGAGCAGATGAGACTGTTTTGAGATGGAATTTGAACTTTATAGAGACCTTCCTTAGCAATTCCTTTAAGCAGAGTGGTCCTCGTATTCCTGGCCTTTACAAGACAACATTTGTCATGAAACTCAATAAAAACATTATTATCAGCCAATAATT
Organism: Zanthoxylum bungeanum; assembly: GCA_019454045.1. Classification (NCBI taxonomy): domain Eukaryota; kingdom Viridiplantae; phylum Streptophyta; class Magnoliopsida; order Sapindales; family Rutaceae; genus Zanthoxylum; species Zanthoxylum bungeanum. Next base: position 546,178 of record SKCR01007818.1, on the reverse strand, counting down.
TTGAAATACTAAGGAGATTTTTGGTTATGGATGGGACAAATAGAACATGTTTCAACAATAAGGAGTCAGGTAGGTGTGTAGGTAGTGAAACAGATCCAATTTGGTCAATTTTAAGTCCTAAACCATTACCTATATGCAGCTTATCAGGTCCATTGTAGAGCAAAGCATCAGAAAGTATACCTGAATCATTAGTAACATGATTTGTAGCTCCACTGTCAATATACCAGGCTGGATCTTCAATCATTTCGTTGAGCAGTCTTAGGGCTTTGGACGACATACTTATTTGGCATGACTGGACCAGTATATACCATATTTCCTTGATATCCATTGCCTTGATAACCATAGCCTCTGCTAGGTCCTCCTGAAAAACCTCTCCCAAAACCTATGTAGTTGTAGTTTTGAGGAGAAAAATTTCCATGATTTTCATGTGGTCTATATCCTCCATTATTATAGCCTCCGTTATTTCCTCTAAATTGTTTAGGTACAAAGCCCTGATTAAACCTATTCCTGCACTTATAAGCTCCATGACCAGGAATGAAACAAATCTGGCACACAAGACTACCATCAGCAATGTTCTTTCCTTTGTCAAAACTTCCTCCCTGGCTATATCCTCCACTATATACAGGCCTATTTCCATTATATCCACCTCCACCTCCTTTGTTGTAGGCATTATTCTTACCAAAATTCTGATTCTTTTGAGCAACATTGGCAAACAGATGATGTTGAACTTCATTACTAAGTTTACCTACAACTTGCTCAATCCTACATTCATGACTAACTAGTAACGCATACAATTCTTCTAAGTTCATGGTCTCTGCTCTTGCTAGCACATTAGTTACTAAAGACTCATATTTTGTATCTGAATTCAGGCCAGTAAGTATACACAAAACCATATCATCATTTGATATAGGTTTTCCAGCAACAGCTAAACTATCGGCTAAATTCTTCATCTTTGTAAAGTAGTCACTGATACTTAATGAACCTTTCTTAACAGTTTGCAATTGCATCTTAATAGGCATTACTCTAGCTTGAGATTGAGAGATAAACATGTTATTCAAACTTTTCCACAAATCAAAAGAGGTTGAACAATGAATTACCGAAGATAAGATATTCTCATGCATAGAGGATAGCAACCAACTGAGAAGAAGCTGATCAGTTTTGATCCAATTATCAAAGTTTGGATTCTCAGATCTATTCAGTGTTTCTCCAGATCCAGTGCTAGATCCTTCTTCAGCCAAAACAGAGAATCGTTCTGGACACTTCTTTTCTCTCCATTGATGAAGCCTTCCAAGCCATTGCCTCTAATTGAGGTAAGGACTTGCGTTCGCCAAACAATAAAATTGCTGCGACCAAGCTTGACAGGTGTTACAAAGCTGAAACCTGTGTTAATGTTCATATTTGTCATGAATGGCTCTGATACCATGAAAAAAACTCTGTAGTTTCTGTTTGAGAGGAGAGAAAGTGAAAGAAAGTTGTTGAAAGCTAGAGAAGAGTACTGAGCAATCTTTTATTATTTTGTGTTTGTTGATGATACAAAATTTCATCACACAAAGCTTATAACCGAATCTACTATTTATACAAAAACAATCTACCTGCTATAACTAACACACTTTTAACCTTAACAAACTACTAACAAGAATAACAAACTTGCTGAGTCATTGATCCATGTGAACCATTTTCCGTCCAATCACAAAACAGAGATTTTTTCCACGTCAACAGCATATAATTCACTAGGAATAGAAGAGACTGAGATGTTGTTCTGCTTAATACTCTAACATACTCACTCTTATTTTTTCATTCGGAGAGGCTGTTTCTAGAATATATACAACACAAAGAAACATAATTTTTACAAACATGGTAAATGATGCCTGCATCTTGGTTAAGGCCTTTGCTTCCTTGTTTAGAAAATAAAGAACCAAGTTTATTATTTTCATGAGAAACAATATTCACGGATTTAAGGATCCATAAACGCGCATGTTAGCAAGTGGCTCCCAATGAAATAAAATCAAGTTCATTGCAATTTTTTTGAATTTAAGTTTATTGCAATTTGCAAATAATTAAATGGGTCTAGCACACAAAATATAAGTATTGGGACTGGGATTTGGTGCTATGCTGAATAAAATTTTGTACTGAATTTTTTTTTAGTAAATTATGAATGTTAATTATTGGATAATAATATTATTGTTAAAATATTAGTGATTAGGGATGATAATTGGTAGAGTTCGGTGCGAGTTTATAAATATTAAATTGATATTCACTTAGAAAATACATTACTAAACCCGTACTATATCCACTGTAGATTTTATTTTCCACTACAAAGCACATCTCAATGATTTATACCTATTACCAAACCCGTATTGATAACTCAAATGATTTTTTTACGGGTAATTGTGAAACAATTAAAAACTTGATGAAAAAACAATAGGCGTCCAAAAGTTATTTTCCAAAAAACAAAAGGAACACTAACTGTCTGTTTGTTTCAATGAGGGGAGGGGAGGGGATGAAATTGATTTTAATTAAATATGTGTTTGGTTCAAATGAGGAGAGGGGAGGGGAGATGAGAGTTTTTAATTAGATATATGTTTGGTTCAAGAAATGAGGGAAGATATTTTAAAACTAATTTACTATTTTATCCTTATAGTCTTTTATAAATAAAATTAAAACAATATACACTTATATTATCTTTAAATTAAATAAAGAATAAAATAAAATTAAAAGTTCTACATAATACGTGTTATTAAAAATAAAATTAAAACAATATAAGAGAAGAGAATAAGAAGAATTGAATTGTGAAACAAATATAAGATGAATTTGTAATTAGGATAATTTTGGATTTTAATGTATAAGTAGTGATAATTTAGTCCATGTATTTAAAACTTTAATTGCTCATTTTCTCTCCCCTCCAAAACCCCCACTTTTGGAGGGGAGCGGATAGATTTTGCTCCCCTCCCATCCCCTCAAAAGATTTAACCAACAAACATAATTTAAAATAATTCATTCCCTCCCCTCCAAAACCCCCCAACCAAACACACTCGAAGTCTGCAGATGAATCCTGCCCTGAAATCCCTAAAACCCTAATCCACGCCACTGCTACTGCCGTCTCCGCAGCTTCTTCGCGCCGCTCTTCTGCCCTCGATCGCAGAGTTGAGGTAATAAACACTATCAAATTTAAGTCTTGTTCATTATTAATTTGACAAAATTGAAGATTTGAAACTGGGGATGACAATAACAACTTGACCTAAATTTGACGTTTCGAGGACGGAATTTTTGTATTGTTTTAATCATTGGGTCATCAAATCTGTGGATAGTTTCTGTAAAATGAAAAAAAAAAAGGAAAGGAGATTATAATGGAATATGATATTTCTTACTTCTGTTGGAAATTGGAAGTACTTTTTATTTTGTTCTGTTGCGTTTTTCTTTCATATTAAAAGCGCTTTCTGATGTAATCTGTAAATTTAGCCATTGTCTAATGTGGCCAGTTGGGTATTTTTTCATCTTCTTTTTTCTTTTGTAAAAATCTTCCATATTTGCTTATTAGCAAACAACGGGTTGTGCAGATTTTAGTTTAATTTAATGCCGAAAAAGAGTAGTTCTGTTAAGTCACCTGAGAAAATGCCCAAAAACCCAGTTGTAGAAGAAGATGAAAAGCCCTCTTCGAAGCCAAAAAAGTCGGGTAATGAGATTGATGAAATATTTGCTGGTAAGAAGAGGAAGAAGCCTGAAGGGAAAAAGTCCAAGAAGTTGAATAAAGATGAAACTGTGGAACCGAAATTGGTGAAGAAAAAGAAAGAAACGAAGAAGAGTAAAGGAAATACAGAGGATGGGTTTGCTGACCCTCCTGCTCGATCTAGAAAGCGAACGGAGGATGGACTCACCGTCTACACGGAAGATGAGTTGGGTATCAGTAATGCTGATGCTGGAAACACACCTCTTTGTCCATTCGATTGTTCATGTTGCTTTTAGTAGTGCTGGCAGATTGGTAAATTATCATTTAGTAATTTTGATTTGCTGATACTTAAGTACGGTTTTTGTTCTTTTAGTTTGTAGATTATTGCCCGCGGTTTTTCCTTTGCTAAATGCAGACCTTGAATTTGATCTAAAGAAATGTTTTGTTTACTTCATTTCATAGTGATTTAGTTTTGCATCCTTGAAAATGCTGAAGAGCATTTTGATCTAGTTTTGACCCATATGAATGTGTCTGCAAGTGCAATTAACTGTAGTTCCATCATCGAACATCCTACCCATAAAGAGTTGAACTTCTGGTTCGAGTGGTTTCTGAGTGAGAACTTTTCATGCAGCAAGGAAGGTACGTCTTTTTTTAGTTTATTTTATCTGTTAGTTTACTGTTGTGGCACTCTCATGAATCTTGTGATGCATGAAATAGGTTTGCTTTGTGTATACTATATAGTAAATTGACAATGGGGATCATACGTTTACGGATACTTGCTTAATTGCAGTTTTGATTAATATAATCTCTGATAACTAACAGTATGTAGTAGTACTGAGTTGGTTCCGACCTCTTTATGTTTCTAGATGGTTTTTATTTCTTTTCTCTACATAATAAATACACGTGTTTCTTTCATTTTCCGCACAGTGGGAGAAAGCTTGGGTTTATAAACAGCTTTCCAGTTTTCAGTGGTGTTTTAAGTTTCTTTAGTTGAGTTAGATCATCTGTCCCAAAGTATGATTTTGCTGTTCTCTTATTTTTTTCTGAAATGATTAATTTTTTTTGTTGGCTTATAGATTTGGTCCAGTGGACGGATGTCACCATTTCCCAATCTATATTTTTCCCCTCTCAATCTCCATAACAGTGCATTTTACATTTTATTATCTGAGACTTTTTGGCTTCACAAAGATTTTGAACTTGTTAGGAACTTTGGCATGGCATAAATTATTCTATTATTTTTCATGGTTCTATAAAAACACTTAAGGGTTGGGGAGCGCCCACGCCTAGGACTTCTAGGCGCTAGGTTAGGCGGCGTTAGACAATTTTATATTTTTATTCAAAAAAATATTGATTATGTTTAAAAATTTAGGTTCAATTAGTTTTAGGGTTATGAATTGGTAAATTAAGCTCAATTTGGGTTAATTGATGGTTAGGTTTGGAAATTTGGATTCAATTAGAATTAGGGTCTGTTTGGTTCAACGGAGGGGAGGGGAGGGGAGGGATTTTAATGGAGGGGAGGGAAGGGGAGGGGAGGGGAGTGGAGGGATTTTAATTAATATATGTTTGGTTCAAAGGAGGGGAGGGGAGGGGAGAAGAAGTTTTTTAATTAGAATGTTTGGTTAAAGAAGAGAGGAGAGATATTTTAAAACTAATTTACTATTTTATCCTTATAGCATTTTATAAATAAAATTAAAACAATATAGGCTTATATTATCTTTGAATTAAACAAATAATAAAATTAAAATTAAAAGCTTTACATAATACGTGTTATTAATAATAATATTAAAACAAATATATAAAAAGAATTGAATGGTGAAGCAAATATAAGAGAGATTTGTAATTAAGATAATTTTGGATTTTAATGTACAAGTAGGGATAATTTAGTCAATGCATTTAATATTTAATTGCTCACTTTCTCTCCCCTCCAAAACCCCCCACTTTTGGAGGGGAGCAAAAATTGGCTTAGGAGGGATTTTGCTCCCCTCCCCTCCAAAAAATTGAACCAAACAACCATAATTTAAAATAATCCCTCCCCCCTCCCCTCCAAAACCCCCCAACCAAACAGACCCTTAGGTTATGGTTTTAAAGTTTCCAGCAACCATCGACTGTGGCTGCCGGCACATGAGTTACAGGCGTCGCCTCTGCCAATTGGAACACGCGACGCACCCATATTGCAGTTCAGAATTCGCCAGCCACTCCATTTAAGGTGTCTACGTGTCGATCCAAGCTATCATTTGCCATAGATCTAGATTTTCCTATCAACATCTACCTAGATTGTTGTTTTCTGAAATCTCAGGACGGTTCGGCACTGCCTAACGCCGCCTAGAATACTGGTTTATTTATTTATTTATCTATTTATTGCCTCACCAATGACTGTATCCAAAACCAAAACTTCCATCATGATTTGCTGATTGCTTTTAGACGAAGCATTCTTTTAACTCATCTTTGAACATGATTTCTGATAAGATTACTCCTCAATGATGCAAGTGTCAATTGTCTTGTTGAAACATGTTGTATTTCATCAGAATGCCGTATTTTAAGATGCCAATGTGGCAACTCCCGTTATTTGCATGGTAACGAATTCGAATCCTAAAAATAATCTATTAAAAAAAAAAAAAAACTCATGACCTCCTCTTAAAATCACCGAGTTTTAAGTAACACTTTAAGTTTTGTGGAGTTTTATTTATTTATTGATTATTATTATTTCATTATTTCATAAATTAGAAATTAACAAACGAGTATAATAAATATTTGGATTTAATATTTTATTATTATATTTTTACAAATATTATAATTTACTATTATATATTTACAAATTTTACAATTTACTATTATATCTTTACAAAGTGTTACATTTTACTTATAGCAAATATAAGGCTTAGTAAAATATTATACCTCGTACCAATTTGTTATTTCTTAATTTTAATTAAATAATAATAACCATTTATGTATTTGAGCAATCTAGTTTTCATAATTGCTGAGACTTTTTTTTCTAGGACCGCAAACTCTGAAGATTTGTTTGTATAAGGCCCTAATCGGTTTAGTGATATGGTGATTGGAAGCTTTGAGGATACTCTTAGGAGCCCCCAGACGCTCCTTAGGGCCACCTTCGAGAGTACTCTTTGGGAATGCAAGTTCCTAGCCTACATTAAGGGGAGCAACGCATGATACTTAGGTATGGTAAAATCCGGATCCGGATGTATTTCTGACGTCCCAGGTCTGGATTCGGACTCGGGAAAATTCATCCAGGTCCGGACCCGGGTATACCCGGAACGAGTCCGGGTATATTCGGACCGAACTCGGGATCCGCATCTTCCTTCACTGTTTTTTTCTTTGGAAAAAACTCCACTGTTAACAATAAAAAATATCAGAGTCCGTAAAAACAAATTACATAACAACTTCAACAACAACAAAAATTTAAACACAGTAAAGATGATGAAGATTGAAGTTGAAGATGAGGATGAACTGATGTGAAGTTGAAGATTGATGGTGATGATGATGACGATGTGAAGTTGAAGATGATGATGAACTAATTAAATTTAGGGATTTTTTTTATACTTTTAATATTTTTTTTTTATTTAATTGGATCCCGGGTACTCGGGTCCGGAATCATCCGGACCCGTATCATTGATACCATCCATGATGTGAAAGAAGTTATTACAATAGTTACTTTTATAAAACCATAAATAAACAACTTGAAAATAGCTTCTTTAAACTTGTCCCTTCTTAGATTCTATATAGATGGTGTTTCCATATTTGTTTCATGAGGTTCATACCTGTAAAAGAGGTGGACCTATAGAATGGTCGGTTGTGTTTGCCATGGAGGAAGTGACAAGCTAGAGGTTGTTAAGTGTTAAAACTTTGAATTTTCCTTTTATGGGGATGTGGATCCAGTTATAGACTGAGAGAGATATTAAGATATGGCATGATATATTGCCAATTATAATCAATTGTATTTAAGTCAATTGATTATAATTGATTTTGTAATTAATTGTACATTATTACCATAGTATTGTAACGGATACCTTCCCGAAATATCCGAGCTTGTAAGCCTATATAAAGGCAACATATGTTCTCATCGAATAACAAGAAAATAATATTTTCTTCAAACTCTCTCTCGGTTTCTCAGTTTCTCACATGGTATCAGACGCCTAGGTTCTTCCCCCAGTTACTGTTTCCAAACAGTCCCTTGTGAAGTTGTTCCACTCCAGGACCTTTCTGAACTTTTCCAAATGGACAAATCTGATGTTATGCAGCCCATTCCTACCATTCTCACAGGTTCAAACTACCGTCTCTGGATTCAGGGGATGCGCAGTTTTCTCAAAGGCCGAAAGTTATGGCGTTATGTCACGGGGGATATCAAGCTCCCCAAACAGAGTGTTGATGAGCCTGATGATAAGTTTGCGGATCGTCTTGAAGACTGGGATAGCAAGAATCATCAGATTCTGACATGGTTTCGAAATACTTCTACTCCCTCTATTCACCACCAATTTGGGCGCTATGACACTGCCAAAGAAGTCTGGGATTTACTTGAAATGCGATACACTACCTCTGATCTCTCTAGTCAGTACCAATTGTGGGAGGAGTTGCATAATTTAAAACAGGATAGAGGTCAGCCTATTACCAGCTTTCTTGCTAAAATGGAGGCTGTTTGGGATCAACTTGCTCTTTCAGAACCTCCGATGGATTGTGCTGTTGATGCGGCCAAATATACTGCATACCGTGAGCGAATGAGGTTAATTCAATTTCTTATGGCTCTTACTGATGATTTTGAATCTTGCAGAGCTTCTTTATTACATCAAACTCCCCTGCCTACATTGGAGGCTGCTGTCTCTCGCTTATTATCTGATGAAACCAGATTAGGGTTATTTAAGCCTCCTCAAGATGATACCGTGCTTGCCGTAGCCAACAAACACTCCTTCCGAGGTGGTCCCAAGATATGTCGTACATGCAATAAATCTGGCCATACTTTAACTGAATGCAGCCTTACTGAATGTCACAAATGCAAGAAAAAAGGTCATGTTGCATCCCATTGCCCCACTAAGATAGATTGCCGCTACTGCAAGCTGTCTGGACACACAATTGAACATTGCCCCACTCGTCCTCCCCGACCCGGTCAACCTCCGAGGCCTGTGATAGCTGCTGCTGCCGCCAATGACATCAGTATCCCTTCTTCCTCTCACATGCCTACTGGTAACTTAGAATCCCTTCTTAGACAAATACTTTCCATTCCTTCTGGTACTTCCACTGCCTTGTCTACTACATCAGGTAATTCCTCTTGGTTTTTTTATTCTGGTTGTTGTAATCACATGACTTCTCAACCTCACTTTTTCTCCACTTTGGATCTAAACACTACTGCACCGCCGATACATACTGCCGACGGCTCACAGATGAATGTCAGTCAAACCGGACAAATTACTACCTCTACGCTCACACTACCCAACACTTTTTTAATTCCCAAACTTACATTTAATCTTATTTCTGTTGGACAATTGTGTGAACTTGGCCTTGAACTAATTTTTTCTTCCAATGGTTGTCGTGTACAGGATCCGCAGACGGGACAGATTCTTGGGACAGGCCGTAGAATTGGACGTCTGTTTGAGCTCACTTCCCTGCATCTTCCTTCCGCTCGTATCTCCCAGTTATGTGCTGCAACTAGCTCTTCTCCTCTTCATCTCTGGCATCTGCGTCTCGGTCATGCTTCCTTAAGTAAACTTCGTCCTTTGATTTCCAATGGGTCTTTAGGTTCTATTACAGTCAAAGATTTACATTGTGTTTCTTGTCAGCTTGGCAAACAACCAGCTTTGTCTTTTAATAATAATCAGTCTATTTCGACTGCTCCTTTTGATTTAATTCATTCTGATATATGGGGTCCTTCACCTACACCAACTATGGGGGGATCAAGATATTTTGTGATATTCATTGATGATTATTCGCGTTTTACCTGGATATTTCTCATGAAACAGCGGTCCGAACTTCCCCAGCTTTACATTGACTTTGCCAAAATGGTCAAAACTCAATTCTCCAAAACCATCAAAATACTACGCACCGACAATGCTATGGAATATCTTGACTCTAAGCTTCAATCATTCCTTACCGATCACGGTACACTAGTCCAACGATCATGTCCATATACATCTCAACAAAATGGACGAGCTGAACGTAAACATCGTCATATTCTAGATACAGTCCGATCCATGCTTGTTTCTTCCTCCTGCCCCGATAAATTTTGGGGTGAGGCCGCCCTCACAGCTGTTTATATTATCAATCGAATACCCTCTGTTGTAGTCCACCAGTCTCCATATGAGTGCTTACATGGTATTTCACCTTCCTATGAGCTTCTTAAGGTTTTTGGGTGTGCATGCTTTGTCCTTCTCCCTCCAACTGAACATCACAAGTTAGAACCTCGTGCTCGATTATGTTGTTTTCTCGGTTATGGTATCGTACACAAAGGCTATCGTTGTTGGGACCCTGTGTCACAAAAACTTCGAATCTCCCGTCATGTCGTCTTCTGGGAACACACAATGTTTTCCTCTCTTTCCGACTTCAAAGTCTCTTCCTCCTCCCACCTTCCATTATTTACTAACCCCTCTATAGAGTTGTTTCCCAATACTGATGATGCAGGACATATGGACGAGCCTACCGATGACCAATCTACTCTTATGCCTGCTCCTGATGCCGCCTCGTCTGCTGATCCTACCACTGCTCCTGTTGAGATAGAAAACAACCTTGATGCATCCTCCTCTCGTTATCCTACTCGAGTAAGACATCCTCCTCCTTATCTTAACCGATATCATTGTTTCTCTGCTATTGTTTCCTTACATGAACCACAGTCCTATAAAGAAGCATCCACTGATCCTCATTGGCAGCAAGCTATGCACGAATAATTACATGCGTTGGACAAGACCGGTACTTGGGACTTAGTTGACCTTCCTGCTGGTAAAACTCTTGTGGGGTGTAAATGGGTGTATAAGATTAAAACTCATTCAGATGGCTCTGTTGAACGCTATAAAGCACGTCTTGTTGCCAAGGGCTTTACACAAGAATATGGTTATTACTGGTGATGATACTTCTGGAATCACTGATCTCAAGCAGTCTCTTAGTAGCCAATTTGAGATGAAAGATCTCGGTATTCTGAGCTACTTTCTCGGTCTTGAAGTTACCTCCTCTGATGATGGATATTATCTTTCCCAGGCAAAATATGCCTCTGATCTCATTTCTCGAGCTGGTCTGACCGACAGCAAGACAGCTCCTACCCCCATTGAGTATAATGTTCGGCTTACCCCTATGGATGGAACCTTTTTGGATGATCCTACTCTCTACCGTCAATTAGTTGGTAGCCTCATTTACCTTACAGTGACTCGACCGGATATTGCTTATGCTGTTCACATTGTTAGTCAGTTCATGGCTGCTCCTCGTTCCACACATTATGCTGCTGTGCTGCGTATACTTCGCTATCTTAAGGGCACTTTCTTCTATGGTCTTCACTTCTCCTCTCATTCTTCCCTTGAGGTTCGTGCTTATTCAGACTCAGATTGGGCGGGCGATCCTACCGATCGTCGATCCACCACTGGCTATTATTACCATAGTATTGTAACGGATACCTTCCCGAAATATCCGAGCTTGTAAGCCTATATAAAGGCAACATATGTTCTCATCGAATAACAAGAAAATAATATTTTCTTCAAACTCTCTCTCGGTTTCTCAGTTTCTCACAAGAGAAAAGAATCAAACCATGAAGGAGGAGAGCCCAAAGAACCAACCATTGACTTAGGGTTTAAGTTAAGAATATATATTCAGACTCGCACATTTTTCCCACGTGGTGTCTATTTATTGGAGATTAGCTTTTTAGGGGTAAAATTAAGATTTCATCATTGGACTTTTGTGGTAAAATAAAACTAGCAACATGGGGTATCCATACGGTAATAATTGACATCCAAAGTAAAATTAGTAATATTAGACCTCATCTCACGACAAATATTTATCATGCTTATATATAAGAAATTTGCATCCATTTATTTACTTTTCCATAGCATTTCGTGAGAAAGAAACAAAGGGAGAGAGATTAGGGAAAGAAAAGAGAGAAAAGTGAACTTTTTGGTTCCAATTTGTTCGATTCAGAACCGATCTCAACCATTACGACTTAGAATTTCGTGATGTATGAGAAACTTTACATGAGTTTGTAATATATGAGAAAATCTGCATTATTTTGAGATATATGAGCATGTATTTTAGAAATAAATTTATGCTATGTTACACTTTCTGTACATTTACATGCCAGATTATTTATTGTGAGATGAGATCTCATGTCAACTATTACCGTGGGGATGCCCTATATTGTCAGTTTTGTCGTATTGTCACATGTGTATATATTTGAATGAGCAATTTTTATTTTATATAAAGTATTCTTGTGCAGAATGCTAACATTTATGAGAAATGAGATTTATGATTTAAAACAAATATTTTATACATCAATTAACAGATTTATGTATTTATTTATAGTATGAAAGACTTATTCGATCCACCTAATTACTTGCTTATCTACGGCACTAAGTTGTGATCCATTGCACAAAGCATGAGCTTACTTCATTCTTAAATTTTACAAGTTAATCCTCGGTTTTTTTTTTCATTATTTTATGCCATTAGGGAAAGATTGTGCCAACAATTATACATGGAAACGGGCCCGGGCTTTGACAAGCCCGGCCAACAAAAAAAAAAAAGCCCGGGCTTTTTTGTGGTCCGAATTTTTTTAAAAAAAATTAAAAATATACAAATATAAAATACATTCACACTATTTGTAAAGACAATTTACAAATAAATCACAAGTTTCATTGATAAATTAACGATTTAAATGCTACAAATAAATAAAAATGCTACAAACATATTTAATATATATATATATTGCTACAAACATACTCTTACTTCTAATAGTAAAAGCTCAAAATTTAAGATTTATAAGTAGAATTTGGAAAGTTTTTTAAAATATTTAAATTGTCTACAATATCATTATTTAATTTAAAATATTATTTCATGTCTTTCATAACACAACTTAAAAAAACTTGTCAAATAAAATAATTTTATAATGTTTAATAAAAACTCACACTCACAATCGAACACCTAATAACCTTTTATCAAAAACTCTACTTCTAAAAATTCTATTAATAAAAACTCTACTTAAAAAGCTTTATTTGTAAATATGAAACCTAAAGAGTCCGCTTATAATAAAGCTATTCAGCAATTTCTTATTCACTCAAAACTACACTACAATTTTTCTAGATGTATAAGTTTATAACATTATAAATACTCTCAATAAAAATATCAATCTACCACACGTGTAGAAATAAAAGCATTACCCCTCAAATGTAGATTTAAAAAGAGCTTTACACGCACTGTTCTAAAAAAACCCTACGCACTAGATTGTTAATGGACTTCTGATTATGCATGAAAAAAGAATTTTATTTAAGAATAAATATATATAAAGAAAAAATATGAATTTAACAAAAATAAAAAATATATATATTATAAAATAAAATAATTAATTAATAAAATAAAATAAGTATATTTATTATTTTTAAATTAATATACATAGATTTGGTGAGGGATGATTTTTTTTTAAAGAAAAAGAGATTTTTGTAATTTGAGGAGGGGAAATGGGGGTTTTGGTTCATAAGCTAAGAGTTGATCAATTAATTCATCAGTTTTTCTTGTAGTTAGGACAATATATTTACCGGTTTCAAAATGAACCCAAGTGTTTTGGCATCATCAAGAAATTTTAAAAGAAAATCGAAAAAATTATCAACATTAAGTAATCCAATGAATTTTTGGTGAATGTTCAAGTTCACCCAATATGTTACTGTGAAAATTTCTCCAATGTGTCCAGCCCACCTGAAAAAGCAATAAATACATAGATTGGACTTTGATCTTAATCTGTAATTTTCTTTTTAATAGTCGTAGATTTAATTGTCAATTCCATATTAATCAAGTAATGTCTTCTAAACTATATTTCTTCTTATTCAGACATTGGAGACAATGTCTCAATTTGATTAGAGATGGGGAAATTGACTATTTTATTTTTATTTTTGCTTTGTTGTTATTTTATGTATATATATATATATATATTTTCTTTTGTGTTTTCAAAAAAAAAAAACTACACACAATTAACAACAAAATTTTGACTAACCAAGTGGAATTATTGTTCAAAGATGACAGTGTAATGATTTTTCGCTTCTGAAACATATCTCAATTTAATTCGTAACAAGTTATTTTTGTTTTTTCATTTTGAAACATTTAAATTTGTGAATTCTTCGTAATATTAATTAAAAATAATCTTAATATGCTCATTTGACATATATTATCAACATACTAACATATGAATATGAGTTGTAAATGAAAAATTTTGTACTATTTAGTTTTTATAGTTTGCTCGAGATAGCACCTAAAGGCAATGGAATTTATGTTTTTATTCAAAATAAAAAATTTTTACCATGTTTTTACTTAGTAACCGGACATCTTGCATCATCAATCAGTAATTGTTCGCGTCAAACGATAAAAAAATGATATTAATAATAATTAAGTTTTTACCTACTAACCGGACATCTTACCTCAGTAAACATTGATTATTCACGTAAAATGATAGTGCTTAAGTTCGTAAAAAAAAGTTTGAATAAGTATATTATAAAAAAAAATTAATTAATTAAATAATAAAATAAAATAAGTATATTTATTATTTTTAAATTAATATACATATAGATTTGGTGATGGATGATTTTTATTAAAGAAAAAGAGATTTTTGTAATTTGAGGGGGGGAAATGGGGGTTTTGGTTCATAAGCTAAGAGTTGATCAATTAATTCATCAGTTTTTCTTGTAGTTAGGACAATATATTTACCGGTTTCGAAATGAACCCAAGTGTTTTGGCATCATCAAGAAATACTAAAAGAAAATCGAAAAAATTATCAACATTAAGTAATCCAATGAATTTTTGGTGAATGTTCAAGTTCACCCAATATGTTACTGTGAAAATTTCTCCAATGTGTCCAGCCCACCTGAAAAAGCAATAAATACATAGATTGGACTTTGATCTTAATCTGTAATTTTCTTTTTAATAGTCGTAGATTTAATTGTCAATTCCATATTAATCAAGTAATGTCTTTTAAACTATGTTTCTTCTTATTCAGACATTAGTGACAATGTCTCAATTTGATTAGAGAGGGAAAATTGACTATTTTATTTTTATTTTTGCTTTGTTGTTATTTTATGTGTATATATATATATATATATATATATATATGATTTTCTTTTGTGTTTTCAAAAAAAAAAACTACACACAAACTAACAACAAAATTTTGACTAACCAAGTGGAATTATTGTTCAAAGATGACAGTGTAATGAGTTTTCGCTCCTGAAACATATCTCAATTTAATTCGTAACAAGTTATTTTTGTTTTTTCATTTTGAAACATTTAAATTTGTGAATTCTTCGTAATATTAATTAAAAATAATCTTCATATGCTCATTTGACATATATTATCAACATACTAACATATGAATATGAGTTGTAAATGAAAAATTTTGTACTATTTAGTTCTATAGTTTGTTGGAGATAGCACCTAAAGGCAATGAAATTTATGTTTTTATTCAAAATAAAAAATTTTTACCATGTTTTTACTTAGTAACCGGACATCTTGCATCAGCAATCAGTAATTGTTCGCGTCAAACGATAAAAAAATGATATTAATAATAATTAAGTTTTTACCTAGTAACCGAACATCTTACCTCAGTAAACATTGATTATTCACGTAAAATGATAGTGCTTAAGTTCGTAAAAAAAAGTTTGAATAAGTATATTATAAAATAAAAAAAATTAATTAATAAAATAAAATAAGTATATTTATTATTTTTAAATTAATATACATATAGATTTGGTGATGGATGATTTTTATTAAAGAAAAAGAGATTTTTGTAATTTGAGGAGGGGAAATGGGGGTTTTGGTTCATAAGCTAAGAGTTGATCAATTAATTCAACAGTTTTTCTTGTAGTTAGGACAATATATTTATCGGTTTCGAAATGAACCCAAATATTTTGGCATCATCAAGAAATACTAAAAGAAAATCGAAAAATTTATCAACATTAAGTAATCCAATGAATTTTTAGTGAATGTTCAAGTTCACTCAATATGTTACTGTGAAAATTTCTCTAATGTGTCTAGCCCACCTGAAAAAACAATAAATACATAGATTGGACTTTGATCTTAATCTGTAATTTTCTTTTTAATAGTCGTAGATTTAATTGTCAATTCCATATTAATAAAGTAATGTCTTCTAAATTATGTTTCTTCTTATTCAGATATTGGGGACAATGTCTCAATTTGATTAGAGAGGGGAAAATTGACTATTTTATTTTTATTTTTGCTTTGTTGTTATTTTATGTAAATATATATATATATATATATATATGATTTTCTTTTGTGTTTTCAAAAACAAAACTACACACAAACTAACAACAAAATTTTGACTAACCAAGTGTAATTATTGTTCAAAGATGACAGTGTAATGAGTTTTCTCTCCTGAAACATATCTCAATTTAATTCGTAACAAGTTATTTTTGTTTTTTCATTTTGAAACATTTAAATTTGTGAATTCTTTATAATATTTAATTAAAAATAATCTTCATATGCTCATTTGACATATATCATCAACATACTAACATAAGAATATGAGTTGTAAATGAAAAATTTTGTACTATTTAGTTCTATAGTTTGTTGGAGATAGCACCTAAAGGCAATAGAATTTATGTTTTTATTTAAAATAAAATTTTTTTACCATGTTTTACTTAGTAACCGTACATCTTGCATCAGCAATCAGTAATTGTTCGCGTCAAATGATAAAAAATGATATTAATAATAATTAAGTTTTTACCTAGTAATCGGACATCTTACCTCAGTAAACATTAATTATTTATGTAAAATGATAGTGCTTAAGTTTGTAAAAAAAAGTTTGAATAAGTTCAATTTCTTAGCCTTAACACTTAGTGCCTTAAGGCTAACTGGTCTGGAATTCACTAGCCCAAAACTCATTACATGAGTTAAAGAGAAAGCTTAGGGAAATCAGACATTTCTTTTTGTTTACATTTGAGATCCGAACAATTAAGTTCGTAGGGGTGTCTTAACACCTAATGCCCTAAAACCAACTAGTTTAGGATTTATTGACTCAAAGCTCGTTACATGGATTAAAAATGTGTTTTATTTTAAAAATACTATTTTTGTTTATAAATAAATTACCATTACCAAAATGTGTGAATTCTGATATAATTTTAGGATAAAAATATTACTCTATTTTCAACTAGAACTGTGAATATTGTGAACACAATTAATTGAATGATACTTTATTTTATGTGTGTTTAGAAAAATGTGTGAATTCTGATATAATTTTAGGATAAAAATATTACTCTCTTTTCAACTAGAACTGTGAATATTGTGAGCACAATTAATTGAATGATACTTTATCATTTATGTATGTGAAATAATATTTTAGATGCATATTTAGAAAAATGGATTTGATATTTAGAGGCTGAAAATTTAATAGGGCGTTCTAATAGTGTATAACCTCAGAAATTCCGACCCTACGAAATGTTCGTATTTTGGCCATAATTTTTTACTCCGATATCGGATTGAAATAGATTCCAATTGCTGATGAAAAAAGACTCAAATATCTAGAATTTTAATGTTGACAAATAATTTTAATTATAAAGTTTTCAAGACCGAAATTGACGAAAAATTCAAAGTATGTTAAATATCAAATCTTAAAGAAAGATAAAAATATTTGTCAATTTCTCCACCAAACGTGCTTGGAGTGTTTGGTGGTATATTAGGTGGCATGTTTGGTGGAATATTTGGTGGAGAAATTGATAGAGAAATTAATGACAATTGCCAAATTTATAATTGAATTTGGCAATTAATTCCAATCTTCCATCAATTTCTCCTTCAAACATTCCACCAAACATGCTAACAAACGCTCCACCAAACATGAAGGCATGTTTGGTAGAGAAATTAACTAATGTTTTTTTTTTCTTTTTTTAAAGATTTGATATTTAAAACCTCAGAAATTCAGTCTTTAAAACCTCATAATTGTAAAATCTTGTCAACAGTAAGTTGTAGATATTTGAGTGTTTTTTGCTCTGAAATTGAACACTTCAATTTGATATCGAAATGTCAGAAGTGGAAGAATAAGTGCTGATGAAAAAATTATGTGTCAAACGACATTAATTGGAGGTCTAGGCGGGTCTATATATTTTTTCAATAAAAGAGGAGATCGCCTAACACCACCTATTTTAGACTTCTAGGTGACATTTAAAATATCCATAGGCTCTCTCACCGTAACTATACATATTTTCTCTAAATTTATATTTTTTTCCAACTTTTTGAATAAAAAATAAAATCACCTAATCTATCCTTATAATATAAAAATATAGACACTCCCTCACCGTAAACCTAGCGTTTTTTAGTTGAAGATGATTACAGTGAAGAGTAAAGGGTAAAATACAATTTAGCTCCTTTAAATTTGAAGGAAACCATGTGCAACAGTTACCAAACATGCTTAGAGTGTTTGGTGGAGTGTTAGGTGTCATGTGTGGTGGAGAAATTGATAAAGCAATTAGTATAAGCAATTGTCAATTCAAATATAAATATATGTTGAATTTGACAATTATTTCCACCAAACATGCTATCAAACACTCCACCAAACATGAAATCATGTTTGGTGGAGAAATTGACCAAAGTTTTTTTTTTTTTTTAAGATTTGATATTTAACACACTTTGAATTCTTTATCAATTTCGATTTTAAAAACCTCATAATTATAAAATCTTGTCAACAGTAAGTAGTAGATATTTGAATATTCTTTAATTTGGAATTGAAATCACTTCAAACCAATGAGTGTCAGAAGTGAAAGAATAAGTGTCGACGAAAAAATTATGTGACAAACGCATTAATTGGGGGTTTAGGCGGGTCTATATATTTTTTCCTAATATATATATATGTTTTCCTAATTTTTTCAATAAAAGATGAGACCGCCTAACACCATTTATTCCATCCTTCTAAGTGACATCTAAAAGATCCATAGGCTGTCTCACCATAACTATACATATTTTCTCTAAATTTATATTTTTCAAACTTTTTGAATAAAAAATAAAATCACCTAATCTATCCTTACCAAACATGCTTGGAGTGTTTTGTGGAGTGTTAGATGTCATGTTTGATATATATATGTTTTCCTAATTTTTTCAATAAAAGACGAGACCACCTAACACCATTTATTTCATCCTTCTATGTGACATCTAAAAGATCCATAGGCTGTCTCACCATAACTATACATATTTTCTCTAAATTTATATTTTTCAAACTTTTTGAATAAAAAATAAAATCACCTAATCTATCCTTACCAAACATGCTTGGAGTGTTTTGTGGAGTGTTAGATGTCATGTTTGATAGAGAAATTGATGAAGAAATTAGTAAAAACAATTGCCAATTCAAATATAAATGTATGTTAATTTGATAATTATTTCCACCAAACACTGCACCAAACATGTCATCAAACATTACACAAAATATAGAAGCATGTTTGATAGAAAAATTGAATAATGTATATTTTTCTTTTTTTAAAATTTAATATTTAACATACTTTGAATTTTTTTATCAATTTTAATTTTGAAAACCTCATAATTATAAAATCTTATAACAATAAGTTGTAGATATTTACGTGTTTTTTATTATATCAGAGTGTCAGAGATGGAAGAATAAGTGTCAAACGACATTAATTGGAGGCCTAGGCGAGTCTATTTATTTTTTCCTAAAATATTTATTTTTTCCGGATGAGACCGCCTAACACCATTTATTCTATCATTTGACACCTAAAACCATTTATTCTATTCTTTGACACCTAAAAGATCTATAGGCTATCTCACCGTAAACGTACAAATTTTCTCTAAATTTATATTTTTTTCAAATTTTTTGAATAAAAAATAAAATCACCTAATCTATCCTTACCAAACATGCTTAAAGTGTTTGGTGGAATGTTAAATGTCATGTTTGATGGATAAATTAATGAAGAAATTAGTAAAAGCAATTGACAATTCAAATATAAATGTATGTTGAATTTGACAATTATTTCCACCAAACATGTCATCAAACATTACACCAAATATAAAAAGCATGTTTGGTAGAAAAATTGAATAATGTATTTTTTTTCTTATTTTAAAATTTAATATTTGACACACTTTGAATTTTTTATCAATTTCGTTCTTAAAACCTCGGAATTATATAATCTTATCAAGAGTAAGTTGTAAAATCTTATCAGAACAAGTGACAAACGCATTAATTGGAGGTCTAGGCGGGTCTATATATTTTTTTCCCAATTTTTTCAATAAAGGATGAGAACGCATAACAACACCTATTCTATCATTTGACACCTAAAAGATCTATAGGCTCTCTCACCATAACTGTACCCTCAACGTAAACCTAGCGCTTTTTTAGTTTATGATTAACGTGAAGAGTAAGGGGTAATAAATAATTTAGCTCCTTTAAATTTGAAGGGAACCATGTGGAGCAGTTACCTCCAATCGTGTAAGCAGCACACTCTAGGCACCATGCAAAAGGTGGCTTGTTTTAAATTGAGAAACAATCACCCGTGTCTGACTGAGTGCCAATTACTAGCCATTCATTCACACGTCATCTAATTTATTTCTAATACAATAAAATTAAAATTAAAATTAAAATTAAAATTAATTGCAAAAGGTGAAAAAATGTAACCACGTATTGTATCTTAAAACAGCGATGAGTTTCAAGGATCTTCTTCTGGTAAAAATTAATATTGGCTCCAAGCGGCAGCCAGGTGGCCATGAATAGGCCCCTGCTGTTGACTCAGATATGGAGCCACATAATGCTTACGCATTCACAGTTAATCAATGCAAAAAAATTAACAATAAATTAAAATAAAAAAGAAAGAAAAGAAAAAGTTTCATTGGTACCTGATCTTAAAAAGCTTCGGCCAATCGAATTAGATCTATGAAAGAAACCGCCATGGATCTATTCATTCAATTAGCAAGAGCTGGATCATTACTAGAGAAAATAAAAATGAAAATAAATAAATAAATAAAATTGAATTACACTGTAAATAAAATTTTATTGCATTAATATAAGAATTCGAGAGAGATTTGTTGAAAGGAGAGGTGGCGAATTAGGCGGAGGAAGGAAGCTACTAATGGATTGCTGGAGATGAAGCGATGGTTTGCGTATATTTATAGTCGTTTTGGATAAAACCCTAACTCGCTCAGAACTGAAATTTACTGAAATGGACAAAGTTGTTGAAAGTTTTATTGGATTGAAACGTAATTCTACTATAACTTATTCGGGGTCATTAAGGTCATTGTATGCTTAATGGGCTAACATTGGCCTTAAGGCCAGAATACAAAGAATATATACTTTTTTTTCCTTTTAAAAATTTGTAAAATCTCTCACATTCATCTAATGATCAATTGACAGTATTGAGAGTATTTTAAATTTAAATATCTATTATTATGATAACTCTGATATAGAGTATTGTACCGAAAATATAAATTAATTTATAAGTTGTAGAATAAAAATTAGAGTTAAGTTAAAGTTCTTTTAACTTATACTCTAAGCTAGATAGATAGTATAAGCTATAATATAAACTGTCAAATTACAAATACTGATATGTATAAACAAAACTAATACGCATAAGCTTCTGTATCAAGAAAGTAAAATTGTAAAATCCACACAAGTGTTTTAAAATAATCTCGCATTAATAACATTGAGTTACGCTAGCGTTAATATCGCGTTTGATTACTCGTCCTCCAAATGCAGCTTTAGATTAGTTTAGATTTAATACATAAAATCCCACTTGTGTTTGCATAAATAAAAAAAAAAAAAAAAATTATAATAACCTGTTAACCTTTTAAAATGACATATTACACAAAGTTTTTCATAATTAGTAGAGTGAAATACACATTAAATTAAAATAAAATTAAATAAAATTAAATATCTTGAGAATTAGTGTGTTGAAAAAATGAAGTATATGACTGTTATTTATACAATTTTGGATTATTTTTATAATACCTAAATTGCCCATAAAACTACATGTTTACTAATGTTATTAAGAGTAATTTAGTAATTAAAATTTATAATAAATAAAGAAATAAATAAGGCAGCAGGGAGTCGTTGCTCCCTATTGCCTGAGGGCCAACGACTAGTAGCCGTTAGGAAAAACGGTTCCAACGGTTCCGGTTCGAACAATTGAAACTGTCCGATTCTATTCGGTTCGGCTAGGGTGGAACCGAAACCGGCTGATTCCTACCGGTTTTGTTTCGGTTCCGAATCGGAACTGTAACGGGGTCTACGCACGTATAAAAACCACCTAAAGCAGCTAATGTATTTAAGACACGTAACCATTAATAAATTTTTAAAAAAATAAATAAAAGGAAATCATTTTCTTCTCCTCTTCCATCCATTCTTCACAGATTTGGCAGATGTAGTAATAGAAGCTCTACCTTCAGCGTCAGCCATGCCTAAAACAGGGAGTATCTCTGAAGAAGATGATCACTGCCCATTGAGATATTCTATCCAAATGTTCTTTGGTTCAATCTTAGCATTTGTTCTGTTTTTCTGGCCGAGAATCGGCTCTTTTGAAGTAACATTACATCGTGTTAAGTCTTAACAACCAACGTAAAATTTATCGAATTCGGGCATGGCCAGCTCCCATAGTGTGACGGGCGGTGTGTACAAGGCCCGGGAACGAATTCACCGCCGTATGGCTGACCGGCGATTACTAGCGATTCCGGTTTCATGCAGGCGAGTTGCAGCCTGCAATCCGAACTGAGGAAGGGTTTTTGGAGTTAGCTCACCCTCCCAGGATCGCGACCCTTTGTCCCGGCCATTGTAGCACGTGTGTCGCCCAAGGCATAAGGGGCATGATGACTTGACGTCATCCTCACCTTCCTCCGGCTCATCACCGGCAGTCTGCTCAGGGTTCCAAACTCAACGGTGGCAACTAAGCACGAGGGTTGCGCTCGTTGGGTTGATGATTACGAATATAACACAATGACGTTAAAATATTCATAGAATCGACTGGTAAAAAGACTTTGGTTGGTTTGTTTGTATTTCACTGATTGTATCTAACAAAAACAATACTGCAAATTATATAAACTGTCTAGTTGCTAGTTTACCGAATGCACCAAAAAATGCAGAAGTGAGAATGATAACCATTTCAAAGAAATCTAAAAGATCAAATAAATATCCACAAGAAACCCTAAATGTGCGAACCGAATGGTGTCATGCTAGGCTCCTTCTTCAACAAACTGAATGCACATTGCTAAGAACATTAATGTACCGTTTGGAAAAAAAAAAAATTGGTTAGAATTTAAAGAACAATAATAATCATTATAAAATTTCACAAGCTAGAGAATTTTCTGAGTTCAAAATGATACAAGATTGAATAACCCGAGATGTCGATGAGAATTGATGCACTTGACAGCTCCATATCCCAAAGTTTCAAGGTCAAGTCTCGAATCGAGCAGCACAGAAGCAAAGTATTTATAAGGCTGTGACTGTCTCCGACAGATGCTCGCGACCGTCACAATTTTCTGACCTAAATCAAGACGACAAGTATAATTCTATCCGTCCTTACAAAAGAATATATCAGTGAGTAAAGCCTTCTTGGAAGTGGTGTTGGAGGATACGCTAAGAATTACAATGGATTGCCAGAAGTCGACAATTGTAGGCGCGACTTCCACATTATCGGTTCTGGAAAAGTGAAGCAGCTTTCACCAAAAGAAATCACAGAAGCTTTGCGCGGTAAAAACAAGTCATGATCTTCCCAGGCCAACTTTATGCATAATACATGTAAAGACTGTTTGAAGCAGCGCATGCAATCGAATTTTCAAACGGATGCCAAGCTAAGTGCAACAATTTCGTGGAGAAATCAAAAGCATTTCCATTGGCATCAACTCCAGAACTATCCGCTACTTTTACTGTCAAAACAGAAAGATGACATGCAGGCACAAGATTATAATAAGTATAAAATGGGCATATAAACAAAAATAGCTAGTGATTACTTTCTGGGTGGGTTTAGAATTGTTCCAACCTGAATGTTCATCTCATAAAAGTGAATATATCGACTTCATCACAAAATAGTGGAAAAAAAAAAAAAACATTGACAATTTAACTGAGCAATATTATGAGGAAATCATAAACTGATCGCATAAAGACCTGTCAAATTCATTTGTTAATCTTATAGTAATGTATCCTTTCAATCAGAATGTGATGTGTCAAATAATTTTAGGGGAGAAAACAGCTTTCACTTGATAGATATTGTTAGAATCATAATCATAATCAACCAAAGATATGATTTATATATATATATATATATATATATATATATATTATTATTACATAATCATTGAGATACGATTATACAATCCTAATGATTATTAGTATATTTAATTTCTATATTTAACTTGATGTAATGCATATATAAAGCCATAAAGTCATCTCTTGTAATTCTAAGTATCTAGAAATATAAAATCTTCTAGTTTCTTTACATGATATCAGCACCAATCTTTCTCTGGGTTCTAGTTTCTCTCTTTTGGAGTCATTATGAAAGCCGGCGCGTGGGGAACACACGCAGCCTCACGCGCCGCATCTTCTTCGGCAGTCTTGACAATACCAATGACGGCAAAATGCTCAGATCTTATCAATTATTTGTCCCTTGTTCACATTAAGTTCTACACCGGACTCTTTTTTGGAGGTTTTGTTATGAGGTGATTTGACAAGTTTTTTTTAGATGTTTTGAGTAGTTTTGGAATAGTTTAAACTTTTCCCGCTGTACATTTTCCATCGATGATAAACCATCCAAACCTCCATATTTGTTCACGTTGTGCATTCTCCAACGATGTTAAAACATCCAAGTCACCATATATGTTCTTGTTGTGCATTCTCCTTCTCCAGCAGTATTAAAACACCTTAGTCTCTTTGTGGTTCTTGTACTGGTTTCATTTGTAACAAGCTTGATGCATATGATAAGTATATTCCAGCTTGAAGGGGAGTGTTAGAATCCTTAAGATATAATTAGAATCATAATCATAATCATCCAAAGATATGATTATGATTCCACATATCTCTAAGATATTGTTACTTCATCATTGAGATACGATTATGCAATCCTAATGATTATTAGTATATTTAATTTCTATATTTAACTTGATGTAATGTCTATATAAATACACATCTCTTGTAATTCTAAGTATCTAGAAATATAAAATCTTCTTATTTCTTTACATATATCAATTTCAGGAGTTTGCGTAACAATGCACAGAAGTTGTGAGTAAACATACCTCGCCTCACAACACCAGAAAGACTTCCTAGAGGTCTAGAAGGCCTTGATGGGGTTTGAACTTGTCTCCTGGAAATGCACAAAATAAATAAATTACACTAGGATGAAGGCAATGAAGTCAGCACACTATATCTTCCAATCAATTAGACAAAACACTCTGTACACCTAGAAATTTGCTGTGGAATACACTTTATAGCCACTTAAAACCTTTAATACAGTCAATCATATACCATACTCTCAGAACATACCTCGTGGGATTTTTGCTGGCTTCCAATGTTGTTGCTTCTGAGATGCCTTCAGAACAACCAAACACACGAAACAGATTGCTGGAATAACATAAAAGAATGAATTACACATCCAGGTGCAAGCATTGTGATGAAGGAATGATGACGGTATAAGGATCAATCAATTATGTAGCAGACCTGTAGGAACCAGTTGCCACCCGACTCCCATCTCCACTGAGACAACACTCAAATTTGTCGAAGATAGAATCATTTTCATATAAATCACAAAGCTGAACAAGGTCGAAACAAAGAGTTCATAATATGTACAATAATTTTTACAACAATATACATGGTAAATTACGAGAGAAGCAATAAAACGAGAAGTAAAGTACGACATCATTCTGCTAGTTCAGACATAAAAAATAGTGCAGAAAATAATGCTGATCTTATAATGATAGATTTGATTCAACTCCTGATCATATTTTGTGGATCTATTTAAAAGTTAAATTGGGATAGTTATATGTATTTCTCTTATATTCCCCTCTTGTTGAAAGCAAACTGATAAGTGTGCTCAGCGAAGTGACCTATTTTCCTTCCCCTCAATTCACTTCTCTTAGTTTAGGTATCCCAACAAAATTATTAAGCACCCCTCCACTCAACTTCTCTCCTCCCCAAATTCTCAATTCATACACAAGAGCGAATATTATCCAAACCAAAAAAATCTTCTAAGAAGAATATATCACCTTGGGTCTTAAATGTTCATGAACCTGGAAAGTTGCAACAGGACCAGAATCCATATTTATGTCCCATAACTGTAAACCACGTGATCAGAGCCATGTTAGAATTCAGAAGAAGTGTGACCTACAGAGAAATGGATTATAAATAACCTGCCCCAGGACAACATATATAACATTTTACAGGAAAGTTTATGTTTGCTATCATCCAAATCCATCTTTTTCAACATTGAAAACAGAGAACTCTACTAAGTTATTAAAGTTGTTAAATGCAGTATTGCAGTCAACATATTCATGACTCCGTAGTCTAATATCCAGACTTGATGCAATTGTAACATCACAGATGAACCTTAAGAGTCATGTAGTCACGACTTAGTATATGTCTTCCATTCTTAGCAAACTTGATATCTGAGATCGAGGCTATTATCTCCGTGAAAAAAGACCTTGAACTTGAACCAGGTGCTTCCTGTTCCTCAAACCTATTACATAAGAAAGCTTGTAGAACATTAAGGAGGGAAAAAAGACTTAAGGTTCTTCTAGTTGCCCAAACTAAAAATAGAGAAATCGAAATGAAAGAAAATCCAATATAAATATCAAAAGTTGGATGATAGTTCCATAAATAAAAGGATTATGTGTAAAAATACAACAAATCCACTTACAATTTGCTATGAGTATCACATAAAGCTGACTGCCGCATATCAATAAGACGAATAGAGCCCTTTGAACTACTATATGCCAACATATTACAGTGGGTGGGGTGAAACTCTGCGGAAGTTATCACCTCTGCAACAATGAATTCAAGAAAATGAATATTCACATGTATCGAATATTATATGCTCTATTTTAATAAGATTAACATTACAAATGAAGTTGACTTTAAGGATCACCAAATTATACATTCTTTTTATACACCTATTAGATTACAATTCTTATACGTATCTCAGTATTTTAGCGACAATTATGATCAAACAGTTGAAAAATAATCTAACGTGTTATTGCCACTCAATTTTCTGAGAGTCCCACCAGTCAGTTCCTCCATGTTTGCAGGTTTCACATCTACAATATTAAAACTCTGATTGCTAATTTCCAAATTCCATAGATTTATTCGCAGGTCATCGGCTGATATAAAAGTTTCACCATCACTATAAAACAAAAAAAAAATACACGAATAATCAGAAATTAGTAAAATCCACATGTGCCATTGAGAAACAAAACAGTAGAGATTTATTCACAGGTAATTACCTGTTAGTTGAAATGGAGTTAATATGATAGTCATGCGCATGCGCGTATATTCTTCGACATCCAGCAACAAGACTTGTCTCCTTACTGGTGACCTAATTATGAAATTTGACCAAGGTATTAGAGCTGGCAAATACAGTTATAGCCTAACAAGTTGTTCACTACCGCTCATGCCAGTTCACAAGACTAAAAAAAAAACTAGCTCCAGAAAATAAATATTTCTAAGACTACAATAGCAATTGATATTGGGAAAAAGGAAATTAGATTGAATACAACTACCACAGGCAAATGTAGAGATGAAACACCCCCAGGAGGGAATGAAAAGTCATTGCTTGCACATCCAAAGGTTCTCTCTGAGCATCCCCCATTTTCCATATAAGATTTGGGAATTGTTGATACATTTGAAGCGACAATTGGACCATTTCCTGCAGCTTTTTCAGGGTGTACATTCAAATCGCATACTTTCTTAACCTTCTTCTCTTGAACCTGTCCAACATTAAAGCATACAGAAACTTTTGGTTATGAACTAAGAAATTGCCAGTTTTAAGAACCTACTAATTTCTTAGGACATGGTATTGTAATGAAAGCTACAAATGCATTCAACATCTTTATTAACAAATATAAAAATCCTTAAGAAAACAGAGTTCTAATAGTTCTATTGTAAAAAGCGCCTAAACCTTGAAAGCTAAAATGATCACTTTCAATGGATTTCCTACCTTCCACAATTTAATGGTCTTGTCATTAGTGGACAGAAGATAAAGGGCACTATTAGCTGACTGGCACCATCTAATCTTGTTGATTTTCTCTTCAATCTCCAAGCTCTTTAGATAATCAAACTGAATCAAATGGACAAAAACGCAATTGTTAAGTTTACAAGAACATCAGTGCACCAATTATAAACTCAAAAAATCCAAACAGGCATCAATCCTGCTAAATAAAAAGAAATTACCTCAGTCTCATGGCTCTGAAACTCTGTTTTATACCGGAACTCAGGATGTCTGCTCATTGAATAATCCATCATCTCAAGATCTCTCCGATGTCCACCCTGCTACATATTATAGTTTAGATCATAAAATTATATGCTACAAACTGTTCGACAAACTAAACATTATGG
Source organism: Zanthoxylum bungeanum (assembly GCA_019454045.1). NCBI lineage: Eukaryota > Viridiplantae > Streptophyta > Magnoliopsida > Sapindales > Rutaceae > Zanthoxylum > Zanthoxylum bungeanum. The sequence goes on along the minus strand of SKCR01007818.1, from coordinate 517,802 downwards.
AAAAATACACAAACAAAGGGCATAAATGATATAAACAAGTATGCAATCAATTGGCTTACGTCTCGTGTGTCAGTTCTCTCAAATAAAACCACTCGGCCCCCACGATCTCCAGTAGCAAGGTGGTCACCAGATTTATCAAATTCAATAGCAGATATGATATCAACTGTAAATACAAAGTCCAAAAACAAATCAAAGTAAGCATATATGGGAGTAAAGCATATACAACCCATACTACCAAACACAAGTCACAAATCCCATTTGCTCTCAAAAGACAACTCTCATCATATGAGAAACATAATGCAAAAGGCATTGTGTGTTCAAGGCAAGTCCCTCTAGCGGATGACAACTATTCGAGGAGGACCCCACATTTTGAATAATTACTAATGATTGGTACAGAACAGAAAAAACATACAAGAGATAAAGGCTTTAGCTTTGAGGATTTGATATAGTCCACTGGAGTGCAGAATCAACACAATGTGAGTTGTGACTCAGCATGTTTCTTAAGTGATACTAACTATCAAAGATTCAGCATCAGAAACTCTTAACTAGTTGATCTAGCGACTCAGGAAATCAACCCATTGACCAGATTGATGTCCAACAGGGGTCCAATACATTCACCTTGATAAATCCACGAGGCAGCTACTCTTAAGCTACCCGCACCAAGTACAATAATAAATAATTAAGCTCCAAGCTGAGCTATGATAAGGCATTTTCTTCAATAAAATACAAAGCAATAACCAAGTAACTCATGAATGCAACACAACATCAAGATAAAAAAAAAAAAAAAAAACACCAATTTAATTACCATAAAAATAATGTGTCTGCATATTTATCATCACAGTAACGCCCGTACTAATTATCAAATCCAATCTACATATCATAGATCTCTCAAGCCTCAAAACATATCCATAATTTATTTATTTTTTAAAAAAAAGAAGCTAATTTAAAAAGAGAAAAAGAAAAAAGCAGAACCCTAAGCAGGATCACATAAAAGGAAATTGAAGATTGTACCATCCTGTACTTCCTCTCCAGCGGCCCGTTCTCCAAACACTTGCGAGAATTTCCACTCAAGCGTCTGAGCCACGGCTTCGGAGGAGCCGCCGCCGTTGTTCATTTCTTTCAAAATAAGACAAATCCAGAAACCCAAAAAAAAAAAAAAAAAAACCCAACTCGATTTTTAATTCATCCAAACAGAACCGATCCGATTTATTAAAAACGATAAGCGAGTTCCTCGATTAATCGAACCATAAACAAACCGTTAATACAAGCACTGCAGAAAGCCAGATTCCAACAACACGAACACGAACACTCACTCAACTAAGCTCTCTCTTTCTCTCTCTAGATTTTTTTTCTAATTAGATTCAATTTCTCTCTCTAGAAAATGGAAATCGATGAGATTGAACGTCGATTGAGATTTTCATACACACTCTCTCTCTCTCTCTCTGTGATAGTAATTTCTTCTTTTTCTTTTTAAATAAATTTTTTTTTTTTGTTAAGAGATGAAGAAAAAAATGGAGATTGGAAGATAATGACAGAGCAGGAAATGCTATTGCCACGTAGCTTTTTGGCTGATTATTGGATTTTTGCTCATTTTCTTGACATGATAATAACATCTGGGTCTCTGAGTTTTTGTGATATATGTATCAGGTCCTCCATTATTTGTATTGAAATAACTAAAGTACTCTTTAGACTTTAATATTAAGTTTCTCATATTTTGAGAAGCTGGTTGAAATTAGGGATGTCAACGGGTCGGGTTTGGGAGGGCTTTGATAAGTTCGGAAAAAATCCGGTCCGGGTTGTCACCGGACCGGCACGGGTTCGAGAAAAGCCCGGCTCGGTCGGGTTCGGGTTCGGGCCGGGCTTGGCCCGAGCACGATTTTTTTATTATAAAAAATTATAAAAATAAAAAATTTATTATATAAATATATATATTTTATAAATAAAAATATTTAATTATTTATTTTAAGCCCGGGCCGGGCCCTCATTTTGAAGCCCGTCCCGGACTTTTTTGCCATGTATAGTTGAAATTGAGCTAAGGCTATATTCGTGGTTTGAGTTGTGATGAGGTGGTAAAATTATATTTTGATCAAAATATTATTTTTAAGTATTTGGTTAATGATAAAAAATTGCGATTACTAATCAAAAATTGATTTTTATAAAAGTTAAAATTTTTAATTTTCTTCATCATCAAAATATTAGAAAAGTACGCCGTAATTTTTTTTAGCTTAAATTAAAATACATAATACTATTTATGAATCACGATTTGTTCATCGTATTTTTTTTAATCACAATATCAAACTGAACATAGATTACAGCTATATATAATGTGATAGTGTAAACTTTAATAACACGACATTGTACTCATTAATTTCATTAATGTGTCAAATATTTAAGGAAAAATATAAAGTACTCTTAAGATTACATGTCTAACCAATAATTTATTCATCATTTACGTAATAGTTACTCGATCATTTCGACGCGCTCATGGCATGCGCCTTGTTAGTCTGTGACTCGATTTGTAAATAATAATCCATTAATTTTTCAATTATTCAACTGTTATTTGCTCAAATTTGATTATAATTGAATAATTTTTCAACTAACCTAAAAATTCAAAACTCAAAACAGCTAATCTTATAAGATAAACAAACACTTGATAATCTAATTTCGTAATCACCACACTCAATTACATATTACATACAATAAATATAGAGAGAGAGAAAGCGAGTTTGGATTGATGGAAGTGGATAAAACGATGTGAAATGTTATTTAAAATATTTAAAATTCATTATTTAGATTAATGGAAATGCATGAAATTGAGTGGAAATAGATGGAAGAAAGTGTAACACAAAAGTGACTTGAATCATTGAAAATGAGCCGCTCAAATCGGGGATTGGGATGCAACGTAATTTTAAAAAAAAAACATTACATGTGAAGACAAATTTACCATTTGAAAAAATAATATTAAAATATATCTTTGAATATAAAAGGGTACAATTATTTTTAATAGAACTGGATGACAAACTATATCCTGACTTAAGAATCACATAAAAGGTAGGGATCCCAATGTTATTACCCCTTTTTCTTAATAATGACGTAGTGATTGAGTTGAAAAATCATGTCCCAAAAGGCCAAAACGCCAAAGAGAGGTAGAGAGGTGAATATGTAATTTTATTTTTTTGGTAAGATTGATGGAAGTAGAGATGGCAAATATATTTGAATCTGGTCCGGATTTAAATGGATCCGGAAGATTCGGATATGTATTAATAAAAATATGAATTTATATATAAAATTTAAAGATCACTGTATATTCAGATCCAGATTCAAGTGAATATGAAATCCGAATAAATAATATTAAATATTATTTTTATTTGTGATTTTATTATATTTTATATTTCGATTTATATTATTTTGGATGAATTTCAAAATTTTAAATGTTATTTTAGATATTAAATTGTTATTGTTTAGTTATAAATATTATTTTATTTTATTTCAAGTATTTGAAATTAAATAATTTTCAAATAAAAAATAAAAAATGCGGATTTTTTTTCAAATTCGGATATCCATGAAATGAAATACGGATCCGAATTTTACTATCCCTAGATAGAAGAAGATGCTCATAAATGAAAGTGACATTATTTATTATTATTATATCTAAACCTTGTGGGCCTTATGGAGGAGATTGAGATTTGAGGTCATCTTTGGCGTAGGTTACAATGATCTTGTTCTTATTTTGATTTTGAGAGAGTATCAAAATTAGGCATTTTTAAACTTTTGTAAAATCAAATTTAGGCAACCAATTTTATTTTTATTTTTTGTTTTAAAAATGGGCACAATGGATTTTGTGGACAAAATTACCCCTCTCACTATTTCAACACATCTCCAAAACACACCCACTATCTCATCTCACATTCTCTTAATCTATTCCATTTTCATCTTAAAGGCAAAATTAATCAACGATTCTCTACACTATCAATATGTCATCAACATCATTATCAAATATCAATAAGTATTATTAATCAAAGTAAAGGTGTAGGATTTGATATTATGAAAAAAAAAATCATGATTCCTAAACTCATAATTTATTATTCAGATTATGTTGATGAAATTTTTGTCGTTTTTTAAATTGTTTTTGTCATAAAGTATCTCAAAAAGATGCAAAGTATCGCAAAAATATTTCAAATTTCAAAGTATCACAAAATATCTCAAATAGACAGAATGATATAACATCATTGTGTCTTTGAGACACTTTGATATTTGAATCACTTTGAGATACTTTACGACATTTTGTAACACTTTACGAGAGTGTCGCAAAGCATCATATATAATATAGGGGATAATAAATTATTGGTTCGAGAATCATGAGAGGATGAGATAATGTGTTTTGGAGATGTGTTAGAGATAATGAGAGCAGTGTTTTAAAACGCATGAGGGCACTTCTTAAGCAGGGTCTTGATAATACATCGGTCCACAGAGAATTCTGAATTAGAATTTTAGGTCAATTTGAGAATTTTCAATTTTGATGGAATTTGAACAAATTAATCATAAAAAAATATTATTTGTGTTAGATGGAACCAGATCGGATCACCCATGTATGGAAAGTTGCATGGGACATGCATGTGGCTTTGGTGGAAATAACTTCCACCAACTGCCCTATAATAATATTGGCCCATGCAATAGGCTAAAAAGGAAAATAACTTCCACTAAATTTCCATATATATAAGCATTAAATATGCTTTAATTATCAACGAACAAAGGGAAAAAACAAAACAATTTTGTAAGTGAAAAGTGGGAAATTATCTGCAAGGACAATGTACATATGTGTTGTGATTTTATATTTTCATTTCATGATGTATGTAAATGAATTTTTTAACTAATAATACATGTGTGGTTAGATCCTTGATGGGTTTAATTTAGATTTATTTCATGTTATCTAGAAATTATATTTCTAACCGATTGAGTGATAGAGAAGATTTATAGAGGGTCAATTTGATGAGAAATTAACAAGAATTGAATTAATTAAGGTTTATGTTTCAAAATTAGCTTTCTTTGGGGGGGGGGGAATTTATGAGATAAATAGTTGATTTTGTAAAGTTGGGGTAAGATGTAAAAACTGGCACAATTAGGGTTAGGAATTCAAATTTATGCGGTGGTCAACAATGACTTTTAGCGATGAAATTGCAGCAAGATGGTCAGGAAATAACGCACATTCTGACGTGTCACCTTAGAACAGTGAGTGAACGGTGTCATGGTGATACTATTTTCCAATGATATAGTATATAGTTAGGGTTAGGGTTAGAATGTAAAAACATGAGCAATTGAGATTAGGAATTCAAATTTATGCGGTGGTCAACAATGGTTTTTGACGAAGAAATTACATCGAGACAGTCAGGAAATGTCGCGCATTCTGACATGCCGCCTTAGAACAGTGAGTGAGCGGTGTCATGGTGATACTATTTACTAATGATATAGTATTGGTTGATAAGTTCAAAGAATGTGTAAAAGCTAAACTTGAAATATGGAGCAAAACTTGGAATTTAAAGGCTTCCAACTAAATAGGTTAAAAACTGAATAATGTGTGAGTTTAACAAATGACATAAATATAATGCAACAAAAATAAGTATTGTTGACCACCAAGCTCAAAAAGTGAGTAAAAAAGTCATCCTAAGTTTCTTACAATTTTATATCACACATTACATTTAATATATTTATAAACAACATTTTACGAATATGTAATGTGTGATATAAATTGTAAGAAGCTTAAGATGATTTTTTTACAAAATTATTAAGTAAAATTGAAATAATATGACAATTGATTTACAAAAATTACATCTAATAATATAAAAAATTAATGGGCACTTGAACGGGCGCCCATTTTCATCAGTGGGCGCCTGTTCCGGCTAGACCCGGCCGGCGGTTCGGTTCCGGTTCGGAACCGAACCGAACCGGCCGGTTTCCGGTTCCACAAGTGTGGAACCGGAACCGAACGGTTCGGTCCGGTTCGGTTCGGTTCATTTTTTTTTTTTAATTAATAAAATAAAAAATCGAGAGGAGTCAAATCATTTATTAATTAAAAAAAATGAGATTAAATTTATAAATAAAAAAAAAATTTATTACATTGAAGAGCTTGAGCTTAAATTTTTTAAAATTTAAGTTGCCTACGTATCCTCCAAGGGTGAGAGAATCAAAGCTCACGTAGTTCCATTACAAGTTAGACATATCCCCTTTGTAAATTATAATTTTACATTTATCAATCATCATTATCAGTTGATCCTTCGGCTCCGGGTCCGCAGCTTCCGCTTGCACTTGTTGCAGAAGCATTATCGAACAAATCTTCAAAATCATCGGGGGCATCTTCTTGTTGTCTCAGATCAGCTCGAGTCCAATCATCCACACAAGCTGTTGCTTCTAGAGTGCTTGGATGTAATGAAGATCGCCTAGCTTCCAATATATTACCTCCCAAGCTGAAGGCTTGCTCAACCGCAACGGTGGAAATAGGTGCTGCCAATATCTTTTTAGCAATAATAGATAAAACAGGATATATATTTTGATGCCGGTTCCACCATTCAAGGATTTTAAAATTTTTACTGCATAAACTTTCATTAGAAAACTCAAAATTTGTAGATAAATAATTATCTAATTCAGGGTTATTAGTTGTTGTCGTATCCCTAGATTTTTTATTTCGTTGTAATAACCAACGATCCCCTGCGCTAAGTCTTGGTTGAATTACCGGTTCGCTACTACTAGACTGACCTATTGTTCCTAAGTTATATCTTACAATATAATCATTAAATAAAATAATTAAATCACTTTTAAATTCGTCATTATGCTCGTAATATCAATGTCATCTAATATTCCTAAATAACCATAGTAAGCTTGTAAACCACCATTCAAACCTTCTAATTTAAATCTAGGATCAAAAACAGCAGCAATAAGATAAAGTAAAGGAATTTCTCTAAAATAATTCAACCATTTTACCTTCATAACAGTAATGGCTTCGAGCAAAACAATATCATTAGGGTCGTCACTGTCAACATGTTCATCGAGAGTGCCAACAATATTCAAACTTTCAAGAAGAAATAAATGTGCAGTGGGATAATAAACAACCGCTAAAAACTAAAGTAGCATCATTAAAAACTCTTAAAATATCTAAAATTCTTCACAAATATCTCATTGACTAGGATAAAGTGTGATATTTTGAACATGTTGAGAAAAAAAAACTACATAATGCATCTTTGTATTGAAGTGCTTGACATAAAAGAAAATAAGTAGAATTCCAACGTGTTGGAACATCTCTAGAAAATTTAATCGGTTTAATACCATTTATTTTACAAAACTTGGTCCATTCCCTCCTAACTTGAGAATATGACCAAATACAGTTAAGTGCCGTTTTAATAGGATCAAGGAAAGGAGATAATAATTTTAGACCGTCTTGCACACATAAGTTTAGGACATGACATGTACAACGAATATGAAAAAATCGACCCCCTAAATTTGGTTGACATATTTCTTTTAAATCATTGATGGATGCAGTATTTGCAGATGCATTATCAAATCCAATTGTTAAAATTTTTTCTCCTAAACCATATTCATCAAAAATTACCTTCATCATTCTATAAATATTATGTGCAGTATGTTGGTCATCAAAAACTCTAAATGCAATGAGTCGTTTTTGCATAGTAAATGATGCATCAATCCAATGACAAGTCACACCCATGTATGAGTGTGTTTGCCAATGGTCACTCCAAATATCAGAACATATAGAAATACGACCTTTCATCTCTTTAAATATTTCATTTAAAATAATTTTACCATCTTTATATAATTTGAAAATATGACGTTTTGTTGTGTTTCGAGTCATTCTACATGCAGCAGGGTTTAAAGCATTATGCACGTAATTAGTAAAATGAAGTTTTTCACCAAAGCTTAAAGAAAGATGTGCCATACATGTTAATTTCGCAAATTCTTCTCTATTTTTTGCATCAGAATATTTAAATAAATCTACACTACTCGTACCTCTACTAGATGATGCGTACCTGGCCATTTGAGTCTGCGTCGTATCAATGCCAAATTCAACCGGATGATGTTTCTCCATGTGCTTGATCATATTCCGTATCCACCAGAAAATTTATAGATAACCCCACAATAGTTGCAAATTGCTCGTTGTGAACCATCGTCTAGGCGTTCCAAATTAAAATGAATTTTGAAAATATCGGAGGACCGAGCCTTAACTTCTCTTCTCCGTGATTGTGCATTGACACTGGGGCCGCTCTCTTGGGTCGGCATATTTGACATTATGTTCTCGGATGAGCTTGCCATTTGAATAATTGCGATGCGAATGCCGAATGTGATAACAAATTAATTAACAACTAAAATAAGAGAATTGTATTGAAGTAAGATTGAGAATAAGAGATTTATAGAAAATGAGAGAGTTGAGAAATTGGTGTGATGAAATTATGAAATTGAATCACATTTATAGAATTTTAGAATTTTTTTTATACCAAAAATGCCCCTAATTATAACCGTTTTATTACCGTTATTAGGGGTACATTAGTAATTTTTTTTTTAATTTTTTTTTTGGCAGGGAGCCAAACGGCTCCCTGCATCCCCCAACGGCAGTAGCCGTTGGGGGCCTTAGGGTTCCTGTTGGAACCCTACGGTTCCAACAGGAACCCGACGGTTCCAACCGGAACCGTTCGGTTCCGGTTGGAACCGTCCGAACCGGTGGAACCGTACGGTTCCACCGGTTCGAGTTGGGGTGGAACCCCAACCGAACCGGTCCCATTCCGGTTCGGTTCCGGAACCGGAACCGAACCTTCAGGTTCCAACCGGTTCGGTTCCGGTTCGGAACCGAACCGTGGCCGGGTCTAGTTCCGGCGTCCACTCAAAATAAATGAGAATTGAACAGGCACACATGAGCTGTGTGTTGTAAGAAAATAAATGATATCGTATCTGATTAAATGAATCTTTAGGGGAAAATTATATTTCAATTGGGTTTTTTTGCTGTTGTTAAAATATTTTATTAAATTGCGATTAATTTTGTATTTGACCAAATTAAACAGGTTAATTTTGTAAATTTTCCTTTCTTTCTCTTGAAGCAATTACTAGGCAAGACCTGATTCAAGATAGTTGGATCCAAGGTGCGGTATTGATATTAATGTTAAGGGTTAAAATCATTTTTATATTTTGAGACTCTTAGTCATAATATAATATTATAATATAAAAAATTTTAATTTTTTTTTATATATTGAGAGTTATAATAAAAAAATATTTGGGAGCCAAAGACGGGAACTCTCAGGACCGGCTCGGTTGAATCTCACTAATTACACAATGGCAACAATTAAGAATGGTGTCTAATCTTATGGCTTGGTCTATGGTTAGTTTTGGTGTCACTAATAAATGCTAGTTTTAAACTTTTCCTGCTATATATTTTGCCTTCTCGTAGAAGATGAAAAGATGAAGGCAAGGCTTTTTCTTTTATTATTAATTTTTAAAATTTTTTGCAAAAAAATCATGTAAATTGCAGTAACGTTTTCAGATTGATTCGTTGGTTGTCCCCAAATGATGTGACTTGATGGTATCGAAAAAGAACATGAAAGATTCTGAGGTAATTTATGGAGGAGTCTCTTAAGCTCTACATGATATATATGATGAAGACGAGCCTGTGCTTGTTATTCATCTCCATTTTAATCGTTTCAAAGAAGATGCATGTGTTGTTTCATTAACCTAATGGAGCCAAATGATGAAGCTAGCATTGTCACACTAGTTTCATTCTGAAATTGAGTAGGGGTGGTAATTTGGGTCAGGATTCGTTTATTATTTCGATTCGATTCGCTTTAAAGCGAATACGGGTTTGAAAAAATGGATTCGTTTAATAAATGAGTTAATTCGATTCGATTCGTTTATTAAACGAATCGAATACGAATTTAAGCTCATTGATTCGTTTATTCGTTTAGGATTCGTTTTATTATTTTTATTTATTAGTTATTGTTAATTTTCAATTAAGATTCCAGAAATTATAGCTAATTATCATAGAAAAAGTAATATTTTCGAGGTTTGGTGAGGTATTTTTAGTAAATATATTAATTACATATTTCATATGTATATATTTATGAAGAATTAATGTAAATCAAGTGTGGTAAATTATTTTATTAAATAATATCATTGGCTAAACGAATAAACGAATATTAGTATTCGATTCGTTTAATAAACGAATCGAATACGAATCCTGATATTATGATTCGTTTAATAAACGAATCGAATACGAATACATCACATTTTGATTCGATCGTTTAGGATTCGATACAAATTCGATTCGTTGATTCGTTTTGCCACCCCTAAAATTGAGTCTTCCAGCGAGATTAATAGTCTCGTAGAATAGAATCACAGAAAAACGTACCTTTGAGAAATCTTCAATTTTTCTACATTAATTATTTGTGGGTTTTTTTATTTTGATTTCCAAGATAGAAGATATGGAGGAAAAAAAACTTGTAAACCTTGCGATTTTCAGCGTTTTTTTTTTTTGATTGGCCACCCATATTCGGATCCAAAAAAAAAAACGAAAATGAGTTAAAATTTTAATTTCAGAATTTTCAAGTAAATTTTTTCAAATTTGTGATGGTTATAGCTCTTTGTAGTATAAATTACTTTTTGGAGCTATCTATTTTTGTTGGAAATAACTTATCTTTGGAAACTTTACAAAACAAATTAATTTACTTTTTTTATTCTCAAAACCAGCTCAATTTTGAAAATATATTTTTAACCAAAGACAAAAATTTCCAACTAAATTATCTCTCACAAGTTGAACTAAAGAATTTAAAACCTAAATGAGCCGGGCGTTCGCTTGCAGGTTTTCTTATCTTAGATTCATCTTTTTCTTGGAAAATCAATTTTTTTTTCCCGAAATTAACCTTAATTTCCAACTGTTCATCATTTTAATTATTAAATTTCTCATGACGTAATAAATCACTATTAGGGATGGCAATGAGAATAAGAGGGGAAGGAATCAACATCCTCATACTCATCCCTATACTCTTCATATGTCTTCGTCCCCTTCTCATTCCCTCGTCATTATTTCAGATGTAAATCCCCGAATAATAAAAAGAGATATCTGAAGACCCCCGAATAACATAAATTTTTTCTTAAAATAAAATTTAAGTTATTTAAAAACATATTGATAAAACTATTATATTATCCAAAAATAAAACATACATAATCAAAAAAATTGATTATGTACACTTATTGATAATATCTATTACATAAATCTATTATATAAATCACAGTAAATATTAGAGATTGAAATTCATGTTTTCTGTGTTTTTGTTTGATACGTAACTTATTAAAAAAATAGATCTCTCATTACAATTATCACTTAAAATTTTGTACTATTTATAATTTATATATTTTTATAAATATTAAGATATTTTTTATTTATATTGTAAATAATAATTTGAATATATATATTGAAAATTTAAAAAAAAAAATTAAAAAAATTAAATGGATAATAGAGAGAAGATGATGATTTTACGTAATCTCATCTCTTAAACGAATAAGAAATGAATATTAAATTTTTTCCGTCCCAATCCCCAATATTAATTTTTTCAAATTTTCATCTCTGATATCCCCTCCCCAATTGGGGAGGCCGGAGGCCCCGTCCATTTAGGGATTTCTGCCATCCCTAAAACTATCATACCAACAAAACTCAAACATTTATATCAACCTGGACATAAAATAATTACTGACAAATTTACCCCTTAAGCTCCAAATTGTATTTTATCTTATGTGAATGGGACATTATGTACACTTATAACCATATTAAGGATGTGTTGATTTCTTGTTGAAAGATGGAGAAATGCTTAGTCCCATTTGCAGATCTGCTAATATACCTTGAGCTTCATTTCATGTTAAATCTTTGGTTGCTGATGCTTTATCTCTGTTCCTTCCTCGTTTCGTCGAGCCTTTCTTCTGTTCACTTCTCTGTACATTTCTTCTATCATTGGTTTCCATAAACGAACACGAGCATTTATAAACCAATTTGATACCTGGTACAATTAAGTTTGTAAGAAAAGTGTTTCAGTATTATGAGTGCACTTACATTGTCTTTGAATTGAGAGTTCTACTTTTAGTTGTTGCTCAAAAAATGTTTCGTGTCTTCTAAATGAGATAGCAGAAGTTTCCTAGATTATAAATCAACAAAGACAGTAACATGTTAGTACCTGATTTCGTGTCAATCCGCTTCTCACAGCGAGTAAATGCTTCTCCGCATCTTTAGGGTACCTGTAATTCATCAAACACCTAAGATCATTTAGCACACATTTGTACATAGGTTGAGGCCATCAAATGATTTTCCTTTTAATAATATATATAGTATTTGGGCTACTAAAAGGATGCTAATTGTAAATGCACAAATGTAAAGAGATTTTGAACAAGGGAGCTTACGGATGAAGAAAGTTCTGAAACATCCATGCCCGTAAAACTGAGACAGACTTTTCGGGCAACCCTCTCTGGGGTCTCCATATTTGATGTTCTTTTCTCTTTAGCTGTTGGAGAGCCCATTGCTCCTTGATGAAAGAATCTTTGAAGACTGCGTCATTCCGTCTTGTGGAATCACTATCGAAGTGTGCTCCCATTGCAAGAATCTGGTTGCTGATCCTATCTCTCAAGTTTTTATATAAGAAAGATATTGTTTGAAGGGCGAAACGGGTATGCACCTGAGGGTCCAACTCTGTTGCAGCATGAAATGCAGAAACAACCGTGTGGATCTCATCCAAGCATTGGTTGTATCTATTATCAACCTGAATCACAAAGAAGTTCATTTTCAAAAGGTCATTAAAGTACAAAAACTCCATCTCCGACACACCAAAAAGGATTAATGAATTGTTAAATGAGAGGAGCAAGCCAAATGGGAAATAAAACCCAGCTTGCTTGACCAAGACAGCTCGGTCATTCACAGGTGTAATGATGTACTTAAATCTATAGGCAGCAAAAGTAAACCGACATACCATTTGTAATAAAGTCAGCAATTGAGTTTTCTTAGCTTCAATTGCTCGTATCCACACTGCAGGATTCATTTGAACCTCAAAGCTATCAGCAACCATTGGAAATTCATCAGAGTTCATCAGTGGCCTACCTTTCTCAGCAATGAAATTTGGAGAGAATGGTATATTTTTCTCAATCATCCTGTTGCCTAAGAAACTCGTGTTGTCTATATTTTCTAGCGAACACCTTGCAATTTGAGCAAGTATTTCCTGAATTGCAAGGAGATACTTTGATCCTGAGATAAACTGCGAGAATTGAGCAGGTTCTTGAGAACCATAACTTAGCTCCTTATTGCTGCAAGAAGCTTGTTCTGAGCACAATCTTGCATTCAAGCAACGGTGAGTTGCACCAGAAAAGTTTACCTCGGAGCACTGATCAGGGATATTAGTCCCCCCTGCAATAGCAGTTTGAGATGTGGCAAGGCTTAAAGACAGCTCATTGCTGTATTTAGAGGAACCATAACGATCAGCAGTCACATCTGCATCATCTGAAGATATCCACACATTAGGATTCAGGTTTCCTAGTGATGAATAAGGTTGAAACCCTGTTCTTAAGGGAGTGTTTCCGCCAAACTGTGGAGGTGCATGAGACTTGTCAAAATCCCATTTGCTGCTCCCAATGCCTAGTACTTCATCATAAGAAGAATTCAAATCACTAGAGCAGTCATTTGCAATGTGATTTCTAAAAACATCCAAAGGGTAGATTGAAGGTACTGATATTGCTAAATTATTTTGATTTTCTTGAAGGCCACTTCTTGCAGCCAAAAGTGTAGCAAATGAAGTTGAAGAGATGGATGTTCCTTCCTCTAGTTGCTCTTGAAAGTTAATATTCTCCATGGGACATGACCTACCCAGCGAAGCATCTCTCATGGCATTCCTTGCAAGTGATGTAACTAATGCATCAGGATCAAAAACCCTGGAATAATTTGGCATATGAAGATTAGTGTGGATATCACTGATAGGTTCTCCTTGCAATGCTGAAAACGATGGAAATCCAACCAAAGCCAGGTTTTGGTTATCAAAGTCAAATGAAGGGGTTCCATCCAGCGAGTTTGGGATTCCATCTATGAGAACGGAATTTCGGTTGGCTATCTCTATTGGATTATTAAACATATCATTCTCCATTAGACTTTGGGATGCAAAATGTGATCCCAAAATGTGATCACGCAGGAACAGTTTCTAAATCCTTTCAAGATTCTTTTGCGCCAATGTTAGTCCAGCTCATCTCCAAAAGCAGCAACAGCAGAGAAAGAGAGAGGATACTAATTTGCTTGCTGGTGCAGTTACTTTGTTGTTCTTGTTATCATTCTCTTTAGGCATTGATTATCTGCTTTCAGGAATCACTTAATAAGCACATAATTTAAGACAACAAACTAAGAGATCTCTGAAAATAAACTTTAAACAACCATCAATAGAGCTGATAGTTCCAAGATTGATAGATTTTTTTCCCTTCTATTTCCAGTGTTTCTTAGCTAAGCATAATGGATCTGATTATGCAAACAAGAAGCTCTTAATTTAAACATCTTAGATATATAGCAGAGCTTTCTAATTCCCTATGCATTCAAATTTTACTAAAGAAAGCAGAGGAACTGATACAAAGAGCATATAGCAAAGCAAAGAAAGACCAGCAAATAGTATATAGAAACTCATATAATGGCATATAACAAAGCAGACCAATTACAGCTCCAAGATTCAAATTTAGTGTTTAGAAACTCACATAATACCATAACAAAAGGAAAGCATGAAAAAAAAAAACCAACCTTTGATTCATTTGCAGCAAAGCTATCACCCACCACCATAAAAGCTCATTGAGAATTCTGTTTTGTGCATCAAACCTAGAAGAAAAAAAAAAGGTGAAGAATTTTAAAGCAAATAGATATTTGATTTCCTCATACAGAACATGAGAAATCTTTGCAACACTGAAAAGATAAAAGTTCTTTTGTTTTGTTTTGTTTTGTTTTGTTTTCTAATATGCTTGATTGACATTACATGTAAGGCTACCTCAGGAAGCACCAAAAAGAGCCATTACAATACAAAGTTCACATGATATAATTAAAACAAAAGCCAGAACATTTAAGCACAGAACTTTTGTTTCCTCTTTAACAAAAAGAACAAAAGAGAAAAAAGTTACCATGGATTCATACACAATGAATTATCCTCTCACTTTTTCAAAAATATATCAAGTGGGTAAATTTTCTTTTGCATGAACAGAACCCAAGAAACTGAGATTCAAAAAGTTAAAGCTTAAAACACCAATGGGTCTGAAAAATAAGGGCAAGAAAGAGAGTGCCCAAAAAAAGCTTTGATCAGTTAAGTGGAGGTGAATGAAATGGACCCATTTAATTAGAGAGAGAAGTAAAGAACCACACACACAGAGAGAGTAGAAACAAACAAGAAGGAGACAGAGAAAGGAAACACATTTACTCTTTGGTGCAGTGGCACTCATTTCTGTTGCAGGCTTTAGAGGGCCCATTGCCTTCGTTTGTCCTCCTCTCTCTATCTCATCACCGTCTCTTTTTAATTTCTGCTGCTTCACTGCAATCATCACAATCAAAATATGTGGATTCTCTCTGTTGAAACTCCTGTTCATGATGGGATTTTTTTCCAGCAACATTTTTATTATTATTTTTTATTTTTAAACACATGGGGTTGCTTTTGTAACTTGGTTTAAGACAAGAAGCTAGTGCAGTTTGGTGATGGGAAAGATGAGTGAGTGAATAGAGTAAGAAAATTGTATGCTTTCGTTTCAGAATCCAGCCATGGCCCTCGCTGTGTGGTGTAGCCTTGGTGGAGTTTTGGTGTAAGTATATATTTTAATTCTGATAATATTTTTTATTAAATGTATTTTAAAATATTAATTTAGAATAATATTTACTCTAAATAGTGTAACTTTAATACCACTTATTTTTTATCTCCATCCATTATTACAGTGTTAGAAGTTTAGAACTTCTGAATTCGAATTCAGATGATATATTTTTGACGCACAAATTTTGGGTAGAGTTGGAAGAGTAAATTTTTTTATTAAATTTTACTGTTTTGAGTCAAATTAATGTGTCCAATGGGAGATGCTCTGCAGGTTCAAGGCAAAGCTAAAAATTAAAGCAAAGCAAAAGCAATACTGTTTTATGCAGTTTAAAGCAGTGCTGTTTTGTGCAGTGTACTTTGTAAACAGGTGATGATGATGATGATGATGCAAGCATAATCCAACGGAGATGAGAAAATCTAGCGGCAAAGATCCTTTGAGTTTGAAGAATTTATTGAAGCACTTCAATCTAGGGTTTCCTGTCTAATAAAAATATGTCATCTCCGTCTCATTTTATAAAAAATCTCGTTTTATTTTATAAAATCTCAACTTTTTTTTATGAAAATTTAAAATTTCATATCTCATCTCGTTTTTAATATGGGATAAAAAAAATTGATCTCGAATCCATTCCTTAATAATAAGGAATCCTGCTAAAATAGGACGAGATAAATTTCTTTCATTTTTAATAATTTTGAGGACAAGAAACACAAATTTTGAGATAAATTAAGATCTACGTAAATTGATTCAGACATCTCAATTATGAAATATCAATAGCAGCTGCTTTAACTTATCATATAATGTACAAAATGCAATTTAGACAGCCATGAATGATGAATGATGAATCATCTTCAAGCTATAGACCTGTAAATGTAATGATTATACGGAGTCTTGTAGGTTATCTTTTTGGTTCTTGGATCATATAATCTAACAAGTCCACAACGATATGATTATAATTTTTTTAACATAGGGATGGCCACCTGAACTATTGGTCTATATTGTAACATATCACGACTCATATTTTCGGGACACAATATAAGTCATCATTTTTTTTTTTAAACGTTTGAAATTTCACCGTCAAATTATCTTTCCGAGTTTAAATGAAGTAGATAAAATCTCTGATTGTCCCATATTTTTATAAAAAAATTTACTCTCTGGATTCGAACTTGTTGAAAGTGATGGCTTTAAAGATTTATTTGGTAAGTGGGAAGTTTACCGTGAAAGTTGAAGGAAAATACAGAAGAATAAAAAAATGAGATTTGTATTTCTTGATATGTTTTACAAGATTAAGCTCACGACTTATATATAATAGCAAGTCAAACAATGAGCCAATGAAGTAACTACACATGTAAGTACTCTAACTGATTCTTGGAGGGAAATAACAGAGTCACAATGATCTGGTGATAGTTGATGCATATTAATCACAATGAACCAGTTGATTAAGTGCAGCAGCAATGAGTTTGACTGTTACAGATGCATCATTAGGATATGTAAGTACTCTAACTGATTCTTGGAGGGAAATAACAGAGTAACAATGATCTGGTGATAGTTGATGCATATTAATCACAATGAACCAGTTGATTAAGTGCAGCAGCAATGAGTTTGACTGTTACAGATGCATCATTAGGATCAGGTGTGTTTAGCTTTGACTGCTACAGATGCAACACCAGAGTATTGAGAGTTCTTCATCAGTCAATATATTTCAGCAGAACCCATGACCTCAATATGAGATCATGAACCCTACACCACCAGACCACTTCCCTTGAGTAGACCTGGCCGCCGGTTCGGTTCCGGTTCGGAACCGAACCGAACCGGACGGTTCCCGGTTCCCCAAGTGTGGAACCGGAACCGAACCGGTTAATTCCGGTTCGGTTCCGGTTCCACACTTAAGTGGAACCGGAACCGTAAACCGAACCGGAACCGAACCGGTCGGTTCCGGTTCGGTTTACGGTTCCACTTCCGGTTTTTTTTTTTTTTTTTTTTAATAATAAATTTTTAAAAATAGAAAAATTTCTATAATCGTAATGTTTTTTCATACTATCACATCATTTTTATAGAATCTTTTTTTTTATAAAATTCTTTTAACATATAATCTTTTTTATAGCCAACTCTTGGCTAGTGTTTTCTTTATATAAGCGATGTGGGATATTTGTTACTTGGCTATTGTGTCCCACATTGCTTATATAAAGAAGTCAATAACCAAGAGTTGGTTATAAAAAGGATATGGATATTCATGTTTTAGTATTGCAATTTTAAACATCATTAAGTCATAATTATTAATAAAAAATATTGAGATTTACTTGAGGAACCTTACGGTTCCAAGAAAATAAATTTTTTTTTTTTTTTTTACTTCCGGTTCCAACCGGAACCGTACGGTTCCGGTTGGAACCGTTGGAACCGCTGGAACCGTTCGGTTCCAGCGGTTCCAACCGGTTCGGTCAGGGTAAGAACCCTAACCGAACCGGTCAGGTCCGGTTCGGTTCCGGAACCGGAACCGGAACCGGTTGGAACCGGAACCGTCCGGTTCCAACCGGTTCGGTTCCGGTTCGGTTCCGGTTCCGAACCGGAACCTTGGCCGGGTCTACCCTTGAGGATAAAAGAGTGTTATTTTCTTAAATTATTATTGATAATTTTTTTTAATTAGTGAAGCTAGTGTTCAGTGGTGTTTAAAAGATTTTGTTTGCTTCCCATAACACCCACATCTATTGCTTGTTTCTTTTTTATAAGGTGATTTTTTTTTTCCATTGATATTTTGTTCACTTAATGGAGATTAACTTAATTTTTTATGTTCACATAATTAAAATGGTTTGTTTTTATTATATTTTTAAATAGTTCTTTTCGGATTTCTTCTAACTTGTCGTTTGTTTGCATGCAATATTTTCCTTCTTTCAATACTGATAAAATTCATGCATAGAAATTTAGGAAAAAAATTAGCGAAACTCTATTCATATTTGGTGGAATTAACAAAAACCTCTCTCATATTTAAAAGTCTTAAATTTTAGTCTAAAATCTCAAATTTTGATCGGGATTCAGGATCCCTAACTATTCGGTTCTGGATTCAAGATATTTTTTATCCTGATTCGAAAAATCGGTTAGAATTCGAAATGAATTTTCGTCTCAAATCACAATTTAGAAGAAATATGAGGAATCCGACTCATGAATGAATATCCCAATTACAATTTCTACCTCATATTATAATAAAAATCAAAATATTTATAATAAAACCCAATGTAAGTGGGTTTCACTTAGTTTAAAATATTATAAAGTTTTCATTTAATTTCACCAAAAATAATGTGTTTTGTTATTTTTCTCGGAAATTTAGTGATCATTCCTACCAGAGATTGATTTTTTGTTATTGAGTTCTTAACGACTTATACATATTTTACTTGTTTCAAATTTTCAATGAGACAAACACTAAATCACTTCATTATTTGTCATGTTTATGCTTAAATGACCCATTTACAGTTTTGATAAACATAAAATTCTACGTCTTAGCCAAGTTTTAATCAAATTATTTTTTATCGATAATTCCATCGCTATTTTTTAATATTTCTTTTGCTTGTCAGTAATTACAAACAAATTTTTTGTTTTGCATCTGTCAATATTTCAATAATTTTTAGTAGTGATTAATTTTTATTTTATTTTATTTTTGTAAATTACATTACTCTTTAAACTTAACCCCTCATTAGGGGTGGGCAAAAAAACCGACCGAACCGAACCAAACCGCAAACCAAACCAAACCGGACCGAATTTACGGTTTTTTTCCTAACGGTTCGGTTTGCGGTTCGGATTGGCCCACCCCAAACAGTTTACGGTTCGGTTCAGGACCTAATCCGAACCGCACCTGTTAAACCGAACCGAACTGTTATAATTAAAAAAATATAAATTTTTATAAAAAAATTTTGTATTTTTCTTTTAATTTTATTCTATTTTTTTTTATTAATATGTTAATACTTTTATTCTTAAATTTTTGTTAATATATTTATTTGTTAATACTTTTATTCTTCAATTTAATTGTTTTTAGCATCATTATTCTTGAAAGTAAGATATTTGATTTGTCTCTTAATTAGAATGATGGTAGCATCATTATTCGAGATAATTTTTAAAAAATACAAGAATTAATTGTGCCTAATTTTTCAATCATTTATGGAGTGCATATGTTTCCTGGAGTCACAGCTTACACCCTAGCACTTCATACCATTTGTTGGATAAACTAGTTTTTTTTTTTATTATTATTTTTTTTTCACTTAAGTGGATGAAATTTTATTTTAAATATAATAATCCGTAAACCGAACCGAACCAATCCGTAAACCGCTGGTTTAAAAAATTTTCAATCCGAACCAAACCGTTATTTAATGGTTTGGTTTGAGAGGTAAAAAATCCGAACCGTAAAATATGGTTTGGTTCGGTTTTTAGCAAAAACCGAACCAAACCGAACCGCGTCCACCCCTCATACTGTGAATACCTGACTCCATCATTGCCTTTGTTGATCTCCAACCTAGATCCGGCCACGATTCCAGTTCGGAACCAGAATCTAATCAATTGAAATCGAACGGTTTTGGTTCCGACTGGTTCCGGTTCCAGAACCGAAACTGTAAGATTTCGGTTCGGTTAAAGTTCCCCATAACCGAACCGAACGGTTCCAGCGGTTCACACCAGAATCGTTCGGTTCCAACGGTTCAACAGTGGAATTGTTTAATTTTTTTTTTTAAAATCATTATTAAAATTAAAAAAATATCGGTCGGGAACCGGAACCGTTCGGTTCGGTTCCGATTCCACACTTGTGAAACCTGCCGGTTCGGTTCCGGTTCGGAATTGAACCGGACCGGTGGCCACCCCTACTCCAACCCATGACACTAAATTAGTATTGAAATGATTTTTTCACTCAAAACCATTCTTCAAATAGCATATTTAAATAATTTTATATATAATAAACTTGTTTTTTTCTTAAATAAATACAATATCAATTAATTTATTTAGTGTACAAATATTGTGTTTAATTATAATATCAAAAAAATCAATTAATCGAATAATATTATATGATTAAATATAATGACTCGTATATTTCTAAAATATCAATAATATTATGACAATTCTCAAGTAATATTATCAATCAGAAATTGATAATATTTATTATTACATTCAATGTTAGGAATTGAATAAGTAGTAATTTCATATCCAAAAAATTATTTGTTTAATGAATAAAGATAGAAATTTGAGATACGACATGGCGAGAAGAGTCCAACAAATATCCATGGGCTCTATCCGGGCCCCATACTGGGTCCGAGTGATAAAACCCATGACCCGTTAGATGCATGCAGCGCAGGGAGCCATCTATGTGGACCCCACATCGATATTCAATAACATTTTTTTCTTGCAGCACATGACATGTGAAGGGGGCATATGTTTCACTAACTCCCAACGCTAACTTATGCAAAGCTCAACGCCACGTGTCATCCAATCCTTTTCCGATTCCCAATTATGAGAAACAAAATGTTCCACGTGTCAAGCACCTCTTGCTATCATAAGGTGCTTCTAAATGGAATGATATTATCAGCGTCCATGATAAACCATAGATCGAATTGTCGAATCGAAACAATTAGGTGCTATCATATTCATATAGCTTTGTATCGGCTAAGTTCACGAGTTGGAGATAAGCGGATTTGAACCAGTGACATCTGCCACATGGTAAACCATCGTCTTTTAGTTCAAAATCAAAAATACTATGATGGCTCTGTTGCTTTATATATTTATTTCATTGTGATTAGCAATCCCAAAATGTCTTTATTTTGTTATTTTTATTTTTTTCGTACTCTTCCATACCATAAATATTGTTAATAACCTTCTGGCGTGAAAAAGGTTTATGACGTCGCAATAGACCTACGATAGGTAAGATAAACTCGAAATACCCCTCATTTATCTCATAGTACTGCTTCGATACATAATCAAATATTTTGAAAAAGAAACAATAACAATTTTCATGTCGAATTCGAAGTGTCATGTTATTATTATTTAATCTTAAAAATTCATATGACAAAGGCATAGTCTGTTTTTTTTTTTTTTTTTTTTATCTCAAATAAAAAACTCATTGGCGCCAAACGTGAGGGAATGCTAGATGTTTGATACTTGCTCATGTGGTCAGGAGGAAAGACCTAGGGGTGAACGCGGTTTCGGGTCAAACCGCACCGCACCGAACCGAACCGCGTGATTTGAAAAAATATTAAAAATGATTTCAAACCGCACCAAATGGAACCGCAAATTTCGAGTCGGCTCGCGGTTTTGACCTACACCGAACCGCACCAAACCGCCCAAACCGCAAATTAGAATATTAAAGGTCTAACATAAATTTACATACTGAAATTTTCTTTTGATTAATTAATTAAAAATTAAATCTGTCAATTAATGTTATTAATGCAATAACATATTATTGCAAACTGGGATTCAATGTATAAGAAGGAATCCTGAATATGAAATCTTCATTGTTATTAATGCAATATTATATTATTAAACCAATGAATAAATGCAAATTTTATATATATATATATAATCGAAAATAATTTATTACTGAACTCCCTCTGAATTTGCATTTGACAATTCAAGTTTCTAACTGCAAATACTAACTGATCTAAAACTCATAAGTCATTCCCACTTTAACCATGCGCTTGTGAGGAACATCAATCACTTTCTCACTTCCTGTCAAGTTTTTCTTCAGGAAATTATATACATAATTTATCATAACCCTCTTCCCAATTCCAGCTCCTTTTGCCGCAACCACTTCATTTTCACCAATCATGTAGACAACACCAGCTTCTTGTGCTTTATCAACTGCTTCAATCTCTATTTCCGGAACTTCTTCCTGCACCTCAAGAATGATATTCTCATCTGAGTCCTGAACAGTCTACTGGCTTGATGAACAGCTTCTTCATTCAAACCGCCGACCCGAACCGTCCAAATCGCTAAACCGCCAACCCGAACCGCCGCGGTTTTCCTTATTAAATTTGCGGTTTCGGTTTCTAATTTCTCAAACCGCCAACCCGCGCGGTTTGAAGAAAAAACCGACCCGAACCGCACCGCGAACACCCATAGAAAGACCCATGGAGGCGGCCAATCTCATACATATTGTATGTACATCCGATCATACATGCCTCACGTCGTCTCTAATAACACTAAATATATACATTTTTTAGTTTATATGTAAGATTATTTCAACTCAAAAATATTAACTTAAAAATTTGAGGATCAGAGCACCTTCCAAATTTGGACCATTCGATTAAAATCCAACGATTCAGATTGTATCGAAGCGAGCTCAGTATAAAATATACCGGCGCCCTCAAATCGAAAAATTTGACATAAACTTTGAATTATTCATTCAAGTAATCCAATAATAATTGTTAAAAATCAAAATATCAATTACCTACCATTAAATTATATGAAATTAATGGCTTAAATTAAAATAACACCACTCTTCTAAATTATTAGTTAATTGTACGCATGGACGGTGCTATTTTGGGCTCAAGCCCCTTTTGGACCCATCATTATAATTATTTAATTTTTTCACATTTAATGATTTTTTATTGTATGTCTTCAAGTTTTTTCCCCACAACACCCACATAGTAATAGTTGGTTTTCACTTTTGAACTTTGTTTTTTGACTTAATCATTATATTAGTTTTGATAATAAACTTTATTATTTATTGAAAAAAAATATGGGATTTATATACCACGGGTTTTTCTTGGGACGTGACTTTGTGGTGTATAATTCAGGATCTCACATTTAGGTTATGGGCTCGAATCCATGAAGTCTGTTCCTTGTAAGAGTCTGAGCCTTACCTGCCCGCCTTAATCCCATAATAAATAATTTAACGGTGAGATTTCTAATGATTAAAAAAAAAAAAAAAGGTTTTTCTTGTTCACTGATTATCTATGATGTTGCCTATTCCTTAATAAATCAGTATATGTGTTTGGTATTCATATAATATACTTATTTATTAATAGTTTTGCCTTTTTTTTATTTTTATATATATTTATCGATAAATATTTCAAAATAAAATCAACAGCACAACCTTCTTAAAAGAAAATTAATTGTTGTTTAATTTAAGTTACATAAGTTAATTTACAATATCTTCCTATAAATTATGGATTAGGACATCAAAAGAAAATATTTCAATGATGTTTAAAATTTAGGTACTTGTTATTTATTAATCTTTTTGTAAATTACATCTCTATTTGAATGTATATTTTTACAGTAATACGAAAGATTACTATTTGACTTATTTTTAGTATTTGATTTTTCTTTCATTTGAAGTAATCAATTATAAAACTCACATGTTGATGATAATATATTTTTTCCCTTTTGAATTAGTTCTATCATAAGCTATTATTTATTTATTTTTAATAAATTTTATTACTCTTTAAACTTAGCATCTCCACCATTGATTTGTAACGTACCATTAAATCAAAATTTAAAGGGAATTCTCATTTTTAAATTTGGAAATTGGCTTATATATGAAAATAATCAAAAACTTTAAACTAAATTGTTTTACTATTCAATAATGATATTATTGTAACTCGTATAACAATCTAATAATATTTTAACACACATGCTAAAATAGAACTCATACAATGATGGTACCGAAAAATTACTTGTACCACAAATATTACTAGGGGTGATAAAACGAATAAACGAATCGAATTTGTATCGAATCATAAACGAATCGAATTAAAATGTGATGGATTCGTATTCGATTCGTTTATTAAACTAATCGAATACGAATATTTGTTTATTCGTTTAGCTAAAGATATTATTTAATAAAATAATTTACCACACTTGATTTACATTAATTTTTCATAAATATATACATATGAAATATGTAATTAATATATTTACTAAAAATATCTCACCAAATATCGAAAGTATTATTTTTTCTATGATAATTAGCTATAATTTCTCGAATCTTAATTGAAAATTAACAAGAACTAGTAAATAAAAATAATAAAACGAATCCTAAACGAATAAACAAATCAATGAGCTTAAATTTGTATTCGATTCGTTTAATAAACGAATCGAATCGAATTGACCCATTTATTAAACGAATTCATTTTTTCAAACTCGTATTCGCTTTAAAGCGAATCGAATCGAACAAATAAACGAATCTTGATCCAAATTATCACCCCTAAATATAACTAAGAGATTCTCTCTCGCTCGACAGGACTTTAGAAGGGGGAAAAGGAGGAGGTGGTGGGGCCCGCCTGCTGTGAGAGAGATGTCATATGCATCCGGCACATAATATAATTTTCGGAAAAAGGGAGAGATGCATTTAATAAGATCCAGAAATGAAGAAAAAGATCTGGCAATAAATAAGTGGCAAAGATGCAGTAAAGAGTAAAGTGAGATTTGAAAATCACATGGGTTCTAATTAAGTTAGCTCACAAGTTTCCAAACCAAAAAAAAATTATCTTTAAAACGAGCTTGCCGTTGAATCAAGGGTTGAAATTGAAGCCACACACGAAATGTTATAGCTGTGTTAATGTTACCTACTATCATCAACTCCCTTTAATTTTTAATATCATATCCCTTTTTTGTTGTTCTTTTTTTTTTTTTTTGTCTATCTCTTCCTTCTTTAATTTCTTGATCACTTGCATTCAAGTAATAATTAAAGTACTGGAGTTTGATGATTCATGTACACAGATAGTTATGATTAGACCTGGCCACGATTCCAGTTTGAAATCAAAATTAAATCGGAACCGAATCGGAACTTATTTCTTATTTTTGTCTCTCTAAAAAATAAGGATTCAGACCGATTTTTCCTGTTCAATGCGGTTCTATGGTTCGATTATGGAACCGAACCGAACTGTTTCTAGCTCTAGCTATAACTATCAGCTATATCACACTACAAGAATTATGGCTTTTAGCGTCCAAAAATTTAGCGTCGAAACATTATTCGACGCTAAAAGTGAGTTTTAGCGTCGAATATCATTTTCGACGCTATATGTCATATTTTTAGCGACGGAATAAAATTTCGACGCAGAATATTAATATTTTAGCGTCGAAAACATTTGTCGACGCTAAAAACAGAACTTTAGCGTCGAATAATATTCGACGCTGAATAATTATATTATTGCAATAATTTTTGGCGCCAAATATTACACTTTTAGCGTCGAAAAACGGAGTCGACGCCAAAAATATACTTTTAGCGTCGAACATATATCGTCGCTAAAGGTTTATGAAGTTTCCACCGACAAATCCTTGACTCTTTAGCGTCTAAATTAAATTCGACGCTAAATTTTTTATTTTTAACGTCGGAAAAACTGTTTCGACGCTAAAAACGTCAACAATTAGAGTCGAATTTGAATATTCGACGCCAAAATAATACTTTTAGCGTCGAAAATATTTTCGACGCTAAAGAGTTATGAAGCTTCCACCGACAGGTCCTTGATTCTTTCGCGTCTAAATTAAATTCGACACTAACTTTTTTATATTTAGCGTCGAAAAAACGGTTTCGACTCTAAAAACGTACACAATTAGCGTCGAATTTGATTATTCGACGCCAAAATAATACTTTTAGCATCGAAAATATTTTCGACGCTAAATAGTTATGAAACTTCCACCGACAGATCCTTGATTCTTTCGCGTCTAAATTAAATTCGACGCTAATTTTTGATATTTAGCGTCGAAAAAACGGTTTCGACGCTAAAAACGGCAACAATTAGCGTCGAATTGGTGTTTTCGACGCTAAAGATAGATTAAAATGCAGATGGTCACCAACCCTTTTCCCCCTCTGTTTTTTCTCTCATTCTCTTCATTTTCATCCTCTGAAATCTGAGAATTTCTCCTCTACAGCCTCACATCTCTCCTAAAAATTTTCAATAAAATTGTAATCAATTTCCGATAAGGTAATTCTTCTTTCATATTTCTTTATTATTTTCAATTTGTATGATTATATATGTTGTTTATATGTTGTTTGTTAGTGATTTATGATTCATATATGTAGAGTAAGTATATTAATTAATAAAATATAATTTTTTTGTAAACTATTTAATTTATCAACCAAATATATATATATATATATATATATATATATATATATATATATATATATATATATATATATATATATATATATATATGCTTAAATTAAGTATTACTGAATTAGAAATGTTGATTACTGTAAAATGATATATAATAATTATATTATTATATTTAGGTATTCTGCTGAAATGGATAGAAATTGGATGAGCTCTCTGGATAGATTGAATGTTGAATATCGTAATGGAGTGTCTGAGTTTATGGAAGTCGCAAAGCAACACATTGATGCAGAAGGTCGTGTTCGTTGTCCATGTGCAAATTGTTTGAATAGGAAAAGGAAGCGGTTAGATAAAGTTCATAATCATTTATACATGCCAGGAATATCACCAACTTACCGTACGTGGATTTATCACGGTGATCAGTATCATTCTCAGTCACGGTTTTTTGATGTCGGCGAAGGGAGCAGTAGTTACATTGATGATGATGATGATGATGATGATAGATGATGATGATGATAGATGATGATGATTTTGAAGACGAACAGCAACATTTGCTGCTGTTCTTGCCTTGCCAAATCAAAATCGTCATCATAATGTTTTATAACTGTTTGATCAAAATCGGCAGTTTATTTAATGTTAAGTTTGAATTTGTGCCCTCTTTGGTTAATTATAACTGTTTGATAGATCAATTATGTGGTTTTTCGCGTGTTAGTAATGCTCAGAAATTGGTTTATGATTGCGGAGGATATGCCGCAAGGGAACAGTGTTAATGAGGACTTAGCTTATAGACATATGATTGACTCGCTTTGTGTGGCTTGTGATGTATTGGTGATGTGAATAATGAATGCATATGTGAAATTAATAAATGAATGAATGAATTTGAAAACGAAAGTGAGCATTCGATGTTATAAGCGCTTTTGTTAAGTTGTATTGACTTGTACGGATATGTATGTATATGTATAAGAACTTTGGAATTTGATGACGCTAATGCGACGTGTTTTTGCAGATGGCACCGGGCAATCGCAAATGGGCTACCGCGACTCCATCTACATCAGCAAGGGCAACTGGCCCTGGTGATTTCTCTGCTAGCACAGGTGAGTCAAGTACAGTGAAGGGTCGAGGACGCACCCGTGGCCTGGGGTTGGCTAAGTACGTTAAGGCTCACGGGCGTATCCGGATAGAGATATCAGATGATGGACAAACTCAAGTCGGACAACATAATTCAGCGTTTAATACAGCCATAGGAGCTACTGCTCGATATGAAGCTCCCCAAAACTACGTATCTTGGAGAAAGATACCGTGGGAGACGAAACTGAACCAGCTATTCCCTTCGCTACTTGTAAGTTTTCGATATTGTTTGTTATTTAACATTTTTATTTTATACTTATTTTTACTCGAATTTTCATGTAGGAATGGTTCGACTTCGATCTGACCCAAGTGAATGTCCAACAATATATTGACTACCACATGGGGAAAAGTTATAAAGATTATAGAACAAAAGTCCTGAAACCAATATTCGACGAACATGGACCTTCAAATGCTACACAACACAAGCCTGATTTTATAGAGGAACAAGACTGGACATTCTTATGTGAGCTTTGGTCGAGCAAAAAACACGAGGTAAATTTTGAAATAAACGGAAATTTATAATTGTCTTTGTTTTCGGTACTTACAGTGTTCGTGAATACATGATAAATGTCACGCAAATGCGAAAAATCGAAGTCACTTGCGTTTTAACCACCGTGGAGGTTCGAAGCCATTTATCCAACATCGTGCCGAACATTCTGAGGTAAATATATCCTAACGTAAAATTTAACAGTTAATTGTTTTTACTATCTGGAATAATATTGAATTTATTTTATGTTTATAACAGAGTAGCACATGTGAGGTGCAATCATTTCCAGATTTTTTCCGTGTGACGCATTACAATGACAAGAATAAATGGATAAATGAAGAAGCCGAACGCTGCTATGTAAGTTTCAGTTTTTAAAATAAAATAATTAATATTATATATGTTAATTTTTTTTCTCAAATTCTAATATTAACTTATTTTTTGAAACAAAACGAAATGATGGAACTCCAACATCAAACTCAGGAGACAGGGACCGACCCCATACCAGATGAGCAGCTGTCGCAATTGGTTTTCAAGAATCAGACAGCTTACAACGTTGGTCTTGGCACTCGTAAGAAGCCAACGTCATCTGCACGCAATAGTGGTAATTTGGACAATGTCTCTCTTCGAGACGAGTTAGTCACCACCAAAGACGAGCTGCAGCAGACTAAGGAGAAGCTACAACAGGTCACGGTGGACCACGAGAAGAAGATGATGGACCACGAGAAGAAGATGGAGCAGTTGGAACAGCAACTGCAGGCTTTCCGTCAGATGATCGAGGCCTCAATGAGTCATGGTGCATCGGGCTCGAGCGTCCCCCCATCACAGTAGCAATTAATTTTATATTTGGTTTTGTATAAATATTTTGAACAAATAGATTTAATATAATATTTCTTTTTTCTAAAATAATTTCAATATAATATTTCGTCATTTTGTTATAAATTACATTTTTTTCAACTAAATTAAATAATTTAGACCAAAAAATAAGTAAATCACTAATTTTTTTTAAAAAAAATTTTGTCTTTAGCGTCGAATATTTCACGCTAATAGTATACAAAATGGCCGCTGTAAGCGTTCATATAATTCTTTTTTAATATACGTTAGCGTCGATAATTTTCGACGCTAAATGTACTTTTAGCGTCGAATATTTCGACGCTAATAGTAACAAAAAAGGTCGCTGTAAGCTTACATATAATACTTTTTTAATATACTTTAGCGTCGACACTTTTCGATGCTAAATGTTTGAATTTTTGCGTCGATATATTTTGTCGCCAAATATACAATATAGCGTCGAACAATTTACTTTAGCGTCGAAACAAATTGGACGCAAAAAAACTGTTTTTTAGCGTCGCATGTAATTATTTCGACGCTAAAAGTGATTTTCGTCGACATTTTATCGTCCATTTTTTGCGTCTAATTTTTTCGACGCTAAATATCATTTGCGTCGAAATCTTCACTTATGGCGTCGAAATACTTCGACGCTAAATGGTATAATTCTTGTAGTGTCAGTTTCTAAAATGAAAGGTCATTATATATACATATACACACATATGTATGTAGGTGTGTGCATCTTTAGGATCACAAAATGAGTGGAGGAAGCGAATTTGTGATCAAATCTTAAATGAATCGAATCAAAAGGTGGGAAATTTATATTCGATCTTTTAGTAAATTAATCATAATATCAAGCTTCGTATTCGATTAATTTAATAAAAGAATCCTAAATAAATATTCGTTTAGTTCTATCGTGACTCAAGATATAAATTACCGTAATTAATTTATATTATTTCTTCACCAAATATATATAGACATTTCTGCGGTAATTAACAATAACTTCTCAAACCTTAATTGAAAAATAACGAAAACTAGCAAACGAGAATCAATATACTCAAATTTGTATTCGATTAGTTTTATAAATGAATTGAATCGAATTGATCCATTTATTAAATGAATCAATTTTTCCAAATCCTTATATTCTTTAATGCGAATTGAATCGAACGAATAAACGGATCCTAACTCACATGGTCATCTCTATTATATATAAATGTGTGTTGAGAGGAGAATAGTGTTAGTTACCCTTGAATATTTATTCAATATAATTTTTATTTTATCTTTTTATACCCAAAATTATAAAATAATTTTAATGATTGAATTACTTTTTGAATTTGTTATTTTTATATAAAAAGAAAAAAAAAAACTGGTGACGATGGAGTACTCAGGAAGTACCATTAGTATTGTTGATGTTTATTGTACTGAAAATCACCCAAATAAAACTAAAATATACAAAACAATTCCAAGTTTACAACAATCTCTAATAAACGAAATTGAAAAATCATTAAAAATAATAATAACACAAAAAACACAACTTGCAAATACCATACTAACCATTAAGAATTCAAAGCTAATAATCTCGATATCAGTATCCGTTTGGAAATACTTAAAATTATATTATAAAAATATTTTCTTAATCTCTTGATAATATATTTAAAAATGTTAATTAAATAGCATTTTCAAACCGAACCTTACTCATCATCTTAACAAATCATAAAATTCATTCATGTCCATGAAGAGAAGCCATTGAAACAACTCCAAGCTTTTGCAGATTGAGCTTGACAACAGTATCCACAAACATCTTCGTATCTTCCCCAGTATTGCCTTCTGGTATATCAACAATATACGACTCTAAAACAAGAGTGTAAATTTTGCCACCCTTTTGAAACTCATTAACCGACGTGACGGATCGATAATTCTTCAACCTGTGCTCGCCTCCCACGACCCTGAAGCTCAACACGTGCTTCTGATCATCCACCATCTCTAATCTCTCTGTACTTGTTGAAGCTGGAAGCCCTGAAACGACAGTCACTTCTCTTATGCTGCCCACGTCGCCATCGCCAGCTTGTATTTTGCAGCTCTTGATGAAGTGTTTGTACTTCTGGGGATTGTCGAATCTTCGGATGAATGGCCACACGACGTCGGCCGGAGCTTCGATACGTTGGGTTATTAGCGAAGTGCATGTGTTTGGTTTTGTATCGAACTTGTGGTAACTGTCGATTATTGGCTTGAGCTCGGAGTATTCCTCTGATGTCAGGCCTTGAGGCGGAGCTTGGCTGGCTTCCATGGGAAATTAATTAGCATGCAAGAGAGAAAGAGAGAGACAAGTTTGATGAGAGGATTATAGAAGATGATCAGGTTTGTTTGCTTTTTGTTTTTGCTTTGGGGTTATATTTTAGTTAACCATATTTTACAGGCATTGGTTTTTGATTTGGAGGTGAGATCCTAGGAAAATATTATGGAAACAGATAAATGACGCAGATCCAATCACACATGTTTATGTGGCTCGATTTGTGATATTGAGAGTGAGAGAAAGAGCCAGATTTAATGACACAGATTCAACCACATATATATCTGTGGTTGGATTTGTGTCATTTGTCTGGTGTATATATCATTGTTCCAAGGTTCTAAGATTGTAAAATTATATTAATGAAAATATTTTTTTAACGGTTACGTTAGGAAATAAACGAAATAATGTATGAAATAAAATAAATATATTTAAGATAATTATTTACCTATTTAAAAAGATTTTATAATCTTTACCCCAAAAGTTCAAATTGCTCAAATTTTGGGTTTTCTCTAATAAAGACAAAATGATTTCTTTAATCATTAAAAAGTTCTAAGAGAAAGCTTAATGAACATATCAAATAAATATATGATACATGATAAATATTAATTAATAATTATTTCTTTATTATTATTGATTAATTTTTAAATTATATATCATATCTTTTGTACATCGACTCCACATAAATATCTCTCATACTCTAAATTCAAACAAACACCATTTAATTTTTTTACCACACTTAAAAAAAATCCATATTAAGTGATTTTTTTTTTTTTTTTTTTAATTTTTTTTTTGTGTGAAAAAAGGATATACATGTGTACATTGAATTCTCACATAGCTCACAGCCTCGTGTTTTGGGCTTCTTTTTTTTTCCAGTACCGATTTTGTCCTTTTGTTAAAAGAGTGATTAGTTCTTAATTGAAGTGATTATGTTTTGGACAATATATGACTATATTGGGAAAAGTCTTTGTCTTTATCCTTAATTGAATATCATTAATATTGTCTCTTATGTTTAGCATTTGGTTCTTCGAAAAGGTGACAAGAGGATCTTTCAAACTTCAAAGAGACACCAAATTTAGCTAATGTTTTTAATTTCGTAATTTCTTACTGCACATTATAGACGGTGTAACTTTGAGTAATTTCAGGAACAAAAGTCCTCAATAAACGTGATTTGATAGTGTAGGGTTTAAGATATTACTTTGAGGTCATGGATTCAAATTCAAAAAATGTGTTTTTTTGTAAGAGCTCGAGACAATCAATAATTCAAATTCAACGAGATTTCCAACGATTTAAAAAAAAAAACTCGAGGAACACATTATTTTAAGTGAATGGATAAGAAAAGGTGAGGGGTAAAATCGGAAAAGAGAAGAGGGGAGTAGTCGCCGTCGTTGAAAAGGGTAAGCTGTAGATTCATGGATCATGTGAGAACTGAGAAGGGTGCGTGATCTATAACTGTACTTTTGCGGGATTCCCCCCTTCTCAAGGCCCCAACCTCTTTTAGTTTTTAATATTTTTCAAAATCAAACCCAATCATTATGATTTCCAGAATTCGTTTTCTAATTTTGAAAAGAAAAGTTGCATCCATTTGATTTAAATGGCCACTTTTCAATATGATTATTGATTTGTCATAAACCTCTGCGTTGTAATATGTTTTTTCTTCTTTCTCTAAAATCACATTTTCTTTACCAAAAAAGAGTATCCTTTGGTTTTTTTTTTTTTGTTCCCCATCCGGTATCCAGTGCCATATTGGGCCTGACTAATCCTGATTCGGACCGAGAGTTGTACGGTATGGTCCTCCCAACGATGATGACTCTAGCGGGACTCGAACTGGGGAGTATACCCAGTCGAGCCTCCTAGGATTGAGCCAACTACCACTCAACCAACCACTCGTTGGTTCTTTGGTTTTCTTTCCTTTAATCACAAATCAAAACAACAATCTATGTTATATCCTAAAAGAAAGTTTCTGACAATCTCTTATGATTTTATGATTTCAATCACATTTTTTCAAGTACCCTTCGATTTTGGTTCAAAATTATCAACATTAAATAAATTCTTCATCATTAACTCAGCTCAATATTGAATTTTGATCCAACCAAACCAAACTAAATAATATTTCCTACTAGATGTGATAGTTCTACATGTTTGATGTCATTGTCCTCTATATGAAATCATTATTTAACAAAGCTCAATTAAATTTAAATTTCTTTTTATAATTTTTGTTTACGTCGACTTCGCTCGGTATAATATATAAATTTATATAAATAAAAGAGTAACTTGTGTGGTTAATATTACATTATAAATCTAATAATAGTACACAATAATCTTTTGTATCATTATTTACTCAGGCAGCATATTTAGATTCAGAATAAGTTGGACATATTTCTAAATATATTGAAAAAAATTGAGTCTTTGCAAATGCATATAATTAAAATACTTGAATCACTCTGAACAAACGTGAAAATGAGGAGAGTTGCTATATATATAACTAATGGATTGTTCTTCGTAATATGAAGCTTATTAAGGGTTACAAAAGACACTACAAGAAAATTGACTTTTAGTGGAGAAAATTTAGTGGGAAATAAATTTTCGCCACTAATACTTTTTGTGACGCACTTTTAGTGATAATTTCGCCACTAATAGTTTTAGTGGCAAAAAAATAACTTTTAATGACGAAAATTTTTGCCATTAAAAATCAATTTTCTTGTAGTTAGAATTTTGCTTTGAATTAAGGCCATTTTTTCTCTAAAATTTCTAGAATTAGGTCAAGTTTGAAGTAGTGAAGAAATAATTAACATGGTGATGTTTATCCGGAGCTTTAAATAAAATTGTTAAGTTGGATTTGGACATGGAATTAAGATCCAATGTTAAGTTGATCATAGAAACAAGTGTGGGAATAGTGGCCTAATGATAGTGTCATAGAAAGGTCCAATAAGGAGAAGCAAAATATAAAAATGAGAAAAAATCTGAATATTCGGTCAGTAATTTCAAAAATTCTGTCGGTTATTACGATTATCGATCAAATTTTCTCGGTCGGTATTTGGATCATTGGTAATAAATTACCGATCGAAATAAGGTTGGTTGGTAAATTTACTGACCGAATTACCTACCGAAACATAATTCGATCGGTAATTTCTTAAAAAATATATATATATAGATTTTACCGACCGAATATAATCCTGTTGGTAAAATGACTGCATTTAAAAAAATTATAAGACTCACCATGGAAATTTCCAAATTGGTGTTCGAATAGGCGAATTCAAAATGACGTTGTGTTGGATTTGGCATGTTTGAACACCAATTCCGGTAGTTTGGATTCGAGATTATACTAATAAAAATCTACAATTTGTTTTTTTACAAATCAATTGAAATCTTATTCCTTTGTTACTGTCAAACTTCCTATTTTATACACGGCCTTCAAGCTTTCATAGCTTGGCTAACAACTTTCAGCTACTCTGTTAACTGCCCAACTAACTCTTTAACAGTTGTAACTAACTCTAACTAACTTCTAACAACCTTTCAAAAGTTTACAATTTTGGCGCCAAAATGCTCTTGGATGTGATTAACAACTTTTCGCGCCACCAGTTTCAATTCAAAGTCCCTGAATTTGTTTGGCTTGAATCTGATTCTCTGAGACTTCCTATTCCTGCTGCTCCTGCTGCTCCTTGGGAAAAAAAATATTTTTGATTATACTTACCTTGTCGTGTATATTTGATAGGAAATAATATTTTGCCCAAAATTAGGGGTGTGCATCGGTCGGTTAATCCTTGATTTTTTAACCGAACCGAAATTTTTCGGTAAGTAAATATGTAACCGATTTAACCATATTATGACACATAACCATTACCAATTTAACCATTATATTTCGGTCGATTTTAGTTAATTCGGTTATTAACCAGTCCAACAAATATAAATTCATCAACTCAATAATCAACAAAACAATTTAACACAAATATAAATTCATATTCATCAAATTTAATATTTAACTCAATATTATGAAATTTTGGGTTTCTTAATAGCCAATAATTTAATAATTTTCGGTTTTAACAATTTATCTAACAATCGGTCTATGAAATTTTATTATTTACTTATTTAGGATTTTGAAGCATATATATATTTCAATTAATCGGTTGGTTCAGTTATACGAATCTCATAACCGTAACCGAACCGAATAACCGAAAAAGTTAAAAATTTTAAGCGTAAAAACCGATTTAATCACAATAACCGAACCGTTTTTTAAAAAAATGGGTCGAAACGGTTCAGTTAATCGGTTAAAACCGATTAATGCACACCCCTACCCAAAATGCAAAACACATCGTTCACACTTTGTCTGTTCATTCGGATAAAGTAGCACAACTCTTATTTAATACAAATAAAAATAATGGAATAACTGATGATGGCCAGACACGACGTTAGGAGTTAATAGAGGCTCATCCTTTACTTCTTCCCATCAAAACTAGTCATGATTAATTACATATAAATATAACATGAATATCTGTTCAGTCCACGGAGCAAGTGGCTTTACATTTCTCTGTATTTTTTTAACGATTTTATTACCGCAAGCAAGCGTACATATATCGCTCAAGTAATATAGTGACTAAAAGTCGGATATTTTACCCATGGAGACTTATTATTTATCCTATTAATACTAAAACTAAACTACTTAACTAAAACTAAACAAATGGTTGAGAGAAAGATTAAACTAATTTAATTAATTGAAAAGTAACTAAAAAATAAATAAACAACTTTTGGGAGAAGACCTTATATGATAGAAAAATATAAAGTTGTAACTTTACATAAGTACGCAAACAATGAGTTCATGTACTTTTCATTCAATTTGATTGTTATTATGGATTATTAACCTTGTTGATGGTGTTTTTAGGCACTATGGTATTTAAGACAGCAACAGGGGCAAAAGGGTAATTTTCTCCTTGGTCAAAGATCATTAATACCGACCCGACCACATGAGTGAGTGGCCGAGAACTTTATGATCCGATAACCGACCACTTTGGTTCGGATGACCGAGCACTATCAGATCGGTAGCAGCATTCTCAGCACAAATGACCATCATGACCGACCACATGAAGACCGAGCATAGGGCAAGACATGATCGGGAAAATAAGGCATTCTATCCATATGAGATAAGATAATAAGTTATCCTACTTTCATGGGGTAAACTAGTAAGTCAATGTCCTAGTATGATAAAGGAAGTAAATGTAGTTTTTGACTAGGAATCCTTATGGAAAAAGGGAATAGTTTTTGCTAGGAATCCTTATGGGAAAAGGGAACAGTTTTGACTAGGAATCCTTAGGAAATGAAATTGTTTTAACTAGGAAATTCTTGTACAAATAGGAATATGATTTCTTCACCATTATAAATAGGAGGGTAGAGTGAAGAGAAGGGAGAACAAAAAAGAGAGAATAAGAGAACAAGTTGAGAGCAATTAGAGTAAGATCAGAATCCAAGCTTTAACTTGTAAAACACAAAGAACGGTCTGAGAAGCGCATTTTGAATAATAAAAGTATCATCTTGTTTGTGCCCGTGGACGTAGGTCGGATCAAAATCCACCGAACCACGTTAAATCACCTTGTCTGATTGGTGTATTTTCTTGTTTTCCGCTAAATTTGCCTTTGGTCCCCATAACCAAACAAATTCACAGTTGGAGGAGGATTTCCTCGGGAGTGATATTCCAATATTACCCTGAGACCAAAATCCACCGTCAACAGTTGGCGCCGTCTGTGGGGAACTTCACAAAAAGCAGTTCACGTGATAAGACAAATGGCGGAGGACGGAAATCACCAACCAGGAGGTCCGGCAATAGACTGGGTGAAAAGAATGGAAGATGGGATGAGTCTATGATGGATCGACTAGAAAGAATGGAAGGAGCAAACAACGAAAAACTGAAACCGAGCCGGACAGAGGAGAGAGAGGGAAAAGAGTAGTAGATGTAAGTGAAGACGAGGGACCCAGAAAGAGAGGCCCCTATGTGATAAGATCTGCGGTGGTAGGAAGATCAGAAGACACATGGGAAGAAGAAGAGGAGGAACAATCACCCGACCCTCCTCCGACAGTTTTTACAACTCCAAGAGGGAGGATAGAAAGTATAACGAAGACGTACAGGAGACCTCTGAGTTTAAAGAACGCCACGCCCGGGGCGACAGGCGAACAAAAGAACACAGGAGGCGGCACGGGGGCACAACCCGTGAAATAAAATCTTGGTTGAGAAAAGAGATGACCAGATGGGAGAAAGCCTGAAGATCGGAGCGGGAGACACCCGAGGCGAGGAAGAGGGGTCTCCCCTTACGGAAGAGATAAAGTCAGCACAGTTCCCGAAGCGATTCAACATGCCGACCATGGCACCATACAAAGGCCACTCCGACCCAAAATCCCACATCGAAAACTTTGTCCTCCTGATGGAAGTACAGGGAGTAACGGGCGACGCCATATGCAAAGTTTTCCCCCTAACTCTGGCCGGACCGGCCATCCTATGGTACAGAAGCCTAGCCCCAAGGAGCATCAGCAACTTCGCACAACTGAGGAAGTCATTCATACGACACTTCAAAGGGGCATGCGTCCCAAAGAAAATGGTGGGAGAATTGAGACTGATGAAGCATGGGGATGATGAGCCCCTGAGGAATTTTATTGAAAGGTACCACAATTTGGTGCTCGAGGTCGGAGTGTACGAGTCATCGGAAGCACTAGAAAGTCTCAAGGGAGGTCTGAAGGTCGGGAAGTTGTGGACTCACCTGAGGATCCAAGACACCCCGGACTACGCCACCGCTCTGGAGGTGGCCCGAAAATTCGTTTTGTTGGAGAACGAAGAGAAAGCATCCCGGAAAGGGAACACCATCAAAGAAAGAACCGCAAGGGAGGGTGCCCCCGCCGGACAGAAAGAGAATCCAGAAGACCACCCCCAAAGCACAAAGAATTCAAACCACTGCACCGGGACAATCAAGAGAGGAGGGCGCCGACCCAAGTGAACCATGTAGTAAGGGAAGATGCATACATTCCCCTGAAGAAACCATTGGGACAAATCGTCATGGAGATCCAGGGGAAAGGCCTCTTGGTAGAACCCGACCAAGGAGATTCCCTACGGACAAAAGGAACCTAAAAGCTTATTGTGTGCACCACAACTCCAAAGGACATCCAACAGACGGATGCAAAGATCTGCGAGAACAAATGGAAGATCTAGCACGGAATGGGTACCTAAACAAATACATTGACCACGAGGTCATGACCGCCAGACAAAGAGCACGCGGTCGTCAAATAAATATCATCACAGGAGGAAGAACGCTGGCCGGAAACTCTAACCGGTCAAGGAAAGATTACAACAGAACCCGAGGACCGGATATCTTAGAAACAGAACAGGGCAAAGGGCTACCGAGAGGCCGTCAGTACCAATAATGTTCACCGAGGAGGATACCCGAGGAGTAAGTTTCCCTCATGACGATGCATTGATAATCAAGGCAGTCATCAGCGGGTCAGAAGTAGACAGAATCCTAGTGGACCCCGGGAGCGCAGTGGATATATTTCCAGAGAAGCGCTGGACAACCTAGGGGTAGAATATGCAACCCTTACCAACGATAGCAGCACCCCCTTATACGGTTTCGGAGGAGCAACCGTTATCCCACTGGGAAGAATACAGTTGGCAATAACTTTCGGGACACATCCCCGGACCCGGACGATCATGACAGACTTCACTGTGGTAGACTGCATGAGCAGTTACCAGGCCATCGTCGGACGACCCTTCATGATGAAAACGAAAGCTGCGATGTCCTGCTACCACCTAAAACTGAAATTCCCCACCCAGGAAGGGATTGGAATTGTGGGCGGAAGCCAGAAAACAGCTCGCAGCTGCTTCGCAACTCTCTCACGAGAAACTCTATGCATCGCAGAAGACAGTCGAAAACGACAAAGGAACCAGGGAGAAGAAGAAGAAGACAGAGGCCCAGGCGTTTGGCCGAACAAAAGTGCTCGACTCACAACAGCCGAGGAAACCGAGGAGAGAGAACTTTACGGAACAGGCCCCGAGATTACAAAATGGGCGGTCGGTATCAAACAATGCCCACCAATGAACCAAATATAAAGTTTTTTCTCAAAGTATTACGCAGAAGAACTGTAAGGAGGACAGTATGTCCCCAAATATGAATAAAACATTTTTTATCCGTTTTCTAAAAAAAAAAAAAAAAAAAAAACAAAATTGAAAGACATATTCAAAGACAGGGGACATACTCAAACGCCCACTACATAAAGACAGTCGGGCGCCAAGGCCCCTTGAACCATCAGCTCGAGACTGGATCTTATTCCGCCGGGGTCGTTCAGCTCGGGGTCGGGCACGTCCCACCAAGTCAGCCCTTCGGACTGGGGACGTAACATTCCCCCAGGTCCAAGTGCCTTTCTCAGCTCGGGGTCGGGTATATCCCACCGAGTCAGCCCTTCGGACTGGAGACGTAACATTCCCCCAGATCCAAGTGCCTTTTTCTACTCGGGGTCAGGTATATCCCACCGAGTCAGCCCTTCGGACTGGGGACCTAACATTCCCCCAGGTCCAAGTGCCTTTTTCAGCTCGGGGTCGGGCTATGTCCCACCGAGGCATGCTCATTTGGACTGGGGAGGTAACATTCCCCCAGAGCCAAGTGTTTCATTCAGCTCGGGGTCCCCAGGGACATACTCGATGCATAGGATCCGTAAGAAGCATAGCACGGGGAGGGATGATACCCCTGTGACGATTGCTTGCTCCAGTGTTACCGAACACTCTCTGATCCTCACTTACCCGATGTAATGGATCCGTGGGAAAGCATAGCACGGGGGATAGTGATGCCCCCGTGACGATTGCTAGCTCCAGTGATGCCGGGCCTAAGGAGGAATGTGCCCTTAGTATCCCGGACACTCTTTGATCCATTCATCACCTCGGATCCGCGAGAGATGCAGCACGGGGATGAGTGGTGCCCCTGTAGCGTGTGCCTACTCCAGCGTGGAAAGGAGGAGCCCTCATATGATACACAGGCTCCCCAGTGAACCGACGTGTAGAGGATGTGCCCTTACCAATCAAACGCTCTATTTGATCCGAATCCTGGTTCGCCGGGACACTGAATT
Organism: Zanthoxylum bungeanum; assembly: GCA_019454045.1. NCBI lineage: Eukaryota > Viridiplantae > Streptophyta > Magnoliopsida > Sapindales > Rutaceae > Zanthoxylum > Zanthoxylum bungeanum. Next base: position 477,124 of record SKCR01007818.1, on the reverse strand, counting down.
GAAAGATTCAGAATTGTGTTTTGGAGGCCTCAGGCAGGACGCTGTTTTGAGGCATCCGTGCTGTTGTTTACATTTGTAAAAAGTTTTCTTTTGGGACAAGTGCCGAGTCACCCCCCACCTTTTTGGTCTTGTTTTTCAAAGTTTTGATTTTGTTTTTGCTGGTCTGGCAAGGGGACGCCCGTGCCAGATTCGGTAGGGCTTCACAAGGTTGATTCAATTCCCTTCTGAGCAAGTCCCAAAGATTACCTGGCACAGGGCTGGATTCGTTCCGCCGAGGCCACTTGTTTATTCAGCTCGGGGCTGGATTCGTTCCGCCGATGCCACTTGTTTATTCGGCTCGGGGCTGGATTCGTTCCGCCGAGGCCACTTGTTTATTCAGCTCGGGGCTGGATTCGTTCCGCCGATGCCACTGTTTATTCAGCTCGGGGCTGGATTCGTTCCGCCGATGCCACTTGTTTATTCGGCTCGGGGCTGGCTGGATTCGTTCCGCCGAGGCCACTTGTTTATTCAGCTCGGGGCGGGATTCGTTCCGCCGATGCCACTTGTTTATTCAGCTCGGGGCTGGATTCGTTCCGCCGAGGTCACTTGTTTATTCGGCTCGGGGCTGGATTCGTTCCGCCAAGGTCACTTGGTTTCTCTCAGCTCGGGGTCGGGTTACGTCCCACCGAGTCCGTCCCTTTTGTCTGGGGACGACGTAATATTCCCCCAGGGCCAAGCGTTCATCTCAGCTCGGGGTCGGGTCGTGTCCCACCGAGTCCGTCCTTTTGGTCTGGGGACGTAATATTCCCCCAGGGCCAAGCGTTCATCTCAGCTCGGGGTCGGGTCGTGTCCCACCGAGTCCGCCCTTTTGGTCTGGGGACGTAATATTCCCCCAGGGCCAAGCGTTCATCTCAGCTCGGGGTCGGGTCGTGTCCCACCGAGTCCGTCCTTTTGGTATGGGGACGTAATATTCCCCCGGGCCAAGCGTTCATCTCAGCTCGGGGTCGGGTCGTGTCCCACCGAGTCCGTCCTTTTGGTCTGGGGACGTAACATTTTCCCCGGAGCCAAGTGTTCATTTCAGCTCGGGGTCGGGTTACGTCCCACCGAGTCGGCCGTCGTCAGCATAAGGGCAAAGCATTGTCTCTACGGGTAGATATCGGGATCCTCGTTGACTGAGCACATGAGGGTGGCATGAAGGACCAGATTTGCAGCCAAGACATTTTTCTTTGCGATTCCTGGAGTGACCACCGACGGATTCATCGGCACACCATCTTTTTTATAGTTCCCGGCATCAACTCGCAAACTCGTTGTTACCGAGAACTAGGGGACAGATGTTGATGGTGTTTTTAGGCACTATGGTATTTAAGACAGCAACAGGGGCAAAAGGGTAATTTTCTCATTGGTCAAAGATCATTAATACCGACCCGACCACATGAGTGAGTGGCCGAGAACTTTATGATCCGATAACCGACCACTTTGGTTCAGATGACCGAGCACTATCAGATCGGTAGCAGCATTCTCAGCACAAATGACCATCATGACCGACCACATGAAGACCGAGCATAGGGCAAGACATGATCGGGAAAATAAGGCATTCTATCCATATGAGATAAGATAATAAGTTATCCTACTTTCATGGGGTAAACTAGTAAGTCAATGTCCTAGTATGATAAAGGAAGTAAATGTAGTTTTTGACTAGGAATCCTTATGGAAAAAGGGAATAGTTTTTGGCTAGGAATCCTTATGGAAAAAGGGAACAGTTTTGACTAGGAATCCTTATGGGAAATGAAATTGTTTTAACTAGGAAATTCTTGTACAAATAGGAATATGATTTCTTCACCATTATAAATAGGAGGGTAGAGTGAAGAGAAGGGGAGAACAAAAAAGAGAGAATAAGAGGAACAAGTTGAGAGCAATGTAGAGTTAAGATCAGAATCACCAAGCTTTAACTTGTAAAACACAAAGAACGGTCTGAGAAGCGCATTTTGAATAATAAAAGTATCGTCTTGTTTGTGCCCGTGGACGTAGGTCGGATCAAAACCCACCGAACCACGTTAAATCACCTTGTCTGATTGGTGTATTTTCTTGTTTTCCGCTAAATTTGCCTTTGGTCCCCATAACCAAACAAATTCACAGTTGGAGGAGGATTTCCTCGGGAGTGATATTCCAATATTACCCTGAGACCAAAATCCACCGTCAACAAACCTAAAACGTTATATATATATATATATATATATATATATCCAGATTAAGCAAATTAACTATATTTCTATGTTAATTAACTTAAATCAAACTCATTAATATCAGTAACTAATATTGGCTACGCATGTCTTGTAAGTATATATCTATTCAATACGGAAATCTATCCAAAGAATTAGATCATGCACTATTATTCTCACAACTAACCCAAATTTCCTCTGTCGAATTCCTAATGATTTAGCACAACTATTCTATTGTTGGCCAGATAATAAACATGCATTCAAACACAGAGAATAATAAATAATTCAGTAACACTAACAACCACAATAGAACAAAAATGTGCAAATCAATTAATTAAACATGAGCTTGGATCTATTACAATCATAGATTTATGAGTGCTCACATTTTCGGGTCAATCCGTGACCCAACTCGACCCGCTCGAGTTTCAAAAGAATAATGCATTTTGGGTCACAAGTTTGACAATCAAACCCGATTCGATACAATAGATTTTAAATATTTTTCTAAAATTTTATTATTTTTAGACTGAAAAATTTGAAACCCTTTCGATTAAGGTGATTAAAACACGCAGAAGTGCATCATATCTTGAAGATTTAAGGCATCGTTTGATATAGAGTATTAATTAAGAGTATGAGCTACCTTATAAGTATTGCACTAGGAGTATAAACTAGCTTATAAAATCATCAAACTCTATATCAAACAGTACAATATTCGTAATTTAAGTAAGAACAAAGAGTATTGATTGAAAGTATAAATTAGTTTATGAGATTCTTGTTCAAAGAGATTTTGCTCCACCGCCGAACCATTCATTTCGTCGCCAACGGAGAATGGCAAGTCAGCTTACTGCGAGCAAGGCTGCAATGGCAACAATTTTTTCGATTATTCCAATTATAGTCAGCTATTAGCTTAACATCTGGTAAAGCTTACCCTGGTAATGTTTTTCTTCCTCTCCCTCTATGTATTTCTTTTTTTCCTCATTTTCTCATCTGTTAAGTTTTGTCGCAAATTCGTCAATCCAATTAATCAAGAATGCACGATTTTTACCGTGGTTCGCCGGAAAAATTCCCGACTACATCCACGTTGAACTCCGGAATAGGGAGCTCGCTGCACTAATCAATTTCAAGATTACACACGGAATCTTGAATCCGTTTACAAATTGTAATTCCCCAAATCTCACAAAGAACCCTAATCTCTAAAAGTGACAATCTCTCAAATTCCAATTGAAGACTACACTAACTTGGACTTAGGGAATAAGCTTAACACTTAGCCAATTATTAAGGGAATACAAATAATGAAAACTCTCTTCTAAATCTCAACCTAAGTGGCCTTTATATATGATGAGCAAATACATGTAATTGGGACAACGGCAAGGATTGCGCCACGTGTCCCTCATCCAACGGATGACAATGGCTTCACATTTTACAATCTCCACCTTGAAGCCCAAAAACATTTCTCACTCCCAATCATACACAAAGACACACTAAGGCCAAGACAGCACATCAAACTCACCTACTCACATCACCGCTCATGTCGGCTGCAAGGTCAGCCAACCCCCACCTGCAACAGCTTCATGCAGTGAAAGAGTTTGGTAGCAGCCTCAATCTTTGTCCCCATGTCCGATGGGTTATCTTCTGTTGGAACCTTCTTAATCTCAATCTTACCACTTGAGATAATTTCCCGAACAAGATGATACTCTGCTTCGGTAGTTGACTTTCTTGGGTCCCTGTCACCTGCAAAATCAGAATCAACATACCCTACCAAGTCTAAAGCGTTAGATTTGTTAAAACATACGCCATAATCAATAATAGTATTCAAGTATCTTAACAACCATTGTAAAGCACCCCAGTGTGCTCCACCTGGATTAGACATAAACCTACTCAACAAAGATACAGCATATGACAAGTCAGGTCTAGTACTAATCATGGTATACATCACAGGACCTATAGCATTAGCATAAGACACATTTTCCATTTTAATCACATCAGGTCTAGTACTAAGAGAAGACATTTCCTCTCCTATAGCCGCTTCCCATTCAAGTTTATGGGTAGACTTTAATGCATCTCCTAAGCTAGCAGACTCAACCCCATTAATTTCATGACTTGCTATTAACGCACAGAAATACAAATCATTAGTTGAGTAATCATACCTGGTAGGAGGCCTTACCTGCCTCATACTCCTGTCTCTTGCTAGCTGGTAGTTGGCCAATGTGTCTTGAGGTGTTTCATCATGCTGCTCAGTATGATCCACTTGATCTACTGTGTCCTCTTCAATTTGTTCTTGTATATCTGCTACTTCATTTCTGTTTTCCTCCTGGTTATTTCTCCTAGGCTGGGTGTCCTCAGATGTCTCCGTGCCTGACATGTCACCAACTTGCTCAGCGGTCCTTGACGTCCCTGGCTCCACCTGCATCTGAGCTCCACCTGCAAAATCAAAATCTGCTAGATCCTTTTCTAAGGCACCTGCATTGTTGTTAGTAGATTTACAAGGAAAACAAATTTCATTGAATATAACATCCCGACTAACTATGACTTTGACTCCAGGTGATTCCCTTTCCCATAACCTATACCCTTTTGTCCCTTCTTGATATCCTAGGAAAACACACTTGATTGACCTCGGTTCAAGTTTACCTACGGACTGGTGAGCACAGGCTTCACAGCCAAATACTCTAAGGTGTGCAAGCTTATGAGCTCTACCAGACCAGATTTCCTCTGGTGTCTTAAACTGAACTGAACTGTTAGGGCTAAGGTTAATCAAATGAGTAGCAGTGTTGAGGGCTTCACCCCAAAAGGCCCTCGGAAGTTCGGAAGAAAATAAAAGACATCTGATCTTTTATAATAAGGTTCTATTCATTCTTTCCGCAACTCCATTCTGTTGAGGGGTGTTTCTAACAGTTCTATGTCTTAGGATACCCTCACTAGTACAGTATTGGTCAAACTCAGTATTACAAAATTCTAAGCCATTATCTGTTCTCAAGACCTTTACTTTGTTACTAGTTTGATTTTCTACCAATACTTTCCATTCTTTAAATTTAGTCAAAGTTTCATCCTTTGATTTTAGTAAGAATGTCCATACCTTCCTACTGTAATCATCAACAATAGAGAGGAATATTTCTTACCCCCATGTGTGTGGACCTTTGCTGGTCCCCACAAGTCACAATGAAGATACTCCAGACTCGCCTTTGACAAGTGAACTCCAGTTGGGAAGCTCTGTCTGTGATGTTTGCCCAACACACAGATCTCACAAAACTCAAGTGGCTTCAACTGGTCCTTTCCAAATTGTCCCTGCTTGCTGAGTACCTGCATTCATTTCTGGCCTATATGGTCAAGTCTCAAGTGCCATATATTAGTCATATCAACATTAGAAATTAAAGCAGAAATGGGTTTATCCGAGAATACATGTTGGCCATTTAGAACATACAATCCATTTCTCTTAATACCAGTTAGGATTAGTTTATTACCCTTAGATATGTGCATGTTTCCTTTATGTGCTTTATATGTGAAACCTAATTCATCTAGTGTTCCTAGTGATATCAGGTTCCGTTTCAAGTCAGGTACATATCTAACGTCAGTAAGAATCCTAACTTTACCATCATGAAGTTTAAGAGTTATGTCTCCAACCCCCTGTATCCTACATGTATTGTCATTACCCATATACACAGTCCCTTGGTCAGAATTTCTAAAGTTGACAAACCAGTCTCTATACGGACTCATGTGAAAGGAACACCCGGAGTCCAGAATCCATTCTCTACTAATGTGATTTTTACACACAGTCAATGCCTCAGATAGGCACATCGACTCCTTTTCGGCAGCCACAGTGGCACTGCCTTCATTTTCCTGTTCCCTCAGGAACTTATAACAATTACTTTTAAGGTGTCCCATTTTTCCACAATGATAGCACTTCTTGTCACTATCTTTATTTTTAACCTGTTTGTTCTTTTTCTTGCCTTTAGGTTCTTGGTTACTAGTCTGATGATTATTAGGACCATTATATTTCCTTTCATTTTTACCTTTCACGAATAAGTTCGCTCATCCTCTCCTACTGGTTCTAAGTTCTAGCTCTCTAGCCCTTATACCAGATATCACCAAGTCTAGCCTAGGTACAACTCCTGTGTACTGTAGAGAATTCTTAACGACACTATATTCTTCAGGTAATGCATTTAAAAGTATCATAGCTTCGCTAGAGTCTCCTAGGGCTTGGTCAGTTCCTTTAAGGATTTGAGTCATTTTCGTGAATTCATCCAAATTATCATCAATCGACTTACTAGTATCCATCTTGTAATTAAACAGATTTCCTTTTAAGAACACTAAATTTGGTGCAGAAATAACAGAGTATAAAGATTCGAGTTTACCCCAGAGTTGAATGGCAGTGTCCATTCCGTCAACCTTTCTGATGACCGAATCTCCAAGGTGAAGGAAAATCAGGTTGTAAGCCTCTTACAGGATTTCCTCCTTCGTTTCCTTTTCCATCTTTGGCCACTTTTCTGGATCCGGTTCCAGTGCCAAAGCCACTTTATGGTGGGAAAGCAAAACTTTCATTTTCTTCTTCCATGTGGTGAAATCCCCTTTTCCGTCAAAGATTCCGATGTCGAGTCTCATGGTCGACATTTCTATTTTCTTTTACAGTAATCACCCGATGACAATTCCGCAATCACACTCGGCAATTACTCCCCACACACCCTTAGGCAAATCACACCCAATTTACCCTAACACAGTCAGCAAGATACACCACCAACCTGCCTAATCTTAATTCGGCAATACACAGCCAAATTGCCTAATCACCCTCGGCAGTTTACTCACCCAAACTACAACTTCCACAGACCTGAATTTCTCAGATTCCAACTTCAATCAAATGACAACAGAGAACACACCCAAATGCCCTAACCACAATCGGCTATTCACAAATCCAAACTGCCAATTCGACAACCTCCAATCTTCCAGATTGGCAACACCCAAACACTGATTTTTGGCGACAAAGTGCCTCAATTTCACAACCAACAGTTGGTTACACAAACCAAAATCAGATCTAAGATTAGCAACTCAATCTCCAATTCGGCAACACTCTCAGTAATTGCTCACCACACACCAAAATCCGACAATCACTCTCGTCAATTTCAATCGGCGATTCCAGACCTTGCGCACAAACCAGAATCCGGCAATCACTCTCAGATCTTGGCTGTTGTATTCTGCGATTTGTCTATGTTCTTGGTCTGGTTGCAGATCAGTTCTTCTTTTGACGATTCTTGTTGCTTCTGCGTCGGTTTTTGGCTGTGATCTTCGTTTTTCAATTTGCTTTCGTCGATGGCTCTGCGCTTTGGGTCTTGATTTTGTATCGTCGGTCTTAGCTCTTTGTCTTCGTCTATGGCTGTGTTAATTTTGAGTCTTCTTGTTTGATTTTCTGGTCGGTCACTACAACTCTGCCCCTCTGAAACTCAAGATTTGTATTGACGCTCCAATTCTTGTTCTTGGCTCTGTTTCTTCAATTTTGCTGACCTTCGATGCTTTCGACTTCTGAGTCTTTGGCAATGGTATGTGGGCTTGTTCTTGATTCTTCAAATCAACAAAGCGGCCCAATTGCAATTCTTGCAATCTTCTTCGTCTGCCGCCGAATTGAGGACCTTTTGTTTTTGGGCTTTAACTTTGATCTTCAATCCTGCAGATCCCCTTCGGCCCACTGGATCTTAATCCAAATGCTCTGATACCAATTGTTAAGTTTTGTCGTAAATTCGTCAATCCAATTAATCAAGAATGCACGATTTTTACCGTGGTTCGCCGGAAAAATTCCCGACTACATCCACGTTGAACTCCGGAATAGGGAGCTCGCTGCACTAATCAATTTCAAGATTACACACGGAATCTTGAATCCGTTTACAAATTGTAATTCCCCAAATCTCACAAAGAACCTTAATCTCTAAAAGTGACAATCTCTCAAATTCCAATTGAAGACTACACTAACTTGGACTTATGGAATAAGCTTAACACTTAGCCAATTATTAAGGGAATACAAATAATGAAAACTCTCTTCTAAATCTCAACCTAAGTGGCCTTTATATATGATGAGCAAATACATGTAATTGGGACAACGGCAAGGATTGCGCCACGTGTCCCTCATCCAACGGATGACAATGGCTTCACATTTTACATCATCAATGCATCCTCTTTTCAGCTCTCCCTCTTCCTCTCATCCCCATCACTTCTTCCCTCTTTCTGTAATTTTTTTTCTCTCTCAATTTTCTCCATTTATTCGTTTGTTTTTTCGTTTGTTTTTTTTAATCTAGATCTTCATGGATATATGACTCCACCCATTTATGGTGGTAGATTTTCAACTTTGTGTTGGACTTTTATTTATGTTTTGCAGAAATAAAATCATATTTTCATCAGCTGATAGAAGATCTTTGTGAGAAAGATATTAAATCTAACTTTAGAAATGAAGACTGAGATTTACAAACTTATTATAGATCTAATTATTTTTTTTGTAATAAATTGTATACGTGCTGTTGTAAAAGTTTATGTTCTATATATTGCGTATTTTTTGTAACTGTTACAGACTCCGTATTCACCAACACTATCAGAGGTGGGACATTCAAGCATGTCCGTAAAATCCTCCAGTTCTTTCAGAAGATTTCAGTGTGAATATGACTTCCGATTTGAATAGGTTTGAGGGATGTGCGTTATGTGGTTTTAAATTGTTAGATTTTGTTTTAATTAATTTCGAGTCTTAAGATTTTTCTAAATTTATAATCGAGTCGAAATGACCGTTTATTTATATCTTTATGATGTTTTATTAATGAAATCTTTCATTATCCTTCAAAAAAAGCCATAGATTCGAATTCAGGTGATGCATTTCTTGTAAAAGCCTAAGCAACCAACGATTTTACTTATTCCATTTGTTGTCTTCATGCGTGCAGTATGCATGCCAGCCATGCAAAGTCCAAGCTCAAAACGTGTGTGTGCATGAAACAACTTGCATGACAGCAAGCTTGCACAAAAGAGACGCGTGAAGCTGGAAACGAGTTGGCCAAACCGTGCGACACTGTGGCGCACAGTTTTGGCATTATAAAAATGGCCATAAACCATTAGTTTCAGTATCCCATAAGTGTGAGATCAGAGAATATAGAGTAAAGTGACGTGAGAGCTTTTTGTAAAGCTTAAGTTAGAAGCTTTGTAATTATTTTGTTGTGGTGTAATAAAAGAAGAGTTTTCTCTCATTTCATCTAAGCTCAGATCAGGTGGTTTGGCGGCAGAGTTTTCAATAAAAAAAAAATATTTAAAATAAATAAGTAAATTCGGAAAGATGTGGTTGTAAATCATCAAGAGATGATTCGCTGTTTCGTTTATAAACTCAATATACTCCAGTAGTAATTGTGCTGCCTCTTCATTTGGTGTATTTTTTTAATTTTTTTTTTCATAATTATTTTTCAGAAGGCATGTATAAAACAGATTTATAAGTGTTAAGTCGAGAAAAATGAGAATAAATAATATTGTTATATGTTAAGTGAATTCGGAAAAGACATAAGTGGAAAAGAATATAAATCATAAACAGAGAATTAAATTTTTCTGAAAAATTTAATACGTTAAGGATTTGAATATAGCACAATAATTTTCGGAAAATGAATTTAATAAATAAAAATTAGACACTTTGTAATAAAAAATGGAAAAAAAAAATCTTTGTGATTAAGATGTTTTAAATTTTCTCTCATCATTATTTTCATGATTAATTAATTTTAAAATACAATTATAAATTATCCTTATAAATGTATGTAATTAAGACACGTGTCCACGCTCTATCTTTTTCTCAAGTTTCCAGGACCAGGAGAGATACTGCAATGGCGGACAAACCAAGCAAGGCAGTGGTGTTATACGGCGACGGATTGGCTCGTTTCGTAGAACCATCACACACCCATCTTCACTCTCTTGCATCTAAAGCTGCTTGTGGCTTTTTGAGCCTCCCTAATTCCCCTCCCTCAGGTTTGCTTAATTGCTTCTCCTTTTTATTTTTCTACAATTAAATCACCATTGTATTAAAAAAAATGAACCCACACCCAAATTCCACAGCCTTTGAAATTTTACAGCTACAATGAAAGAATCATTTTTGGAATTTTTTGTATCATTGAAATTGCACGTGGGAATTAGGATCATTGTTTGGGTTTCGCTTAGTGGGAAATAACTTAGGACTTGGTTGTCAGATTCTGAATTCGAGTAAGAGTTGGACAGCGGGGAGTTTTACCGCTTAAGTTCCGGGTGGTTTGGCAGCGAGTTTTCAAAAAAAAAAATTAGGATAAGTTTTGTTTGAACACATTAAGTGTAATATTTGCTAGCTAATGTTTGTATGCAGTTTATGGAATTGAAGTATGTATGTTATTGTAATTAGAGTTGTCTCACTCAACTAATTCGTAATCATATTCAATTTTCACAAGTTGTAATTCAGTCAAATCAAAGCAGCATGGAACTCTCATTTTTTTCTTTATACGGCTACTTTTATTCGTATTTTGGAATTCCTTACAGCTGAATATTTGTTGTTACATCTGTGATTGTTCGGTTTACTTGGATTAAGTTTGCAGAAAGCGAGGATGAGCGAATTGTGAGAGAGTTTGCTGTACTGATTGATGCACATCAAGATTATCTGATTCGGGTAAGGATCGCGTACTTTTGAAGGTAGGAAAACTTAAGTTTTGTAGCAATGTAAATTTGGTGGTTCTCATTTTGGCTTTGTCAGTGGGGCAAACATACTTCTGAACTAGAATGCCAGAAGAAGTCGCCATTTCAAACTGTATCTGATAGGTATCATTGCTATGACAATACTAACGCTGAATAAGAATCGTATGTTAGAGTGTGTAAGATACTTTATTTATCGCACTACAGGTTTATGGGATTGAAAGCTGCTTTAATCAAAAACGACACAAGGTTGAAATCATTTGGTGAAAAACTTGGCAATTTGATTTAGTATTTGTGCACACCGGAGCTGGCGAAAACATGAACGGTGACAGAGACAAGGCTGTTGCCCATGATATGGAATATATTAACTCTTTGGTTGGTGTTATATCACAAACAGCTGAACCTGGAATTGATGTTGGTTTACGTTTGCACTTGTCTGTTGTGATGAGCTATGGACATGTTTCAGAGGCTGATAATTCCGATCTGTCAGTTTCGATTTCTAAGGATGAGAAAAATTCTGATCTTTCAGTGCTCTTCCCTCGTCAAAGTTACACCATGAAAGGAGAGCGACCACGGAATGATGTTAGGTAGGAAAAAACTTTGTTGATTCTTGCATTATGTTTACAGTTTCTTATGTTAAGCTAACTTCTTATCAACAGGCAACACTGCCCAATGTTAATCTGTCAATGGCAGTATGCTGTCACCCGCAAAGATATGGCAGAGGCATTTTCTTTTAAAGATTTTAAAGAGGTACAGATTGAATTGTTGGATTTTATATTGAGCTTCCCTAAAACAAAATTACGTTTGATCTAGTCCTGTTTTGAAATCACATTTTATATAGTTCATTTTGATTCGAGTTCCCACATACCGTGATGTGAATTCAGTTTGCACACGATGCCTTCACATTTTATAGGACTCAGGACCTCACCTTAAGGTCTTAGGTTCGAATCCAGAGAGTGCGTTTCTTGTAAGAGCCTGGGATAGCCGTAGTTTTTACCTGCTCCGCTTAACATGATAATAATCTTCGGAACATGTCATTATGGTTCTCTATTTGAATACCATACAGGCATACATAAATTCCTCGAGGCTTCTGATGTGTTAGTTTTGTGGTTTATCTGTGTTTAGAGCATCATTATTATGTGTTTTCGTTTCCATTGCAGCATGGTGGCAATCTCACAATACCAGCTGATAGATTTCTGCACGAAGTAGCTTTTAAGCTTTGGAAGGCTCCAAAGTATGGAGCATAAAATGGATCTTTTCCTGAAATGAAATGTTGCTCAGATTTTGTGTATTAGAGAAAAGATAAGCCCGGGATTATGCAGTCCTGGATGTTAGTAGGTACAATTCTCCATAATAGAGATGGCAATCGGTCAGGTTGAGTCAGAATTTATCAATTCCGGTCTCATTCCGATTATGGATTCGGGATAAAAACCATCATGATTCTGTATTGGTTTTTAATTTGAGACGAAAAATTCTACCAAGTCTGGGACAAGATTCGGAACGTAAAATCATCTCGAATCCAGTACCAAATAGTACGGGATATCGAATTTTGTCATCTCTACTCAGTACTTGAATGCGATATCATATGCAGTCTCAATGCTAACTAGAATCAAGACACAAGCAGTTACTATCAACAGTAAAAGTGAAATCTAGTGAATTTTAAATTGTTCGGTTTTCTTTCTTAAAACTTCTTCATTTAGTTCAGTCGATTCAGCTTTTATATCATGTATGTATTATAAAATCTCTTGTATAAGAAACACAAAACTGTACCAACCCATGCTTCTAGAAAACAAAAACTTTGAAACAGAATCAGAGCAGCCTCACAGGTCTCCAATCCATTGATCCACCGTAGTTGCATGTAAATATGAAATTATGAACTCAGTTTGTGCCGAGCGTTGGATCAAATTAAGATTTATGTGGGATTCATATTAAATAAATTGTTTTGTTTTGTTTTGTTTTGTTTTGTTTTGTATTAATTTTGGAATTAAATAATTGCACTTGTGGTGTCTGATATTTGGAAGAAGATGATTGAAGAGAGGTTGGTTCAAGTTGTGTGGGTTTTGGTCAAGGCTAAAAGACTAGCTGTTGGTGTTATTGGCTAGTTGCTCAATTAATTCACATGCTCAATTTAGTAATGTTTCTCATGGGCCCTTCTGGGTTAATAATTACTTGAACCAAATTGAATCACAATCATTTCACATAACAAATTCAACCTTCAGGAGGAAACATACAAAATGCAGACAATTTTTTTTTTTTTTTCCTTTTTGTTCTTTTTTCCACCACAACCTCCATAGATATGTTTACAATTCAGGATTTGGGAATTGCTTACCACAAAAAAAAAATAAAAAAAAATTCATTATTTTTCTCCTCCTTTTTTCTTTTTCCTTTTTGAAACTTTTACATTTAGAGTGATATTATTACCTAATTATCCTAGGAATTTCACCGTGTCTGTGAATGGGTTTGTGCTGAGCCCCCACTTTGAATGAGCCAACACTATTCCCATTCCCCAGTAGTACTCTCCTAACTTTCTTCATTTCAAATCGAAAAACTTGTAGCTGCTGCTCTGGCTTTTTACAGTTATGGTAACTCTGAGAATTCACATGTGGAGTTCGATTTATCTACAAGCAGACGGTGAAGGCATCGGAGACGAGACATTAACTGTGCAAAAGATGGCCGTAAATTTGGCTCCCTGCAAAGGAGAACAAGGAAAACAAACAAAATAAAAAATTATGAAAATGAATTAAATCCAACCCCAAAACAGAATAAGATTTGTCAACTATATCATCATACAAGCTCCACCAGCAAGGTTCTTTTAAAAAAAAAAAAAAACTGCGACATCGAATGCACACGTCCACTATTTTCAATAGAAGAAAGAAGATGGAAAGGATGGATTCTTGAATTTCTTTTCAGATGCTATCAGGATAGAATTCGATATCTAGTATAATATTCATTAAGCTGAATATTTAATGCAAAATATAATTGTACTTTACTATAAAATACCAGCATTCACAAAATCAACTTACGTTTGCCAGCAATCACGTATTATCTGTGCAACTGCTGGATGAACGTCCTCTGGAATTTCGAGACGTCTATTCTGGAACCCAACAGCTCCAACAACCTGCATTGGGTTCAAACCTTTCCAAGGAATATTCAATGAAGCCAACTCCCATAATATCACACCAAAACTATATACATCGCATCTGCAAGCAAGCCAATTTGATTGTTCATTTATCTGGTTCAATTTATCTACTATAAGCAACATACTCTACTGAAGTTCCAATTTATCTACCAAATAAATACAATTGACTCACTTCTCATTAGCTGGTTCATTCCTGAGAACTTCTGGTGCCATCCACTCAGGCTGCAGTCCAACAGAAACTTTTTGTTACCGTATTTGTATGGATAGTGCTTCCTACTGGGTTACTAAAGAAATGGCTAAATGACTCTTAACAAGAGTAGTCATTGGATGGCATTGAACGACTTACCGTGCCTGCAGTAGATTTCGAAGACAGAAAAGTATGGTGCTTCATGCGAGACAACCCAAAATCACAGACCTAGAGAGAAGCAAAAAAGATGTTGGAAGCTATGATAAAGCACAACAGTAATACTTAATAAGAGAGTGTGCATAATCAGGCAAAAAGATTAAATGACAGAATTCGGGCTTAAAATCACCTTTACAACCCAGTTCTTATCAACAAGAAGATTTGGAGACTTTAGATCTCGATGCACAATAGTTGGATGGCTTGTGTGCAAGTAATTCATTCCCTTTGCCTGCAAAGGATAAGGAAGTATCAACTGAGAGGAGGAGGAGGAAAAAAGAGAGTGGAAGAGGCAGGGAGAGGATCTAAACAATCGAGGAACTAAAATGAAAGAACATGTTCCAACTTATACCACATCAAGTGCCATTCGCATTCGCCTTTTCTCATCAAGTTGATGATTGGGACGATGCAGTAACCTATATAAACTCCCCCTGTGCACCAATGGAAAGAGGAGAAAGACAAGATATCGTTAATATACTTGATGAAGAACCATTGTCATTTCGGAAGTTTTTTTTGTGGAGACCTTGACACTGATATCACTTTCAAATGCAGTATTTTTCTCAAACAAACGGGTCAGAAATATATCTCAGGAAGAGTATGTAAAGTATCCATATAAAGCAAATACAATACAAATGCACATAACAGCAAGCACAGTGGTAAAATGCATCTAGAACCATGGTCCGGGTTAGATTTTGATTTCTACTATAGACAAAAGAAACCATTCGCACTTGATGCATGCACACAAGTAAGCAGGGCAAGCTCAAATTGCTTTTTCCTTTTATTTTTTTTTCCCCATTCCTCTGGAATTCATCATCTAAAAGCCATATAAAACAAATATAAGATTTATAATGATCAGTTAATCACTCATACAAAAAGGGGCAAAAGAAAGAGAATACTACTGAAGTACAATGGTATTGAAATGGTGATTGGAAAGCCAGCTTTATAAGTGTGATTGAATAAATAGCACAGTTGTGAACAACACAGAAAACATAGAGAGCTTAATTCACTAACTCTCGAGACATAAGACTAAATGTCGAAGTAAACTAACCTAGGGAGAAACTCCGTCAATATTGAGAAATGAGGGGACCGAGTAACTGCTCCCATAAAAAGAACCACATTAGGATGTCTCAACCTCAACATGATTTCAGCCTGCAGAAAGCAAAGGCGGGAGTTGACTCAAAATTATGATTGTCAATTGTTTAGCTAATAAAAGAACAGAAAACGCAATGCAAGGAGTTGATTTCTGGTACTTACCTCACACTTAAATTGCAACAGCACATCACCAGAAAAATCTTGCTCCAAAAACTTCTTCACAGCAACTTCCTGTCATGCAAAGTGATATTTTAACAACTTCAACAAACAAACAGGAAAGTTGGAAAAACCAATAAAACTATACATATTATAATCTCCATGTAATAGAAAAGTTTAATTTCAAAGATATTGTGAAAGATTGATAGTGTAGTCAAGCAGTCGAAAATTTTTAATATATTTTCCGCAGTTTATAATGACTGCAGTACTATAATTTATGCTCAGGGCGACATTTGGAAATGAAAGAGTGTAAAGACTACTACATAAGAAGTTTAAATAAATAAATAAATAACCTATATAGTATGTTATATGGTAGAAAGATGCGATGTTTTCCAAATTTTTACCAAAAATCATGAGGGATATCATCAAGGAGTTACATGTGATATCATATCGCATGTTGTTGCGACAAGTTTCAAGAGTAAAACTACTAAACAAGAATCAGAAACGACTATTGCGTTGAAAGTATAACTTACAGTGCCATTCCAATCTGCACGGTAAACCTCACCATATGAACCTGAAATAAAACGTCATTCGAGACAATTATTGAGCATCCAGAACATAATTAAGCAAGCACCAACTTTACCAATACATAAAAGTGCACTTTTGTGCACGCACATCCAAACATCCATACTTAATCAAAATATACGGAAGAAGCCTCCAATAATGTACTATGACAGTCAGACTTCCAACTCTTTACCGTGGATCAAGGGAAGCAAAAAATATAAAAAGTTAGCAAGCAAACTAAGCTAGTGTCCATAAATTGAGATTCAACACAGATTCCGACAGTGTAACAGCTTCTCTCTGTAACATATTTAAGGTATGAAGATTCTTGGAGGCATCAAACCTGTTCAAATGGATAGTCAACCATTCCAAATATACATGTATCTGTGTATTACTCCTAAGCCAAAGCCAAAGTATTGACAGCTTCATATAACTGCCATAAGGCCAAGCAGGTTTAGACAGATGGACAGACTGAAAGCAAAAGCAGATTGAACATTAAATCTAATCCATTCCCTTTGCACTTTAAACCCTCCAGATTTCCACTTTATACCTAATTCATTATAATATAAACACACAGCTTTCATTATATTCTAATATTTATGCATTTCAATGAAGAGGTATGAAGTATTGAAGTTATTCAAAAAGTAATAAAACATAAATCTATCCTTATTATAGAAAATGATAGTGTGGTGCCTATATTACAAAATATTAATAATAATAACAATAAATAAATGAGTAAAATAACCCTTACCAATACCAATTCGATCACCAATTTCAAGATCCTCCCAGAGAATTTCCCATTCTGCAACCTCCCCCAACATTGGGTTAATGCTGTGACTCTGACCATTGTAATTCATATGCAGGCCACTATTGATCATTGGCATCGAGTGTACAGAAGGTTCTTTACCCAAATCATTGTAAACCGGTCTTTTATCACTGACCAAGGCATTTCCAGGCTGTCTTTGGGGCAAGGGAGATCCGTGAATTTGTTTCTCACCCGAAGCTCTGGCAACAATTCCAAGAGGGTCAACAAGAACAGTATTTACACCTGTAGCATTATTTGGTATTTGTTCACTAGCACCAGCACCAACAAGAACAAATCCCTTGCTTATAGTATCACAGGACAAAGAAAGATCGTAATTAATGGCATTTGGCTCCAATTTTATGTGCTGTTCAGAAAACCACTCAGTTGGCTGCCTCTGTCTACTCTCATAATTTGAATGACGGTGAACATCATTATCTAAATTCTCCCCATCTGCTAGATGGACTTGTTCAAGCATCTTCTGTTCACCCAGATCCTGTGAATTAATATCCAGAAACAAATCTGGAGGAGGTGATGCACCACTTTCTAATAAAACAGCATGTAGTTTCTGTGCAAATTCAGGGTTTTTTGCTGCACTAATGACATATTTGGAAACATTTTTAACTTTCTTCTTTTGAGCAGATGATGGTTTTTGGGAAGTGCCTGATAAGCCTTCACAGGGGTTGTTTGGTAGTGCTGGGAAAAGCTTCCCAAAGTCTTGCTCAAATTTCTCTGTTTGGTTTTTATCAGCAAGGTTCAAATAATCCTTGTTTGTGATCTTACCTACAAATGAAACCTCCTTTGACCCCGAGCTGCCAAGTTCAGGGATCCTATCCATCATTGGTCGTGAGAGAATAGGAGTTTCAGTTGCTTTGTCATCCTCCAGACAATAACCTACAGAGGTTTCTGTATGATCAGGAAACCCCCTTGCATCTAATCCAAAATTTTGCAGATGGCAGTTGGGTACCTCAGCAGGAACTAGTGTGCCAGGAGCACCCATTAGATCAATAATATATTCACTGCATCAGCACAAAACAATTACATAATCACAGATTATTCACGTTAAATCTTGTATTAGACAAGAATCATAAAGGTGCGTGTAAAACACGGCACATTTACCTTTAGATATTAAAAGCACTATATTAAATATATAAATAAGGGTACAATCCAAAGACTTACTAATAGTGGGCAATTAAAAATACTCATTACAGAAAATACTACAAAAGATTGATGAATTTACATTCATTGAACAGATAATAAATAATGCTTTTAAGGAAAGTATACTTTCCGGTAAATTTGACCTAGCATGGCTGAGGAAATAAATAAAGACGCCAAAGCAAGCAACACTCCCCCTCCCCCTGGTGGGGAGTTGGTGGGAATAGCAATCATCAAGAAATAGGCATAAATCAAACGCATTCATGACTTGAATGTGGAGATTACTACCTTCCATTATCAATTTTGACCAGGTTTACAGCTCCATCATCTGTGCCAGTGTAGTAGCTTCCTTTAACCAACTTACATGGAAGATTGATTCTATCAGCTAGTACCTAGCACCAGGAGAAAATATAATTAACTTCAATCAATATATCCTGAGGACCATAAGCATATTGACAATAAATTAGCTGAAAGAATAGGGGGGCAACACTGAATGCTTTCTCCAATAATTAAGCACTAAAAGCTAACATTGTAAACAAAATAAAAAGAAATCAGGATAACTAAGCCAGGTTAAAAGGTGAATAAATATTGTTTGATTCAGTTTAACTTAAGGATAAAAAGGATTGAAAAAATTACAACCTTGAACAGTAGGGCCCTATGACGTGAAAGTCCAATATCAAGCCACCCAAGCGGAAGAATGTTTGTCTTTAGAGAATTCCTTAACTCGGGACGTCTCAAGGTCCACCTTCTATATATTTCTTCTGCGTCGCCAACTGGACCACCCATTCTCTCAACAACAATGTCTGCAATTTTCTGAATCAAGCCACTCAAAATTGGACCAAGCTCACAGTATCGGCATTCCACTGATATAGAATACGCTCTTTTCTCAAGCTCTTGAAGATTAGGATCAACCAAGCGGTTTACCAAAATCATATCATAATCAAGATTATCTGAAAGTGATATTGCTTGAAGATCGACCAACAAAGGCATCTTCCCTTGCGAAACAGAATTTGAGGTAATTCCATATACATCATAAAAACCGTCGACAATTTTTTCATCATAATTTACAGTATTATAGCTCTGCATGTGAAAGATACAGAAATTAGTAAATCAGTTGTTAGCCTGATTATATAACTGCAGATGTGAAGCCAAAAATAAACTACTTAGGATCATTTAAAAGGGTGAACAAATATGCTCTCCGGGATCACTTGAGAAAGACAGAACAAGAAATTGCATCATGATTTTGACTCTAATCTTCTCATATTCCAGTTAAGAATATCAAAACCTTCTCTCAACTATGCATGCATAACCATTTAGTAAAAGTGATTAATAATCTGATCAAGGATTCAAGTGTTTCATAAACCAAATTAAATATTTCCATGGATGATAATTATACTCAAATTTTTTCTCAAATAACATTACGCACCCAACAGTAACATATACATAAATTTTAAGTTAGTGAAACAAGGAAATAAGCAGGCAAATCTGGTAATATCAGAAAATATGAAATAGATATACAACTTCGGTTGCCAGGAATTAAAGAAAAAATTGTACTAACTGGCTATGCAAATACAAATATATATCAAAATAGAAAGAAATGTGCATGTCTACCTAATAAACCCACATTTCACCAATCAATAATAATATACTTCGCACAAACTTCCACATCGGTGCAGAGCTGGAAGAAATCAATCAAACCGATGACAATATCCGATCATTATAATAATATAAATCCAACGGGCACAAGGGCTCCAGTGCCAATCTGGACCATTGGATTTCGATCCAACGGTCCGGATTTGGAGAGAGGGAAAAAAATTTTTCTCTCTCTTTTTTTGCTGGTTTAGCACGTCGCGCTACTGGAGGGCGCTCCAGTACTAGAGAGCCCCCCATCCCAAATCCAACTATGTTCAGTGGTAAGAATTCAAACTTAATACAAAGTACAAACAAGACAAAAAAAAAAAAAATTGACAAATCAAAGAAATTCATTCAGTTCCTCCATAATGCATTGAAATCATAACCAAAGTAATCAATGAAGTGATATGCATTAATGTAATACCAAGACAAATGAATCTCATCAGCTATTTATGAACAAACAAATTTATTGTAAACAAGTTAATAATAATCTGATACATAAACATATAAATAAGATCCTAAATCATGATCCGAAATAAATCATTCATGGGAAATTATCAACCGCATACCCAAAGATTGGCACGTTATAAAAAAATAAACAAATTTCATAATTTTGTTCACCGGTTCACCCAAAAATTACAAAGTGTATCAAAAGTATAGAAAACGTCCATGTTTGACATAGGTTTCAATGTTTGTAAATTTGATACACTTTGTAATTTTTGGGTGAACCGTTGAACAAAAATTCTGAAACGTGCCAATCTTTGGGTATAAGTTTGATAATTTCGCATCATTCATAGACGTCAAAAACAAAAAAAATGCCCAATCAAACATGCAAGTAACCCTAAATTGAAAAGGCAAAAAAGTCGAATCCCAAAATTAAAACAAAACATAAGTATTTACACACCCAATATCGAAGAGAGAGAAACTCGACGAGTGCATCGGTATCAGTGACGGAAGCCGAGCGGCAGCCGAGGCTCATCCGCTTGGCAGCATCGATCTGAACCGACTCAACCTCCTCTCTGGCGTCTGGATCCGACGCGCTAATCGCTAAAGCCAACTGCACCTGAAACTCCTCTTCCAATACGTTAAAATCCATTCCACTCTCCCCAGCCGTCCGATCACTAGCCACCGATTCAACGGCCCCGATTCTTCCCAATGTCCCGGAACTAGAAGTCGAAGACGACGTCGTAGTAGTTTTGGGACTGGGACTGGGACTGGGACTGGGACTCGGGTCAATCACGGTGCCGGCTTCGGGGAGTCTCTGATGGTCATTTATTCCGCCGCCTATATGGAGTTTTCTTAGTAGATGCTTCACTTTCGACATCGATGTTTCATCAACGACGATGATGACTATTTCGTAATTTTCCTCTTTCTTTCTTTTTTAATTTTCTTTATTTATCGCTTTCTTGTGGCTTAACCTACGCCCACTGATTAAAAGAAGATTCGCTTAACCTGCGCACCCTTCTTCGTCAAGCTCCTTCCCTCCCTCTTGCTTGAGAGACTTATTAAATTAACCGCTCACCCCATTCCCTCCAATACAAACTTATAATCAATTATTTATTATTCATTTGTTTAAAAAAAAATATTTATTCACTATTCAATTATTTTGAATATTATTATTATTATTATTTGGAAGCGTTGGAAACACCGCCACCAAATCATTATGTTCGGGATTAAACGGAGCAAGTAAAATCTCCGACTATCAGGTTCTTACAAGAAATACACCCTCAAATTCGAACCTAGATAATCAAATTTTAAATTCTTTGCCACCAAATCACGAAATATTATGCTATGCCTTGTTAAAATATGATGAAATTAATAAAACAAAACTGTTATCCGATGAATCTACAAATCAAATTTGTGTCAAATCAAATTTAAATGTGATAATTATGTATTTGATTTGTTTAATAAATAAATCATCATATCATGATTTGTATTTGATTCGCTCATTTTTTTCAAAATATTTTATTGAAAAAAAAAATCGCAAAATTCAACAGGAGCTAAAGAAACTTGTTTATGAATCTTTCGCAATTCACATTGGATACAAATTTAGCCAAAGGATGCAAATGGACAAAAATAGAAGGAATTGGAACAATCGTATAATCGAATTGGCTTAGAATCCAAAGGAATTGATGTTTTATTCTTTTATATGCTTTTGGATAATTTCCCATATTGGATAAGATTTTCCCAAAATAGATTTAGACAAGTAGCCAAATCAAACTTCTGGCTTCTTTAAAGGAAAGAGCAAAAATTCAAAACAATAACGACTTTCTTAATCCTCCATTCTCCAAAGAAAGAATGTAAACTTCATTTTTCTTCTCATTTCCATACTTACCACAAGATTGGATCTAGCCGCCGAAATAAGATTGATTTTTTTTTTTTTTTTTTGTCTTCCACCACTTCAATCATGACGAAACGTATGAGATTTATATAGCAAATAGAGAGAGTAGTCCCACATAAGAGAAAAAATGAAAAAAATAGTTTATATGTGTACACCCGAGACACTTATGTTAAATAGCAAAGTGGTTGGGTTATAAATAGAACATGAAAGATGAGTGAAGTATTCAATTTTTTCCATATGCAAATCATTTTGATACTTGAAAATAAATACCTAGAAAATTCATCAGAGGTCGAAACTTCAGTGCAGAATTTCGACTTTCAGATCAGACGTCAATCGAACTATAAGCACACGAGTAAGGGCGAATTTATGCTATAGAACATAACATTATACGCTAGTCTCAATCTATACAAGTAGTTTTGTTGTTATTAATTTTAATTACTTGTATTGTAAGTTTCAGTTTCAATTTGTTTGTTGATATTATTTAAATACATATAATAAAAAATTATTACATTCACTGATTGTTCTGTAACACGAAATCCCCGAACAACACAATGAGATGTTTCTATTTATCAATCTCTTAACTCAAAATAGAAGTAGGTTTGGAAAAAAAAAATCCTAGTGTGTTTAGGGTTAGTCCACAAGGACTTCTTAATGCCTACTTTTCGTTTATTAATTTTATTTAACATATTTTTGGAAGCATAGAATCTAGCATTAAAGTCCCAAAAAATTGGAATATGTGAACTAAAGTTACATGCACAGAAAGTTGACCTAGTTTATAATATGTGGGTTGGTAATAAATAGAAACATGAGGAGACAATGGTGACAAGAATCTAGCTGTAAACGTCCCCAAGGGGTGTGGCTTGATGGTGTAGGGTCCAGGATTTCACCTTGAGTTTCTGTGTTCGAATTCAGGGGATGCACTTCTTGTAAGAGCATGGGACAGCCGATGATTTTACCTGCGCCGCGGCCCAGAATGGGTGGTTTGGTGGTGGGGTTCCATCGTTTCTAAAAAAAAAAAAAAAATTAAATAAGAATCTAGCTGTAATGTTGACTGTGTAAATGAAAGCTTGCATGGGAGGACACACAACACAGCTGAAGAAAAAAAAACAAAATGCCAACTGGGATTTGACCCTTTACCTAATTGAGTTACAGAAATGTTGGCCACAGATTCTTTTCAGTCATTTTTAATCTTCACCATTTGTTCAAAAGTTCCAGAACTTAAAAATGTTAAGAAAATGGAGAAATGGAGAGAAGAGGTATGATAATAATTACAGTATCTGAGTTGCAACCAGCAAGACAGCAACTATTGTTATTATATAACTAACTAATCAGTATATCAATGGGAAGCATTGGGGCAAAGGAGTAAATTATGCAGAATCAAATCAGGAAGCAGATGATTTCAAATTTGTGTGTGCTCCTGAGGAAACCTTGCACCAAGGGGGATGTTGATGGAGACTAAGGGTCCGTTTGGTATAATTTTTCGAATAGAGCTTCTTCAAGCAGCCATACCAAACAGGCACTATGGTTGCGGTCACCATACACGTTGCCAATGCGTCCTGATATAGCAGTCCGGAAAATTTCAAATGTCAAATACATGTGTATTCTTAATTCAGTGACTCTATGCTCAAAAGTCAGACATTATTATAAGCCTAAGAAGCCAAAATTGAAAAAACATCACAAAGAACCAATGCTCTGACAGAAGTAATTGTGCAGTCTCATGTTGCCTGATAAAGAGTTCGAGTGTTGGTCGCTAAATTAGTTTTGTAACTAGAAAATTATATATGAATGATGACAGTAATATGTAAACAGAAAGTCGTGCAATAATTTCAAGGATTGAAGAATTTGGTGATGAAGTTGACTTGATAAGGGGGTAAGATGGACATGCATAACTGTACCAGGCCAGAGCTTAGCAACCCGGAGCCAGGAAGCTGGATAGACTGCATATTCTCGAGAGTATGGTTTAGTCCATGTATCTCCCATGAGCAATGATGGTGGATGAGGTGCTCTCTGCATTTGCAGATATCAGACAATAGGTATAAGGCTTCATAAATAAATTATGACTGCACATAGAAATAATTATGCATTTGTTAATTTCTGTCACGATTTAGCAAAAGAAATAGCCATAGTTAAAAAAACAAGCACATCACCTTCAGATAATTGTTGTGGATATCTGCCTTTCCATTCTCAATCTGTGCAATTTCTTCTCTGATGGAGATGAGAGCATCACAGAACCTGCCTAGCTCTTCCTGCAAGTATAGTAAAATTTGGTCAGAGAAAAAAACTTCGAAGGACAGATAGATTTTCTGTCATGAGTTTTACCTTGCTTTCACTTTCAGTTGGTTCAATCACGAGCGTGCCTGGAACTGGCCATGACATTGTTGGTGCATGGAATCCATAGTCCATAAGACGTTTGGCAACATCTTCGGGCTCTATCCCGGCATTATTCTGTGATGATAATATTTTGTAATTGGTTACAGAAATAAACAGTAGATAAAAGAGAGAACTAATTGAAACTATTGTGTCATAAGAACTACCTTATAGCCTCGTAAGTCCACAATGAATTCATAAGCAACGGTTCCATTGACACCACGGAAAAGGACAGGGTAATGGTTCTGAAAAACCAAAAAAAAAAAAAAAAATCACCAAAACAAAGTTGACATTATCCAGAATTTGGCAGCCATGTGGGAACATATCATTCTTCTTCCTGCAGAAAGTTTGAGCAAAGAGTTTTGTCAGCTTACAAAATGGAAGTTGCTTTGCTATGATGACAAAAGTGTGACAATGTTCTTCGTAAAATTATAAGAAGGTGTCACCGTCGCATAGCTTCAACCAAACTGAAAATTGCAGATAGTACATAAAAGATATTAAAGAAGAAGACAAGAACCTCCAAACGTTTTGCCATGTAGTTTGCATCCAGAATAGCTATCTTTGAAGCATCAGTGAGTCCCTTAGAACCCATCATGGCTATATAAGTATAAGAAATCGGCAGTATAAGGGCGGAGCCCGAAGGTGCGGCAGAAATTATGCCCAAGGGTTTAGATTTATCAGGGGCAGGAATATCACCAGAGGATATCTAAATCATGGAAACAAAAATAATAATAAATAACTGAATGAAAAATATATGGTTGCAGAGAATACATAAGAACAATTCGTAGATTTTTACTGAGCCCTAGTAGCAAAGTCTTTCAATCATTTGAAGTCATTTGATTTATCATCGGCAGCCATATACTAGTTGAAAATCAAATTAAACGATTCAATATTCTCCATCTAAGCTAAAAAACTCCTATACTCAAAACAAAAATATGATGAAAAGTATGCAAATTATAGTTGTTAAATGTAAGGGTACATACCACAGGATGTGAAGGCAGAAAAGGTGCTAAGTGTTTCTTCACACCAATAGGACCCATACCAGAACCACCACTTCCATGGGGAATGCAAAAAGTTTTGTGGAGATTGAGATGGCAAACATCAGCTCCAATGAAACCAGGGCTTGTCAGACCTACCCATCGAACCAAAATCTTCTCAGAACTTTATTTGATGAATGGAGACATAAAACAAGTAGAAGTTTCACCACTGTTAAGATGCAGAATTGTTTGAAAATAATGAACATTTAAGTGATGAAAAGGAAGAGAAGATCCTGCAGTTCACTTCCACTTTTATTATGAGAAAAGATTGGTCTAGCAGAACATATGCTGAATTGCAGGTAATTAGCTGCACTGGCAAGTAATTCTTTTTGAAGATTATATAACTTAAATCTGCAGGTTTACGTTCTGACTCCGTTGACCCGAAAATCGACCCCTCAAACTACTACCCTATGAAAGATGATACATATAATTGAATTGAAGACGGCCTACTATTTTAAATCTTTATACAATAAAGGATGCTTGAGTTTAACATCAGCATGTATAATGCCAGTTCATAATTCATAGGAACATATTTAAAGAAGTAACGGACCTGTGCATTCATGTTAGCCCCGTCCATGTATACTTGACCTCCATTAGAATGAATTATTTTTCATAAACTCCGTGAGTTGAAGGGTATGTTACCTGAAATTTAATTTTATTTCAGATATCAAGAGAAATTGCACAAACAAACATTTTCTTGAATGCCCTTGTCTCATCCAAGTTTTGCTACTGATATAAACTGAATTTGTCAGACTCCTTACCATAAGAGCTGATAGGTTGTCCCTATTAGCTTCAGCAGCCTTCCTTAACTCTTCAATGGTGATGTTCCCTATGGCAGCAGTTCCAACTGGAACAATCTTCATTCCACACAGGGCTGCACTAGCAGGGTTTGACACATTGCGATGATGGTCTCCTCTCGCCTACAGTTTTCAATCACTGTCAAATAATTGTTAAAAATGTGGGGAAAGTGATGGGAAAGGAATTTAGGTTATATGTCTCGAGGTCAACTTTTGTGGCTACTGTCTTTGCAGCACCGGCATTCGGTTGCAAAGAGAAAGAGTCAAAGCCAGTAATGGTACACAGCAAGTCACCCAAATTGTTGAACATTTCCTAAAGAAATAGAAAATAATAGTCTATCAGGAAATAATTTATATGAAACATTTAACAGATAATGTATCTGTAAATTCCGTGTGCTAAGATGATGCCTTACTAATTACCTGATAACCCTGAGCCTGGTCAGCAGGGGCAAAAGGGTGGATGTCAGTGAAGTTCGGAGATGTCACTGGAGCCATTTCAGTTGTTGCATTCAATTTCATTGTACAAGATCCCAATGGAATCATACTGTGACAGTGGAAGGCCTTGGACTTCCACTGTCCCCAGCTTTTTCAGCCCAAGTGCGAATGCCCCAGCCAGTCCATGGACTCGTTGAGCAATAGTTTTAAGCCTTCCATGTCCATGGTAAACAGCATACATAGCAGCCATGTTCGCTAGTAATGCCTAAACAGAACAAGTATTATTCAACTGAAGCAAAGTCATTTCATTTGGCCTACTCTTTGGCACAGAATATAAGAATGAACATGTTAATGAAAAAAATCTTAACTAGATAGTCCCTCTCTCAAAACTTTTGAAAAATGAAAGAGCAGTTTTCCAATCTCTACAAATGAAAGAGCAGTTTTAAAATAGAAATACAATATGATTAACAATAATCTCTTACTTGAGCAGTGCAGATGTTGCTGGTAGCCTTGTCTCTGGGGATATGCTGCTCCCTCGTCTGCATCTCCATACGCAGAGCAGGCTTCCCTGAAGAATCAAATGGGGTTGTTGAAATGATAAAAAGAGTTTCAATAAAGCAATTATTTTTGTTCCATAATGGTGATAAGTGTGAGTGTATTTATACGTTTAATGTCCCCAGAGGTGTGGTTTGGTAGTGTAGGGTCCAAGATCTCACCTTAAAGTTCTGGGTTATAATCCAGGGGTGCACTTGTAAGAGCCTGGGACAGCCGGTGGTTTTACCTGCGCCGTGGCCCAGAATGGGTTGTTTGGTGGCGGGATTTGGATCGTTTCCAAAAAAAAAAAAAAAAAAAAAAAGTAATTATACGTTTAATACAAAATTTTCTTCTTCTTTTTAAATGACTTCAAGAACTGGGGGTAAAGGTGGGTGATGGCTGAGCAGCCATCTACATATAGAAAAAGACAGTTTTGATGTTACCATATCAGAATATGCAGAAACTTAACAAGATTTCTAACAAATGTATGGAATAAATTGAATGCAAAGAGGATGGAATTCAGTGGATTACAATGCTGTTTGATTTTTTATGGTTATATATCCAAAGAAAAAAAAAATATCTGGGATTCTTTGTGGCTGAATCTCTTTTTCTTTTTCACAAACATTTTCTTCTTTGCCTCACTTCCTGTGCATAAAACACTAATTTTTTCCTAGGTTTAGGGTTTCAACTTTCAAAAACCAGCTGGAGCAGCTGGAGCATGTTGGCATGCAAGCAAAGTCTGCATGCAGCCAAATGCACCTAAAGCAGCCACCAAAAGCAGTGTGTGAGCTGTGAGTGTGTGTGTGCAAGTTGGCAAACCGCGTGACACTGTTCACGCAGTTTGCTCAGCTATAAAAGAGAGCCAAGGATCATTAGTTTCATCATCCCAATGAGTGTGAGAGAAGTGTGTGAGGTTTTGTGAGTTTTTCTTTGTGTAAAAGCTTGTGTATTATTCTTGTGGTAATAATACGAATTTCGGTTTTTCCTCAAATTCTTCCTAAAGTGATCGTGTTTTCACAACAAGTGGTATCAGAGCTTTGGTTCTTCATTGGGATCGAAAAAACCGAAGAACGGAGCTTGGTTCGGAAAATTCGAGTTCCGGAAAAGTTGTCAAAAATTCATTTTGAGGGGCACATCAGCTAGTTCACGTCGAGACGAGCACGGTGGTATTTTCCGGCGACCGAACCGACGTCCCAGCAGGCCGCACGCGCCGCACGCGCCTTCCAGAGAGCTTCCGACGCGCTCTCACGCGCTCCACGCGCCGCACGCGCTGCTGAAGGTTGAAGACGACACACGTGGCGCCACGTCAGCGCCCAGTCAGCCGCCACGTCAGCACCCAGTCAGCAGACACGTCATCCGCCACGTCATCCGCCACGTCAGCGCCACGTGTCTGCCACGTCAGCCATCCGGTCCCACATTGCCACGTCAGCACTGCCACGTCAGCGCCACGTCAGCAGCCTGGTAAATTTCATTTAGCCCCCTGAAGTTTTGAAATTTACAGTTTTGCCCCAGAACTTTTAGGAATTTACAAATCAGCCCCTGTGTCGGATTTAGACCAACGAAGTGTCTATTCCACCATTTTCGACCGTTCCGGACGCAACGGTGACCTCGGATTTGTGAAATTCAGTCCCGATTTTAGGGTATTCCCATTTTAAAATTTAAAACTTAAAATGGAGTTGGAGGATTCTCATTCTGGTGCAATGATTAAACTGGCTGCCACTAATTACTCCCTCTGGAGACCTCGGATGATAGATTTCTTGCACTGTAAAGATTTGTTTGATGTCATCGAGTTGAAGGGAGTGAAACCAGAGTCTGTTAAGGAGCATGAATGGAATAAACTCAACAACAAAACTTTGGGTCAGATTAGGCAGTGGATCGGTCACAGTGTCTTCCACCATGTAGCACAGGATTCAGATGCTTACAAGATGTGGATAAAGCTGGAAGACATGTTCCAGGCCAAGACAGCTCGGAATAAAGCCCTGTAATGAGGCGTTTGGTGAACCTGAAGCTACGGAGTGGAACTTCCGTTGCAGAACACACCAACGAGTTCCAGAGCCTGGTGAATCAGCTGTCTGCAGTAGACATGCAGCTGGGAGATGAAGTACAAGCCCTCTTACTACTCAGTTCCCTTCCTGACAACTGGGAGACATTGGTGGTTACTCTCAGCAATTCCGCTCCAGGAGGTAAAGTTACCATGCCTATGGTAAAAGATGCCCTGTCGAATGAGGAGTCCAGGAGAAAAGATGTTGGCTCAGAACAGACAGAAGCCTTCGTCACAGAGACTCGAGGAAGACATCAAGGAAGAGACGGAGAGAGAGGCAGAAGCACAACCAGGGGTAGATCCTCAGATGGAAGGAAGCCTACCTATAAGTGCTACCATTGTGGCATTGTAGGCCACCTAAAGAAGAATTGCCGAAAACTGCAACGAGAGCAGAGAGAGGCAATCACCAGCCGAAGAATGACGAAGGAGAGACACTGGTCGTTGTCCAAGCAGATGTAGCAATATGCTCCATACAGGAAGAGACATGTCTTCACAACGCAACCAAGATGTTGAGTGGGTGGTAGATACTGCAGCATCCTACCACGTCACTCCTCACAGAGATTTCTTCACAACATACAAAGCGGGAGACTTTGGAGCAGTGAAGATGGGAAATATCAGTTCCTCTGGGATAGTAGGAATGGTGATATTCAGTTGCGGACAAATGTCGGGTGTACATTGATCTTGAAGGATGTCCTACATGTTCCAGAACTTCGGCTGAATATACTATCGGGGATAGCTCTTGACAAACAGGGCTATGAAAATCACTTCAGAAATGGCACATGGAGAATGACAAAAGGTGTCATGGTTGTCGCTCGAGGACATGCTTGTGGCGCACTATACAAGACTCATGTGAAGATTTGTGCAGACAGCCTCAAAGTAGCTGAAAAAGAGGCTTCTCAAAATCTGTGGAACCAGAGACTCGGACACATGAGTGAGAGAGGGTTGTCTACCCTGAACAAGAAAGAGCTTACCAAGGATGCTGCACGAGGTCCTTGCAACCACTACTCGATTGGTAAGCAACGCAGAGTCTCATTTGATTTATCTTCAGAGAGAAGATCAGAGTTGCTCAGTCTGGTGCACTCTGATGTTTGTGGTCCCTTGGAGGTTGATTCATTGGGCGGTAACAAGTATTTTCTGACTTTCATCGATGATGCTTCACGGAAAATCTGGGTGTATTTCCTCAAGACGAAGGATCAGGTCCTAGATCAGTTCAAGCTGTTCCACGCCATGGTAGAGCATGAAACAGGGAAGAAGCTGAAATGTCTTCGCACAGACAATGGAGGCAAATACAGTTCCAGAGAGTTCGAAGCCTACTGCTGGAGACACGAGATTCGACATGAGAACTGTTACACACACTCCACAACATAATGGTGTCGCTGCAAGTATGAACCGCACCATTATGGAGAAAGTCAGAGGAATGATCAGTATGGCTAAGATGCCAAAGCCATTCTGGGGAGAAGCTGTTCGTGCTGCCTGTTACCTGATCAACAGATCACCAACTGAACCGTTGAACTTGGAGATTCCGGAGAAAGTGTGGTCTGGTAAGAATCCCTCCTACACTCACCCTAGAGTATTCAGTTGTTTAGCCGTTGTACATGTATCCAATGAGCTCAGGGAGAAGCTCGATGCAAGGACAACTCCATGTATATTCCTAGGCCATTGAGATGAAGAATTTGGATACAGACTATGGGATCCGAAGGAAAAGATGGTCATCAGAAGCCAGGAAGTAGAGTTTCTCGAAGACCAGACAATTGAAGACATTGAAATGCCCAGAATGTCTTCCAAATCCAGTGCCAACAGAAATCCAGACTCAGCACCAGCACAATTGGCCACAGATATGGTGCACGAGGAAATTCCAGAAGCAGAACCAGAGGAGGCAAATGAAGATGTTGAGCAGGGGGAGACACAGCCTGTTCCATCAGAGATTACAGAAGAAAGTGTTGAGCAGGGGG
Organism: Zanthoxylum bungeanum; assembly: GCA_019454045.1. NCBI lineage: Eukaryota > Viridiplantae > Streptophyta > Magnoliopsida > Sapindales > Rutaceae > Zanthoxylum > Zanthoxylum bungeanum. The sequence continues at coordinate 445,836 of SKCR01007818.1, read as the reverse complement.
AGCCGCAACCCACTCCACTAGAAGCTGCAAGATCATTCACAGAGATGGATGATGACAGACCTCCTGAAACCAGTGGATCTCAGACAAGAAGATCTGAGCAAGGCAGGATTCCATCAACCAGATATCCGGGATCCGAATATATTCTGCTTACTGATGTGGGGGAGCCAGAGAGTTTCCCAAAGGCAAGAAGGCACTGAGGAACAAATGGGTGAAAATTGTGAAGAAACACAACAGAAGATTACTGTGCAGAGACACAGTGGATTGTACTATGCAGAGACATAGCAGAAGAATACTGTACAGAGATGCAGTGAAGTGTGTTGTGCAGAGACACAGCCGACATGTCAACAAAGGAACAATGATCGGGACAAGCTAGAGTTGTGCAGAGACATAACCAGGATAGCTGTCAGATGATACAGAGAACTACGATTGGCTTGATCCCAACTCGGGGTACGTAGGCAGTCATTCAGATGCAGCCAGTGGAGGATCCTTTGGAGGATCCGATTTGGATGATTGATGGTCGGCTCAGATTCCTGGGAAATCTTCACCGAGGGGGAGATTTGTTGAAACCAGCTGGAGCAGCTGGAGCATGTTGGCATGCAAGCAAAGTCTGCATGCAGCCAAATGCACCTAAAGCAGCCACCAAAAGCAGTGTGTGAGCTGTGAGTGAGTGTGTGTGTGCAAGTTGGCAAACCGCGTGACACTGTTCACGCGGTTTGCTCAGCTATAAAAGAGAGCCAATGATCATTAGTTTCATCATCCCAATGAGTGTGAGAGAAGTGTGTGAGGTTTTGTGAGTTTTTCTTTGTGTAAAAGCTTGTGTATTATTCTTGTGGTAATAATACGAATTTCGGTTTTTCCTCAAATTCTTCCTAAAGTGATCGTGTTTTCACAACACTTTCAACTGATAAGTGATACATCTCACTCAGTTTTTTAGTTTATGCGATTTTTTTCCATATATATTTTTGTTGGGATTTAAGATTAGGTGGTTTGGTGTAAGGGTGACAATTCGTCAGGGGCGGGTAAGGATTATCAATTTTGAATTGGGTATGATATGAAATTAAATCATTCTTGAATTTCTATTGGATTTTTCAAGACACGATCAGAATAAGAAGAACAAAGAAGCAATGGCAGACTTAATCCATATATATCTATATAATAAAGGAGAATGGTGTTGGAGGAAAGAGAGGAGAATGATGTTGGAGGAAAGAGAGTGTATCCAACGGCTCTCTTTATGTGGCTTAATTGACGGCTCAGATCATTTCATTGGTAATTGGAGGAAAGATAGTGAATTGATTGATGTAAATTGTCAAAAAATTTCAAAATTTCAAATTAAAAAATAGAAAATTAAAATAAAATCATTTAATTAAAAAATAAAATCATTTAATTCTGTAATACCGTGCCGTAGGCACGGGCAAATACTGTAACAATGTGCCGTAGACACGGACATCATTTAATTAAAAAATAAAATCATTTAATTCTGTAACACCGTGTCGTATGCACGAGCAAATACTGTAACACCGTGCCTACGGCACGGCCAAATACTGTAACATCGTGCCGTAGGCACGGACATCATTTAATTAAAAAATAAAATCATTTAATTCTGTAACACCGTGCCGTAGGCACGAGCAAATACTGTAACACCATGCCGTTGACACGGGCAAAAACTAATATATATATATATGAATGAAAACAGATTCACTTCGATTGAGCTTCAATGAAAACGGTCCAAGCTTTATTAACTTGATACAAGTATTTGAAGATCAAGTTCAGTGATAATGGAGCAACCACCAAGAGCCCAATAATGCATATTGGTGTCTGCTCAAGATTAATTGGGCTTAATATTTATTTTATTTATGTTTTTATTTAGTCTTAAAACGTTATGGATTTAAGGCATGTGGGTCATTCCATAATGGGCTCACACGCCTATATTGGTTATTTAGTTGTCTTAGTAGGGATGGGTAGTTTAAGTTAGTTTAGGCTACTTGCCTTGGTGGATAAGTAGAGGGTTAAATTCTCGGGGACAAAACTGTGAATAGGGTCCCAAGGGGTGTGGCTTGATGGTGTAGAGTCCAGTATCTTGCCTTGAGATTCTGGGTTCGAATCCAGTGGGTGCACTTCTTGTAAGAGCCTGGAACAACCGGTGGTTTTACCTGCGCCGCGGCCCAGAATAGGTGGATTTGGTGGCGGGTTTCCAACGTTTCCAAAAACAAAAACAAAAAAACTGTGAATAGGCCTATGGTAGATTGTGTATTTTGTCTTTTCCTAAGTCAATAGAGTTGCCAATGTGACATGTATTTAAGTATGACTTTATCAATTAATGAAAGTTACATTACCTTTGACATAAACATTGAATTTGCGTGAGCAAGCATACAGGGAAGAAAGAATTATACTTGTTTATTGAAAATGAACACATGACTTATCAAAAATTAGTGATCTTTGTGGGGTCTCTAAATAGTTAGTAAGATTTTATCAAGAAACGAAGAAAGTTTCTCAAGAACGAGATTCATGGGAATTAGACTTGATTTTGGAAAAGTTTTATTCTTTAATAAAATATTGACACAAGATTTTTGGGATTACGTACAAATTACAATACTTCAAAAGAGTCAAATATTAGAAAGATCGCGTTAAATTTGTAACTTTATAATAAATAGGGTTATGTTTAGAATTATGAAGAGTGTTCGGAGTAATTTTCATTTTTTAAATTTTAATTTTAAGTGTATAAGTGTTAGAAGTTATGTGTTGTATATATTGATTTTTACATATTTTTAATCAAAATGGAACAACATTTTAGCTGGCTAAGTTTCTCAAATAATCTCCTCTAGTTCATGTGGAGGTTCAAAGTGAGACGGTAAGGGTCGCAGCTGTAGAGGCATGGTCGCAAGGCGATTTTTTTTTTATTTAAGAACTACTTGTTGGGTGGTCTTGACAATACTATGTACAATGTGAACTAAGGCACGTCGTTGACAAAGGCTTTATGGGAGTCTCTGGAGAAGAAATATAAAACCGATGATGCCGGATAAATTGTTGTGGGTAGATTTTTTTTACTATAAAATAGTAAATACAAAAACTGTTATGTCTCAATTGAGAGAACTACAACTAATTATCCATAAGATTCTGGATGAATGAATGAAATTTTGTGAGACATTCCAAGTTCCCTCTATTATTGAGAAATTACCACCATCATAGAAGGACTTTAGGAGTTATCTAAAACACAAAAAAAAAAAAAAATTTAAGTAAGTCTTGAAGACTTGAGAGTTCGATTGAGACTCGAAGAGAACAATTATAAGTCCGAGAAAAAAGGACAGCTACAAGATTATGAAGTCCAATGCTAATATCGTTGAAGGTGCAAATAGCAACAATAAGAGAAAGAATTAAGAGATGGGTTCTTCTCGAGGGAATAGCAAGAAATTTAAGGGAAAATGCTACGTCTGTGGTAAAGATGGTCATATGGCTAAAGACTGCATGAACAAAAAGACTCAAGATAAGGGTAAAAAGAAGAAAAATAAAGCCAATATCACTGAGGATAAGAAGATGGCTAAGGAAATTTTAGAGATGAATATTTTAGCCGTAGTGACTGAAACCAACTTAATTGGAAACCTGAGGAAATGGTAGATATCACTGGAGTTATTCACCACATTTATGTCGATATTATGATGTTTTCTACATATCAAAAGGTCGACAATGGAGACCATCTTACCATGAGAAATTCTTCAATTTCCAGAGTGGAAGGTCGAGGCACGATGATTCCTAAAATGACATCCGGGAAGGAACTGACATTGAAAAATATACTGCATGTTCCGGACATCGGGAAGAATCTAGTTTCGGGATCCTTTCATTGCCAAGAATGATTTTAAGTTGGTTGTTGTTTGTGATAAATTTGTTTTTACCGAAAATAAAGTTTATATAGGAAAATGATACTTCACCGATGGTCTTTTTAAATTCAATATAATGATTGTCAACCGACATAATACTATTATTAATAATAAGGCTACAACTTCTGCTTATATTACTGAGTCACAAATATATGAAATGGTAGGTTGGGACATATTAATTATGATACAATGCGTAGATTAATTAACATTGAAATTATACCTAAATTTACAATTGATAACCAACATAAATTTGAAGCATGTGTTGAAGCAAAATTAAGTAGAACATCATTGCATTCCATAGATAGAAGTTTTGAACCACTTGAATTAATTCACACTTATGTGTGTGATATGAATATTGTGCAGACAATATACGGTAAAAAGTACTTTGTTACTTTTATAGAAGATAGCACAATATTCTGTTACGTGTATATGTAGAGAAGTAAAGATGAAGCTATTGAGAGCTTTATACATTATAAGAACGAAGTTGAAGTTCAACTAGGCATAAAGATCAAAAGAATCAGAAGCGATATGGAAAGTGAATACGTATCACCATTCGGTGAATATTGTTCCAAAAATGAAATTATTCACGAAATTATTGCTCCTTATTCACCTCAATAAAATGGAATTGCAGAACGCAAAAATCGAACATTGAAGGAAATTATGAATGTCATGTTGACAAGTTCTGGTTTACCTTAGAACTTGCGGGGGGAGGCTTTACTTTCCGCCAACTACGTTTTAAATAAACTACCTCATAAAAGATTAGATAATACACCATATGAATTTTGAAAATATCACACATCTTTCTACAAATACCTAAAAGTATGAGGGTGTCTCGCTAAAGTAATGATACATAAAACTAAAAAGGTCAGGATATGACCTAAAACTGTTGATTCCATATTCATCGGATATAAATATGCACACAACATTAGTACATGAATTTGAGATTTTTGACATCAATCCTAATATGATTATTGAGTCAATGAATGCTTCAATCTTTGAAGAGACATTACCATGTAAAAATGAACAACAAACAAAATCTCTCAAAAGAACCATTGACACTACAACAAATAGTGATCAAGTGGACTAAGAATCAGATGAACTTGAAAGGGTTAAGGATAACGAACCTAGATATAACAAGAGAGCAAGAACATCTAAATCATTTGGACCTAATTTTTTGAAATACTTGTTAGAAAATGAACCTCAAAGCTATAGAGAATCGATGAGTTCTCTTGATGCACCTTTGTGAAAAAAGGCTATAAACAATGAAGTTGATTTTATTATACAAAACCATACTTGGGAATTGGTTGATCTTACCTCAGACTGTAATCCATTGGGCTAAAAATGGATATTGAAAAGGAATATGAAACCAGATAGATCAATTGAGAAGTACAAGGGAAGACTAGTCATAAAAAGGTTATAGATAAAATGAAGGTATTGATTACTTTGATACTTATTCACAGGTGACACATATCACATCAATAAGAATTTTGATAGATATAACAGCTATAACTAATCTTGAAATATATCAAATTGATGTAAAAACAACATTTTAAATGGTGATCTGGAAGAGGAAATTTACATGAAACAACCTGAAGGTTTCAATATCCATGGATAAGAAAATACAATGTGTAAACTTGTAAAATCCTTGTATGGATTAAAATAAACACTTAAACAATGACATGAGAAATTTGACAAAAAATTATTGTCAATTGAATTCAAAATGAATGAGAATGATAAATGTGTATACACTAAAATAACTCAAAAAGGTTATGTCATTGTTTGTCTTTATATGGACGATATGTTGATAATTGGTGGTAATCACGACATAATTCTATCTACTAAGAAAGCATTGACCATCAAATTTGATATGAAAGATTTAAGAGTGGCTGGTGTGATTTTAAGAATTAAAATATCTAGAACATCAGAATGATATATATTATTGCAAGCTCATTACGTTGAGAAATTACTTGAGAAATATAATAAGAAAGATCTTAATATTATTAGAATTCTTGTAAACCCAACTCTTAAGTTGTCAAAGAATACTGGATCTAGCATATCTCAATTAGAGTATTCAAGAATCATTAGAAGTCTGATGTATCTCACTAATTGCACACGATCAGATATCGTTCAAGCCGTAAATAGGCTAAGTAGATATACAAGTAATCCAGGACATAACCATTGGAATGCTATAATAAATGTGCTAAGGTATCTGAGAGAAACCTCAAAATATGGTATGTACTACACCACATATCCAGCTGTCTTAGAATGATACAACGATGCAAATTGGGTATCTGACACTACAGATTCAAAATTCATAGGTAGATTTGTTTTCATGTTAGGCAGTGTAGTTGAATCTTGGAAATCCTCAAGACAAACATATATTGTTCGGTCGACTATGAAATATGAGTTTATAGCGTTAGACAAAGCCGGAGAATAAGCAGAGTGACTTCAAAACTTCGTAGAGGATTTTCCAAACTAGCCAAAATCGGTGTCAGCAATAAGCATACATTGTGATAGCCAATCGGTTATTGGAAGAGCCCAAAATACAATATATAATGTTAAGTCTCATCACACATGTCGAAAACATAACACTATAAAGCAATTACTTTCTAACGGTATAATCTCAATATATTATATCAAACCAAAGGAAAACCTAGCAGATTTATTTACTAAAGGTTTACCTTGAAAGCAAGTTGAGGAGTCATTGAGGGGAATGAGATTAAAACCTATAAATTAAGAATTGTCACTGTGGAAACTCAATCTAACTGACTGGAGATCCTAAAATCTAGGTTCAAAATGGACAACTGAAACTTTGTACAATTCAAAACAAGAATTGTAGAGTTTAATACTCTTTCACATTCCTATAATGACGCAAAGAGCTCTCTGTCAATGTTAGGATAAGAAAAAGCTTTTAATGATCACTCTATTAGAATAAGAGTTCTAATAAGGGTTGAGACATAATACCTTTTGTAATAAATCACCTATTTAAGTGTAAAGTAAGATCGCTTCTGTGAGAATTTTAAAGTTTGAATTCTTTAATAGCACTTATGAATTCAAGAATTGTTCATGGCCAAAATGAACACAACCGTAAAAACCAAAATTGTTCATGAAGAAACTATATGATAATCATCGTCTAGGTTTATACAAACAATGAAACAGTTCAACACTATGGACACTGGATTGCCAAGTAAATCTGATGATTGTTCACCAGAGAAGATTCAAGGATAAAAGCTACTTATCTCGATGCAATGACTTTTCAATGAAACTCTCTTAGCATTTTGATTTCGAAAATTGTGGGGGATTGTTAGAATATTTTCAAAATATAATGATTTTATTGAGAAAAGGACACATGAATTAAAAGATACCTTGTGTAAATACATATCCTTTTAATTGATGTCATTTTAAAAAGATACATTTACATTTAAATTATGGAAAAGTATAATCATTCATGATTTTGTTTCAAGTTGAATGATAATGATTCATTTTAAACCATTGATCAAATGGTCAAAAAATTACAAACATTCAATGAAATGTGTTTCTTCAAAGACAACCCTTCATATCTATATATACCTCGTTAATTGTTTTTAAAAAAAATTAGATATTCATATCTAGAAAAATAAGTTCTAAGATTAAAAAAAATTATTATAGAAATCTTAGAGAGTTTCAAAGCAAAATTGGTTCATTGTTCTTCTTATTTGGAGTGCTCCTACTTAAAGAAGTGATCATTCTATATTGGGAAACGACAACCAAAGAACCATAAGCATCGTAATGGGGTTGAAATCGTCTTAAGGATAGATAATCCAATACTCGCATCGATCAAAGTTATTGAATTTTTAGGTTCTATATATATATCATTTTCTTTTGATGTTGGACACTTTCTTTATTTTGATTAAAAATTATGTAAAACTAATATATACAACACAAAATTTCTAATAGGAAGTAATCAATTGTTTAAAGTAGAGACGTCAATGGGACAAGTTTGAGATGAGAATCATGATCTCCGAACTTGAGTCCGAACCACTAAAAATCCCTAAATCAGTTTATCCCCGAATGAGAGCGGAGAATAAATAGAAACCTGATCCCCAATTATTTTAATTTTTAAGTCTTTTAATCCTAAAATCATCCCAGCATTGATATGCAAGCCTGTTTGGCGTTTTCATTAAACAATCGTTCTCTGTTTCTTTTGCTTGATATTGTCATATTCTTAAAATTTAATAATAAATCATCCCATGTGCTTTTCATGTAGCCATCTCGTTCAACTATTCTATTAAAACTTCAATTTTGAATATCAAAACCAAATCAATTATCATTAATAAACATGGGAGTAAAAATTGAGAAATTATCATCAATTGTCATCCGTCCACTCGTTTTTTTTTTTTTTTTTGAAATCGTTGGAAACCCTACCGTCAAACTACCCCTTCCGGGTTTAAGCGGAACATGTAAAACCCCCGGTTGTCCCAGACTCTTATAAGAAACACACTCTCTGGATTCGAACTCAGAACCTCAAGATGAGGTCCTGAACCCCATACCACCAAACCACGCCCCTTGGGGACATCCGTCCACTCGTTGTTAAGCTAAAATCTGAAAATATATCAAGTTTTCTAAAATTTTCATTTATCCACCACACATTAAGAAAAATGAACATTTTACACTCAAGATGTTAGTTTTTGAGTGTAAAATATCATTTTTCATAATTATTTTTTTGGTGTAAAATATCCAATATTATTAGTTTTTAAGTATTAATAAGGTTGAAATCGTACGTCTTTCAAGTTAGGGATAATCAGTCATAATAAAATAAGGTTGAAATTGTTTGTATGATTTCCTAGACGGAACTTTATGTTAACTTCAAACATCAAAGTGTAAAAAGATGTAATTTTGATATTTTTAGGTAGAAAAAATATAATTTAAAAAATATTATGATAATTTCGGACTTTATGTAATCTTAGGATGGCCAGAGATAATTTCTCTTTTGTCATCCTCTATGTTCACATATTATTTCATTAATTTCCTAACACAACTTAAAAAAACTTACATAATAAAGTAATTTTATATTTTTTTAATAAAAACTATCATTCATAGTCAAACAGTTAAATTTTTTAAATCAAAAGCTCTACTTGAAAAATCTCTATTTTAAAAGTTATACCAAACACATCCTTAATTTAGGTCAATCTCATTAAATTCTTAATTGTTTAAAGCAGTAGACTTTAGGGGTGTTGATAGGGTCGGGTCGACCTGTGACCCAATCCGACCCGACCTAGTCGGATTTATGAATTTTTAAATTTAATTTCGGGTCAATTTGAACCCTACCCGAAATTTTGGGTCGAGTCACAGATTTAGGTCATAAAACTCGGGTCTAAACTGACCCGAAGTAAATGATATTATAAATATAATATATATAGTTTTAATGATACGAACATGTGACCACTTACAGATTAATCAAATACTTTGTTGTTTCAGCTACACACTTATCTTATCAATTTTGTATCATTAAAACTATATATTTTATAGTTATTGCATATTACGTTGACCCGATCCGACCCGTAATTTTTTGACCCGACCCGTTGGGACTCGACCCACGCAGGCCACTTTCTCAAATTTCGGATTTCGAGTCGGAAGATCCGAATGATCCGACCAGATCGAGTCATAAAAAAAACACGAAAAACCTGACCCGACCCGACCCTTCCCGTGAAAATCCCTAGTAGACTTTATAAAAATATCAGTATTAAGAAAATGGCAATAAAGCTCTCTAAATTCACTCCAAATGTTTATAAATACACCCACAATGTGAAGAGTTGGATCACACTCTTGTTGATTGTTCATGGGATCTTGTTGTTGGACCACTTCAATGCTGAAACGCAACCAATAGGCTTTTAGACTCCTCAAAAGCCCACCGATTTGCTGCCCAAAACGCTTCGTTTCATATTTGATTTCACAAAAATGAAAATAGAGAGAGGATTGAAACCCACTTGATCATATTGGTCTTTCCATATATGCAATATCAACTTGGATCCAGTACGGATATGAATTGAGTCATGTTAAATTTTTTATAATCTTCTATTATCGTATGATTTAATAGTAATCTAAGATTCACTTGTATATTGTACCAATCATTATTTAAAAAAAAAAAAAAAACCCTCAGTTCGAAGTTCAGCTTTGTATTAAATATGCAAGTACATGCAATATAACATTTTATATAAAAATTGAAAAAAAAAAATAGCAAAATAATCTTGATTGGTGAGATTACGTGAAACCCTGTGATATTTTAAAACTAAACAAAACCCATTTCACACAAGATTTTACTATAAATATTTTGGTTTTTACTATAATATATGAGGTATGGATAGCAATCAAGACATCATATCCCAAATTATATTGATCCCATATGTTACATCCATATTGTGAATCGTCTCAAATATACCGATCAGTTTTTAAATCATAATAAAAAATTATCTCGAATTCTGAAATGAATGGTTAGGGATCTCGATCAAGATTATAGATTTCCTATGCTTAGATTTGAGATTTTTAAACATCAGGAAGAGTTTTATCTAATTTTAAAACGTAAGAAATTTCACTTAATTTCACCAAACGTCAAGAAATTTCGCTTATTTTCCCTACAAAAATTTGATCTCTCTCGAGAGAGGCAGTAGATAATGATGGGTCCTTCGATCGGGAGAGATTCTTTGGTGCAACAGTGGTATGGGTGACGTGGTACCATAAGCGAATTAAAAAATGACATGTAGAGTTTCTTCACCTATTTTTTAGTTGTTTTTTAATTTTTAGCACGCGTGGCAGTGGATGATTGGCTTGTTGCATGGATGACGTGGTACTACTGTTGCATAGAAGATTTTCTCTTCGATCGGCCATCAAAGAGAGGGGTCGAGTAACTCAATGCATGCATGGCCCCTCCAGCAAGCAAATCATTGACAAAAAAAACATATGTCTTCATCAAGACAGACATTAGAAGTCACACGTAGCATGTTTCTTCATCTTAGAAATTGTTAATCATCCTCAAAATTTTATATGCCCATTAATTAATACTATTGGCTTACATGTGATCATGAGATTGACAATGAGTGATGCCAACTCAAGGAGCATTGTGATTCACTTAATATTAAATTCAGGTTTCTTTGTTTTTGAGAGGTTTATCATATTTCTATTTCAGTCTTATTTCTTTCAATAATTTGTCAAAACTTTCACATACTCTTAGGATATAACATGATTTTATAATAATTTTAAAAATATAAGTTTTAATCTTTACCGTTTTAGAAAATATAAGTTTTAATTCTTGTCGTTAAATAAATTTTAGTCAAATTGAGTCAATGTTCATCTAATTTCTAAATAAGCTTTTATTATCTTGAGAAAGTTTTGGGATATTCAAGTAATTTAACACTAATGAGATGAAAAATGATTCAAAATTAATAGAAAATTTTAATGGCATGGATTAATGCTTGAACTTTTTTTTTTGGAATCGTTGAAAATTTCACCGTCAAACACCCCTCCCGAGCTTAAATAGAGCATGTAAAAATCTCTGACTGTCTCAGGCTCTTACAAGAAATGCACTCTTTGGATTCGAATCCAGGATCTCAATGTGAGAGTCTGAGCCCTACACCACCAAGTCACGCCCATTGGGGACGATTTTTAATGGCCATGATTAATGCTTGAACTTTCAAAACTGTAGAACTAAAGTGTCAATGGTTAATTGGGTATCATTTTCCCTCAATTTACCAGATCAAGGGTATGGTAAAATGAAAATAAAAAGATCAGAAGAAAAACTGTGGGGACTAAAGAGGCTGTTCCTGTCTTTAGCCTGCTCAAGCAATTGATGTGTTTTGGCACAACATGCTCCCATTCCCATGCATCTCTCTTCATATTATCTGCAAATATAAATCCTCTGAAAACTAAAATGCCTCTCCATTCTTCTATTCTTTCATGACAGATTGACATTCATTATATATATTCTGTGATATGTCAGTGAAATAGCAACAAAAGCACAGCTCTCTTTAGTGCCACTTGATATATTTGCGAGTTGCCCTTTTTTGACTTCAATATAAAACCTTAGAATTATTGCAACAATGGGTTTTTAATTATTGCAACTCAAAGGATAAATAAAGGTTTGTGATGTGTAGAGCATAAAAACGTAAATGCTTCGATAAGAAACAAAAGAGTTTGTCACACCCGTCCTCTTAAGTGGGGTAGGGATGACACGAAAACGAGAAATTGACAGAGTTTTTCTTGAAAAATTATCTCTTCTTAAAATACAAAACTCAAACAAATCTGAAACAACAACATCATATATATGATCTCCATAATCCATCTCAAAAGAACCATTCATGATTAAAAGTATATACATCGACGTATCAAAAATAGGCTCTGTATCCATATTAAAATAATAATCCATGCAATGAAGATATATCTAAATCCTTCATCCCAAAATACATATAAAAAGATATTTTATTAAGTTGGCACAACCTTTCTCTACTGGCAGAATATGATAAAGAAAACATCATAGGACAAAATGAAGGATTTACTAATCTTTTTAACCTGAAAAATTAAAGAAATGAGTAAGTTCATGCTTAGTGAATGGATTACAACTTAGTACCGTAGATAAACAAGTAATAATGTGGATCGAATATGTATTTCATAATACAAATAAATACATAAATTTATAATCTGGTGTATAAAATTTTTCATAATCATTTCTTGAGAATCATAAATGTTATTTTGCATAAGAATACTCTGCATAAATAAAAAATAAAAATTATTCAATCATTTGTCAAACTTTCACATACTCCCACGCGCCACACCTCCAGACCGCGCGTTGGCCAGGATTCGGATTTTTCGACGGCCGATTGTTCCTCTCCCTCTCTCGGTTCTAATGCCACCGACGGTTCATCAATCGGAGTTACAAATCAACGGAAAATCGAGAAAAATCATAAAAATCTTTTTATGGTGGTGCATGAAGTCGTAGCCAAATCAATCTACGACTTCATGCACCACCATCTTTTCATAGTTCCTGGCACCAACTCGCTTACTCGTTGATATCGAGAACTATGGGATAAATATTGATGGTGATTTTCGATCCCAAAGAAATCAGAATCTTGAGGAATGGTATAAAGGGACTTTCACTTCCTAGATAAGGGGCCGATGCCCAAGTAGCAGAGGCGTCCGACCGAGCAAAGAGATCATATTTTTTTGCGTTTCAAGTCCGAGGTGGTCTGACCGGAGGTGGTCCATGACTGCCGACCTGACCAATAGCTCAGTAGGCCATGACAATTTTGCTTCTGTCTCCCGACCTGGTAGGGCGGGCCGAAGTGGTAATAATGGTATGATCATGATCAAATGATGTAAGACATACATGTGGACTTGCACCTTTCAAAGAGGTCTGACATGACAGATTACATGCTGGAGGTAGCTTGTGACAGATGGTATAGTAGCTTAGTTTAAGGAAATGTCAGGTGACAGAGTCACTTTCGGCGGAGTAGTTGGGGAAGAGAGCCATCACATTGATGGTAAAGTCACGTGGCTGGCGTCATGAGATTAATGTAACATTAGAGTTTGCCCTAGTATATAAAGGGGTTGAGAATTCATTGTAGGGGGTTAGCCAAATTCATTCATGCATAACTTGTAATAGAGAGCTAAAAGCTTCGGTGTAAAGGTGAGTTTGTAAGAGGTCAGTCAGTCGAGCTCGAGAGATAGGCAGGTCGGTCATATCCGACCACGTTATAAAAGCTTTCTTTTCCTTTGTGCCCGTGGACGTAGGTCGGATCCATTCCGCCGAACCACGTTAAATCATTTGTTTGTCTGTGTATTCGATCTTTTGCCAAGTTTGCATTTGGTTCCCAATAAACCAAATAAATTCACAATTGAATGGGAATTGTTCGAGGACAAGTAAATTTACTAATTTACTCCTGGAATGAAAATAAGTCGTCAACAGTTTTGATATCATTACATTCAATGTTTTGGTTATAAAGTATGTATTAAGATAGTGGTTATAGCAAGTGCTGTTTATGAGCCTTATATGAACAGTACTAAAAATTCATGATACATGTCTAAATTTAGGGGTGGGCATTAGGGGTGTGCATTAATCGGTTTTAACCGATTAACCGAACCGTTTCGACCCATTTTTTTTATTACGGTTCGGTTAAATCGGTTATTATAGTTAAAATTTTTAACTTTTTCGGTTATTCGATTCGGTTACGGTTATGAGATTCGTATAACTGAACCGACCGATTAACCGAAATTAAACCATATATATATATATATATATATATATATATATATATATATATTAGCGCGTGCGAATCCTTTAATTTTTTAGAGTTAAGATAGTCTGCATGTAAACTCTCAATTGATTGTAGTTATATTGATTTGATAATACTACCCGAAAATAAAATTGATAAAATTCAAATGACAAGTTGCATTAATAGCTTGGTTTTGACTCTTTTTAATTTCTCTCAAGAATTTAAAGGTAAAAATACATAAAATTTCAAATGTGTAGATTTTGCATCGTGGTGGATTCGTGACCCTTAAAATTTCTAACATGGCAGGTTTGGAAGGAAATCTGAGGCAGTGACAATCATCGAGGGTTTAAAAAATATTTCTCTCGCATGGAATTAAATATAAATATATTTAATTAAATGTTAGTTAGAATCGGTATTTTTATAATCGAATATGTGATCGAATTAGTGATATAAAAAATTTAATGCGTCAGTGGTTCGACCGGTTGAAACGTTCCGAAAAAATCGGTAGAACGACATACATCATATATAATTTTACTAATTATAAATTATAAAAAATATTAATTTTTAATTTATTGAATTGGTTAATAACCGAATTAATCATAACCGATCGAAATATAATGGTTAATTAGTTAATGGTTATGTGTCATAAATTGGTTAAATCAGTCACACTTTTATTTAACCGAAAATTTCGGTTACGGTTAAAAAATCAAGAATTAACCGACCGAATCGACTGATGCACACCCATAGTGGGCATTATCGGATTCGGATCGGATCGGACCGAATCCGAATCCGATCTGATCCGATTAGTATTAATTTATTTGATCTGATAAGGTTTGATAGTCTTATCAAACTCGATCCGATCCGATCCGATAACTATCGAATCGAATCGGATTTGTTTGATCTGATTCGAATACTTAACGAATCGGATAAATCCGATTTGATACAGGATTCGAATCCGATAGAAAATCCGATTTGATAATGAATCTGATAGTGGTTTCGATTTGATAACGGATCCGATTTGATAAAATTGATTTGAATTTTAAGTTATCCGATCCGATTCGATAAAATTGTTATGAATTTACAAATTTTCAAATAAATTTTTCGAATCGGATCCGTTATCAAATCGGATTTGTTATCAAATCGAATCTATTATATTATCGGATTTATTATCAAATCAGATTCTCTATCGAATTTCGAATCCGTTATCAAATCAAATTCATTATCGGATTCAGATTTGTTATCAAATCGGATAAAATCCGATTCAATCCGATAGTTATCAAATTTATCCGATCCGATCCGAAATTCGACAAATGAACCAAACATGATTCGATTGGGTTCGATAGTCAAATCCGATCCGATGCCTACCCCTATATCTAATACTAATTTTTGAAGGAATATTAATAATAATGAAGCACTAAATCTATAGAAATACCACTGGAAGCAAAAGTGTGTACGTTGTGAGGCTCAAGGTGTGTTGGTGTTTAATGGATAACACAACTCAGTGACAATTGTGGTGGATTCTTGTAAAATCTCACGGAAGTGATATTGGTGATATTATATGTGTCACTTTTCAACTAGTTGGAGGTCTTTACGATAGGACCACTCTAATATCATAATAAAATTCTGAGGAATACGGGAACAAAATTATGAACTTGTTTTTGTTTTTGTTTTTATTATTAAATGAATGGTTCATCAACTGTTTGATTTTTTTTTTTAAATGAATGTATAAATCTCTTCCTTATATATATTATTATCACATTGTAAAGAGAATAAAATATGAATGCACATTTCGTTTTTATAGAAACCAACTTTCGCTTGAGGCTAGGGATCATCATTGTAAGGGATGCACATATGGCTTGAAGGCTGATAGAATCATGTTCGAAGGCGGTGAGAACAAGGTTCGAAGGGTCCAAAGGCTAATAATTACATGAATTTTTTATTCAATAATATCATTATGAGGAACTAAACTCAAAACCTACTTTTAAAATAAGGATGTCTTGAACAAGTGAGTCTCATTAAAACCTTAATCGGTAAATCCAATTGGAAAACTTGAATAAGGAAAGAGTACTGGCCTCTATTATAGAAATAAGCATAAGTCTAAAAACACAAAAAAGTAAAATAACTAACATGTAGAATGTTTTTGTAATTTTTTTTTAAAGTTCAGTGTAACGACGACTCAATACTTTCCACACACATATTTGAGCGGGATTCAATCTCAGACCTCTTGTTTTCAACACAAAAAATTTCACTAACTCAAATATTTGATACTCACTACTTGTTTTACCTTTATATTTACATTTACATGTTTTATGTGTAGTTTATAATTTGAACAACTATTACGGCATCAATGCCGTAATTTTTTTTTAAAGGTTAATGAAATGATTCATCAATTAAAAAAAAAAAAAAAAAAACACCTCAATTTATATGGTTTTTTCGATTTGATTATAAACTTATAATAGCTTAAGACTCGAACCTTTTTAGAATGAAGTCAACAACATAAAAACCACATATTGTTCATCCTCAAAACTAGTCGGATTGGAATACTGATTCTACACTTAAATCTTCTAAAGGAATTGGATGACTTTATAGATTGGCCTGGATCTCCCACATCTACTATTGTTCATGAATATATAGTCCAAAATAATTGCAAAATATATGCAGTATATAAAACATAAATTTTTATAATAACTCATATACAACCATGGACGTGTGGATTCACATATAACACACACTAAAAAGAAAAAAAGAAAAGCAAGGAAAAATAAACAGAAAGAGATGAAGAAAAGGAAGGAAAGAGAAAAAGAGAAAAGAAGAGGAGGGGGAGAAAAGAATAAAAGAAAGAAAGGAGAAGGAGGGAAAATGGGAAATGGGAAATGGGAAAGGAGAATGGAGATTTGTTTGGAGGTGTCCCTGACACCACCATGGATCTTGATGGCTGCAAGGGCTGCAATTTTGTAATTTTTTTGCTAGGGTTTCTTTAGGTGGGAGAGAGAGCTAAATCACAGTACCACTTAAGAAATTAAAAAAAATGGCGAGTCAAGAAGTTTTACTAGAGTTGCATCATACAAATTTCCTTTATTATAATGATTTTTATATCTAATTATTTTGTTTATTACCGAGAATTTACAGTGACAGTAAATATAATCCACACTTTGTGGCTTATTTAAAACTTCCCACAAGGAATGACTTATTTGCATGGATTTGAATTTGAGTAGCAAAACTTCCCACAAAGACTTTGCAAGAATCATCTGCAGGTAGGTTTTGTCCATCAAACATTAGTCTTGAAATTTTTTTATGATCAAGATAGCTGAGTAGTATTAATTGATCAAGAAGCATAATTATTATTAATTGGATTATTACAAGATATGACCAACATCTACGTTTGCAACATTCTGATCAAAAGACTCCAATTTCTTAGACAACAAGCTCAAAATCATAAAAGGTGTTACATAAAACTTCCGCTATAAGCATAATCCGGAGAAAATCCTGATGTACGCAGACTTATTGGAATCGGCAAAAATCTAAGTATGAATAAAACCACAAGATAGTTCCATTAGCAGGATAGCAGCTTCTTCTACATCCTGTGCAAACACTTGTTTAAGAGCCGAATTATTGCTCAAGCTTAGAGCAAAATCCTTGAAACAAAGCTTTCTTTGGCTCTGATATTGATGATGATGAGGAGGAGGAGGAGGATCAGATTCATGACTCTTGCACTGTTTCTTGTACTGACCAACATGGCTTGTTCGCGGTTTCTTATCCTTGATTTGCAACTTAATCTTCGTAAATGAACCGTCGGTAGCTGTAATCGTGCCATTTCCGGCCGCCGCTGCCGCTGCCGCTGCTTCCATTGCCCTCCTCGCCTTCCTTTTCCGAATACCACATGCGTTGCAAAGCGACTGCACCAACATATATTCATGTTAATGAATTGAAGGGTGTCAGAAGGGACAAGGATTCAGTACTGAGCTATTTTGTGATATACATAATCAATGGTCAGGATTTTTTTTTTGGCTCAAGAATGAATCCTTATCACGTCCAAAGATAGAAACTAAAATAATTAAAAATGAACCTTGGGACCGCGAGGACCGCTCCTCCAAAGGGGAGTAGTGGTTGTGTTACAATCTGAGCAGACTCTAATGGCGGAGTTACTGCAGTTACTAAAAGAATTGACTTCGTTATTGTCATCATGCAGCAGCTGATGATCATGACATTGAAGCTTTTGCATAACGTTTACTGATTCATCAATATGGGTCGTTGTGCTACTCGAAGAGTTCATCAGTTTTTGCATAAGCCTCATCTTGGAGGGCATCCATTTGGCTGATGATGAATATGAACCGTTATCGCTTGTACTTCCTTCTCCAACTTCCCTTTTACGTAAGGGCAGTAGTTTTTGATTGCTTATATCATTCATCTTATTAGCTTTATTTGAAGAATATGCAGCAGATACTTGAAGATCGCTTGATCCACCATGGTCAACCTGAGATCAAGTTAATTAAGAGATCATATATATATATGTTTGAAATTATTGGAAATCTTACCGCCAAATCATCTCTTACAGGTTTGAGCGGAGTGGTGAAAAATAATTAAATAATCAAAAGTTATATCAAATTTTCCAATGAAAGACGAGATTAGAAAATCCTGATCAAACAAAGATCACCCAGAGATATTTTATGAACGCATATCAGCATGTTATTAACTTCAGGACCTTTTTTTTTTTTTTAACATGATCGATACCCAAAAATTGAACAGCTAGATAACATTTATTTTTATGAAATTCTCAATAACAGAGATGGAGCAGCAGAGGTAGGATCTTGCATACCAAGTAAGTTGGCAAGCAAAACCTTTACTATTAACACTTACTATTGGATTTTTATAATGAAGGATCACGGAAAGATCAAGGTCACAAGATCAAAATTAATTAAGATATCTGTAAGAGAATTATACAAAAAGAATTTAACAAGAATAATAATATATTTCGAGTAAAATTAAATCAAGGGTTCTTACCTGATGATGATCATATAGTTGTGATTCTTCCAAGTTGATCATTCTTTGATCTTGAGAAGAATTTAACAGTTGATCATCTTTTTTATCATCAAGTTGAAAAGTATGAGAGTCGTGTGGAGGGTTCGAATAGACAGGAGCCATGGCTGAAAGAGAGAGAGAGAGAGAGAGAGAGAGGTGTGTTTCTGTTTGTCCAGTGAAGATAGGGCAATATGGGACAGTAGCTAGGGCAGCAAAAGAGCCTAAATAGTAGCAGTAAAGCTTTCTTATATAAATTTAAGAAGAGGCTTAAAAGGGATTCACGTGACTTCATGTGGCCCAAATAAAACAAAAGATAGACAATACAAACTCAACGGAGGTGTAGAATGCGACTACTCGAACCTCAGCTCTGTAATAAAAAACGTAACCCTATCTCCACTACTTCAGTCTATATATATATATATATTATTTTTACCCTCTCATGTATCTCGTCATCACGAGCAGGGCCGGTCCTGATTTTTTTGGTGCCCGGTGCGAAAGTTCAAAATATGCCGTTTTTTCATTACGAAAACATATGTTTAAAAAAAATATATTTAACGAGGGCTGGAACCCAAGCGAAGCTGGGGCTAGGCCCTCACGCCCAAATTATATTACTTGAGAAAATATATAAAGGGGTACATAATACCTAAACCCCGACAATTTAGTGCTCCCTTAATTTTTGGGCCCTGGACAGTCGCCCTTGTGGCTCCTGCCCAGGACCGGCCCTGATCACGAGTAATTCTTTAGTGTAAAGGAGACATAGATAACGTACTATCATCAATAAATTAGTAAATGATATTTATAATTTAATATGTATTTTTTAGTTATTTTTTTAATTTTTTAACATGATTTGCAATTGATTATTGGATTGTTACACGGATGACATGATACCTCAATTATATTATAGATTTTCTCATCACACTAGAGTAGAGTTTTTCTTAGTAATTTATTTCATCAAATATATATATATATATATATCTTTTGTTTCTTGAAGCATTTAAGTTGATGTGCCCTACACCACATGCCTTTATTTGTCTTTTGAGTTGCTGATCCAAAACCCATTAATGCATTCTATACGTTTAATTTCCAAATTGTGCCACTCGTAATTTTTTTTTTTTTTTAACTTTAGAAATCTCGTCATCAAATTACTCGACCCGAACTTAAACGGAGTATGTAAAACCTCCGACTGTCTCAGATTTTTATATATAAAAAAAACAATAAAACACTTGTAATTTTATATGTCATGTAAGAGATGAGTTTTGAATCCAGTGATAATTTTTTTGTTCTCAAATTTTTATAATCTTTTGTCATTTGTGTATATATAACATTAATGGAAACAAATAATTATAATTTATAAAAAATTCAACTTAACATTGAATCCAAGTTCACAGTACTTGCATGTGTTTATTATTAGGGAGATTATCTCACATTGGTTGGGAATAAATCTTGTACTAATCTTTAATTTATGAATTAATTTTTGATATATAAACTTGAGACAACCCTCGATACTAGCTAACTTTTTAACTACAAATTAACCTCATAGCATCTATAATATTAAGTGGGTTATAGAATTTACTATTGCTTGCTTTTCACTGTCCTAGCAAAAAAAATATTGAGACTTTTTGTATAAATTTTTGTACGTTTATCATTTCTGAAAAATATATATTTTCTACCATGAAAGATATTTAGATAAATGGAGAGAGCTTTCAGTCTTCAGAGGATCATGTTTATGCAGATATAGATGGGCATAGATCATTTGCATGCAGGTTGTGCTCTTAGTCTTTTCAAAAGACATCCATTGCCCTTGAGCAGGCTATAGAGTCACTGACAGTTTAGTCCCCACAACTTTTTTTTTTTTTTTTTTTTTGAATGATGAAAACCCCGCCACCAAACCACCCATTCTGGGCCGCGGCGCAGGTAAAACCACCGGCTGTCCCAGACTCTTATAAGAAGTGCACCCCCAAGATTCGAACCCAGAACCTCAAGGTGAGATCCTGGACCCTACACCACCAAGCAACACCCCTTGGGGACCCCCACAACTTCTGCATCAACCCTCCTCATCTTTTCATTTTCCTTTTACCAATTACATTTACACTCTCAGTTAAATTTAAAATTTCCGACAAACATACAACAAACACAACTCTATGCTGAAGAGAAGATGAATTGGATAATGACCTAAATATGCGGAAATAAATATTTTTGTCGATTTTACTCTACAAAACTAGTAGATTTACCAATTAAGCTTATTAATCAATTTCTCAATCACAAGCTATGCTAAATAATATGAAAAGATAATATTAACATTACACGAAAACAGTCAAAGAGCGACAGAAATATCTTTAGTTATTCTGTCGCTAATGGTTAATTAGCGACGGAAAAATCTCGTCACTATTTTGTTGGTCGTAAAAAAAATAGCGACGGAAATATTACATATGTCGCTAAAATTAGCGACTGAATTTTATTTCGTCTCTATATAGCGACAAAAATTTAATAGCTAATTAATTTCGTCGCTAAATAGCGATGAAAATTTTTATTTCTATTTAGCGATAGAGTTAGAGAAACTGACACCAGTGATTTATAGTGGTTCGGTCAACAATGCTTACGTCCACTCCCTCAACCCGCGCTTGAAGATTTCTACTAAGTTGAATCCAGAACTTACACCGAGTTTTTCGTGGCTCACTTGCAACAAAGAGTTTTGTCCCCTCAATTCACTCCAAACCTTCATATAAGAGTTTTATCACTTAGATTCACTCTTAAAACTTTTACAATGAGTTTTCTCAATAGGCCCGCTCACAAACTTTTACACAAAAGCACACTTTTAAGTATACCCACTCAACAAGTGATTTCACTACCATAAGTGTTTAAGATAAATAAGTTGTATAACTCGGGCATTCACAAATATAATGAAGATTTAGTTTGAGTTCTTAACCCAATATTAAATCTAAGCTCACTACAAATTATATGAATGTGTAGTGTGTGAGCTACAGTGTGAGAGTGTATGGATATGAAGGTTTTGTAAACTCTATATTTTTGCCTTATAAGAAATTCTATGAAGGTTCAAGGAAAAAATAAAAATGAAATAGGGAATCAATTTATAGAGAAAATGAAATTAGTCCTTAATGTTTACGCTTAGGCCGGTATGACGGTCTTCAGAGGCCGGTAAGCCGGTCTGCCAATACAACAGCTATAAAATATTACTGTTTGATATCGGTATGCGTAAACAATACCAGATTTCTGACTTGTATGAAGATCGATATGGATCATGTTGGTTTCCGAGAGCATGTAAAATTCGAATGTAAACCGGTATGAATGTCAGTATGCTCTAGACCATATTTATTAACAGTGCAAACTCTAGATTGATTGGTATCGGTGACCGGTATGGAGTAGCTCAATTCCATAGGTGATGTAAATCTACTCGAAACATAGTAAGTTCACCGATATGCCAGTGAGGAGGACCAATATGTCGGTCTCAGTGATAAAATACATGATTTGAATATTAAAACCATTTTGCACATGAGCATAATGTATCTATATGAATGTGCATCTGTCTTATGAGTTTAGAGACTTAAATTAACAACTCACTTTACAAAGAGAGTCATAAGCTAATATTATACAAGATATTCTTTTATAGTCGCTTGAGTCTTCACATTCATCGCTCTTCATCACCGTTGTGCTTCAGCATCTTTTTGTAATATCCACTAATGCGCATCGAAATCTTCTAGTGTTGCATCATCAAAATTCATCTTGAGAATATGTCGCTAATGAAATTAAGAATGTAAGTGCATCTCCCGCCTCCTATATGACTCCCTACATATATTTAAAAATTATATTTTTTTTAATTTAAAAATTCCTGTAAAAGAATTTGTTCCAAACAATCCTATTATGTATCTTATACACAATACAAAATATTATATTTATAAATAGTGCAACGCCAATTAATTTCTGTTTGATCACATGAAATTTAAATAAAATAGAAATTTGATGTACTATTAAAGACTAAAATCTTATCATATTTTATAAATTAAAAATAAAACACGAATTTTCTAATCCTTAAAAATGCTCTATAATAGTATGCAATATGTCACTTCATTTCTATTTTCAATTGATCTGTCATTTTTGTTTTTTTTCCTCTGTGTTTTTGCCCAGAGATTGGACCAAGTGACAAACTATCAACAGAGAATAAAAGGTATCCATGGAGCCACGTATGTGTGTATGTATATGACTAAATTATGGTCTTGCTTTTGTTTCAATTTATGTGGAAGAGGTTCCAAAAGAAGGTAATATCAATTCAGAATATTAGAATCTTAATTCTTTAATTGGATATTTTAGGGTTTATATGTAACCTTATCTCATGTGTTTTTCTAACACTGGCTAGCTACCTCACCTGGGCAATTCAATGATTATTTGATACGCAGAAAAGAGATAATTTGCTGTCTTCTTTCAGTAGTTAGCTTAGCTCACAAACTCCCGAAAGGACGTGATTTTGTGGTATAAGATTCAGGATCTTATTTTGAGATGTTAGGTTCGAATTCATGGAGTGCAGTTCTTATAAGAGCCTGAGACAGCCGGAGATTTTACCTGCTGCATTTAAGTCTAGAAATGATAGTTTGATGATGAAATTTCCAACGATTAAAAAAAAAAAAAAAAAAAGAATAAGAAGATAGCTCACAAAGACAGCACTATAAAATAAATAAATGAAAAATATATATTAAAACTTTTTAACTAATATAGTCCACAAAATTATTATCCTATTATAGATGTGCTCGTTGTTAGGAAAATTGTGTGATATTAATGAATAGGTTCTTAAATTTCTATATGTTATTAAAATCAAAATCACATACTGAATAGGGACTTGCATCAGTGGTGAGGTGAGCTCTGTGATTAATTTTTTATTTAACAATTGTGATTTATAATTATTAAAAAATAATTTATATTTATTATTATTATTACACAAATGATAAAAGATTGTAAAAATTTTAGTATCATTTATCTTAGTATTGGATCTAAATTCACGTGACAATGAATATTAATATTAATCATACGTTAAGTATAATAGGCTCGGGCAACCTCAATACATAAGTTAACTTTCAAATCTGATTTAGGTATATGTATATATGGACTTCCATGTCCCCAAGGGGTGTGGCTTGGTGGTGTAGGGTCCAGAATCTCACCTTGATGTTCTGGGTTCAAATACAGGGGGTGCACTTCTTGTAAGAGTCTGGGACAGCCGGTGGTTTTACCTGCGCCGCGGCCCAGAATGGGTGGTTTGGTGGCGGGGTTTTCATCGTTTCCAAAAAATATATATATATGGACTTCCATGACTCCATATCTCTTTCAGAGGGAAATTTTCAAAATTATTGAAAAAGAAAAGACAAATATTTGAAATCTTAACCTCAAATTAGATGCCTGGATTCATAATAAGTGAATCAAAATGATCCTTGCTTTGGCACCAACTTCCGATAATCACATGTATACTAGTAGCATTAATATTTTATGATTAGTTAAGACATTTAAATTTAACTTAAAATTATGATCTTTAATTTATAAAATTTTAATTTTTAGTGTATTTATATTTTTTTCATCTTTTTATCTATATAGCCACATTTAAGAACTTGTCAAGGGTTTTATAAAAATATAAGCCACTGAAAATTGGATAATTTTAGGGATGATCAACAATTTATGAGATGAAGAAACATGCCAAGTGTGAGATCTAAAAATCAGTATTCCCAGTGATATATATGCTATTTGAAAAACGGGTGGTTTTGGTACGGGTTTGCATATATCAAATCCATCTACATTGACAAAATAAAAATCAATTTATTGCGGGTTTTATTTATAATTACTAAACCCACTCAAACTCGAAATATAAAATTCCAAGCCCGCATTGACACCCGGCGAATTTTTAGCGAGTTCTTAAATTTCAAATATTGAAATAAATAAAATACAATTGATCGAACTTAATAATAAAAGTTATAGATTCAAACATATATTTTAAAACACAAACAAACTTAAAATTAACAATCAACATGATAATTATTTTATATTGTTAAAATAACCAACTCAAACCCCAAATTAAACAAATTATACCAAAATTTATCTTTCATAAAAATACTTTAATTCAAATCTACTCACTGCTGTTGAAATTCTATCAAATATCTAATTCAAACAAATTAAAAATAGATTGTCTAAGACGGCACATGCCCACAATCAAATATTAGTTCTCAAGAATCACATTATCTACAATGCCCAAATGATATGTTTTAAACTCATATATAATTATAGTAGAGAATAATAATGAATTAGAATTAAATTTTCACGACTTTTATAGTTGGCATAAATTAAGTTTTCTCAAATTAATTATTTTTCTCTAAATAGATATTACAAAAAAATAATTTATTTACCAAACCATCCATTACCCACAACGGGTTTTGATTTGTAATAATAAACCCGCTCATTACCCGCTAAAAGACATACAAAATCACACCCACATCGGGCGGGCACCAACGGATTTGTGGGTTATATATATATATAATGTTGATATGGACTTTATGAGGACTATAAAGGTAAATAAAGCAAAAAAAAAAAAAAAAAAAAAAAAAAAAAAAAAAAAAAAAAAACTTTTATTTTTTGATTGGATATAGACTTTATATGGATTGTAAGGTGCGACTGTGTGTGTATATATATAAGGTTTAGATGGGTATATAGGCTTGAGTTTAATAAATATTTTTTTGGGCTTTTAAAAAATAAGGTCTATTTGGGGTTAATTAACTAACTTGTTTACAACTTTGCTGTGATTATTTTATTTAAATGGGGTTTCATTACTACTACTTATGGGCAAAATTATCACAAATTTATTTTTAAAGTTCTTACCCCTACTAAACGTTATGCCCATCAGAAGGCTTACGTTAGGGCCCAAAATCACAAAAGTTAGCCCAATAATAAATGGAAGGGAAACCAGGTACTTCTGTGGATTGGGCCTGGGCTTTGTAATAATACTAACATCTTAAAAATTGTATTTTTATATTTCTATTCTCATTTAAAATTACGTAAA
This sequence comes from Zanthoxylum bungeanum, assembly GCA_019454045.1. Taxonomy (NCBI): domain Eukaryota; kingdom Viridiplantae; phylum Streptophyta; class Magnoliopsida; order Sapindales; family Rutaceae; genus Zanthoxylum; species Zanthoxylum bungeanum. Next base: position 419,656 of record SKCR01007818.1, on the reverse strand, counting down.
AGGACAAAGATAGATCTAATTAAAATCAAACAATTGATAAATCTAATTGTACGGGTGAAATTTGGAATAATGATCTAAATGTCATTATATCTCAGCCCACACATAAGACTTTAATCAGAATGCATTTTGGACCATTACCCAAACCCAATCAAAGTGAGTTTCAGCCACCGGATAATCAAGTCTACGCTCAATGCTCGTATATGGGCATGTGAGTTTATCATACACTCCCAAGAGATAGAGCCTACACAACTCAAAAGGTCTCCAACATACTCTACTAATGTTACTCAATGTCTCAGTCGACGTTACTTCATATTATGCGGTATCCCAGTAGACATGCCATGTCGGTCTACACACGACTGATTTCTTCTTAATAAGAAAAGTAAGTATTTGAATTGAGAAATACACCTAAAAACACAGTGATATAATCCAAATATCATAGGGATTACACCTAATCTCATATATTTAAGCGCTTATAATTCAACCCTAATTTAACTACTATTTCCTATATATGTTTGAAATACGACTCTTCCAATAAATCTTAATCCGACTTGAAGGATACTTATGAGCCTATAAAATGAGAGAGGGTCCAATGGGTTGGATCATTCAAGCTTTGACTCTCGCACTTAAGTTCCCAAAACATACATAACTCCATACACACCAGCATGCCGCCCTCACGGTAATATACAGAGGTCAAGGTAACTCTCTGCATTACTCTTCCTTTTATTTCCGCTAGTCATCATCAGTAACTTGAGCGTCAGAGTGCCTACGGCATCCACCACACTGGTGGGTAGTTACTACACGCTCTTTTTACCTTTGTTTTGCAGGATTGTTGGCTCCCCCAATATATTAATTCTCAATTATGGATCGAATGTGAAATTCAGCAGTCACATTAATTAAATTAAATAATATATTTTTTTGGCTATTAACTCTTCACATTTCACACGCTTCAAGCAAATTCAGTGATGAACATTCAATAAAACATGACTACTATTCTTTATAAGATTTGATATTCAACTACTTACATATCTCAGTCACTTTAAAATCATTCAGTACACTATTTTATATATATATATATATATATATACTAGATGGTAATTCGCGCGATGCGCTGTTTGTCCTATTAAAGACAAATATAATAGATGCCATATATAAAAATAAAATAAAATAAATCATATTCATACATTTAACCATATTCGTCCAATAATGAAAGTTCTTTAATATTTTCACTATCTAATAATGCGTCTCTTTATAACTTTTTATTAATGGAGAATAAAGCTCTTAATGCAAGTATATGTTATAAATATTTATATAGTTAATTTAATATAAATTATAGCTCTTAAACTTACACTAATAAATAAGTGAGAGTTAACGATGAATTTGAAAAGTTAAACATTAATAAATTATTGGAAACGAATAGACCTTTAATTAACATATTTTCATCAATCAATAATTTTATAAAACGAAAAGTTGAGAAAAGTTAGGAAAATGAAATATTAGAGATTTAGAGAATGTGAAAAGTTAAACATTTATAACTTATTTAAAACGAATAAGTCTTTAATAATCTTGGAAAACGAAGAGATTGAAAGATGAAAAGTTGGAGGTTGGAGAATATGAAAAGTGAAATATTAATATCTCATTTGCTTACGTGGATAGCTTCAAAGTTAAAGACGCATATGTGGACAGTCTCATAAGAAAACTATTTATCAGCTTTTATATATTAAATAGATAGATTATGTTTCTACTTTTATGTAATTTTATATAATAAAAATGCTATAAATATAAAAATAGAGGTTTTATGAGGATATTAAAAGGCACCAATAGCATAACTCATTATAAAGTTTCTATATATTCTATACATAATATTCTATGAGCAAATTTCTTTGGATTAGTAATATTTGACTCATTAATTTATCTCAACATCTTCATTTTTTAATGTACACTATCCAAAAATTTTAAATTATTTTTTTGCTCCCAATATACACGATATAGTTCCTAATTTACCCCTATTATTACATTTATTTAGACCCGGTCACAGTTTCGGTTCGAAATCGAAATCGAAACCGAACCGGTTCCATTTCCAATCGGTTCTGATTTCGAAACTAGAACCATACTTTTTCGATTCGGTTAGGGTTCTATCCTAGCCGAACTGGACGGTTCCAACAGTTCAAACTGGAACCGTGTGTGTGCTCAACGGCTCTCTGCTGCTTTTTTATTTGTTGTTAAATAAAATTATTAAATTAATAAAATAGCTAGTTTTATTGTTAATTTATGTACATAAAAATAATCTCAAAATATATAAATAAGGATCATATTTCATTTTTTCAACATTCAAATTCTCAATTCTCTCAATTTCTTTAATTCTCACATTCTCAATTCTCTCCTATTCAATTTCTCAAATTGATTTAATTTTATAATTTTTCAATATAAAAAAAATGACAAACTCATCTAAGAACACCATATCCAATGTCTTCAATTTCTTTCAATAAAAACTTATTCTTCCTCAAATGTGACCTGTAACTAAGGGTGGAAATGGGCCGTGCCCGGGCTTTGATAAGCCCGGCCCGAGTTCGGTAAGTATTTTTTTAGCTCGGGTCCGGGCTTTATCCGACCTGATTTTTATTAATAAAAAAATTAAATATTTATTTAATTTATTATATAAATATTTATATATATATATAGATAAAATTTATTATATAAATACAAATATAAAAATAAATAATATTATTTTAAGCTCGGGTCGGGTCGGACCCGGCCCCGGGCTCGGGATTTTTAACCCCCAATCCGAACCGAGCTTTTTTGCCACCCTTACCTGTAAGTAGGGATGATAATCAAGACGTCCTGTCTCGATTGAGTTTCATTCGGTCAAAATTATTATTCATAACCAAATAAATATTCCAAAATGCCAATTGGTATTTTGAATTTCTTCATGAATCCAAACCGAATTGTCCGGGTCTTGAGTCTAATCGAGATTATAACTATTTAGGCTATAATTCGAGATTCGAGATAATTTTTCATCACAAATCTCATACCAAATTGAACGAAATATCAATTATGATTCAGGATTTTCCATCAACTACTTGTAAGTTTATTGGTGTAAAAATCTTATCTTTAAATCGAAACGAAAAATTGATATATTAAAATGAACAAATATTAAACAAATATTTATAATTATGTAAAATAAATTTTCTACCTTTCATACAACATGTAACCAACTTTGGCACATATCAATGCCTCCAATGTGTGTTTAGATGCAGTCTACTATGATATGGGCTCACAATTCTACTAAATCATGATTCAGAAGCAATTGTGGACATTAAAATTATTTTCGATGATAAACGATACTTAGTCGTGTTTGTCCTCCACAAACCCAAAATATCAAAAAAATCTGTTAAGGATGAAAGCTATTCATCTAAATATAACTCGAAATCGTTCTTCAAAACCTCACTAGTATCAATTAAAGTGTATCAAATGTTTAAAAAAAAAAAAAAGAAGGAAGGTAAATTGTAGTTTCAATTAACTTAAGTGCAACAAATGTTCAAGAAAAAAGAAGGTAAATTGTAGAAAATCTTGAAACCCTAACTTAAGTGCAGGAGACTCCACAAAATAAGATTGAAAAAGTGAAAAGCCACTAAAAGAACCAGCAGTGACATTTGGAAACTTCGATTCTGCCAAAAACTCTTGGAACTTTTTTTTTTTTTTTAGAAACGATGGAAACTCCGCCACCAAACCACCCATTCTGGGCCGCGGCGCAGGTAAAACCACCGGCTGTCCCAGGCTCTTACAAGAAGTGCACCCCTGGATTCGAACCCAGAACCTCAAGGTGAGATCCTGGACCCTACACCACCAAGCCAGACCCCTTGGAGACAACTCTTGGAACTCTCTTAACCTGCAATGAGGAAATAACGCCATAACTTTATTTATATATTTTGGATCCAACATTATTATTGTCGCTAAAATTCCATTAACATCCTTCCAATATTTATCGAATTTTAAAATCATTGAATTTGCCATTGTTTTAATCTCAACATAAATAAAATCAAACAACTATTTCAAATTTTCAATGACAATATAACATGATAAATATGCATGAAAAAAGAATTGGCTTTTGAAAATATACCATTTAATATAAAATTTAGTGAACTTATAAATTTACATCATCACAATCTAAGGATACAATTTCTTGCTCTACTCTTACAATCTTTCCTAGCAATTTATGAAAGAATCAATCATTTTTTTCACCTCGTTTTGGTCTAAAACTATAAACAAAAAGAAACCAAAAGGACATTAACTTACAGTTTCTCAAGCCCAGATGGCAAGCGATGACATTAATCCAGCACCAAGAAAGAGCATCAAATAAGACACTAGTTGAAGTCTGAAATTGCAGCTCATCCTCTTACTGAGAAAATCAGCAGCAATCAAATCCACTAAAGCCATGTAAACCAGAATGCCAGCCGACATCGAATCTAAGATGCCTTCGACAATCAAAGCACCTGCGCTGTTCGGGTTGTAAACTGAAGCAACGGCAGTACCAATGCTGATCCCTAACGGTGTCGTTATGGCGAAAAAGGATGCCATCAATGTCGCTGATTGGGTCTTGAATTGAGCTTGAGAGATGCAGCCTCCGAGAGCGAGTCCTTCGAAGAATTGATGGAAGGATAACGCTGCTACCAAGGGTCTTATTGTACATGGACTGTGTGAAACTCCAAGCGATATTCCAATGATAATCGAATGTGAAACAATTCCAAGTTCCAAAACCTGCAAATATAAAAACAGATTTCCATTTAAGACGAAACCCCATTTCATCTATAACCACATTTAAGAACATCCCTTAGCAATTCAATTTGAAACCCCAAAAAAAAAAAAAAAAAAATCATAATACTAATGGGAAGCAAATGCTAGTAGGGTCACTGAAATCAATGAGTTGTGTATATGCCCGTATAGCTAATAATACCATTCTATCTTTGATATTTGGAAGATTTTTTTGGTAAATATATTAATTATATATTTTATAAGTATATATTTATGAAGAATTAATGTAAATCAACTGTGGTAAATTATTTTATTAAATAATATAATGATTAAACGAATATTCGTATTCGATTCGTTTAATAAACGAATCGAATACGAATCCTGATATTATGATTCATTTAGGGGTGTTCACGAGTCGGGTCGGATTTTTTGAAATTTTGTGAGACCTGATCTGGTCAGGTCAAGGGAAAGTCGGGTCGCGGGTCGGGTCAAGCGAAAGTGGAACCCGATCGGGGTCAGGTCGGGTCGGGTCGTCAGGTCATTTAAAAATAATAATTTTTTTAAATGAATTAATTATTTTAAATATAAATATTAGTTATTTTATGTCCCAAAAATTATCATATATATATATATAAAGTTTTAATACAAAAAAGTAATAAACAAAATGAAATAATAGTAAAAATTTTAAAAATAATAATAATAATTTTAGAAAAATTATAAAATTTGTATAGGGTCGGGTCGAGTCGGGTTTTGGTATCAAACCCGTTGCCCAACCCGAAAATTTCGGTCGGGTTGAAAATTTACAATTTTTTCTATAAACCTGCACCAAGGTTCGAAAACTCGGTGTGCGGTGTGAGGCGGTCCCTCGCGTGAGGCGAGGCGGTCGAGGCGACAGCCTCAATCCGAACACGAAAAAGAAATAAATAATCTACAACTAATACATAAAAGAATCTATCAATATTAAACAAAATGAAATATAATAAAATAAGTTCATGAAATAAAATGACCGATAATCTCTAATAGACTATTATTTGTGTTTAATAGCATAAAATGTGGGTATGAAGTGTCATCCTTCAAAAGGTCATCATCATATATAATTTCTATCATAAATAAATTTATTAATAATAAATTATAATTAATAAATATATATAATAGTGAATGATTATTTTTAGTGATAATTATTTTGCCATTTTCGGCTAAGCATTGAGGTCGAACTACTCTGTTAATATGGTTAACAATACTGTCAGGAAAATAAAATTGAAAATTTTATTTTCTGTACCTTTTTAGTCTATAAAGAAGCTCAAGTTGAGACTCTTTGTCCCTACTTTCAGTTTCCTTATATTTATTTTTATTTTTCTTTTAAAAATAATGACTTCACGGCTTTTGGGTTGAGGCGTCCGCCTCAAGCCGCCTCGACTCGAGGCGTCATGAGGCGGGCCGCCTCAGGCCTTTGAGGCGGTCCTATTGAAAACTCGGTTGAGGCGACAGCCTTGACGCGCCATAGCTGCGAGGCGGCGCCTCGAGGCGCGCCTCAGATGAAGTTTTTAAACTATGACTTGCACGAGTTGGGTCACGTCGGGTCGGGTCGCGGGTTGATCTGAACCTATGAACACCCCTACATTCATTTAATAAACGAATCGAATACGAATCCATCACATTTTGATTAGATTCGTTTATGATTCGATAGAAATTCGATTCGTTGATTCGTTTTGCCACCCTATGAAAAAATATTATAATGGACAAATCTAAATTATCTCATTAAGAAAATATATTTTTTTATTAATTTATAAGACGTATTTTAATAAATTTTCATATTCAACGGAGCGGTTGTCCGCACTGATATTTTGTTATTACTGAATCAATATTTTGGGTAACCTTGCCTTGTGATTAAGGACACTAATTAACACCGCAAATGAAAAAAATAAAGTACCTGTGAAACGACGACGTGCCTAACTCCACTCTCCTCATACCCATCACCAAACCCATGGGAATGCCCGTGCCCGTGTCCGTGAACAGGCTCCCTCACGTGCCCCTCACATGCGTACTGCCCATGACCATGAGGATGATTATGCCTATGGTGCGCCGCGTGTGCATGCATTCCCACAATGTGCATGCCGCCACCATCCTCCTCGCCGAAAACCTTCCCAATCCGGCCCATATTTTCAATAACCGGGACAATACCCGATTCCGAAACCTCATCCACTGACCCGACCCGAGCCTGCTCCTCAACCCCGTGGGTCAGCCCCCGTTTCCTCTCATAATACTGAGTCCCCACGAAATCCAGAAGCAGCGTCAAAAGCGAAGCCATCATGGCGAAGAACCCGGAAAAGGGGAACTTTGACCAGGGGAATTCGGGCAAACACGGGTCATGAAACGCATCGGAGCCTCCAGATAACATATGAACAAAACCTGTAGCCAAAATTACACCGGCCGCAAAAGCTTTAGCTGCTACAAATAGACTGCCGTCGGTTTTCAAGAACCGGCTGTGCTTCCCAATTAACGGAACAGCAACTCCGACAATTCCGGCGATGAGGATGGAAGCTATAGCGACGAATTTGAGATTAAACGCCGCCGAATCATCGCGGCACGCTTCAAAGTCCTTGATCACGCAACTCGATTTCATCATTGATTCGGAAACTGCCTTCAATAATGAACCTTTCGAAGGGGAAAAAACAAAATAGAATCTCAAGAAGATAATTAGAGATTGTAAAAAATTAAAAAGAAAATTGAGATAAACGGTGAACAAAATACCAGAAAAAGTTGTCGAGTTTGATCTAAAATGATCGAAAAAACGCAATTCCCAAAGATCCTGACAAAAACAAGAAAGACGACACGACACCGTATTATCAAAAAACGAAAATAGAAAGACGGAGGAGGTTAGGCAGAAGAATGGAACTTACCTCCATGAATAACATGGGAAGCGAAATGAGATTCTGAGAAAAGGGGGTTTAATAATTTACTGTTGACATTAACATAACATTGCTGCTGCTGTTGCTGGCGGTGGAGATTACGAAGGTCGATGATGATCAAATAATAATAATATAATAATAATAAATTAAGGGAGAATGTCGACATAGTTTGACGAAAGGATGGGCGGGGGGAGGACGTTGAGGCTTTACGTATAGATACGACTTCTGACATGCGAATAAGCGCGAGAATGTCGACACTCTTGTGTCACTTTTATTTCTTTCCAGGGGAAAATTATCCGAGAATTGTAGAGATTTTTTGGTGCAACAATGGTATGGGTGATGTGGTATCATAAATGAATTAAAAAATGACATATAAAGTTTTTTCACATATTTTTTAGTTGTTTTTTTAATTTTTTAGCACGTGTGGCAGTGGATAATTGGTTTGTTGCATGGATGACGTGATACCACTGTTGCATAAAAGATTTTCTCCCGATAATGACATAATTAAGTGTTTATAGGATTAAACAAATTTATTTTATCTATTTAAGTAAAAGTCTGAAAATTTATTTTAAAAATTTAAATTGTTCTAAATCGGAGAAATTAATGTGTCTACAATGCCTACTGGCTTAAGCTTTGTGTCTGAAGTTTAGAAGCTTCGATAACTCAAAACCCATTTTCTGTTTTTGGTTTCTGCGTGTCAAAATCTTTGAAAAAGTTTTACTGCAAAGCTGTGGGCTCGCAAGTGGATTTGGCTTGGAAAGTTGAAGTGAGGATTTTTAAAAAATTTTTGAGGGAGTATATAAAGTACAAATTATTATTATTATTTTTTTAAATGTTATAAATGGGTGTTCAGAAAAATAAAGTGTCCAAAATATTTTTTTTACTCTTTATTTAAGTCAATTAAGTTTTTTTTTTTTTTTTAAATATTGAAAATCTTATCCTGAAATCATCCGACCAAACTTAAGCAGAATAAATACCTATGACTTGATAATCAAATCCGAAATTATTTATCACCAAATCAGACATTCAAAATCAAAATAACATGGATTAATGATCCATACTTTTATATATCAAGCCTTTTGTTTTTGTCATATTACTAATTGAAGTTATAGCTAGGAATTACGGGTGATAAACAATGCAAAATGTCTTAATCTAGTCGTTAAAATAATCATAATTAAAATAGTAATGATATATTTACTCTTACTCACATTTATCTCAACTCTCTCACTGTAGTTCACTGTAGCTAAAGTGAGAGAGTTTGAATAAATGTGAGTAAGAGTGTGAGTATGTTTATCATTTTTGTAATTAAAAACAGGAATGTTGCCTGCAACTTGCAATCCGAAAATTTCATTATAAAAAAGAAGGTATATTCTTGATCACATTCTGTGTGCTTCATATCAATTGCTGAGAATATCTTTTTCAATTTTGAATTTTCATACATTTGGTAAGAAGAATATTTTTATTTTTCTATTAAAAAAAAAACGAATTTAGTTCGGTGGTAAAGAATTTAAGATTTGGTTATTAAATTTTGAGTTCAAATTCATGAGGTATATTTATTTATAAAAACTTGAGATAATCAAAATTTTTACTTAAATTTAGATTTGATGATAAAATTTTCAACGTTGGTTCTAGAAAATATAATTCCATATCCGGATGTAGTCCACTACAATTACGTCAATGCGGTGCCGTATGTCATTCACGTGACAAGGTTCGAATGTCAAAATGTTGACCTGCAAATAAATGAATTATGGCCCTTTTAATATCATGGGGAAAAAATGGCATTGAACATCCATAATTATGATGGGGATTCAGATTTTGTTTTTTTTTATTATTAAAATTCATGATTTAATATATATATATATATTGTTGGAAAATGCCTATTAGTCAAAATGCTTAATTTTAAGCATGATCCAATTCGTGTTAGTGGTTGTTATTGAATGATTTGGATACTCCTCCGTGAGTAGTTCGAAATGGTATATTCATATGCTTAAAATTGTGCTTGGAAAATAAGGAGAATTGAGCTTGTCCCATATGTGAAAGCTATAGAGGGAAAATTATGCTTATATATGATTGCTCATATATAGGAGAAAATCTTATATGCAACAGTGGTACCACGTCATTCATGCAACAAGTCAATCATCCACTGCCACACGTGCTAAAAAATTGAAAAACAACTAAAAAATAGATGAAAAAACTCTACATGTCATTTTTTAATTCGTTTGTGGTACCACGTCATCCATACCATTGTTGCACCAAAGAATCTCTCCATATATAGATGGGTAAGAGTTATAAGGATAGAGGTTCTCTCTACGTGCGCGGGGGTTAGGGATGGAAAATTCCGGATCCGGGTCCGGATCCGCAAGTGGCTCGATGGACCCGGGTCCGGATAAGGACCCGATTAAGCGCTTCCGGGTCCGGACCCGGGTAGACCCGGAATAGACCCGGGTATACCCGGATCCGGACCCGGGATCCGCAACTGGCAGTTTTTTTTTTTTTTGCTCCAATTCCACTATTCCATATCAATAAATACTATAATATGTATAAACAATTCACAACAAGTTTGAATTGAAAATTACAACACATAAAAATAATTAAGTTTGAACTTTAAGTTTCAACACAAATAATACATTACATCAACATGTAACATATCATAATTCATAAACAAACTACAAGGAAAAAAACTTCAACACAAACACAACTACACAAGTACCTAACATAACTAAAAGTTTCATACATAAGTACCTAACTTAAGTTTGAACTTTTAACATAAAATAAACAAACTATAAATTCAACACAACTTCAAGTCATCGGGATTAATTTAGGGTTAAAACTGTGAATGAGTGAATCATATTGTTTTTTTTTTTTTCCGGGTCCCGGGTACTCGGGTCCGGATAAATCCGGACCCGGAATGATGCAGGTCCACTGAAATAAGACCCGGATCCGCAATTTTTTAAAGCGGATTCGGGTCTAACCGGTGTAGACAATAGAACCTGGGCGACGCAGTTCCAGACTCGCGGCCTAGTTGGGAAGTACGAAATAACATGGAGTCGCCACCCGGTGTGAACCGGGACAAAGATTTAAGGCCGCACTCACCCCTCGCAAGGGAAGACCTCAAACCGTTGGGTTCGGAATGGTCCCTTACTTATGTCACTTGTGATGATATGATTTGTGCAATTAATCAACCGAGTCTACTCAATAATCATGCTCAAGGGTACTTAGATCTAACATGCTTTCATCCAAACAACTCCACGCAATATAACACAACGAGCATATTGAACCATTAAACCAAAGTAAACAATAACTAATTAGACATAAATATAAACTAAACGAAACATCATGCATAAAGAATGAAGAAACAACATGCCTAAATAACACAACCATGCTTTGAATAATTAAATAACAAGACTAAATTAAATCATGCTTAAAATAATAATAAACGGCCTAGAACTATGACATGCTCAAATACAAATTTGGATGAGACGAGATACGTGTATCTTAAGTGGTATGTGGCGTTGTATCCTGAGTGCAGACCATACTACCGTCCATTCGGAATCGGCTACGGAATTTACGTCCGGGTTTCCATCCGATATACCACAAAAGGGAACACATATCCCGCTCATCCAACAATCATATCATGCCTCAAACGACTCTCATGCAATAATATTTTAAAATAAATAAAATAAAACGAAAGATATAAATAAAAAGGCGCCCTCAGGTCTAACCTCTTTTGTCGTCTCACGAAAGCGCGTTACACGGCCTTCGGAAGGGTTATTGCTCCGTAACTTTTTTGGTTCACTAATCCAACGTTTCTCCTCACTGTTTCGCTTTTCGGGCTGCTGTTTCACCCCGTTTCGCTGTTGTTTCCTCGCGGTTTTCTGATCACTGTTTTGGTGTATTAACGGACTGTTTTGTGCGGTTTCGGGGTACAGTTTCGGGTAGTTTTGGGGACTGTTTTGGGGAGTTTTTATGTGAGGTTATGGGGACTGTTTTGAGTAGTTTTTAGGGTAATTGTGCGTGAGGCAGTGGGCGGTGAAGGGGGCTTTGTGCGTGCAGCGAGGGGACTTAGCGTGAGGCAGATTTTAGGGTAATTAACTGGCAGTCTAGGGAGGCAGTGAGTGGAGGCTGGTGCGTTGATTGTGCGTGAGAGGGGCAATCAGCGTGGAGGGTTTTTAGATGTTAACGTGGCTTGAGGTGTTGAGTGTTGAAGGGTGATGTGGCTAGGCGTGAAGGATGAGGGGCAGATGGCTATTGGTTATTTGGAGAGGGCTTCGTGCAGGTTTTGATTTGTGCGTGAGGGGCTGGTGTCTGGCTCGTGAAGGCAAGGGGCAGTGAGTGAATGGAGGGTGACGTGGGCGAGCAGGCCTTTGTGCGCCTTGTTTGATCAGGCGTTGATAACGTGAGTGGCTTGGCTTCAACGTGGAGGGACGTTAGTGCATGGCGCAGATCTGAGAGTGTGAGAGGGGTGTTTCTGTTTTAAGTGTGAAGGAGGCGTGTTGTGTCTTTTGTGAAGAGGGTTCTGGTGTCTATTTGGTTTCTTTGTTACGGCTAATGGAGGGGCAGTGGCTGTGGTGCGCTGATGGAAAAGGGCAGACGTTGAGGCTTGTAAGCAGGTGCTGGCTGAAGCAGATGGGGCGAGAAGTGATTGTAGTGGTCTTCAAGGTTTGAGAGAGATGGCTTGGTTTAATGGCGCTGCCTGAGAGTCATGAAGGGTCTGTTGTTTTTTGTTTTTTGTTTCTGTCAGGCTGAGGGCGTTTGATTAGGGTTTTTATTTTCTTTCTGAATGTCGTATGAGGAGTGAGAGGAGAGAGAGAGGGCGTGCCGCTTAGGGTTTTTCCTTGCTTTGTTTTTGTTTGTGCCGTGAGTCAGAGAGATAGGCCAGCCAGCCTTAGGGTTTAGTTTGTGTTATTTTTATAGTGAGAGGGTAGGGGAATTACCTTGTTGGGGAAGAAATAGGATTTGTGTATTAATGGGGATATCTTTTAATTTAGTATGTGATAGGGAAAATCTTTTAATTTAAGGGAAGTAATTTGATTTTTTCTTTTTAGTTAAGGATATGATTTATTTAATTTAGGAAGGTGATTTAATTAAATTAGGAATGTGTTTTATTTAAATTAGGAATTTAATTTAATTTAATTTAATTTCAAGTTCAATTAATTGGTGAATGTGATTTAATTTAATTTCAAGTTTAATTTTAATTGGTTTTAATTATTTAATTTGTGAGATGTGTTTTTAAATATTTTAATTATTTATTTGTGAGATGTGTTTTAATGGGTTTGGTGGTTTTTAAATAGAGGTCCAACAAGCGAACCCGAAGCGAAACAAGCGAGTTAAATCCGACCAAAATATCATTTCCAACTTTACCCTTCCGACGTCCGTTTCCCGCGGCTTTCACACTAAAGAGATAGTGTCTCTCTACGAGACTCATCATCGGGCTGATATGCAAAAATGCAATGTCTACAGTCGCCCCCACTTTGATGGGACTTGTGCAGTGTGTGACTTTGAAACAATCCTATCAAAGTTATGCAATGCATTTTTACTTACCTGGCTCGCCAGCTGCCACCTGACTTGCCTGCTGCTATGCTGAGCTGATGATGCAGTGGACCTTGATCCTGGGACGCATCCCAATAACTGCAACCGACAACGAGGGCCTCGACCCTGGACGCATCCCAATACCGCTGACAATGTGGGCCTCGACCCTGGGACGCATCCCAAAAACCAAAGATGCAGTGGGCCTCGACCCTGGGACGCATCCCAATAACTGCAATCGACAACGGGGGCCTCGAACCCTGGGACGCATCCCAATACCGCTGACAATGTGGGCCTCGACCCTGGGACGCATCCCAAAAACCAAAGATGCAGTGGGCCTCGACCCTGGGACGCATCCCAATAACTGCAACCGACAACGGGGGCCTCGACCCTGGGACGCATCCCAATACCGCTGACAAAATATGGGCCTCGACCCTGGGACGCATCCCGAAAATGATGATGTAGTGGGCACCTCGACCCTGGGCACCTCGACCGGAACTACAACCGACAACGGGGGCACCTCGACCCGGGCATCTCGACCCAACACCGCTGACAATAGGGACCTCGCCCTCGAACTGATGATGTAGTGGGCACCTCAACCCTGGGCTCCTCGACCCGGAACTACAAACAACCGAAAACGGGGCCCCGACCCAACACCGCTGACAATAGGGACCTCGCCCTCGAACTGATGATGTATTGGGCACCTCGACCCGGAACTACAACCGACAACGGGGGCACCTCGACCAACACCGCTGACAATAGGGACATCGCCCTCGAACTGATGATGTAGTGGGTCCTCGACCCTGGGACGCATCCCGGAACTACAACTGATGATAAGGGCCTCGCCCCTGAACTGATACTGATGTGGGCCTCGCCCCCAGACTGATGTGGGCCTCGCCCCAGATTGATACTAGTGTGGGCCTCGCCCTAGGACTCATCCCCAAGCTGATACTGATGTAGGCCTCGCCCCGGATTGATACTGATATGGGCCTCGCCCCCAGACTGATATTGATGTGGGCCTCGCCCCCATACTGACACTAATGTGGGCCTCGCACCAAACTGATACTAATGTGGGCCTCACCCCCAAATTGATGCTGATGTGAGCCTCGCCCCCAGACTGAAACTGATGTGGGCCTCGCCCCAAACTGATATGGGTCTCGCCCCAAACTGATACTAATGTGGGCCTCGCCCCAAACTGAGGTGGGCCTCGCCCCCAAACTGATATTGGCCTCGCCCCAAACTGATACTGATATGGGCCTCGGCCTTGGACTCATCCCCAAAACTGATGATGATGCTGATGTAATGGTTCATTCCCGAACTGTACTGTATGAGATGTTCCATTGCTGAACCGTTACTGTGAGGTGGTCCATTCCCGAAATGTTACTGTGAGGTGGTCCATTCCCGAACCGTGTTGTGAGGTGATCCATTCCCGAACCGTGCTCCATTCTCGGAGTGTCATTCTCGGCTTTTGTTCATTCCCGAACTGTGCTCCATTCTCGGAGTGCCATTCTCGACTTGTTCATTCTCGAACTCTGCTTCATTTCTCGGATTACCATTCCGGCTTGTTCATTCTCGAACTCTGATCCATTCTCGGATTACCATTCCGGCTTGTTCATTCTCGAACTCTGATCCATTCTTGGATTACCATTCTCGGCTTTTCAATTCTCGAACTCTGATCCATTCTCGGATTACCATTCTCGGCTTGTTCATTCTCGAACTCTGATCCATTCTCGGATTACCATTTCCGCTTGTTCATTCTCGAACTCTGATCCATTCTCGGATTACCATTCTCGGCTTGTCCATTCTCGAACTCTGATCCATTCTCGGATTACCATTCTCGGCTTGTTCATTCTCGAACTCTGATCCATTCTCGGATTACCATTCCTGGCTTTGTCATTCTCGAACTCTGATCCATTCTCGGATTACCATACCTAGCAGAACTGATCTGATATCTCCATACCTGGAGTACCGTATCTGGCAGAGCTGATCTGATATCTCCATACCTGGAGTACCGTATCTGGCAGAGCTGATCTGATATCTCCATACCTGGCAGAACTAATACTGAACCAATGTGGGCCTCGCCCCCAGAATGCCATACCGGTAAGACTGATACTAGTGATGTGATGTGGGCCTCGCCCCAAAGTGCCATACCCGGCAATACTAATACTGATAATGATATGGGCCTCGCCCCCAGAGTGTCATACCCGACAAGACTAATACTGATAATGATATGGGCCTCACCCCCGAACTGTTACTGATATGGGCCTCAACCCTGGGACTCATCCCCGAAACTAATGCTGATTCATTTCTGAAACTGACTGTATTGTTGCTGCTTCTGATTGGCTTGTCTTTGCTGCTTTCTCTTTTTCTTCTTTGAAACCTGTGAATACAAAACGAAACAAACACAAAAAAGAATGCAAAATATGTTATGTGTATACATGCATGCATGAATGAATTTCCTATTCCGTTGGGTTAGGTCTTCCGCCAGTTTTCTAGGTGATTGCTCAGTCTTCCCTCTGGTTTCATGACTCAATATCTTGTTATGTCCTTGATTCGCGATGTGGTAGACTGGTCGCCCCCAGTCTTTGTTTAGCTTTCTGCTCTCCGCTGTTTGCACTTGGTCAAGATGAACCACATGGTGGGGCCTTCCATATTATCATACTATATCACATGCTACGAAAATAGTCTCAATAGTTATACATATTATCGTCCTCAAAGAATGCTCAATAATGAACCAGAGAACCTTCAAAACATTCGATGCACACTCAAATCCAAGTCTTTGAATAAATGATCTAAGCCAGACTCAAAGTGTGTGTGTGCAAAGATTCTTTCACAGCTTAATCCTTAAGTAAGCTAACTCAATGATTTTGTTTCAAAAATCGGGGTCAACGGGTCAAACCAACCTAGATGTCTCAGTTATGCTCTGCAATTGCTTTTCCATGCTCAATGTAGTATGGTTTATCTTTCTTTTCCTTTGTCTCTCTTTTCTTTTCTTTTCATTTTGAACTTCATTTTTTTTCTTTTTTCTTTTTTTTTCTTTTTCTCTCTTTTCTTTTTTTCAACACACCTACCCTTTAAGGTAGCATTTCTCCTCATGGTGGTCCTAATACTCGCCCATGGGTAGCTTCACGCTTATCGGTTATAGGCGGTTCAATTCTTTTCTTTAGAGACTTTTATTTTATTTTCAACCATACCACACAACATAACATAAGCAAATTAGGATAGACATCTAAGCAAACGGTCATTCACCGACCTACAATTTCTTCAACTAGTCACTTTGCTAACTACTCAGGTTTTCACTGCTAAGAACCATAATCAAGTGCTTACGAGTCTAACATAGATCAATCACTCAAAGTATCAGATAAAAGCACATCAAGAGTTTATCGTTTCTAAAGTTTCACTCTAAAGCAATCAATTGCCATCGGACTTATGTCTAACTATCAATACTCAAACAAACAATATTTTTTTCTCTCTTTTTCCTTTCCTTTTTCTTTTTTCTTTTTTTTTCCTTTCCTTTTTTTTTCTTTTTCTCCTATTTTTTTTCTTTTCTTTTCCTTCTTTTTTTTTTTTTTCTTTTCTCCTCTCTTTTTTTTCTTTTTTTTTTTTTTTTTGTTTCTTTTTCCTCCTCTCTTTTTTTTTTTTTTTCTTTTTTTTTCTTTTTTTTTCTTTTCCCATCTTTTTTTTTTCTTTTCCTTCTTTTTTTTTCTTCTCTCTTTTTTTCTCTTTTTTTCTTTTTTTTTTCGAAGGCCCCCCCAATGGTCTTTCTATCCTTTCCGTAAGCTTTTCTATTTCTCGATTTCCTTTTCCCCGCTATCCATGTTTGCTAAACTCCTCTTGAATAACCCCTTTTTTTTTTCTAACCCAACGGATATCTATGATGGCTTTTAAGACACAGAGGGTTAAACTGATGCATGTATGCATGAGATGCGTGCGACAAACGAGATATAATATGCATATGGTTATCAAAAGCATAAAGAGGCAACTTCTATAAGATATACAACTATGGTTCTCATGCGGGTTTATGACAATGCCTTTGATTGAACTCCCTCAACCCACTATAGAAACGGTCAACTAATGCACAAATTATAAACATCACAAGACATGATTTCGGGGCCGATTCTCTATCCCCAGTGGAGTCGCCAGACTGTAGACAATAGAACCTGGGCGACGCAGTTCCAGACTCGCGGCCTAGTTGGGAAGTACGAAATAACATGGAGTCGCCACCCGGTGTGAACCGGGACAAAGATTTAAGGCCGCACTCACCCCTCGCAAGGGAAGACCTCAAACCGTTGGGTTCGGAATGGTCCCTTACTTATGTCACTTGTGATGATATGATTTGTGCAATTAATCAACCGAGTCTACTCAATAATCATGCTCAGGGTACTTAGATCTAACATGCTTTCATCCAAACAACTCCACGCAATATAACACAACGAGCATATTGAACCATTAAACCAAAGTAAACAAATAACTAATTAGACATAAATATAAACTAAACGAAACATCATGCATAAAGAATGAAGAAACAACATGCCTAAATAACACAACCATGCTTTGAATAATTAAATAACAAGACTAAATTAAATCATGCTTAAAATAATAAATAAACGGCCTAGAACTATGACATGCTCAAATACAAATTTGGATGAGACGAGATACGTGTATCTTAAGTGGTATGTGGCGTTGTATCCTGAGTGCAGACCATACTACCGTCCATTCGGAATCGGCTACGGAATTTACGTCCGGGTTTCCATCCGATATACCACAAAAGGGAACACATATCCCGCTCATCCAACAATCATATCATGCCTCAAACGACTCTCATGCAATAATATTTTAAAATAAATAAAATAAAACGAAAGATATAAATAAAAAGGCGCCCTCAGGTCTAACCTCTTTTGTCGTCTCACGAAAGCGCGTTACAACGGCCTTCGGAAGGGTTATTGCTCCGTAACTTTTCTGGTTCACTAATCCAACGTTTCTCCTCACTGTTTCGCTTTTCGGGCTGCTGTTTTCACCCCGTTTCGCTGTTGTTTCCTCGCGGTTTTCTGATCACTGTTTTGGTGTATTAACGGACTGTTTTGTGCGGTTTCGGGGTACAGTTTCGGGTAGTTTTGGGGACTGTTTTGGGGAGTTTTTATGTGAGGTTATGGGGACTGTTTTGAGTAGTTTTTAGGGTAATTGTGCGTGAGGCAGTGGGCGTGAAGGGGGCTTTGTGCGTGCAGCGAGGGGACTTAGCGTGAGGCAGATTTTAGGGTAATTAACTGGCAGTCTAGGGAGGCAGTGAGTGGAGGCTGGTGCGTTGATTGTGCGTGAGAGGGGCAATCAGCGTGGAGGGTTTTTAGATGTTAACGTGGCTTGAGGTGTTGAGTGTTGAAGGGTGATGTGGCTAGGCGTGAAGGATGAGGGGCAGATGGCTATTGGTTATTTGGAGAGGGCTTCGTGCAGGTTTTGATTTGTGCGTGAGGGGGCTGGTGTCTGGCTCGTGAAGGCAAGGGGCAGTGAGTGAATGGAGGGTGACGTGGGCGAGCAGGCCTTTGTGCGCCTTGTTTGATCAGGCGTTGATAACGTGAGTGGCTTGGCTTCAACGTGGAGGGACGTTAGTGCATGGCGCAGATCTGAGAGTGTGAGAGGGGTTGTTTCTGTTTTAAGTGTGAAGGAGGCGTGTTGTGTCTTTTGTGAAGAGGGTTCTGGTGTCTATTTGGTTTCTTTGTTACGGCTAATGGAGGGGCAGTGGCTGTGGTGCGCTGATGGAAAAGGGCAGACGTTGAGGCTTGTAAGCAGGTGCTGGCTGAAGCAGATGGGGCGAGAAGTGATTGTAGTGGTCTTCAAGGTTTGAGAGAGATGGCTTGGTTTAATGGCGCTGCCTGAGAGTCATGAAGGGTCTGTTGTTTTTGTTGTTTCTTTCTGTCAGGCTGAGGGCGTTTGATTAGGTTTTTATTTTCTTTCTGAATGTCGTATGAGGAGTGAGAGGAGAGAGAGAGGGCGTGCCGCTTAGGGTTTTTCCTTGCTTTGTTTTTGTTTGTGCCGTGAGTCAGAGAGATAGGCCAGCCAGCCTTAGGGTTTAGTTTGTGTTATTTTTATAGTGAGAGGGTAGGGGAATTACCTTGTTGGGGAAGAAATAGGATTTGTGTATTAATTGGGGATATCTTTTAATTTAGTATGTGATAGGGAAAATCTTTTAATTTAAGGGAAGTAATTTGATTTTTTCTTTTTAGTTAAGGATATGATTTATTTAATTTAGGAAGGTGATTTAATTAAATTAGGAATGTGTTTTATTTAAATTAGGAATTTAATTTAATTTAATTTAATTTCAAGTTCAATTTAATTGGTGAATGTGATTTAATTTAATTTCAAGTTTAATTTTAATTGGTTTTAATTATTTAATTTGTGAGATGTGTTTTAAATATTTTAATTATTTAATTTGTGAGATGTGTTTTAATGGGTTTGGTGTGTTTTAAAATAGAGGTCCAACAAGCGAACCCGAAGCGAAACAAGCGAGTTAAATCCGACCAAAATATCAATTTCCAACTTTACCCTTCCGACGTCCGTTTCCCGCGGCTTTCACAACTAAAGAGATAGTGTCTCTCTACGAGACTCATCATCGGGCTGATATGCAAAAATGCAATGTCTACAGTCGCCCCCACTTTGATGGGACTTGTGCAGTGTGTGACTTTGAAACAATCCTATCAAAGTTATGCAATGCATTTTTACTTACCTGGCTCGCCAGCTGCCACCTGACTTGCCTGCTGCTATGCTGAGCTGATGATGCAGTGGACCTTGATCCTGGGACGCATCCCAATAACTGCAACCGACAACGGGGGCCTCGACCCTGGGACGCATCCCAATACCGCTGACAATGTGGGCCTCGACCCTGGGACGCATCCCAAAAACCCAAGATGCAGTGGGCCTCGACCCTGGGACGCATCCCAATAACTACAATCGACAACGGGGGCCTCGAACCCTGGGACGCATCCCAATACCGCTGACAATGTGGGCCTCGACCCTGGGACGCATCCCAAAAACCAAAGATGCAGTGGGCCTCGACCCTGGGACGCATCCCAATAACTGCAACCGACAACGGGGGCCTCGACCCTGGGACGCATCCCAATACCGCTGACAAAATATGGGCCTCGACCCTGGGACGCATCCCGAAAATGATGATGTAGTGGGCACCTCGACCCTGGGCACCTCGACCCGGAACTACAACCGACAACGGGGAACACATATCCCGCTCATCCAACAATCATATCATGCCTCAAACGACTCTCATGCAATAATATTTTTAAAATAAATAAAATAAAACGAAAGATATAAATAAAAAGGCGCCCTCAGGTCTAACCTCTTTTGTCGTCTCACGAAAGCGCGTTACACGGCCTTCGGAAGGGTTATTGCTCCGTAACTTTTCTGGTTCACTAATCCAACGTTTCTCCTCACTGTTTCGCTTTTCGGGCTGCTGTTTTCACCCCGTTTCGCTGTTGTTTCCTCGCGGTTTTCTGATCACTGTTTTGGTGTATTAACGGACTGTTTTGTGCGGTTTCGGGGTACAGTTTCGGGTAGTTTTGGGGACTGTTTTGGGGAGTTTTTATGTGAGGTTATGGGGACTGTTTTGAGTAGTTTTTAGGGTAATTGTGCGTGAGGCAGTGGGCGTGAAGGGGGCTTTGTGCGTGCAGCGAGGGGACTTAGCGTGAGGCAGATTTTAGGGTAATTAACTGGCAGTCTAGGGAGGCAGTGAGTGGAGGCTGGTGCGTTGATTGTGCGTGAGAGGGGCAATCAGCGTGGAGGGTTTTTAGATGTTAACGTGGCTTGAGGTGTTGAGTGTTGAAGGGTGATGTGGCTAGGCGTGAAGGATGAGGGGCAGATGGCTATTGGTTATTTGGAGAGGGCTTCGTGCAGGTTTTGATTTGTGCGTGAGGGGGCTGGTGTCTGGCTCGTGAAGGCAAGGGGCAGTGAGTGAATGGAGGGTGACGTGGGCGAGCAGGCCTTTGTGCGCCTTGTTTGATCAGGCGTTGATAACGTGAGTGGCTTGGCTTCAACGTGGAGGGACGTTAGTGCATGGCGCAGATCTGAGAGTGTGAGAGGGGTGTTTCTGTTTTAAGTGTGAAGGAGGCGTGTTGTGTCTTTTGTGAAGAGGGTTCTGGTGTCTATTTGGTTTCTTTGTTACGGCTAATGGAGGGGCAGTGGCTGTGGTGCGCTGATGGAAAAGGGCAGACGTTGAGGCTTGTAAGCAGGTGCTGGCTGAAGCAGATGGGGCGAGAAGTGATTGTAGTGGTCTTCAAGGTTTGAGAGAGATGGCTTGGTTTAATGGCGCTGCCTGAGAGTCATGAAGGGTCTGTTGTTTTTGTTGTTTCTGTGTCAGGCTGAGGGCGTTTGATTAGGGTTTTTATTTTCTTTCTGAATGTCGTATGAGGAGTGAGAGGAGAGAGAGAGGGCGTGCCGCTTAGGGTTTTTCCTTGCTTTGTTTTTGTTTGTGCCGTGAGTCAGAGAGATAGGCCAACCAGCCTTAGGGTTTAGTTTGTGTTATTTTTATAGTGAGAGGGTAGGGGAATTACCTTGTTGGGGAAGAAATAGGATTTGTGTATTAATTGGGGATATCTTTTAATTTAGTATGTGATAGGGAAAATCTTTTAATTTAAGGGAAGTAATTTGATTTTTTCTTTTTAGTTAAGGATATGATTTATTTAATTTAGGAAGGTGATTTAATTAAATTAGGAATGTGTTTTATTTAAATTAGGAATTTAATTTAATTTAATTTCAAGTTCAATTTAATTGGTGAATGTGATTTAATTTAATTTCAAGTTTAATTTTAATTGGTTTTAATTATTTAATTTGTGAGATGTGTTTTAAATATTTTAATTATTTAATTTGTGAGATGTGTTTTAATGGGTTTGGTGTGTTTTAAAATAGAGGTCCAACAAGCGAACCCGAAGCGAAACAAGCGAGTTAAATCCGACCAAAATATCAATTTCCAACTTTACCCTTCCGACGTCGTTCCCGCGGCTTTCACAACTAAAGGATAGTGTCTCTCTACGAGACTCATCATCGGGCTGATATGCAAAAATGCAATGTCTACAACCGGACCAGGATCTTCCGGTCCGGGTCTGCCTGCCATCCCTAGCGGGGGAAGTGCAAATCAAATTTGAATCAAGCTTGGCTCGTGTGCACCTGCGTACGCGAATGCCGGACCAAATTGTGCGGGCCTGTCCCAGTCAATTTTTGGCATATCTCTTTAATTTTTTCCAAGCCTCTTGATGTTCCATAACAGTTAATTTAATTAACTTGGTGGTTTCAACAAGTGAAAGACCTCATATTTATGAGATATAATTGGCATGTTAATTTCCTTTAAATGAGTTGTGATTTTCATTTTTTGTACATGAACAACACACACACAAAATAGCAGAAAGGTTTTTTCTCGTTTTTCTTTGTTTTGTAAAGGAGAGTTTCAAACACTTTTGTAGTTCGTTGGATACGAGTTCGGTGGTGCCCTTGCTCGTTCGTTTCTGTTGTATCCTGGGAAATGTTCTACTGCACCTAAGGTAGGGGACGAATTTGTTTTAAGGAAATTATTGACATCAACAAGCCTCGGAAAGAGAAGCAGTAGTTCGGTTCATCAGAGGCAGAAACATAAGCGTTCGGTCAGAGACAGGGGCACAAAGTCATTGCAGAGGCAGAGGCTCGTCGCGTCAGTGGTTCGACTTCGGCAGACGTCAGAGGCAGAGGCATAAATATTTCAGAGGCTCATTCAGAATTCATAGTCAGAGGCTGATTTCAGCGTCAGACGCATCAGGGTCTGCCGTCAGGGTCTGATTCGCTCGTTGGGTCTGCTTCAGAGTCTGCTCAGTGGGTCTGCTCAACAGTGTCTGATTCAGTAGACAGAGGCTAATTCGGATTATCCTAATTACCGATTAAATATTTGTAATATTTATATTATATATATATATATATATATATATATATATAATATATATATATATATATATATATATATATATATTATCATAAATTTCGATTTAAATTTTTATATGAGCTCATACCAACAATTTCCAAATCCCAATGAGGAATGATTTTCTTTTTTGCTAACCTTTATTTTTATTCAGTCGTACATACTCTTGCAATGGGGAGGGCCATAACAGATTTTTGAATCTCCAATGGTGGAGGTAGAGATTTGATGCAGGTAATTACGTAAGTTAGGCACAAATTTCGTATTAGGAATGGACAAATAGTTTGATATAAATCGAACCGAATCAAATAAAAATTTTATCAAAAATCGAATGGTCCCAAACCAATAATCTAAACAGTTTCGAAATCAAATCGAAATTGAATATAAATTTGACAAAAATCGAATCAAACTCAAAATTTTCAATTCGAACTTTTCTATAGTTTTTGTATATACAAGAATACACATAAATTCTATATTGAGATTATGTTGTATACCATAAGAGTGGTAACAGGTCGAGCCGAGCCCGTGCCGTTCTTTTTGAAAAAATAAAATTTTATTTTATTTTTTAAAATACATTAATTAATTTTTGAATTTTTAATACTTACAAATGAAAAAAAAAATATTATCAATTTTTTAGTTTTTTGGATTGTATCTTAAAATTTTAATTATAAATGTATGTATTTAGAATTAAAAATTAATTTATATAATTAAAAATATATTTTTATCTATAAAAATCAGGTCTGGTCGGGCTCGGGTATTAAGATCAGATTATAATGTTAGCTATACATGCCCTACAGATATATATCTATCATGTACGGAAATTTATTCAGAGAATTAGATCATGCGCTATTATTCTTAGTTAACCCAAATTTCATCTGTCGAGTTCCTAAGGATTTACCACGACTATTCTATTACTGGCGAGACAATAAAACATGCATTCAAACACA
The DNA here is from genome assembly GCA_019454045.1 of Zanthoxylum bungeanum. NCBI lineage: Eukaryota > Viridiplantae > Streptophyta > Magnoliopsida > Sapindales > Rutaceae > Zanthoxylum > Zanthoxylum bungeanum. The sequence continues at coordinate 395,585 of SKCR01007818.1, read as the reverse complement.
TACAATAATAAATAATCATTTAACAAATCAAATAGAATAAACTATGCAAATCAATTAAATAAACATGTGTTTGGATACATTACAACCCCAAATTAATGATCTAGCTACTCATAGTATTCAATAAACACATGCTAATCATTATTACAAAACAAGAACGCACAAAGAATAAGCAAGAAAAGAAAGGGAATAAATAACTCTCGTTGCAATATTCGACTTCAATCTCCAACACCGGTTGATGTACTCATTTTTGTCTTGCTCTATGTGTTATTCTAATATTTTGTGGCTCCAAAAGTATGTTATGAGTTTTTTTTAAGGTATTGGACGAGCTTATGTTCATATAAGAGGCTCTGGGAACTTTCCTTCTTAAGAAATCAAAGTTCTTCACGCACCAGGAATCGCGTCCGTGTCGCGACTCGCAAAGCTCTGCGTCGCGACGCTGTCTCCTTTCAATCGGACATCGCAACCCTCATAGACCGACGACTCGACGCACAACAAATTTTAGGACTTGCCTCAAAATTACACTACAACTCGAGATAATCCATAAAATAGAAGATAAAAGGATTGATAAATATAGATATATTAACCGCACATCAAAACCGCTCTTTAATGCAATGTTCCAACATTCCTTGCAAGTAAATTGCTTGAATTGTGCAGTAACAGTGTCAGAGACGTTCGAGAAGTCGAGACCCAAAAGTCAGAATTTGTGAGGTGACAATTAGACTATATTCAAATTAACAAGTCAAAGGCACACGCAAGAACAGGTGCACAGAGGCACATTGGTATAACTAATACATATGATTTGTTGTAGAAAAAGTTAATGCAAGATTTTGACTTTAAAACTGACAAATTTACTACCAGCCTATATACATAGACAAAAAAGCTCGGATCTGATCCGAATCGTTCGGATATTGCCCGACCCAAGATCGAAAAATTCGGGCAAACTCAAAAAGTCCGGGCCTTAAGAAAAATAATATAATATATTATATAAAGCACAAGAGGGCTACTACTCCCCACCTCCCAAAATTCTCACCTCCTCTCTCTCTTACTTAAAATGTCAAAATTACCCATCTCTTTTATAAAAATCCATTCCCCCAATATATATACACTTATTTAACACTACTTATATATATTATTTTTTAAAATTTATATATTTTTTTTCTTTATATATCTAATCTTTTTTATTTGTTTAATAAATATTACAAATTTCATATTTATTATTAATTATTTTGTGTTCATTTATTCATTTAATTTTTGTGATTTTTTTTTAATTTATTCAACACTACTTATGTATTATAAAAATATTCTCATGTATATCAGAGAAATATATATAAAAAAGAGTACAATAACAATATAAAAAAATACACTTAAAAATATGGATACTGACTTACGAAATTAAATAAGACAAACAACTTTTAATAAAGAAAATAAAATCAGAATCAGAATCTACACTACTCTTAATAAAGTAAATTTTGTTTAATAAAGTAAAAGTAGATATGGATACTGATTCACGAAATTAAATAAGACAAATAATTTTTAATAGAGTAAAAATAAAATCAGAATCAGAATCAAATAGACTATGTCAAAATTTATTTTATATTGTTAATTAAATTAAAATAATCAAAAATTAAATTAATAAATAGTAAATTTGTAATATTTATTAAACAAATAAAAAATAGAAAAAATACAAATTTGAAATTTAAATCCCAAAGAAAACTGACATAGTTTTGCGCCCTAGCATAGTTTTGCTACGGCGCAAAACTATGACATAGTTTAGCAAAACTATCAGCTGGGGGCAAATTGAAATTCCTCCGGGGAGACAAGAGGAGGGGCGCATGTCAGAGGGGGTGGGAGTAGTAGTTTTCAAAGCACAATGATGTGGGAGGAAAGAGAAGATAACAAATGGTTAGGATTAAGAGAGATAATGTATCTAAAGCTATTTTTATGTGACTTAATTGGCGGCTCAGATCATTTCATTATAATCTAATGGCTCATAAATAATCATTTCATTATAGAATCTCTATAAAAATGGAAAATGAAAATTACCAAATAAATTAAAAAAAAAGTCATATATTAATGGAAAATGAAAACTACCAAATAAATTAAAGAATAAAATCATTTCATGATAGAATATTTCTAAAAATTAACAAACAAATTAAATAACAGAATCTTAATCTTTCTGTAAATTCTATAACAGCGTGCCGGAGGCACGGGTAATATATAGTGTATATATATATATATATATATATATATATATAAAATTTTTTGTATTAAAAAATCGGATTGAATAAAGCCTGAACCCGAGATAAATAAGATTTTTCCCAAACCCGAACTTGAATATTAATTCCCGGGCTCGGGTCGGACTTATCAAAGCCCGAATCCGGCCCATTGCCACACCTGCCGGCCAGAGCCACATGCTGAATTAAGAATATGTTTAGGTCTTGTAGTTAGAACATTAATTAATGAGGATACAATTTAATTTTCATAAAAATATCATATATTTTTTATTTTAGCAGAAATAAATCAAAAATTATCTAATTAATAAATCAAAATTTTTATTAATTTATAAATATATTTTAATAAAATTTTAAATTGAATAATACTACTGTCCTCGCTCGTCTCTTAATGTAATGTTCAGTTACCTGTTTCCATAATTTACTGTGATTAATATGCTTTAATCAAGTTTAAGTTATCTAAGTTAGCTGACACTTCTGTACTCTATTTCTTCAATCATAGTACCAAGAAATTTTAAGTGATGTGATATAATAAATTAATAATTATATAAGATATAATGGTTGTGTTAAATAAAATTATCATCTACTAATTATTTTTTTATTATTTTAACGTATAATGCGATATTATTGAATTATTATATTAATTACGTGATTGTATAAAATTTCTCTCTTTGATGATATTGTGAGATACAAACTACAAGTGTCCGAAAGGAGGCTTCCTCATTCCTTGTGCAATAAACATTATTTCATTATTGCTAATTATCATGATTATCAAGAAATGATTAAAAAAAATTATTACAAGTTCCAATCTTCAGGAGCAATAGAATACATTATTCCAATTTTTTTCTTTCAATAATTGAGCTAATTAATTATAAAATAATTATCTTGTATTTCCCTCATTGGGTTTATAAACTTAAGTCATTATTATTAAACTGTTTAGTTTATAATTGTGGTGCCCTTAATTGACATAAAGATCCTTGAAACCAGAATAATTAATTATTAATGAAAATTCTGCAGGTATTGACTTGTGATTTAAGTTGAAGTTAGCTACCTGCCGATTTGGATTTCTTAACTAATTAGCGTTGATGGGAGGTTTCTATTCTCATATTGCCTTTTATGTGCTGTGATTCGGTGGTATTAATAAATTATAAATTTTTATTTAATAAGTTTTTTTTTTTTTTTAATATTGGAAATTCTAGCGGCAGATCACTCGGTCCAAAATTAAGATGAGAAGGTAAAATCTCGACTGTCTCAAATTATTACATGTAAGGGCTTAATTTGTTCATTTTATATCAAGTAACAACTAGTTCACTAAAATTAGCAAACACAAAAAACACTGTTGGAGTAAGCTGTCTAGCTAGCTTTGATCTCTTTATCTCTTGATTTATTACTGTGATTAGTATTGTTTTAAGAGAAATTAAGAGGTCAAACTATTGTTTATTAGTGACACAATCTCTTTAATATTATTGAGTATTGCAGTCAAAAGGGTACAAACTAATTTCAAAATTGCATTTCTTTTTTTAAAGAGAGAGTCGATATCGCAATCATATAAGCATTTACATTATCGTCAATGTTGGAGTTTTACATATTTCGCTTAAGCCCGAAATAGATGATTTAGCGGTGAAATTTCGAACGATTTAAAAAAAATATCTTCGAGGATTTGCACAATTCAAGGCTAACTATTTTCATCACGGTTTGGCTCTTTAATCGCCAACATAAATTAGAACATGTAGAATTAATGCTAGATTATATAATTATAGGGAAATGCTAACGGGTACACTAAATACACTAAATAAGAATTCATTTTAGTAAAGTTTTCATGAGAAAAAAAAAGTAATTAATATTTTGATAATTTTTTTACATTTATCATAAAAGTGATGTGAAAACTTTCTTAAAATTGATAATTAATAAGTACCCTTAGGGTACTCATTAACATGACCAATACTTATATACCATTTAAATTTAAAAGAATATTTGATTATTTTATGATCAGATTAAGATATATACAGACTATGTCACAAAAGAATGAGAGTCCCGTTGTAGGATAAATATTTGATAAATGATAGTTAAATAATATTATCAAACTGAATGTTAGATTAAAATTTTAATATTTTAACGGTAAAAATCATTAGTGATTTTGTTCAAAAGATTTAATAGTCTATTTAACAAATCACGTTGCCGAATCGTCGACCAATCGAATCTTAACAAACCTTAATAAGATTTTTTAAATAATTTATAATATTTTTAAAAATTAATTAGAAAAATAGTTTAACTGTAACCAGATCATTACAGTACAATTCGATTACGATTAAGATTTACAATTTTGACTTTGGTCAAATCGTATTTCTACGATTCGGCTAGCCGAGCTGTGTGCATCTGTAATAGGGATGCTCAATTACTAGAGTCTCCAATAACACGTGGGACATTAGATTTCCATCTTAAATCTATTAAAAAAGAGAAGCGATACACATACATACATTTATTCCGAAAATAACTACACATCTTTTACTGTAGTTACAGTGATTGCTACAGCAATCACTGTAGCTACAATTAAAAAGATATAGTTATTTTCATGATAAATATATGTGAAAGAGAGAATATTTTTTTCCCGAACTGTATCCAACAATCTAGATTGGCATTGGAACTAACATCAAGAAGAGTAATCTGGAGGCCACACAATCAGAACAGAGAAAGGGGAAGATTCCAAATTCGGTGAGGCGTACGCGTCCGTTTTGGGTGGCGATGCTACCTCCCCTCTACTTTTTTTCTTTACATATGACACCCCAAAACTCTCATTTCTCTTCAAATCCACCCCCCACCTCACAAAAATGTCCGACAGAGTCTTCCCCTCTTCTAAACCCGCCGCCACCGGCGCGGCACCCGCCGTAAAACCCCCACTCCGACCTCCCTACCGTCCCCATCCCCACGCGCGCCGCCACCACAGCCGCCCCCGCCGCAGCTACTGCTGCTGCTGCTGCTTCTGGACGATTCTGATTGTCATCGTCCTCGCCCTCCTCGCCGCCATATCCGCCACTGCTCTTTATATCCTCTACCGGCCCCAACGCCCTGAATTTTCCATCCCTTCGCTCCGGCTCCACCGCCTCAAGCTCACATCCTCCGCCGACTCCTCCTCCAACCACCTCGCCGCTCTCTTGAAGTTCACCGTCACTTCCAAAAACCCTAACTCGCACATCACTTTCACTTACGACCCGTTTGTCATTTCGGCTCTCTCTTCCAGTGACGTCTTCCTCGGAAACGGGACAGCCCCCGGTTTCTTCTCGGACACGAAAAACCAAACCGTGTTAAAAAACGTCGTCGTTTCGGGATCCAACGATCTTGACACTGACTCTGTGAAGTCAATGAAGTCGAATCTGAATGAAAAGAATGGGGTTTCTTTGGAAATAAAGCTGGATACGAAGGTGAAAGTTAAAGTGTGGAAGCTCAGCAGCAAGAAGGTGGGCATTAGGGTTACGTGTCAAGATTTTAAAGCGGAAGTACCAAAAGGTAAGTCCCCGTCGGTGGCCATTACTGATAAATCTAAATGTAAGGTCGATCTAAGGATCAAGATCTGGAAATTTACTTTCTAGTTTGAATCAGAATCTTGTTTGAATCATTTCAGTGTTATAACTGAATTTGGTTGATATGTATAATTGGTGCATTCAGAGAATTTGTCAGAGTACGTATTAGTGTTTTAATTTGCATGTTATAGATTTATTAATTTTTTGCATGATTCAAATTCAATTAGGAAAGAGGATATCATCGCTCCTGGTTCGAATTCAGTGAGTGTATTTTTATAAGGTCTGCTTAAGTCCAGAAAGAATAGATTGACGATGTGTTTTTCAACGATTCCAAAAAGAAAAAAATAAAGTTTAGGTTACTAGTGTGGAATTGAAGAGGACAAGTTGAAGAAGAATATATTTTCTCTTATTATTTACAATGACATTTAGTACTATAAATACACAATGATTGAAATTTGAAATATGAAAGAGATTAACTACTAGATAAAAGATATAATTACAAAGAATTCAAAAAGGATATTCCTTGATTTTCTCCCTTCAATTATCTTGATTTATGGAATCTTATCATGCCCCCGCAAGATGGACGGTCGTGGAGAGAGTCCGATCTTGGACTTGATTGAATTGAAAGGAGACCGAGCAAGCGGTTTGGTTAGAGCGTCCGCTAGTTGATCAGCTCCAGAGATGTGGGAGACCCGGAGTAGACCATGTTGAACTTGTTCTCGGATGAAGTGGTAGTCAAGGGCGACATGTTTCATGCGTGAGTGGAAAACAGGATTGGAGCAGAGATTTGTTGCCCCAACATTGTCACAGTAGATTACTGGTTGGAGAGAGAGAGTGACACCAAGTTCAGTCAGGAGAGCACAAATCCATCTAAGTTCGGCAGCAGTGGAGGCCACTGATCGGTACTCGGCCTCAGTGGATGAGCGGGCAACAGAGCGTTGTTTCTTGGAGCTCCAGGAAATAGGATTATGACCCAGATAAACTATGTAAGCACCAGTGGAGTGAAGTCGTCCTTGTTGCCAGCCCAATCAGCGTCGGAAAGGCATGGAGTGAGAGAGGGGAGTTTCGGCGGAGAAATATGCCATGGTCCAGAGTGCCACAGAGATATCGTAGTAGACGCTTGACTGCATGCCAATGTTCATCGGTCGGTTGATGCATAAACTGAGAAAGTTTGTTGACAGTATAAGCAATGTCTGGTCGAGTGAGTGAGAGATACTGGAGGCTCCCGACAATAGTTCTGTACTCGGTCGGATCAGGTAAGGGAGATCCAGATTGTAACGTGAGTGTCGGGTTTGTCGCCAGAGGAGTTGAGGCTGGCTTGGCGGTAATCATGTGGGTTCTGGTGAGCAGATCGGCAATGTACTTGCGTTGACTAAGGAAAAGATCATCGTTGTGGCTAGTAACCTCCACCCCAAGGAAATAAGCAAGTTGGCCAAGGTCCTTGAGTGAGAAGCGCTTAGAGAGTTGGTCTATGAATCGGCGGACAGTTGCAACATCATTTCCAGTTATGATGATGTCGTCGACATAGACTAGGAGATAGAGTGTGGTTTGGGCGTTGGTGAAGATGAATAGTGAGGTGTCGGCCATTGAGTTGGTGAAGCCGGACTGTAGAAGAAATTGACGCAGTTCATGGTACCATGCTCGAGGAGCTTGTTTGAGGCCGTAGATGGCTTTGCGAAGTTTGCAGACGTGATTGGGGTGATCCCGATCAATGAAGCCCGAAGGTTGTGACATATAAACATCTTCAGTGAGAGTGCCTTGAAGAAAGGCATTGTTGATGTCAAGTTGTCGGAGAGACCAACCTTGACTAACCGCAAGACTGAGAACAATCCGAACTGTGGTCGGCTTGATGACTGGACTGAAGGTTTCATAATAATCCACGCCAGGTCTTTGATGGAATCCCTTGGCAACTAATCGAGCTTTGTACCTGTCAATAGAACCATTAGGATTAAATTTGGTGCGAAAGATCCACTTACAGCCGACCAGGTTTTTGGCGGGACGGGGTGGCACTAGTTCCCATGTCCCATTATGAAGAAGAGCATTGTACTCCTCTGACAGAGCATGGCGCCACTTAGGGTCCTTGAGGGCTTGGGTAATGGTGTTGGGTTCTAGATTAGGTTGCTGAAGCTGGGCGTGGAGGTTAAGTTTTTGTATTGGTTTGTGGAGGTTGTTTTTGGAACGTGTGACAATGACACGGGGTGAGATGGAGGGTGCATGGGGGTGGTCGGTTATTGGCTGGTTGGGTATGGGTGGTGAAGTTGAGGGTTCATGTCGGTGTTCGTTGGTAGTGTGGTCGGTCTCGGTGGTGTGGTTGAGTGTTCATGTGTTGGGTCGGTGTTTGGGTGGTCGGTCACGGGTGTCATAGTTGAGTGATCTAGTGGTCGGTATGTGTTGGTGTGGTCGGTGTTCGTTGGTGGTCGGGATTGAGCAGGCGGAGGGTCGTGGGCTGTGTAGTTGGGTTGGGTTGTGATCGGGCTGGTTGTATGAGGTCGGTTGGACCGTGGGTTGTCGGCGAGGGGTGGTTGACTTGGATTCATATGGGGTCGGTTGATGTTTGTGATTGTTAGGTGTGGTAATTCAGGCCGTGTATGTGGTCGACCAGGATTGTTTGATTGGTAATAGAGGATAGCCCTGGATTGGTTAAGTCCGACAGGACCGATGTGGTCGGTTGGGGTTTGAGAGTGATGGTAATGTTAGATGGAGGTTGTGGTCGGATATGGGGATTAAGTGGTGCGGAATTTTGTGGGGGTGCAGGGTCGGTATTCTGCAAGGGTGACTCCAGTACTGGTAATGTCATGGAACACCATTCAGAGATGGTGTGAGGAATGGCACGAGAAGTGGACACAGGATAGGTGGCAAAAGGAAAAAGTGTCTCAACGAAGCGGACATGTCGAGAGGTGTAAAGCCGATGGTGGACGGCTCGAGACATAGATAAGCCCGCTGAGTGAGAGAATATCCGACGAAGACACAGGGAGAGGACCGAGACTCGAGTTTGTGAGATGTGTAAGGACGGAGCCAAGGGTAGCAGAGACAGCCAAAGCTGCGTAGTTTCGAGTAGTTCGGTAAATGACCGAAGAGTTTGAGATAAGGAGAGTTGTGGTTTAAGGTTGGTGTAGGCATGCGATTTATGAGATAGACAGCAGTGGAGAGTGCAAATGGCCAATATGAGAGAGGCATGGAGGAGTGAGTAAGAAGAGAAAGACCTGTCTCGACGATATGTCGATGACGACGTTCAGAGTACCCATTGTGTTCAGGAGTATGAGGAGGGGAAGTGAGATGGGAGACCCATGTAATGTTAAGAAGGAAGAGAGGGCTTGGTATTCCCCCCCATTGTCAGAGTAGAGTGATATGATAGGGCGTTGGAAGAATTTTTCGACTAGTGCCTTGAAGCGCACAAAGACATCACGGGTGTCAGATTTTCGTTTTATGGGAAAAAGCCATATGTATTTGGTGAAATGGTCGATAAAGATTATGTAGTATTTGAAGTTATCGAAGGAGTAGACCGGGGAAGTCCATAAATCTGTATATATAACTTCAAGAGGTGCAGATGTAGTGAGAGTAGAGGAAGAGAACGGTAATTTGTGACTTTTATTGCATTGGCAAGCATTACAATGAAAATTTGATAGAGAGGAAATAGAAACAGCAGAATTAAATGAAGACAGGATTCGTTTAAAGATGGACGACGAGGGATGCCCGAGCCGATGATGCCACTCAGGTACAGAGGTGCTGACACTTGAAAAGGCGATTGGAGGCGACTGAGTGGGGGAGGTCGGCCATTCGTATACACCATCGTTAGTCCGACCTTGTAACAGAATTGCCCCCGTGCGAAGATCCTTCACATGAAAAGAAGATGGTAAGAACTCAATGGAAGTGTTGTTGGACTTGCAAAATTGAGAAATGGAGATGAGATTACGTTTCATATGGGGAACATATAACACATTAGATAATGTAAAGGAGTTAGTTAAAGTATTAAGAGAGGTAGAACCATGGTGGGAAATGGGGAGTGCAGTGCCGTCACCAATCATTATTTCATCAGTGCCGTTATAAGGGTGGTGGAGAGCGAGGTTGTTGAGATCAGTAGTGACATGATGTGAGGCTCCACTGTCGAGAAGCCAGGCAGGGTTGGTTGAAGGATGGGTGGTAACATTTGCTTGATATTGCCAGGGATTGGTCGGGCGAGGGCTGGGCGAGTTGGTCGGCCTGGTTGGGGGTTGCGCACCTGGGAAGTTTTGGCGGAAGAGAGGGCATTGAGAGACCACATGGCCTTGGTTGCGGCACCATTGGCACCGACCAAGAAAGGGTCGAGGAGGAGGTCGGTCGGTTCTGGTGTTTGTGGTAGAGTTTCTGGGGAGTTGGGGGTTGGTGGTGGGTGCAAACCGACCGGTCTGGGCAGTGTTGTTAGGATGAGGTCGGTAGTAGGGGCGAACATTGGTGGGATGTGCGGAAGCCGGGTGGGAAAGGGAGCTGGTCCTGTTGTGGAGAGATAGCTCCTTGTTGATGAGTTTTTCATGGAGTTCATCAAAGAGAATAGTGGAATCACGGCCATTGACAGAGTCGATGATGGACTGATAGTTATCGTCAAGGCCGTCAAGTACTTTTTCAATTAGATCTTCATGGTCAAGAGGTTTACCAAGGGCGGCAAGTTGATCGGCTGTGGTTTTGATGGATTGCATGTATTCGGTAATGGTTTTAGTACCCTTGGTGATGTGTTTAAGATGATCCTTGAGTTGTTTGATGTGACCCCGAGAAGGTCGTGCATAAGTGTTGGCGAGAGTTCGCCAGGCTTCATAGGTGTTGGTGGATTGGGTGATAAGAGGAACTAAAGATGGTGATAGGGTGCCGACCAGAGCTACAAAGATGAGTTTGTCTTGGCGTAGCCAAGTATGATATTCGGGATTTGGTGAAGTGACATTATTGGTGGTGACGGTGCGTTGTGGGGTTTGATGATTTTCATCAATATGTTTTTGTAAATCGTAGCCGATGAGAATGGCTTCAATTTGGGTTTTCCAGGAGAGATAATTTGTTGATGTGAGTTTGATTGAGTTGTGGATGGCAATTATGATCAAAGGTTTTGTAGGTTCTTGGATGTTGGGGATGACATTTTGGGTACCGTCGGAGGCCATTGGAACGGAGGTTGGAGATTGTGTAGAAAAAAAAAAATTAGAGAAGGGATCTGGGCTCTGATACCATGTGGAATTGAAGAGGACAAGTTGAAGAAGAATATATTTTCTCTTATTATTTACAATGACATTTAGTACTATAAATACACAATGATTGAAATTTGAAATAGGAAAGAGATTAACTACTAGATAAAAGATATAATTACAAAGAATTCAAAAAGGATATTCCTTGATTTTCTCCCTTCAATTATCTTGATTTATGGAATCTTATCAACTAGTAGTGGCAAATCGTGTTTTCTCAAATTTAAATAAAGAGTTATTTAAAATTTGGTAAAGTTATCAAACACTAATTTTGTAGAGGACAACTGACAACAAAGTTATTTTTCTTAAAAATAATGATAAAATTATGCTAATAGTTATGGCAGTGGACCTATAAATTAAATCTAGTAAACTAATTTAAATAATTATATGATAATCGTAATTAAATCTTTATATATCCGTGATATCTTAGTTTTTGTTTTTAATTATTTTACACGATTAATGACATGATTACGTAAATAAGTAATCATGTCTTAAACGAATAATATTGGCGTGTTGTTGTAGACGGTGAATTTCGCATTCAGTCCACAATCGAGATTTCATAGGATAGGGGCACCGACAATCTTGCAAAACAAAGGCAGAGAGAGCACAAAGTAACTACCTACCGAAGTGGAGATGTCGTAGGCACTACGACGCTCAAGTTAGTGGTGGTGACGAGTGAAAAAGAGGGAAGAATAAGACAAATGGTTACCTCAAACTTCATAGTTTGTTACCGTGGGGTGGTAGGCTAGTGTTTAGGGATTGATGTGTTTTGAGAACTCGAGTGTGAGAGCCAAAACTTGAATGTCTCAACCCCTTGGACTATTTCTCTACTTATAGGCTATAAAAGTAGTCTCTTAGTCGGATTATGATTTCTTGTAATAGTCGAATTTCAATCATATTAGGAGAGGGTAGTTGAGTTGTGATTGAGTTGAGAGTGCCTAAGTAATCGGGATTAGGTGTCATCCCAATTGGATTAGACCACCGTTTTTGTAAGTAGTATGTCTTAATCTAAATACTTGATTTTCCTTGTTGAGAGGGGATTAATCGTGTGTAGACTAGCAGACAATTTCTACTGTAACATTGCATAATATGAGGCGATGTCGGCTGGGAAATTAAGTGATATGGCATGCGTCTTTTGGACATCATTTGGTCATGCGGACCTCTTACCCTTATTGGTGTATGAGCCTCTTACCCTTTATAGGTGTATGAGCTCGTGGGCCCCGTATGTGAGTCTTGTGTATAGGCTCGGGCTGCAGATAGCCGACTGTTGATAGTCATGCGATGACTAGCCTAATTTCAATAGGTGTCGGCTGGAAGTACTTTAGTAGACTGAAATTGGAATTAGAATGAGCCTAAGAGTAGGCCCAATTGGTAGGCTGACGAAAGTCTTGCTGTTGATAACCTTGCGTTTGAGCGTATTTAATCCAATAGACTAGTTGTCGACTGGAATCAATATCGACTAAAACGTTCATGTCCACTGAGCCTTCGTATCCACCCATGGTGGCCAAGTCCATGCGATGTAATTTCAAGTGAGTTTGTCGCGTGGATGAGTTAGATGCCAAAATGTGTCGTTTAGCCTAGGCCTGGGCATCGAATCGGATCATATTTGTCTCCCGAATCCGATCGGATCGTGTTTGTTTGGTTCGTCAGATTTCTGATCAGATCGGATAAATTTGATAACTATCGGTTCGAATCAGATTTTATTTGATTTGATAACGAATCCGAATCCGATAGAGAATCTGATTTGATAACGGATTCGAATCTGATAGAGAATCCGATTTGATAATGAATCCGATAGTAGATTCGATTCGATAACATATCCGATTTAATAACGGATCCAATTCGATAAAATTGATATGGAAATTTTTAAATTCATATCAATTTATCGAATCGGATCGGATAACTTAAAATTCAAATCAAATTTATCGAATCAGATTCGTTATCAAATCGAATTCACTACCAGATTCATTATCAAATAAGATGCTCTATCAGATTCAAAACTGTTATCAAATCAAATTTATCCGATTCGTTAAGATTTCAAATCGGATCGAATAAATCTGATTCGATTCGATAGTTATCGGAACAAATCTGATCCGATTCGATAATGACTCAAAATCCGACCGAACCAAACAAGACACTCTTATCGAATCGAATTGTATTAGGATTTGGTCTGATTCGATCCGAATCCGATAGTGCCCACCCCTAGTTTGGCCCCAAGTGTTGACTCGGACATAATATCATTTGGGTTTTGAGCCTAAATTTGACTTGTACAATTATTATGATTATACAAATATTATTCATGTTATAAATATAACATAAATACGACATGATTAATAATCGTATTATATCAACATGTTTTATTGACTACATATGACACAACAGTATTGTAAATCGTATCAATTTTTGTCCAACCTAAATACAGAAAATATATGTTATATCAGTTTAATCAAAATATTCAATATATTTGTTATATTGACTCATGGTCATTTAAGATAGGAAATTTGTAGGCCTGTTCAGCCAAAAACTATATCGGGTATTGGGATTCGAGATTTTTTTTTACGAGATTATATATTCAGGGATGAAGTTATGAGATTCTTCGAGGATGAATTTTATAAATTTTAACGGCTTAATTTATCAATTGATGAGATATTTTATTATTTATTTAATAATAATAATTAAAAAATAATTTGACGGATCGACCGACTCTCTGATATATGAGAGGCTTCCCCCCTCGGACTATCACATTTTTTGGAATAGTGACCTATGAATGAGAGGAAAAAAAATGATGTTGGCTTGCTTTATTATTATAATTGAATTTGAAAGCTTGTTTGATTAATGAGAACAAAAATGTTATAGGTTGATAATTTGTGCTTATAAGAGTTAAAAATTAAAAAAAAAAAAATAGCTGTCTTGTAATAAGGCCTTTTTTGTCCAGTACTAAACTTTTAATTTTTTAATATTTTTATGTTCAATTATATGAACATATCATTGTTGAAACAAAAATGATATTCATACAATAATTTGTACAAATAAATGTAATTAAAAATAAATTTATTCCTCTTTTATTCTTTGTGTTTTTGAAAATACATTTGATTACATAAAAAATCTTGTATAAAATGTTGTAGTAATATATTGTTGTTATTGTTGGAAGGAGAACGTGGTCATCCACATCATTAAAGTTGTCTTCCTTGCATGCATGTCATTTCCATCGTTTTTAGAATCGGAATCGGATCGGATCAATCGATCGAACCGAGAATCGACCGTGAGTTTGAACAGGTCAAATATAAAAAATTAATCTATAAAAATTCCATCAAAACACGATCAAACCGGTTCAAAATAAAAAATTAATTTTCTTTTTAATAATTTTTAATGAAATAAAACTATTTATGACGACTTCCGAGTCTGTCGATTTTTTCTAAAAAATTCAATAGGACAAAACACTGATCCATTAAATCTTTTAGATCACCAGTCCGACCGGAAAAACTGCATCAAATGTACTAAACTTTAATCCTCTATTAATCATGTTTTATTCCACTTAAGTCCATCAATATAATTTTTTTTAACTATATTCTTTCACTTATGTAGCCAAAAGGTAAAAACTCAAAAATAATTGAATCTTGTGTTGATGGTGTTTTCAGGCACTATGTTATTTAAGCAGCACGACAAGGGTAGAAGGGTAATTCCCTTCTTGGGTGAGATCACTAACACCGACCCGACCCATAAAAAAGCCAGCAGTAAGGGCCCAAGCGTTTTACAATAAAAGACCGACCACAACATGAAGATACCGATCACTTGATGATCGGCAACCGAGCACTTGAATTCAAGATGACCGGGCAATTATCAGATCGGCAGAAGCATTCTCAGTTCAAATAACCATTATGACCGACCTCATGGAGACCGAGCATATGGCGAGGCGTGCTCCGAAGGATGACACCCTATTCTTGTGGATGAGATGACAAGTTATCCTATTTTCATAGGGAAAACTGGTGAGACAGAGTCCTAGTGGGATAAAGAAGGTAAAAGTAGTTTTTGACTAGGAATCCTTATGGGAAAAAGAAATTGTTTTAACTAGGAAACTTCATACTAAGAGGAATCTGATTCCTTCACTATTATAAATAGAATGGTAGAGTGTGCATAAAAGGAGGAACAATAGGAGAATAAAAAAGAAACCAATATCATCATCAGAATCACCAAGCTCTGACTTGTAAAACAAAAGAACGGTCTGAGAAGCACATTTGAATAATAAAAGTATCATCTTGTTTGTGCCCGTGGACGTAGGTCGGATCCAAATCCACCGAACCACGTTAAATCTCATTGTCGATTGGTGTATTATTTGTCTTTTGCTAAGTTTGCTTTTGGTCCCCCATAACCAAACAAATTCACTATTGAGGGATGATTGTCTCGGAAGTGATATTCTCATATTACCCTGAGACCAAAATCAGCCGTCAACATCTTGAAAATAGATTGAATTTAATAAATGAGTTGGGACAGTGACGAATCCATAAATTAATTTGACAGGGGGCTTAATATTTATATTTAAGAAAAACATTTCAGAGAATAATAATGGTAGGTCGAGAGTAATAACATTAAAATTAATTTTGAATTATAACCTAAAGTTTTTCAGAAAAATATAAACTCATCATCGTTATTTTTATAATATCTTAATTAATTAGCATTTTTATAGGCAATAAAAATGATTATCCAATAAACACTGCCCTAAATAAATAAAAATAAATGAATTATATTATA
Organism: Zanthoxylum bungeanum; assembly: GCA_019454045.1. Taxonomy (NCBI): domain Eukaryota; kingdom Viridiplantae; phylum Streptophyta; class Magnoliopsida; order Sapindales; family Rutaceae; genus Zanthoxylum; species Zanthoxylum bungeanum. Next base: position 379,886 of record SKCR01007818.1, on the reverse strand, counting down.
TTTATAATGGATATATTTGTTCTAATTCTATCAAATACATTTTTTTTTCCTGTTTTTAATGGACCAAATTGGTAAATAAAATTTTGTAGAGGACAACAATGTCATCTTTCTTAAAAATAATGATAAAATTATCCTAATAGTTATGGCAGTGGTAGACCTATAAATTAAATTTAATAGATTAATTTAAATAATTGTAATTAAATCTTTATATATGATATCTTAATTTTTGTTCTTAACTATTTTCTAGCCCATGCTACTTTGGATTTAGAGAAAATAATTAAATTTTTCATAGATTAATATTTTATAACTAATTTTTTTTTTTTAAAAAAAAAAAACATAGTTTGAAACTTTTAAAATTTGATTGTAGGGGCAAATGCAACGAAAGTGCGTCGGTAGAGGAAATATACTTCTAAAAATATTTTTTTTTCCGGATAGATTAATCGATATCATATACATCTAATTTTACTGTATTTCGCTACAATCACTCATTAATATCAAATATTGAGAGTGATTACACGTAAAGACTTAAGATAAAAAATTTGGAAACACTTTATGTGGTTACATGTTAATCGATTTACTGATTGATGTGATCCATTTCTTCAGCATCTTTAAATTAGCACAATTCAAGGCTTTGTTGGACATATTTCGAGTAATATATGGTATGATTTAATTGGATTTTATATTAATTATTCAATATTCATTTGTAAAAAGTCAAATATGTGCAACGGGCTTTATTGAATGTAATTACATGTCATTTTTCGAAATTCTTCTAATTGGACTTAACTTAGGTAATTTAAATGGGTTTAGAACTTTTATTATGTTAGAATAATACTTGGGTAGTTCAACTGTATTAGGATGCTTTATTTTCTTCTATTTAAAGGCCCTATTGACGTTTTTTTTTTTATAGAGAGAATGATTGATTATTGAAATGAATAATATTATTTGGCTTAAGCCATTTCTTTAAGAGATGAATAATATTCTTTTAAGTGTTCTTTGGAACAAGACTTATCAAAGATGTGACTCTCTTTGTAGCGTCCAACTAGCTAGCGGGGTCTTTTTTGGATACACTTATGGTTTCAAAGAACGAGTCTTTTCTTGGAGTTGCTTGTTGATCTTGGATGGAGTTGTTGGAAAAAATGCTTATGAGTAAGCATTTTGAGGCTCAATTTTAAGCATGGTCCACTTCGTGTTAGTGGTTGTTATTGAATGATTCGGATACTCCTCCGTGAGTACTTCGAAATGGTATATTCATATGCTTAAAATGGTGCTTGGGTGAATGAGAAATTGTTGCTCAAAGTTCACCCATTGGTGTTGGAAAATAAAGAAAAGTAAGTTTGTCCCATATGGGAAAGCTATAGAGTGAATATTATGCTTATATATGATTGCTCATATGTAGATGGGTAAGAGTTATAAGGATAGAGGCTCTCTCTACGTGCGCGGGGGGGGGGGGTTGCAAATCAAATCCGAATCAAGCTTGGCTCGTGTCCCCTGCGTACACGAATGCCGGACCAAAATGTGCGAGCCCGGCCTAGCGAATTTTTGCAAGCCTCCTCTTTATTTTTCCAAGCTTTTGATGTTCCATAACAGTTAATTCAATTTTATTAATTAACTAAGTGGTTACAAATCAAATGGAAGGTCTCCCACTAACTCAATTTAATTGGCATGTTAATTTCTTTTTAATAGAGATGTGTATTTTCGTTTTTGTTTAGTTGAATACAGAAACAAGTTTCAAGCTTTCTTTTTAGAAGAGTTCAAGCACTTCGTTGTTCGTTGCAGTCGAATTTGGTGGTGCCCAATTTCCTCTTTTTCCGTTGCATCCTGGGAAACAGACGTCTCGCGTTCTACTGCACCAATCGGTAGGGGACGAATTTGTTTTAAGGAGATTGTTGCCGCATCAACAAGCCTCGGAATTCTGCCTTCATCGCTGGGACTGATTTACTGTTTTTCGCGTTCTCTTCTGCGATTGTCATGTTCTATTAATTGGTTGTTGTCATTTGTTTCATCTTCATTCACTGTTAAATTGTATCATTCCAGTTCGTTTTACTGATTGTTCAAAGTTCGTTGTAAGAACACAGTAACCAAATTAAATTGTAATAGTCTTAAAACAAATTCGCTCTGTGGATATGGAAAACAGTCCAAACACAGTAGATGTATGGCAGCCCCTGTGGTGGGCAGAATATTGTGGCAGCCCCCGTGGCTGGCCAAAGTGCAGTGGCAGCCTCTTCGGCTGGCCAACTTGCTTCAGCCTCTGGGCTTAATATGGCAGCCGCTGTGGCTAGCCAAGGTGTTGCAGCCTCTGTGGCTAGACAACCTGTTGGACATGTGAGCCATGTCAATACTGCTGCAGAAAAACCTGAAAAATTCAGTGGACAGAATTTTAAACGGTGGCAACAGAAAATGTTTTTCTACTTGACCACTTTGAACCTTGCGAGGTTTCTAAAGGAAGATGCTCCTGAACCCGTGGAGGGTGAGATTGATATCCAAGTGATCAGTGCGATCGATGCTTGGAAACATTCTGAATTCCTATGTAGGAATTATGTGCTAAATGGGCTGAGTGATTCCTTGTACAGTGTGTATGCCGGGATGAAAACAGCAAAAGGCTTTGGGAATCTTTAGACCGAAAATATAAAACTGAGGATGCCGGTACTAAGAAATTTGTCGTAGGCCGTTTCCTAGATTTTAAGATGATTGATTCCAAAACTGTGTTAAGTCAAGTACAAGAATTGCAAATTATTCTAGCAGAAATTCATGCTGAGGGGATGGTTTTAAGTGAAACATTCCAAGTAGCCTCGATAATTGAAAAACTACCACCTGGTTGGAAAGATTTCAAGAATTATCTAAAGCATAAGCGAAAAGAAATGAGCATTGAAGACTTGGTTCTTAAGCTTAGAATTGAGGAAGATTACAGAGTATCTGACAAGAGGGGAATAACTCATGAGGCCAAAGTAAATGTTGTTGAACATGGCCATAAGAACAAGAACCTCAAGAAAAAAGGGTCAAAAATGGGCCCTCAAGGAGGAGTTTCCAAGAATTCAAATTTCAAGGAAAATGCTTCAATTGTGACAAAATGGGTCACAAGTCTTCTGAGTGCAGACTGCCGAAGAAGAAAAAGAATCAAGAGGCTAATGTGATGGAAAACATGACTCAAGATGTTTCAGACATTAACCTTTCAGCTGTGGTTTCTGAGGTGAATCTGGTGGGTTCTAACCCAAGAGAGTGGTGGATTGACACTGGTGCCACTCGACATGTGTGCTCGGACAAGAGCATGTTTTCTTCATTTGAGCCTACTGGTAATGGGGAAAAATTATACATGGGCAATTCAGCAACATCTGAGATTGAAGGTCAAGGCAAGGTGATTCTGAAGATGACCTCTGGGAAAGAGTTGACTTTGAACAATGTTCTGTATGTACCAGAAATACGGAAGAATCTTGTGTCTGGATCACTTCTGAACAAGCATGGATTCCGGATGGTGTTCGAGTCTGATAAAGTAGTTTTAACTAAAAATGGGATGTATGTGGGAAAAGGGTATGTAACTGATGGGCTCTTTAAGCTCAATGTAATGGTTGTTAAACCTAAGAATATCAATAAAGCTAGTTCTTCTGCTTATATTGTTGAGTACTCTAATCTATGGCATGGTAGATTAGGACATGTTAATTTTAATTCATTACGGAAATTAATTAACATGAACCACATTCCAATTTTAAAATTGATAACAAACATAAGTGTGATACTTGTGTTGAGGCAAAACTAACTAGATCATCTTTTCATAGTATTGAAAGAAACTCTGAACCACTTGATCTTATTCATACCGATGTATGTGATTTTAATTCAATACAATCGAGAGGCGGTAATAAATATTTTATTACCTTTATTGATGATTGCACTAGATTTTGCTATGTGTATTTGATGAAAAGCAAGGACGAAGCTATAGAGAAATTTGTTCTCTATAAGAATGAAGTTGAGAATCAACTGAACAAAAGAATTAAGGAGTTGAGAAGTGATCGTGGTGGTGAGTATGTTTTTCCTTTTGAATCACTTTGTGAACAAAATGGAATCATACATCAAACCACAGCTCCTTATTCACCTCAATCCAATGGGATTGCAGAACGGAAGAATCGTACCTTGAAAGAGATGATGAACGCTATGTTAATCAGCTCTGGTTTACCTCAGAATATGTGGGGAGAAGCTGTTTTATCAGCTAATTACCTTTTAAATAAGGTACCACGGAAAGATGCAGGGAAAACTCCTTATGAGATGTGGAAAGGAAGAGCACCTTCCTACAAATTTCTACGAGTGTGGGGGTGTCTTGCCAAGGTAGTTATTCCTCCACCTAAAAAGGTGAAGATAGGACCAAAAACTGTTGATTGTATTTTCATAGGATATGCGCATAACAGTAATGCTTATCGATTTCTTGTGCATGAGTCTAATATACCAGATATTCACAAGAATACGATAATGGAGTCGAGGAATGCATCCTTTTTCGAACACGTTTTTCCTTGTAAAACTAATTCGAATTCAAATGTACACAAACGGGTACATGAGACTATCATTGAAGATAGTCAGGACCGAGAACAAATAAATGTTCCGGAGGATCAACAAGTTGTTGAACTTGAACCAAGACGTAGCAAAAGAGCTAGAACGAAAAAATCATTTGGTCCAGATTTTTTGACATTTTTGCTAGAAAATGATCCTCAAAGCTATAACGAAGCTGTAAGGTCAGTTGATGGTGCTTTGTGGAAAGATGCCATCAATAGTGAAATTGAATCCATCTTACAAAATCACACATGGGAGTTAGTGGATCTTCCTTCAGGATGTAAACCTTTAGGGTCCAAGTGGATTTTCAAAAGAAAATGAAGGCAGATGGATCAATTGACAAGTACAAAGCAAGACTTGTAATTAAAGGTTACAGACAACGTGAAGGTCTTGATTACTTTGATACTTATTCTCCTGTAACGAGAATAAATTCCATAAGGATGATACTAGCAATTGCAGCTTTGCGCAATCTTGAGGTACATCAGATGGATGTGAAAACAGCCTTTCTGAATGGAGATTTAGATGAAGAAATCTACATGGAACAACCTGAAGGCTTTATAGCTCCAGGACAAGGAAAGAAAGTCTGTAAGTTAGTTAAATCCTTGTATGGATTGAAACAAGCTCCGAAACAGTGGCATAAAAAGTTTGATGATACCATGTTGGCAAATGGTTTCAAAATCAATGAATGTGATAAATGCATTTATGTCAGAGAGACAGAAGTTGGCTATGTCATTTTATGTCTCTACGTTGATGACATATTGATTGTCGGGAGTAATATTAAAATGGTGAAATCTACCAAGAATATGCTAAAATCTAAGTTTGACATGAAAGACATGGGTCTAGCAGATGTCATTCTAGGAATAAAGATCTCGAGAAGTTCAGATGGACTTATTCTTGATCAGTCGCACTATGTGGACAAGATTCTTGGTAAATTCAACAATGATGATTCTGCTGTGGCTAGAACTCCTTTAGATGTGAGTCTACACCTATCAAAGAATAGGGGAGATGGTATATCTCAAGTAGAATACTCTAGAGTTATCGGGAGTTTGATGTACCTATCGAGTTGTACAAGGCCTGATATAGCCTGTACAGTAAACAAGCTCAGCAGATATACGAGTAATCCAGGGGTTGATCACTGGAAAGCAATAGTGAGAGTACTTAGGTACTTACGTTTTACTCGTAATTATGGGTTGCACTATCATAGATATCCAGCTGTAGTCGAAGGATACAGTGATGCTAATTGGATATCTGATATGAAAGACTCAAAGTCTACCAGTGGCTATGTGTTTACACTAGCAGGTGCAGCTATATCGTGGAAATCCTCCAAACAGACTGTGATAGCCAGATCTACAATGGAATCAGAATTCATTGCATTAGACAAGTGTGCTGAAGAAGCAGAATGGCTTCGAAATTTTCTAGAGGATATTCCAAGTTGGCCTAAGCCAGTGCCAGCAATTTGCATTCATTGCGATAGTCAATCTGCAATTGGAAGGGCACATAACAATATGTATAATGGTAAGTCTAGACATATTCGTCGTAGACACAATACCGTTAGACAGTTACTCTCTACTGGAGTTATTTCGATTGACTATGTAAAGTCAAAGGATAACATTGCGGATCCGCTAACCAAAGGGTTAAATAGAGAGTTGGTGGTGAAATCATCGAGGGGAATGGGACTAAAGCCCATTAGATAAATGTTTATTACGAAGGAAAACCCAACCTTGTTGACTGGAGATCCCAAGATCTAGGTTCAATGGGACAACCTACTCGTAAAAGACATAATTGGTTCACTGTGGGGGGTTTACCCTCTAGTCCATTCCTATGGTGAAATGAAATAGTGATGCTCGTATGGATTGAGGTTAAGCAAAGGCTTTTAATGATTCTTATGCGTCGGGAATCCGAGCAGAGTATTACGAGATGCTCTTAAATAAGAAATCACCTATGTGAGAGAGAAGTGGGGCCGCTTCAAAGGGAATTGTACGGGGCTCAATTCTTAGAAACTCTTGCAGAACCAGGTTGATGTTCATGGCCAAAATGAACATAATAATGAGAACTCAGATGTGTTAGGTTAAATATCTGTGTGATATATATTCTCCATTTACATGAACGGCAGTACAGTTCAATGACATCGCGTCCACTGTCAGCCAGTAAATGAGATATATTTTCACAAGGGAAGGTTCAAAGGCTGAGGCCTACCTATCCTATGCAGGTGTTGAACCGTTGAACTCTTCTAGGTCAAAATAAAATGTTTTATAAAATAATTTTATTCGACGTTTTTCGCCAATTTCATTCATGTGGGGGATTGTTGGAAAAATGCTTATGAGTAAGCATTTTGAGGCTCAATTTTAAGCATGGTCCACTTCGTGTTAGTGGTTGTTATTGAATGATTCGGATACTCCTCCGTGAGTAGTTCGAAATGGTATATTCATATGCTTAAAATGGTGCTTGGGTGAATGAGAAATTGTTGCTCAAAGTTCACCCATTGGTGTTGGAAAATAAAGAAAAGTAAGCTTGTCCCATATGGGAAAGCTATAGAGTGAATATTATGCTTATATATGATTGCTCATATGTAGATGGGTAAGAGTTATAAGGATAGAGGCTCTCTCTACGTGCGCGGGGGGGGGTGCAAATCAAATCCGAATCAAGCTTGGCCCGCGTGTCCTGCGTACACGAATGCCGGACCAAAATGTGCGAGCCCGGCCTAGCGAATTTTTGCAAGCCTCCTCTTTATTTTTCCAAGCTTTTGATGTTCCATAACAGTTAATTCAATTTTATTAATTAACTAAGTGGTTACAAATCAAATGGAAGGTCTCCCACTAACTCAATTTAATTGGCATGTTAATTTCTTTTTAATAGAGATGTGTATTTTCGTTTTTGTTTAGTTGAATACAGAAACAAGTTTCAAGCTTTCTTTTTAGAAGAGTTCAAGCACTTCGGTTGTTCGTTGCAGTCGAATTTGGTGGTGCCCAATTTCCTCGTTTTCCGTTGCATCCTGGGAAACAGACGTCTCGCGTTCTACTGCACCAATCGGTAGGGGACGAATTTGTTTTAAGGAGATTGTTGCCGCATCAACAAGCCTCGGAATTCTGCCTTCATCGCTGGGACTGATTTACTGTTTTTCGCGTTCTCTTCTGCGATTGTCCTGTTCTATTAATTGTGTTGTTGTCATTTGTTTCACTGTTCAAATTGTATCATTCCAGTTCGGTTTACTGATTGTTCAAAGTTCGTTGTAAGAACACAGTAACCAAATTAAATTGTAATAGGAGTTTTGTCATTATAAAACCAAAGTTCAAAGTTCTTGGGACATGTGCAATGGCTTCGGATTTCCTAGGGTTTAGCTTAGCGAGGTTCATATCATTTGGTATCAGTAGCTTAGGATTTCGAGATCAAGTTTCTCTATCCTTGTTTTCAATTTTTATTGAGTCAAATAATAACTAGATCTTTCTACCTTAATGTACTAACGTTCTAAGGTTGAAAATCTTATTAGTCTTGTTTAAGTTTATGTTATGTAAGTTCTATAAAAAAATAAAAACAAAACAAAATTTGAACTTGAACAGATTTTGTGCCTTTGTTTTCCTTATTTTGGCGTCATTAGTCATAAATTTTCCTTATTGTTTTCGTTTTTAGGGATCCTTGCTTCGTATAATTGGAAAAAAAATCAAGTTGATTATGTTTCCTTAATCACGCGATATTCATTCCCATAATAGAGTCTGATTTATCATTTTTCATAATATAGTCGGTTTCGTTCTATAATAGAGTCAATTGTGTTCCATAATAGAGTCTGATTTACCCTTTCCATAATCGAGTCGATTTCATTATATAATATAGTCAATTACGTTTCCATAATAAGTCAGATTTATTTCCTATGACATAGTCAATCTCGTTTCCATAATAGTATAAGATATGATTGCCTTAATCCCGCCGTATTTAACTTATTTCCTTATTCCCGTTAGATTTTATTTTCTTTCTCTAATCTAGCTAGATTTTATTTCTTTCCTGATTTTTATTTTCCTTCCTTAATTCCGCCATATTTGATTTTCTTTCCTTTAATCTCACAAGATTTTATTTTCTTTCCTTAGTTTCACTATATTTTATTTTCTTTCCTTAATCCCGCCAAATTTATTTTCTTTCCTTAATCCCATCAAATTTGTTTCTTTTTCCTTTTTTCTTTTCCCTTTAGTTTTCTTACCTTATATCAATTTAGATTCAGCTTCTTACCTTCCTAAATTAGAGTGGCCAACATTGCGGAGGTGATTTAATAGATGGCTTGTTTATCACGTATTTCTAAAAAAATCATATTTTTTTGTTGAATTTGGTTTAGTTGCATGAGGGTTCTTAATGGACAAGTTGATATAAAACTCTTAAAAGATGATTGTTTTGGCGTGAATTTCATATGAATGATAAGATGATAATGTTGCTATTTTTGTGACATTATGACTCCTTGATAATAATGAGTTTGGTTGATATTTGGGGGTTGATGGTTGACTGCACATTTAACTCTTCAAGGCGGTGAAATTAGGCCAAATGGATGATTTGTGCTATTCATTTTTTTTTTGTTTCATATCATTTCAGATTTACAATGGTCATGATTAAAAGGACGAATCATCTTGAAGAGAGATGGATTAATATGATTCATATTGGGCTTCTTCAGCATCTTTAAATTGGCACCATTCAAGGCTTTGTTGGGCTTATTTCGAGTGACATATGGTTTGATCTAATTGAGCTTTATATTAATTAATTAATATTCATTTGTGAAAAGCTTAATATGTGTAATGAGCTTTATTTTATTGTAATTACTTGTCATTTTCGAAATTCTTCTAATTGAGCTTAATTTAGGTAGTTTAAATAGGTTTAAAGCTTTTATTATGTTAGAATAAGACTTGAATAGTTCAATTATATTATGATATTTTATTTTCTTTTATTTACATGGCATATTAGCGTCATTTTTTGATAAAGAGAATAATAGATTATTGAAATGCATAAAGTTATTTGGCTTAAGCCGTTTCTTCAAGAGATGAGTAATAATCTCTTAAGTGTTCTTTGGAACAAGACTTATCAAAGAGATGACTCTTTTTGTGGCCTCCAAGTAGCCGGCGAGGTCTCTTCGTGATATATTTATGATTTTAAGGAACGAGTTTTTTTCAGGGTTGCTTTCTGATATTGGAATGAGTTTTATCAATACAAAACCAAAGATTAAAGTTATTGGGGCTTGTGCAATGACTTTGAGCTTCCTATGGTTCAGTCTAGCGGGGTTCGTATCATTGGTTCACCAAAATGGGCGATTAGAATAACCGAACAATTAATTCAATCATGGAACTGGAATGGCCACTGCTATAGTGATCCAATTACTGTAGCAGTAGTTGATCACTATAATTTCAATAAATTACCATTTTGCCTACAGTGTGGTTTTTGTTGAAAATTCCTAAAATACTTCCGGAATAATTTCAAAAATTAAAAAATATTCTACACATTATACGCACTGCTTTTGTTGTCATACTATTGTAGTTATGACCAAATAATCGTAATTTTAGTAAATTACCATTTTGCTCCTAATGCGATATTTACGGAAAATTCTCAAAATACTTTTGGGACGATTTCGAAAATTTTGAAGATTTTTCCTATGCATTATTACACCTTGAATTTCATCCACAACATCTCAATTTCACAAATTAAGTCACAATTGAATTAATTACATAATTAATTAAATTAATCACTCAATTAATCCAAAATCATGTAAATATGATTATCTAATTACAAATTGAGAGTCAACCACCATTAGGGAAGGTAGCAGGTAGGGTTTGGTGAGGATTTTCCATTACCAAACTTGCACCCGCATATGTGAACAAATTACCAAACCCGCACCATACCCGTTGCGGGTTTTAATTTTCATTACCAAACCCACACATGTGAACAGATTACCAAACCTACATTGGTACCCAACAGATTTTTTGCAGGTTTTTAAAATATTGAATTATCTTATAATCTTAATAATATAATTAAACAATTTATTTTTAATTGCTTGCATTTGTTTTTCATTTGACATGCAGCATGCAAATATTAACAGCATGCAAATACAACACTCATGTGGTTTTTTTAGATTGCCCTAAAAATGTTAATTAAAAAAATGACTTTTGCGGGTATCCGCATATTTTACTTAAATACCAAACCTGCACCGCACCCGCATCGGGTTTTGCTTTAAATTACCAAACCCGCTAATATATTTACCAAATCCTACCCATTGCGGACTAGTTTTTGCGGGTTTGCGGGTAAAATTGTCATCCCTAACCACCATAAAACAACCCAATAACAATTATAGGTCACCAAGGAATGACTTGAGCAACTCTACAATGATAGTTTGGTGTTCTATATCCTAATTAGACCTAATTATATTAATTAGCCTAATTAATTTACACATGCAAATCTAGGCTAATCAATTTCATTTCAATCATTCCATACACATCAAACAAGCATGAATTAAAGTTACATCTCATGTAACTAATTAGGAATTAATTGTAATAATTTACAACACAAAGATAATAGAAATAACCTTAATTTCCTTATAAATCGTTGTTTAAGCTCCTAAATAATCCATCCATGCTTTCAATTTGATGCTTGACTTAACCAGTTTTACGGCCTTAATTTTTTGCTCTCTCTTGAACCCTTTAAAGCTTAAGCCAAAACCTAAAAATGAAGAAGAATTTTTTCCATCTCTTTAAGCTCGGTCAAAAATCGTAATTTACATAGGGAGGTATATTTTGGTCATTTTAACAAAATTAACACTTGGTCAAAATTAAGCCAAATATATGAACATAATTTTACAAAGAAATAAAGCTTATCTATAAGCTTTAGTTAATTAAAAAATATATCAAGAATATTCTATAATAAATAATTTTTAATTGATTAAATAATTATTTATTTAACATGTGTCAGAATTCAATTGGACCTAATGTATATCTAATCAAATTATGTATCATATACATATACAACATTAGATATAAAAATATCCCGACATGTGTAATGTTATGAATAATCCATATTATTCATAATCGATTGCCCTAGCTCTCTCGATTGTACTTTATTGGTAAGATTCTCTAAGTTCATGTATATTTATCATGAAATACATTTCGTTATCCATAATTCGTCCACTCGTAAATTATGACGACCATAGATAACCACACTGAATCATACAAGTTGAGGTTTAGTCATATCATATAGTCTATCCATCATAGGCTATATGAATTGTACCAGAGATATAGATGAAAACGTCAAATCTCAATAGTGCACAATTCATATATATGTCGTGACATATTTTTGATCTCTTAATCAACATTCGGAACTCATTTCCAAAATATTTCTGGTCAGAGATTATAAGCCTCGTTATAAATGTGTGACCATTGTATATTCGTAATTCATGGATCTTTGATTAATATATACATCACCAAACTTCATTTAGTTTTAATCTTAACTAAATTAGACCGCATAATAATAATAATAATAATAATAATAATAATAATAATAATAATATAATAATAATAATAATAATAATAAAGGAGAATAGTATTGGAGGAAAGAGAGTGTATCCAACGGCTCTTTTTATGTGGCTTAATTGACGGCCCAGATCATTTCATTGGTAATTGGAGGAAAGATAGTGAATTGATTGATGGAAAGAGTTAAAAATTTTCAAAATTTCAAATTAAAAAATAGAAAGTTAAAATAAAATAATTTAATTAAAAAATAAAATCATTTAATTTTGTAACACCGTTCCGTAGGCACGAGAAAATACTGTAACATCGTGCCGTATGCACAGGAAAAAACTAGTATATATATATAAAGACAATATGTGCTACTATTAAATGAGTAATATTATAGAAAAAGTATTTGGTGCTCAGAATTAGCCTTGAAACTAGGGACACGTGTCGACATGGCGTTGAATCTTCATCAACACGCCTCCTCAGTGGAACTACGGCAGGTAGACATAGATCCACTAGGAGGATGACACTTGTCATGATAATATTACACTAGTAGACAAAAAAGAGTTAGAAGTTACATCTAAAGTCCAACGACCTCGGAGACAACTTGAACCCGACTCTGAAATAATATTACCCCTAAGTCCGAAGACCTCTAGAAAAATTAGGACTTGACCGGAATGGTTGGACCCTGACCCCAGAGTTTCATATTCCGAAGTAGTATCACTCCGAGGTCATTCCATTCTGGAATGGAGAGAACTCTAAAACTCAGTCCAATCTGATCTAAAACTATTTCGGAGAGGAACCACTCCACTTCGGAACCTATCTTAGTGCATCAGAAACATTCCGACCTCAACATTAGTATCTCAAAGTACATGTGTCACATATGCTACCATCTGAGATTAGTGTATTTTAATGACAATTCACTTATCTTAGCATGCAAGCATGTTTTTACAAATATATTAACATGTGTGATTATAATTAATACCATATTAAAACATGTACCATGCGAAATATACACCATGCATCTTAAGAGCAATCCGGTTGTGGACAAATGTCAGTCGGAGGTTGACACTTATACAAATGTATAATCCTATATAAGCCAAAGAGTTTGTAAACAACAAGGTTGGTTGGAAGAATTGATCACTCACTAAGACAGTTAGAGCTTAGCCATATATCATATCGTATTCTGATTAAGAACTTACTCGCACTTATAAAAGAAAGGGATGATCCTAACTAAAGAACACGTTCGTGCAGGCCCAAATTACAGAGAGCTTTCAAAGCAAAGCTCATGGTTCAACTAGACTTCTTATAGGCCAGACTCAACAAACTGAAGGTAACAAATATGTTTTCTCTATCCCACTTTTACTGCCCCCAGTTTATATTTATGAACATGTCATAAATAGGATACAAATTGTCACTTAGAGCATCAATCCCAACATATATATATATATTAATAATTTATTAATTTTAAATGACATATTAATTTTTATTTAATAAATCCCGGGGGCTTAAGCCCCACTCGTCCGAAGTTGGGTCCATCTTTGGATTGTGATATTTTAATTAAAAATTTTTAATTAAGATTTTAAATTTAGATAATTGATTTGAGTTAATCGAGTGATAGATATTTAAAGTCAGAAATATGTAAATTCACTTTGATTGTGAATCGTGATAAAGAAAGTCGATAGGTGAAAAGGGAGTTAAATTATAAAGCACTTGGTTTGGGTGTGTTTTATCTCTACCTAGGAAAGGGTCGTTGGAATACTCATTCTTAAAATCAATATTCTTTTTTTTTTTTTTGACAACTAAATTTCATTACTCAAAGAAAACGAAAATAAGATCAATGAGTGGAGGCAAAAAAAAGAGGGAAAATTCTCAGTTCTCATGTAGCTGGATCCTCCGGATATTAAATCGGTAGTGGGGAATATTTAACTAGAGATAATTCTCTTGCTCGCTATCTTTAAAGAAATGTTTTTATCATTCGGTTAGAAGTAATAAAATCACAAGATTTTGTATGTTGTTATTGATATCTGATTATTTAAGTCATTACATATAATATTCCATAACAGAAACTAACTGTGTTAATATTTGAATGTAAAAGTATACACTTCAAAAGTAATTGAATTTATTTAACTTAACTTTCATTGATCATTTCCCTTTTTGAAAACTATATGTAATCAAATGATGTCCAACCCTAGCCATCTACTGTAACAGCCAATTTAAAACCCATCAGTATCCTTTTAAGCAAGTAAATAAATTATAAAAAAAAAAGAAAAAAAAAGTTCATTTCAGATAATAAATTATATTTGATTCTTGTCAAGGAATATTAAGGAATATTATTATGGAAATCTATATTATGGAATCAATCCAAAAAATAGAATTCCTACTATCTTTAGGATTCATGATTTTATTATATTTCCCTATTAGATGAAGATTTCATATATTCATTATTATTGTTCATAGCTATAAGATTCATTTTCTATTTTGGTTTTATATGTAGCCTATATATATAGGTATTTACCATTGTAAATTCACATAAAGTGAATTCGAAACTTTCTTTCATTATCTAACATGGTATCAACTTTGGATTGAGCCCAGGTTCTAACTTTTCTAGTTTCACTCTCTTTGATTCTCATCGGCGCGTGGGGGATCACAACTACCATAATTGCGTGACCCTCACGCGCCCCTCGTTTCCCACCGCCACATTGCTTTTCCCAAGCGCCACCCCTTCACAAAGTGTGCTCTGGCCGACTCTTTTCAGATTTCGAGTCTCTTTTAGATTTCCGTGCTCCTTTCGGGATTTCGCTCATTCTCAGGTTTCAGCTCTCTCTCAGGCTTCAGCAATCTATCAGGATTTCGCTCCCTCTCGGGCTTCCGCTCTCTTTCGGGATTTCGCTCATTCTCTGGCTTCGACACTCTCGGGCTTCAGCTCTCTTTCGGGATTTCGCTCCCTCTCTGGCTTCGGCACTCTCGGGCTTTGGCTCTCTTTCGGGATTTCGCTCACTCTCAGGCTTCAGCATCCTCTTGGGTTTCGGCTCCCCCTTCGGGCTTCGTAGGTTAAGCTCTCTGGCTTCGACATCCTCTTGGGCTTCGGCTCCCCCCTTCGGGTTTCGTAGGTTAAAGCTCTTCGGCTTCGACATCCTCTTGGGCTTCGGCTCCCCCTTCGGGTTTCGTAGGTTAAACCTCATCAGTTATCTCAAGGTTTCCAACTTCCAAGTTTCAAAAGTTACAATTTCAGGATTCCGCTCTCCGATTTCAAGATCCAACCTCAAACTTATTCCTTCGTCACCTGCTTGAGGAATGTTAAAGAATGTTAAGGAATATTATTATGGAAATCTATATTATGGAATCAATCTCAAAAATAAAATTTCTACTATCTTTAGGATTCATGATTTTATTATATTTCCCTATTAGATGAAAATTTCATATATTCATTATTATTATTCATAGTTATAAGATTCTTTTTCTATTTTGGTTTTTCTATGTAGCCTATATATATAGGTATTTACCATTGTAAATTCACAGAGTGAATAAAAAAAAAAATCGATTTCTATATGAGCCACTTGAGGAAAATATAAAACTGTCTTTTTCCAAAAATAAAAAATAAAACTATTAAACTTAAAAATAAAAAATAAAAATAGTATCAATAATGCCAAGCTGTCTCGGCCTGGTATCCACTTATTTGAAACATCGTTGTTTATGCTTAGGTGAGATTATAGGACCATTTAGCTAGTGATACAATCCATTCAATTCAATTGGACAAGAAAGACAAGATTGTCTCCTTCAGTTCTAACTGGAAATCTCTTTTTCTTAGTTGTTCATCCAAGCATCTAATCAAACCATTATGTCATTCATTAAAGACATTATTTTAAGAGAGATGATAGACGTACATAAATTCTTATCCAAAATTACTACACCTCTCTAACTGTAGCTACGGTGATCGCTACAGTAATTACAGTAAGAGGGGTGCAGTAATTTTATGTAAGAATTTATGTATGTCTATCATTTTTGTTATTTTAATGAAGAGTTGTCAATGTGGGTCATCATACGATTATATTTTTTTTTTTGAAATCTTTGGAAATCTCTATCGCCAAACCACTTTTTTCCGAGCTTAAACGGAGTAGGTAAAATCTTCGGCTGTCCCAAGTTTTTATAAGAAACGCACTGTTTGGATTCGAATCCAGAACCTCAGGGTGATATCCTGAACCATACACCACTAAACCACGCTCATGAGGGCCATTATGCGATTACATAACAAGAGTAGAATACAAATTTTCTATATTTAGATTATAATGTATCATATTTATATCACACCACCTTAATATTTATATCTATTTATAACACAAATAATATTCGTATGATTATATTAACATCACACGAGTATTTGTTTATCATCAATTTATTGATTGTGTAATCTAATTAACCAAATAATCTTCTACCACTCTAATAGACTCGTCCATTTATTGATATGTTAATGCATTGTATAATGTCAATTCATATATTAAAAGAATTATATTTGTGTTTAAAAGGCAAGCTTATTTTTAAGGAAAGGATGCGTTTGGTAGAAAATATTTCATTGAAGATATATAAGTTAATTTATAAGTTATGGAACAAAAGTTAAATATAAGCAAGTATAAAAAAAAATCTCATGTTATGAGATTATGATTTTATAAATATTAATACTAACGTTAAAAAA
Organism: Zanthoxylum bungeanum; assembly: GCA_019454045.1. Lineage (NCBI taxonomy): Eukaryota > Viridiplantae > Streptophyta > Magnoliopsida > Sapindales > Rutaceae > Zanthoxylum > Zanthoxylum bungeanum. The sequence continues at coordinate 363,191 of SKCR01007818.1, read as the reverse complement.
TATATTTGGTAGTGTTAATACTAGCGAAACGTTATACCAGAATATATGGCAATTATACTCTGATCCAGCACGAATCAGGAAGACCCGGGTCTTGATTTTAAAGACCCGTACGGATATAGGTTCACATAATTTCGGATCCGGTTAATTTTTAAAAAATAATAAATATAATTTAAAATATTTTATGAAGTTAATTGATAATTTTTACATGGATGGATCCGATTAATTTTAATTATATTTTAGTGAATTTCAGTTTTTATAGATTTTTATGAATTTCAATTTGTAATAATTTATAATTTTTCATGATATTAATTGATAAATTTAATTTTTTTTATACGAGTCAAGGATCCAAATTCGGATATATTCGAACCTGCATCATATATACCCGATTCGAATGACTTTTCCCGAATCCGAATCCGGACCCGAACCTAAAAAATGAAAATAATCAAACCAAAAAATAAAAATCATTTCCGAACTCGGACCCAAATCTGGATCCAGATTTTACAATTCCTAAGAATCACCCTACTTAAATCAAACACGGCAGCAATTGCCAACTCTAATTCAACCTACTCACAGCCACTAATACGGCACAACAATCTTGTCTGTTTTACATTAAACAAGCGCGTGCAACCACGCTCCATAACACGTGGCACAAGTCACAACTGCCCCCGTGTAAGAAACCCCTTCAGTTACCTAACGGCTACTTTAGGCACCACCTCCTTCCTTCGCCTTCACTTGGCTTCTGCTCGTGAGAGGAAAAATTACAAAGCAAAAATGCTGGCCAGGCGAATTTTCTTTTTCTTCTTCTTCTTCTCTCTTTGTTTTTCCAACTCAGACTCTGACATTACCACGTTGCTGTCCTTCAAAGCGTCTTTAACGGTCTCTAGTGACTCTCTTTCTAGCTGGGTCAACTCGAGCGACCCGTGTTTTGACTCATGGTTGGGTGTTACCTGCAATCCTTCCACTCACCGAGTCGTGAGACTCGTTTTGGAGGATTTGAACCTCACTGGTTCATCTCAGGTACTGAGTCAACTCACTCAACTCAGACTCCTCAGCCTCAAGAACAACCAGCTTTCGTCCTCAGGCTTGAACCTCTCTTCTTGGCCCCATTTAAAGCACCTCTACCTCTCTCACAACCGGTTCAGCGGGATATTCCCTTCTGGAGTATCAAACCTCCGCCGCCTCCGGCGAATCGACTTGTCTTACAATGTTTTCAAGGGCGAAATTCCGATGGCTGAGTTGACTCGGTTTCCGAATCTGTTAACTCTGCGACTTGAGGGCAACTGCTTTACTGGAACCCTCGACTCGGCTAACTCGTCTTCCCAGTCTATTTTGGATTTTAACGTTTCGGATAACCAACTCTCCGGCGATATTCCCGCGTGGATGTCACGTTTCGGAGCTAGCTCGTTCGCGGGAAACAAAAATCTATGCGGCCGACCCTTGCCGTCGGATTGCTCTAATCGGACGGCTGAGCCCCAGCCACGGCGATCAAGAACTAGGAGCTTGGGAGTAGTAGTGGTGATGGTGATCGTTATATTCGATGCGGCGGCGATATTAGCGGCGGTCGTCACAATCTCTTGGTGCTGTTATAAGAGAAAAAGAAGCAGCCTTGAAGTTGAAGGCGGCGGCGGGGTCCACAAACAAGCACGTGGGACCCACAAGGGTGATTACGGCGGCGGTGGCGAGGAGGAGGAGGAGATGGTGGTGTTTGATCGGTGTAATTATAACAAGGGTTTTAGGAACGTTGGTGATTTGCTAAAAGCGTCAGCGGAATTATTAGGAAAAGGGAGTGTGGGGTCCACTTATAAGGTTGCGATGGACGGCGGTGATGTGGTCGTTGTGAAGAGGATTAAAGAAAGGAAGAAAAGGAGAGAAGTTGATGAGTGGCTCAGCGTGATCGGTGGGTTAAGACACCGTAATATAGTGAGCCTCATAGCATACTATAACGCCAAGGATGAGTTGTTTTTGGTGTACGATTATTTCCCGAATGGAAGCCTGCATTCATTGTTGCACGGTACATGTTCGATTAATTTCCTCAATGAAGTTCTTAACTCTTTCAACATTTTAAATTCTTTTTTTTTTTTTTACATTGACTGCAGGGAATAGAGGACCGGGAAGGATTGCAGTGGATTGGATTACAAGGTTAAAGCTAGCTTCGGATTCAGCAAAAGGCCTAGCGTTTCTTCATGGACAAAACAACAAAGTTAAGCTCTTTCATGGACATCTGTCATCATCTAATATTGTAGTTGATCAATTGGGCAATGCTTGCATTTCTGATATTGGTCTCCACAAACTTTTGGATAAACCCTTTTTAAGAAACGATGCCTATAATGCCCCAGAGCTAAAGCTTAACAATAACAAGAACAGCAATTGTAGTCAAATAAAGTTAAGGCAAAAATGTGATGTGTACAGCTTTGGGGTGGTTTTGCTGGAGATTTTGACTGGGAAAATGGCAACAGGGGATGGAGAATCAGACATGGTGAAGTGGGTACAGAGGATGTGGCCAGACGAGAACGCGTCGTGGGAGGTGTTTGATTTCGAGTTGATAATGGACAAGGAGATGGAGGAAGAGATGAAGTCTCTTTTGCAAGTGGCTTTGCTTTGTTTGGCTCCATTGCCAAAAGATCGTCCAAAGATGAGCATTGTGCAGAGGATGATTGAAGATATCAGGACCACCAAGTGTTCAACTGATGGCTGCTGCACAAACTCAATTGTGACTAATGTATCTTCTGATTCTTCGCCTTCTCAGTCCGAAAACACTTTCAACTTCCCTAGCAGTTGATCAAGAAGTGAAATGAGGCGCGGATAAATCAAAATTGCGAGTTTAGGGTAATTCTTTGTAGTCATCTAAATTTATTACTGTGGATGTGTTACAGATTTGAAGTTCGATCTCTTGAATTTGAAGTGCTGTTGTTTGGGTTCAACCTGGAACTGTGTAATTTTCCAATGAACCCCCCAAACACACCCTTAACCTTGATCTCTTGAAGCATTCTCGTCCATATCCTTGAGGGTCTGTTTGGTTCAACGGAGGGGAGGGGAGGGGAGGGATTTTAATGGTGGGGAGGGGAGGGGAGGGATTTTAATGGAGGGGAGGGAAGGGGAGGGGAGGGGAGGTGAGGTGAGAGATTTTAATTAAATATATGTTTGGTTCAAAGGAGGGGAGGGGAGGGGAGGAGAGAGTTTTTAATTAAATATATGTTTGGTTAAAGAAGAAAGGAGAGAGCTTTTAAAACTAATTTACTATTTTATCCTTATAGCATTTTATAAATAAAATTAAAACAATATAGACATCTTTGAATTAAACAAATAATAAAATTAAAATTAAAAGTTCTACATAATACGTGTTATTAAAAATAAAATTAAAACAAATATAAGATAAGAGAATAAAAAGAATTGAATGGTGAAGCAAATATAAGAGAGATTTGTAATTAAGATAATTTTGGATTTTAATGTATAAGTAGGGATAATTTAGTCAATACATTTAATATTTAATTGCTCACTTTCTCTCCCCTCCAAACCCCCCACTTTTGGAGGAGAGCAAAAATTGGCTTAGGAGGGATTTTTTGCTCCCCTCCCCTCCCCTCCCCCTCCCCTCACCTCCAAAAAATTGAACCAAACAACTATAATTTAAAATAATCCCTCCCTCCCCTCCAAAACCCCCCAACCAAATAGACCCTGAATGATCTTAAGGTAAGTTTGTTAAATAGTATTGCTAGAGAATATAAACTAATTTATAGAACAAATACTAGAGTATAAACTAACTTAAAAAAATAATCTCATGATTATGATTTTATGAGCATTAACGTTAATGTTAACTTACCTGTTTGGTGAAATATTTTTACTCCACCAAACACACCCTTAGTTGTTGCCCAGATAGCCGACTTGTGGTAGCTATAATAACCCTCAAAAGACTTTGATCAATGGCAGAAACACCTCCAGAGAATTGAGTCCCAGGTTGTTCATATCTATACAAATTTCTTCTTAGTTTCCCAAGTTAAAATGAAACGCCCAAATGAATGGAGGATGCAACTTTCATAGTATCAAATTCACGATTTTTCCATTAACGGACTCCGAATAATAAGCAACACTGGGTTCTGCAATCTTGTTAGAAGATAAAAGAACCTATGCATTCAACAAAATTATCAGTGGGTATCACATACATCTGAGCTTTCTACAGTCGAGAACCATACTACATCAGTAAATATCACTTGAGCGTACGGACAATAAAGACGAGTTTGCAGACAAAAACATGACAAATTTCAAATTCTCAACCAAGAAAAAGACGATAGTCAATTAGGTCGATATTGAATAACATATAATCTTCCCATGTGTTGATTTATTAAAAACCAAAATTTCTAAAAAAGCTGAAATGTCTACCAAAGAGACGAGTATTTTCAAGAAATCAGAGCAGATGTAGATATTTGTAAGTGGAACCACCCCTCAGCCACTTTCTTTCATGGGACAGTTTCTCCTCAGCACCATCAGTTTTGATTGGCTGGCTGATCTAAGACACGTCCTGAAAAACCTAATTGGTGTCGAGGTGTTTTATGCAGTTTATTTATGTTACTCTGTGAATGGTAGTCATCCAAATTTATTAGAAAGCTGATGCAAAATGAGAGAAGTACTTTATTTCCTGATGCACATAATATAAATGGGCTGACAATTTAAAAGAGCAAACTTGAGAATAACATTAAATTCTCGTATAATTAACCTATCATAATCATTCATAATATGAAAAATACCCACTTAACCAGCCATGTCAAGAGTATAGATAATATAATTAAAAGCTTCAGATTTCAGTTCAGCTGACTATAGTAATTAGTGTTGTTAGATGCGACATTAGGCGCGCCTCGAGGCGTCTGAGGCGTTCGGCCATCCGACCATGTGTTTCCAAGCAACTGAGGCGAGGCGACGTCGATATTGTGATTCTTTGATCACTGAAGAGTGTTTATGAGGAAAAATATCTACTTTTATTACTACTTTAATAGAATTTACAAGTATTAAAAAATTTGTACAAAAATCCTCATTTTACACTATCTAAGCTCTCTTGAAATGAAGCTTAATTGTTGGGGATGATTTTCACAAATCAGAGGTCACCGCTGCGTCCGGAACGATCGAAAATGGTGGACTTAACTATTCGTTGGCCTAAATCTGACACATAGGCCAATTTCAAATTTTCAGAAACTTGTGGGTCAAACTGTAATTTCAGAGACTTCATGGGGCTCAATGAAATTTACCAGTTATGCTGACGTGGCAAACTAATGACGTGCTAAAATGTGCTGACGTGGCGGACACGTGTACCGTCTTCAACCTCTGGAGCACATGGTGTGCGTGGCAAGCTCTCTAGAAGGTGTGCGTGGCGCGTGAGCTCTCATTCAGTCTCCATTTGATCGCCAGAAAATATATCGTCTCGACGTGAACAAGTTGATGATATGCTCAAAACTGATTTTTGACAACTTTCTCGGAACTTGAATTTTCCGAACCGAATTTTGTTTTTCGATTTTACGACCCCCAACGTGTAACTAAAGCTCCTGATACCACTTGTTGTGATTCTCTTATCACTGAAGAGTGTTTATGAGGAAAAATATATATTTCTATTACTATTTGAATAAAATTTACAAGTATTACAAAACTTGTACAAAACACCTCACTTTAGACTCTCTAAGCTCTCTTGACATGGAGCTTACTTGTTGGGATGCTTTGAGCTCTCAATTTATAACCAAAGCATGACTCACTATTTCAACAAGAAATAATTCCACCGAAAGTTGTTTTGCACGAAAAGTCTAAAGAAGAGTATTTCCACCAAAAGGTTGTTTGGAGCTTTGCTCCATTGCAGCTGGAAATAGAAATTTTACAAATTGGAAATTTTATTACAATTTGACCCCGAAAATTTTACAAATCGGCCTCTGTGCCACCATTTTGACCGTTCCAGACGCAACTGTGACCTCTAATTTGTGAAACTCAATCCTAATTTTGTCCTATGTCATTTTAAACTTTTAACTTTAAATAGAAATAGAAGATTCGTATTCCTGTGCGATGATCAAGCTGACGACAACTAATTACTCCATATAGAGGTCTCAGATGATAGATTATTTGCACTACAAATATTTGTTCGATATGATCGAGGAATGAGGAGTGAAACCCGATTCTGTCAAAGAGAGTGACTGGAATACACTTAACAGTAGAACTCTCGATCAGATTCGTCAGTGGATCGACCACTGTGTCTTCCACCACGTAGCATAAAATAGAGATGCTTATGAGATGTGGTTAGATGTGGTTGAAGCTGGAAGGCATGTACCAGGCCAAGACTACTCGAAACAAAGCTATGATAATGAGGGGTTTGGTGAACTTGAAGTTGAAAAGTAGAACTTCAGTTGCAGAACATGCCAATGGGTTTCAGATCATAGTGAACCAATTGTGTGCAGTAGACATGCAACCGGGAGATGAAGTACAAACCCTTCTACTTCTCAGTTGTCTTCCTGATAGCTGGGATACATATGTGGTTACTCTCAGTAATTCGACTCCAAGGGCAAACTTGCAATGTCTATGGTAAAAGATGCACAGTCGAATGAAGAGTTCAGAAGAAAATACGTTGGCTCAAAACAGTCAGTAGCACTCGTCATAGAGACTCGAGGAAGAAAAAAGGGAAAGACATAAGCAGAGGCAGGTCCGCAGATGGAAGAAAGCCTACCTATAAATGCCACCACTGTGGCATAAAATACCACTTAAAAAATAATTGCCGAAAACCGCAACGAGAGCAGAGCCAAGCCAATTCTCAGCCGAAGAATAATGAAGGAAAGACACTAATAGGTGTCCCAGAAGATGTAACCATCTGCATCATCCGGGAAGAGACATGTCTTCACACCGCAACCCAAGATGTTGAGTGAGTAGTAGATACTGCAGAATCCTACCATGTCACCCTTCGCAGAGATTTCTTCACAACAAACAAAGTATGCGACTTTGATCCAGTAACTTAAAAAAGAATTGCCGAAAATTGCAACGAGAGCAGAGCCAAGGCAATTCCCAACCGAAGAATAATGAAGGAAAGAAACTAATAATTGTCTCAGGAGATGTAACCATCTGCATCATCCAGGAAGAGCCATGCCTTCACACCGCAACCCAAGAAGTTGAGTGGGTGGTAGATACTGCAGCGTCCTACCACGTCACCATTCACATAGATTTTTTCACAACATACAAAGTATGAGACTTTGGTCCAATGAATATGGGAAATATCAGTTCCTCTGAGATAGTAGGAATTTGTGACATTCAGATACAGACAAATGTTGGATGTACATTAACCTTGAAGAATGTCTTGTATGTTCCAAAATTTTGGCTGAATCTACTCTCGAGGATAGCCATTGAAAAACAGGGCTACGACAATCACTTCAGAAATGACACATGGAGAATGACAAAAGGTGCTATGGTTGTCACTTGAGGACATTTTCACGACACTCTATACAAAACTCATGTGAAGATTTGTGCAAACAGCCTCAATATAGTTGAAAAATAGGCTTCTCAAAATCTGTGCCACTAGAGATTCGGTCACATGAGTGAGAGAGAGTTGTCTACCTTGACCAATAAGGAGCTTATCACTGTTTCCAATAATGCTTCACTAGGTCCTTGCAACCACTGCTTGTTTGGTAAGCAACACAGAATCTCCTGACATACAAAAGGCTTCCTTACAATTATGTGCATCCCAGTTCCCCAATGATTTTTCACCTTCTCAATTAAGAACATGGAAGCAAGGAAAAATTAACATCAAAAGATACGACATGTTCATTCCTCAATCCGATCACGACATATACATTCCGCATACTAAATAATCATATTGACTTTTCCAAGATAACACAATTAAACTCAATTACTAACATAAACTGCAAAAGCGTTATTGCTAACCATTAACTTTGTATATCCAAATGCAAAAAATACTTGCATGATAAAATGAATTATGTAAAAAACTGTGCCACTAGAGACCCGGTCACATGAGTGAGAGATGATTGTCTACCCTGACTAAGAAGAAGCTTATCACTGTTTCCAATAATGTTTCACTAGGTCCTTGCAACCAATATTTGCATGATAAAATGAATTATGTAAGAAAATATATTTAAAAGAGACAATAAAGAAACCAAAAAAAGGGCTTACTTCACTCTATCAAAATTAAGACCCATTCTTTTGCTGCCGTCTTGACCTAAAAAGATTGAACATTGGAAAAGCATTAGTATATTGCAAGATTACAAGCCTCCATTTTGTAGCGGAAACTAAGGAATAAATACCAAAACTTCAATATCACCCAAGCCACGGAGTATGGTTTGGTGGCAAAGAATTTAAAATTTGATTTTAGATCATGAGTTCGAATATAAATGTATATTTTTTATAAGAGTCTCAAACAATAAGTAGTTTTACTTGTTCCGTTTAAATTTGGAGCCAGCGGCTTGACAGCGGATTTTCTAACGTTTACAATATATATATACTAGTAGGCACGGTGTTATAATTAAAATTTATATAGAGATTAAGATTTTGTTATTTAATTTATTTATAATAAAATGATTTTATTTTTTAATTAAATGATTTGATTCTTTAATTTATTTGGTAGTTTTCATTTTCCATTAATAAATGATTTTATTCTTTAATTTATTTGTTAGTTTTCATTTTTCATTTTTATAGAGATTTTATAATGAAATGACTCTTTATCAGCCGTTAGATTATAATGAAATGATCCGAGCCGCCAATTAAGTTACATAAATATAGTCTTTAGATGTATTATATCTCTTAATCTTAACCATCTGTTACACTATCTTTCCTCATAAACCATTGTGCTTTATAATATATATATATATATAATCCAAATCAAGCCCTAATTTTTTTCTTATTCATTTTGAAAATCAAATTGTGTTTTTAATAATTGAAAAGGAGAAGGGGGAGATACCTGGCAAGGGATTATAATAACCCAATACTTCGAGATGCTTGCCATCTCTTGGTGATCTGCTATCAGCTGCCATCACCCGGTAAAAAGGTTTGTTCTTGCACCCGAATCTCGCCAATCGGATCCTCACCACCATTTTATCTTTTCCTTTTTTTAATTTGCTGCCTGGGGTAGGCGGGTAGCTATATCCTTTGCTTTATGCTTTGGGCTGTTGGGGTTTATCGTTTACGAATCGAAACGACACGACGTTTTTGTATCAGTGATCCTCGATGCAGCTGTGGCCTGTGAGTGTTTAGAAAGATAACCTTTTTGAAAGATAGAAAGACAAACATATCCTTCTAGAGGGAAAATCTTTGGTGCAGATACCACGTCATTTATGAAACAAGTTAATTATCTATTGCCACGTGTGCTAAAAAAATAAAAAAACAATTAAAAAATATGTATTAAATTATATATATCATTTTCTAATTCGTTGATGGTACCACGTCACCCGTACCTTTATTGCACCAAAGAATTACTCCATCCTATCTGCGTCGATCTAGCCAGATTAGTCACTATATTATGGGTTAAATATTTATTTATTTAACATCTGTATTTACAGTTAAGAATTATTTTTCAATAACATTCAATGGTTAACTAATAGAAAATGTGTAGTGTCTTAATTTTATAGTAAAAAATTAGAAAAATAACGGTTAATTATAATAGATTAGGGATGATAAAAAAACTCGTAGAAATGGGGTTCGTTCGGGTCTTATATATATATATATATATATATATTTTTGAAATCGTTGGAAACCTGACCGCCAAATCACTCATTTCGGGTTTAAGCGGAATAAGTAAAACCTCTGGCTGTCTCAAACTCTTATAAGAAACGACTCCTTTGATTCGAACTCAGGACCTCAAGATGAGATCATGAACCCTACACCACCAAGTCACTCCCCTTGGGGACCGTTAGGGTCTCATGTGTGTAATATGGGAAAAATTCTTCTATGCAATAGTGGTACCACGTCACCCATGCAACAAGCCAATCATCAACTGCCACGCGTGCTAAAAATTAAAAAAACAACTAAAAATAGGTGAATAAACTCTATATGTCATTTTTTAATTGGTTTGTGGTACCACGTCATCCATACCACTGTTGCACCAAAGAATCTCTCGTAATATGGAGTGCATGTATAATTTTATATACATGTTGGACAAATCGTACATGATTTTAACATCTTATCTTAATAAAAAAAAATAATAAAAATCTATGTGTGAATAATTATTGAATAAGCTCTAGAATCGAATACATATATAATTTTTGCGTACTTTAATTGAGTAAATAGGATATACATATTGACATTTTGTACCATTTTGTACCATATCCGATTGATTATCATCCTAAACATAACACTGAGTGGATGTCTTGGAGAAATTTTGAAATCTAAGGACTAAATGAATATTTAACCTAAAATATAGACTTAATGAGAAATTATCCTTCTAAAACATTATGTCTCGTAGTCATTGATCATTCTATCGACTCGACTCAATATATAATAATAAAATAAAATAAATCTCCTTTTTATTTAAGAAAAATATTCATTTTAGGATTTTTGTGTTATAAATAAAAGAGAAATTATCTCTGAAACACTTCTGGTTTGAGATATATATAAGTGACATTCATAAAATTATGATAATGTCTCCGTATCACCTTCATTTTTTATTTTGTGTCAAATGACCACTTTATCATTAACAAAATTAAATCGAGGATGATGTCATAAAATAATTTTTTTATCAAAACACATGATGGATCCAAAAATTATTATTTTACTCTCAAATAAAAAACAAAACAAATAAATTATGAAAAGTCGAAATCGTTTGTAACAAATAATGAGTCGAGCGGTCCGCTGTCCAACGAGTCTCGGTGAAGATTCTATAATTTTTTTGATTCTCTCGCCGTTGGATCGAACGTCAAATTCCTCATGAAACTCAAATCATAAATCTCATTTTTCGGTGTTCGTGTTGACGTTAATTGACTCGACGTCGTTTTGATCAATGTTTTCTTGGTTGAGATTCTTACAACGCAGACGAGTAAAGGAACGTCTCTCCAGGTTGTACTGCAGACGGGGGCACATAAGGTTGCCGTGTTTTCTCACGTGAGAAGTTATGCAAGGGAAGTGAAAAGCGTGCGAACACTTCGCCATGTAAATGACCTAAAAGCTAATACAAAATAAAAATTAAAAATTAAGACATGAATCAAAAGCTAAAACCTTTACATAGTAACGTGGTGTCATGAAAATTATCACTCTGAACTTGAAGCTGTTATTGAAAAGAGAGAGAGCTAGAAAGGAGATCATGGAGAAGATGGGTTAGAGCCAGCGAGTGATGGTTTGTGATTTTTGGTTGATGCATTGGAGCCTGGGGCTCTCATTTGATGAAAGCGCTTCAATAGTTGATGTCCTGTAATTTCAGTTTATTAAATTGATTGAGGGTAAAATAATCTTTTTATATAGATTCATGTTAACTTTTTAAACGGCAAAGTCATAATTTCACACCAAAAAAAAAAAAAAAAATTGGTGTAGATACATTATCAGAAGATCGGAAGCGGGTCGTTTGGATAGATTTATCTTGGTTTGTTTGATTCTTTGTTGTAATTTGGCTTTTGTTGTTGTTGCTTTATGCAATTGATAATTTTTTTTTTTTTTTCAGGCACTAATATTCAGACAAATGAAGAGGTGGCCATTAAGTTTGTAAGTGTTCTTCGTTTCCATTTGATGAATTTCTGCAATTTCATTCAGTTGTTTTGTGCTTCCTGGCTTTTATTGATTACCTTGTCTCTGTGATTTTATAACACCATAATGTGTGACTGCTTTGATTGGAGACACCCATAATCTAATTTTATCAATGGTTTTATAGGACTATTAGGTTATAGATATATATTCTATTATTGGTTGTTAAAGATGAGATTTGTGCAACTTGGTTAGTTGGTTACAATCTTAAAAAAAGAAGTCTGCTTCTGATTGCGAATTGGGAGGAAAAATGTGCTGTGCCGGAAACTAATCTGCAATTTGTGGTTAATTGTTGCATTGGTTTCATTCTTCAAAGGTCTGTTACAATATGTTTGATCATGTTTGCTGTTTGATCGGGACAACCCTGACGGAAGAAATTTGTCGGTGTGTTTGATAATTTTAGTTTACTTGTTGAGTAGTTTTCTAATGTGCTCAACTATATTTTCAGTTGGAAACTACTCTGGAAAGCTATATGTTTTCTTCTCCCCCACCCCACTTTAAGACTTAACCACTGCTGATAGAAATAATCATGAGTTGTCTGTATACCTTAGGATCGGGTACAAATATAATTTTTGTATTCTTTAATTGAGTGGATGGGGTACAAATTTGACATTTCGTACCATATCCGACTGTTTGTCATATTAAACATAACACTGACTGAAAGGGATGTCTTGGAGAAATTTTGAAATTTAGGGACTAAATGAATATTTAACCTAAAATATAGACTTCATGAGAATTTATCCTTCTAAAACCTTATGCCCCAGGTAGTCATTGACCATTTAGCTATCGGCTCGGCTCCAAGAACAAACAGATATAAATAAAACCTTGGTGGCGAGGCGGTTGATGTTTTGAGACTTGTTACTTCTAAAACCCTTACCCTGACATATGGAGAGGTCTGAATTTGAAACGAAGTCATTTTGTTCATCTCCTCATCGCCATCTCACGAGTGGAACATACCATACTCTTGTTCAGATCCTATCGCAGTGCTATGACCACCCTCAAATCTCTCTTCCTCAAGACCCAAGCCCAGGTACTATAATTTCAGCCGTTTATTATAATTTTTTTTCCAGGAATTGTTATGTTAGCAAATTTGATAACCTGAAATTATGCTTCTGCTTTTTTAGTTTCCATTATGTTATTCTTTGTTGTTGAAATTTGTTTTTTTTTTTTTTTAATAAAGAAATGTGTGGGTGTGGTGAATTGGTGGGTCCCAATTCTGTGGTGCCCTATAATTCTAAAGCTGTTGATGAGAGCTCTGGGGATGTTGGTATAAAAGATATAGGATTTGGTGATGCTCAAATTTTGCTAGATGAGATAGAGGATATGATTCAAGTAGAAGAAAATGGTGATTTGGCAAAGCATGATATGGTAGTTTGTAATAGCAATGAAGGGACTGGTGAATATGATAAAGGACTAGATCAGCAACAAATATTAATGGACGAGTTAGAGTATATTATGAAAGGAGACGAAATTCTTGTCCAAGGAAACAATGACCAGAGTGGTGCAGATGAATTGATGAATGACCGACAGGAACATGTTGATGTTCAACAAATTGTTAATGTGGTACCTAGGAGTGTGGCTGAGCTACAAGCAGATAAAGGGGAATGTAATTTAGATGTTCCTGAATCATTTGATTCTTCTGTAAATAGAAATATGGATTCTCAAGTTTCAATACCAGTTGGGGATGGTGAAGAGAGAAATCCGGAATTGAGGACTAATGTGTTTGAAGTGGAGAATGAAACACAGCAAAAAGAGATGGAAGTGGAGAATTTAGTTCACACAAATGGTATAATTGGTGCCCATGATTATAGACCTGAAGATGTAGAGGTTGAAGAAGGAGAAATTTCTGGCGACTTTGAGCATGTCAAAGAATTAATTGATATGAGCTGTGACGATGCTGTAGTGTCAAATCAGAAGAAAGAAGATGAGAAGCAAGTTTCCATAGATGTAACAGAAAAGAGAGGCTTCCCTTGTAATGAAAAACGCGGAGGCACTGAAATATTTTCCGAGTCCACTTCGTTTAATTTTAATGCTGTCAACCACAACATTAGTGATAGAGCAGTGGAACTGAAAAAAATTGTTAGAAATGAGACACAGTGCAAGTCCAAAACCCTTGCTGGCGGAACTGCTATGATGGTCATAGATGCAGACAAGTATAGTAGTATGCCAGGTGCTGGAAGAAATAAGCGGAAAGCTAGTAGAGATGAGGAGGGTATTGACAGTTTTTCAACGTGGCTTGATGATTCAACTGTGCACAAAGAAACTGTTGAGACAAAGGTGACTCAAAAGCAAGGGAATATGTCCAAAGAGAAGGTATGATTCTTATTTCTTATAGTTCTCTAATTACAAGTTGATATATCGGCTTTGCCACTGTGCCACAGCAGTAAATTGATAGACTTGTTTCCTTAAATCTGTTATTGTGTTCCAGTGTGTTGTATATATTTGATTTTTTTTTCTTTCCTTTTATTTTGTTTTTATATGTTATAATGTATGATGCATGCCTGTATTGCCAAGGAGGTTTTCTGAGTGTGCATTGTGTACACCTCTCTGTCGTATATCATCAACGACTCGTAGTTTGTGGACCTGGCTTAACTTTCAACATATGCTTCTGGGGGAAATTGTGGATCATGATTTTTGGCAATCTCTAGCTACAAGCATGGCCTCAACTGTCCATAGATTTCCACAAGTTAATTGTACCCTCATGATCCTTGCAGTGAAATGGAGTGTCATGACAATGGTTATCCATCCTGATCTGGCTTGACTTCTAGAAATTAAATATATTTGATTCAGTCATCTCAGTTTTAAAACTGATTTTGTTCTGAGACTAGTCATTTTGAGGGTGCAATAGAAATAGGGAACCCACTGGCACTTCTCTATCTCTCAAACGCACATGAACATACTTATGCACACTGGTGGCAAACTCTCAGTAACGCCTGGTTATAAAGATCCGAGAGAGGCTGAAGAATAGGATGTTTGTATGCATTTTACCATGATTAAATTTGTATTGCAACTCTGGTCCAAAAGTGACGTTACCGTATTTCATTGTTTTTTTCCAGCCGGATTCTGGTGCTTGCAATAAGAAAAAGCGGAGTACTCTTACTAAGGAAAGAAAAGCAAAGAAAAAGGTTTACACATTTCTCTTTTCATTCTTCGGATGTTTGAAGGAATACTTTTATCTATCCAGAACCTTAATTATTGATGGATACATGTGATTCTGGAGAAAATTAATAATTTATTTTATTTCTCCGATTGAAAGATTGATTTATGTCCTTCCTAATGCACATTGGTTGCATTTTCTCTGTTTTTTGAAGTGAATAATTAGTTTAACATTGGAATTATGTTTTTCAGCAAAAAGACCGGAAAAAACGTGCAGAAAAGAACCGACAGCTTGGCGTTCGAAGGTTGAAATTGCCCCTAAATTTGAAACCAAAAACTGTAAATTATTGCCACCATTATCTCAAGGGAAGATGTCAAGAGGTTGAAATAATTTTTCATTTTTCTACGAATTTCTATGCTTATATTTCCTTTTAATTGTTCTGCAGCAGATGTATGTGCATATCTTGCGTACCAAGATTCATTTAATTATTATTTAGTTTTTGGGGTTTCACAGGGTGACAAGTGTAAATTTTCACACGATACAGTACCTTTGACAAAGTCCACGAAGGTAATTCAACTTGATACATTATTGGTGCTAGTAATGCAGTCTAATCTGATTCATTATGTTAGCTATTTACTTCTGTAACTACTGTAGCTCAATGTTTGGATTTTACCATGATCAACTGACCTGTCGATGGTTGATTTGTCTGACCCATTGGCTCAGCCTCTGTGCTCGCAGTTGTTCAATATGTATTCAGTAAACTGATTTCTCATTACGAGGAATGCTTAATATTTAAGTGAAAAATCTTAGTTCTCATTTAGGTCAGATACCATGTATTAACCTACCCAGACCACCACCAGAATAAAAATTTAAAAATAGAAAGAAAGAAATTTAGCCATATGCTTTTCTTTAATTAGATTTTATTTAATTTTCCTTGGAAAACTGTCAATTTTTGTCAATCTTAATTCTCTGTTCCTCTTGCATTTAAATGCTGCAGGCATGCTGTCATTTTGCACGTAATTCATGCATGAAAGGAGATAACTGTCCATTTGATCATGACCTCTCTAAATATCCCTGTGACAATTTTGTGGCCAAGCGCTTTTGCAGCAGAGGTGATGATTGTTCGTTTTCACACAAGGTATCTAGCAAAATGCTTATCCATATGTGCCAATATCATTGCTTTGAGTTTCTGTGTAAAGTAATTTCTCAAGCAGTTGGGTTTAAGGCTTGTTTGGAATAAATGTGTTGAGTACCTAAGTTTTCTTTGCTTCAGATACCACCCAAAGAAGAAGGCCCACCTGCTTCAAGTATTTGCACACCTAAACTGAAGGCTCCAGCTCTACCGCAAGCTTCAAATTCGTTGGAGCAACTAAACAATGATCAACTCTCCCATCAGAAAATTGATGCATTATCCAACCATGGGAAAGTTTCATCTTTCAAAAATATAGAACAGAATGTGGCAAAGAGTGTAGTGAAGCCACCTGCAGTTGCACCTAAAGGTATTAATTGTCTCTTTCTGGGGAAGTCGTCTGTGCTTGAATCCAGTAAGCTTAACCAAGATAGCACATCTCCAAAGAGGAGCAGCAGTAGGAAATTCGCAAATCAGTCTGAACAAATTGCATCTGATGCAGTGCAAAATAGGGATGAAACTCCAAGGAGAACTCCAATGGCATCAAAGGGAGTAAATTTTCTTTCATTTGGTAATGCTCCATTGGGGAACTCCAGTGATAAGATTTCAGCTAACATGTTTTTGAATCAGGAAAATGGTGTGAAATCATCACTATCAAACAATTTTGGTTTGCATGAAAAATGTAGCTCGTCTATCTACAAAGAGAAAGGTGCCGAAGTTGGAAATGCGACAACCCAAAGATTCTTAAGCAGCGTTCAAAAGTCAAATGATATGCAGAAGCCAACTCGGCCTGCAATTACACCACAGGGATTGAACTTTCTTTCTACTGGAAAAGCCTATGCAAATAATACTATTAGCAATAAACAAGCTAGTTTGCATTCCAGTGAGGGTGATGTCATCAATAGATCTCACGAGCATCAAAATACCCGCAATATCCCGCAAAATTCAAGTTCAATTCCATGGAGGCTGACAGATTCTTCACTTGCTTTAGGTCACTCTTCAGATCACTCAGCTCAAGGTTACTACAGAAGCACACTGAACTCAGCTCAGAAAGCGCTCGCATTTGCAACAAAGATTGAACCCAAAGTGAAGGTAAATCAGTCAATAGTGCAATGAGGGGTAGTGATAGTGGTGGCAGTACTGTAGTTTCATGCAAGGACTCAGCAAATGCTTCAAAAATTCTGGACTTCTTGTCCGGACTTAGTAGTAAGACAAAGCAGTAGACACAAACATGATTGCTAACTGGTTGGTTACTCGAGAGTATGGCTTGAGATACATGTTGCTACTTTTGGAGTCCGAGTTGGAGAAGAATGATTCTACAGCTTTGATTCTCGCTCAGTGACAACTGACAATATAAAATCTAATGTGACTACCAATTCCACAATCTTAAGATTGAGTTGAGCCCTTGCAGGTTTCTTGAAATATTTTCTTCTTTTCTAGTGATAATATATGATGATATCTTTAGGTATAATCCATTCGTTCTGTAATATTTGAAAGAGGAGAGACATATCAACCGTCAAGTCTCTACCAAAATATTTATTATGCGATATAATTCTTGTAATATTACCGTTTAATATAGATAATACTTGGTCTAATTTAAACTATTTTAGATCTACAAGGTATGAAAATAACAAGAATAATATCATATATAGATATTATAATGATATAAGAAAACTGTTTTATGTATGAATACTCAATATTCATACTTGTCGGTATTGTGCTTAGAGCACCATACTCTAACTCTGTGGTGGTAATGGAATGTCCAATAATATTTAGACGTGTTGTATATTTGTAGCACAACCAAATAAATTTTTAGAATAAATCTTATTTCTGAATATTACCGTTGAGAGTCACATGACTATCACTTAATCAATAAGACTTTGCAGACTTCACTTTGGAAAGACTTCACTTCCGGAATCCGTAATGACAACTCTCCAAAGTAAATCCACCGAAGAACCATAAAATATTCTAAAATACCCAAGTTAGTGAAACTTAATTATAACTGTTGTGAATAAACACACAATAATAGAGGATAATTTGAGAGAAAACTCTTCTTTTATATACCCACAAAAGAATTACAAAGCTTCCAATACAAGCTTTACAAAAAACTCTCACCAATCACTCTCACTACACTTTCACACATTTAGGGATACTTAGGATGACTTCAAAATGCTCATTTTATAGTGTCCAAACCGCGTGAACAGTGCCACGCGGTTTGGCACACGTTTTCAACACAGCTTGCCATAAGCTGTTTTCATTTCTCTGGAATGGAATGATGAGCTGCCTTCTCATCAACTTTCGGTGATGAGATTGGCAGCTGTCTTCAACAAATCTCCCCCTCGGTGAAGATTTCCCAAAATCTGAGCCGACCATCAATCATCCAAATCCGGATCCTCCAAAGGATCCTCCCCTGGCTGCATCTGTATGACTGCCTACGTACCCTGAGTTGGGATCAAGCCAACCGTAGTCTCTGAATCTCCCCACTCTGACTATGTGGAGAGTTTTGTCATCCCGGCTATGGCACGACAAATTTCAAGCTTCTCCTTCGGTAAAACCTTCGTGAACATATCGGCACCGTTGTCGTTCGGTGTGAATTTTCCTGAGTTCTAACAGCCTTGAGCTCAGGACGTCCCGTATCCAAGTGATACCTCACATCGATATGTTTTGACCTCGAATGAAATGTCGAATTCTTACCGAGATAGATAGCACTCTGGCTATCGCAGTACAAAATGTACTTCTCCTGCTTGAAACCCAATTCCTGGACGAATGTCTTCATCCACAGCAATTCCTTGCAAGCTTCCGTCGCTGCAATGAATTCTGCCTCTGTTGTAGAAAGTGCAACACACCTCTGCAACCTCGACTGCCATGCCACAGCTCCTCCTGAGAGAGTAATCAGATACCCCGAAGTAGACTTTCGGGTATCCACATCTCCTGCCATATCTGAATCGGTGTGTAGCCATCAACACTGGTTGTCGCTGCTTCCAAAACATAACCTCATCTTGGAAGTGCCTCGAGATACCGCATAATCCATTTGACAGCATTCCAATGTTCCCGTCCTGGGTTTGACATAAACCGGCTGACCAATCCAACTGCGTGTGCCAAGTCTGGCCTCGTGCACACCATGGCATACATAAGACTTCTCACTGCTGAGGTGTATGGAACCTGTTTCATTTCCTCCTTCTCTGACTCAGTAGAGGGACTCTGTCTCGTACTCAATCTAAAGTGGGTAGCAAGAGGAGTGCTAACCGCTTTAGCCTTGTCCATCTGGAATCTCTGAAGTACCTTCTCGATGTACTCCTCCTGTGACAAGTAAACCTCCTGGCTTTCCGATCACGTCCGATCCTGATGCCAAGAATCTGCTTAGCTGGCCCCAAGTCTTTCATCTCAAAAGACTTACTCAGTTGCTGCTTCAAATTATCAATCCTCGATTGATTTCTGCCAACTATCAACATATCATCTACATATAACAGTAAGATGATAAAATCATCGTCAGAAAACTTCTGAACGAATACACAATGGTCTGAAGTAGTCTTCTTGTATCCTTGCTCCCCCATAACTGACTCAAACTTCACGTACCACTGTCTCGGTGCCTGTTTCAAACCGTAGAGGCTTTTCCTGAGTCTGCACACAAAGTCCTCTTTCCCGCTGACTCTGAAGCCTTCTGGTTGCTCCATATAAATTTCTTCTTCCAGATCCCCGTGAAGAAATGCGGTCTTGACATCCATCTGCTCAACTTCCAGGTCGAGGTGCTGCTAAGCTGAGTACCACTCTGATGGATGACATCTTCACAACTGGAGAGAAGATTTCATCGAAGTCAATGCCTTTCCTCTGATTGAATCCCTTGACAACTAGTCTGGCTTTGTACCGGGGTTGTGAAGTATGCTCCTGTTGCTTCACCCTGTACACCCATTTGTTCTTCAAAGCCCGTTTGCCTCTTGGCAATTTCACCAACTCAAAAGTGTGATTGTCATGCAAAGATTTCATCTCATCTTGCATGGCTTCCTCCCACTTTTCTCTGTCCTCTGTTTCCACAGCCTCCTGGTAGCTCTCGGGTTCTCCCCCGTCAGTAAGCAGCACATACTCATATGCAGAGTATCGTTGAAGGTCGCTTGTCTCTGTCAGACCTTCTCTGTGGAACTGTTGTGTAGTGTAGTTTCTGGTACTGGTGGTTGATCATGATCATCATCTCTGGGAGCTTCATCACCTGTACCCTCATGTCTGGGAACCTCATCTTCAACTCGTACTGGCACCGGTGTATGAGGTTCTGGATTCACATTTCTGTATTGCTGGGGCATTGTCTTCATATCCTTTCTGATATCTTCTATGGTCTGGTCTTCAACAAAGACAACATCTCGGCTTCTGACAATCTTCTTCTCCACAGGATCATAGAGTTTGTAGCCGAAATCATCCTGACCATAGCCAATAAAGACACACTGTCGCGTCTTTGCATCAAGCTTGGATCTCTCGTCCTTTGGGATGTGTACAAAAGCTTTGCACCCAAAGACATGTAAGTGCTCGTATGACACTTCTTTACCTGTCCAAGCTTGGTTAGGAACATTACCTTTCAGTGCGACCGCTGGGGACATGTTCAAAACATGAACTGCTGTGATGAGTGCCTCCCCCCCAAAATGTCTTCGGCAGCTTGGCTTGTGACAGCAAGCTTCTGATCCTCTCGCACAAGGTTCTGTTCATCCTCTCAGCTAGGCCATTCAGCTGAGGTGTCTTCGGAGGTGTCGTTTGATGTCTGATTCCTTGCGTCTTGCAGTACTGATCAAACGGACCTCTGTATTCTCCACCGTTATCTGTTCTGATGCACTTCAGTTTCTTGCCGGTTTCTCTCTCCACCAAGGCATGAAACTCCTTGAACACTCCAAGCACTTGATCTTTTCTCTTCAAGGTGTATGCCCAGATCTTCCTTGAATGATCATCAATAAATGTCACAAAATACAGTGACCCTCCGAGTGTTCGTATCTGCATCGGACCGCATACATCTGAATGTATGAGATCTAGTACCTCCGGTTTCCGTTGAGGCGGGGAGCTCTGGAAGGATACTCTGTTCTGCTTTCCAGCCATGCAGTGTTCACACTTCCGTAAGTGTGAGTTCTTCAATTCGGAAGAACATTCCGCCTGCGTAGTATCTCCATCCCTGTTTGGCTCATGTGACCGAGCTTTTTATGCCATAACTCGGCTGCCTCATTACTGTTGACTGTATTTATGCTACTATTTGAAAGCTTAGCATGCATCAAATACAAAGTTGAATCTTTCTTACCTCGTGCCACGACCATTGACCCTTTAGTGAGCTTCCAGCATCCATCACTAAAGGTGCTACAGAAACCTTCATCATCCAGCTTGCCTGTTGAGATCAGGTTTAACCGGATATCTGGGATGTGCTTGACTCCCTTCAACACTAGCCTTGTTCCGTTCTCTGTTTCAAGGCAGATGTCTCCAATACCGACGGCTTTGGACTGTCCGTCATTCCCCATCCTTACAGCACCGCCGTAGTCCCCTGGTGTGTAAGATGAAAAGAAGTCTCTGCGAGATGTGGCGTGTATGGAGGCGCCACTATCTATCACCCAACTGGTCTCGTGGCTGGCAAGATTCACAACATTTCTTCATACATTATGCAGAAGTCTTTGGAGGTTTTCTCGGTGGTAGTAGCAACTCTTTCTTGATTAGAGTCACCATCTCTTCTGGACTGCTCGTTCTTCAGTTTGTAGCAATCCCGCTTCATATGGCCTTTCTTCTTGCAATGGTAGCACTCAATATCCCTCGTTCTTGATTTCCCTCGGTTCTTGTCTGATCTACCTGGGCCTCGGCTTTTACTCCTCCCCCTTCTGGTGTTCTTTTCTGTCACTAGAGCTTCTGAGGTTGAGGCTGATGCTGACTCCTGCATTCTCGTCCTCTTTTCTTCCTCGAAGATCCTGGTCTTTGCCATCTCCATAGTGACTTTCCCATCTGCGGCTGAATTGATCACCGTAGATCTGAACGTTTCCCAAGATTCTGGTAACGTATTAGGAGTATTATTAAACCATTTACCTCATCTCCGAAGTCTATGCCCAATCCAGACAATTCCTTCATGGTTCCGAGGAAGTCATTGATATGATCCGCCACAGCTGTACCCTCTTGGTATTTCAAACCCATCATCTTCTTGATGTAGTACAGCTTGTTGTTGCCAGTCTTTGCTCGGAAAAGCTCCTCCAGCTTTCCCCATAAGATACGTGCATTTGCATCTTCACTGACATGGTTGACGATACTATCGTCGATCCACTGACGAATAGTACTGCATGTTTTCTGGTGAAGATTAGCCCACTTTCCATCGGTCATTCCTTCTGGTTTCTCCTCCAGAAATACCGGTCCATCATAGTCCTTCACATACAGAAGGTCTTTCATCCTTCCTCTCCATGTGAAATAGTTTGTACTGGTTAACAAAATCATTTTCCGTTGCTCCCCTCCATCATAAAAATTCTAAGCAGAATTTCAAAAAACGGACCTCACCGTTGCGTCCGGAATGGTCGAAAATGGTGGAAATGACACTTCGTTTGTCAAAATCCGACACAGGGACCAAATAGCAAATTCCAGAAATTACAGGGGTCAAAGTGCAATTTCCGAAAGTTCAGGGGCCAAAGTGCAATTACGGAAAAGTTCAGGGACTAAATTGCAATTTACAAAAAGTTCAGGGACTAAATTGTAAATATCTGAAAGTATAGGGGCTAAATTAAGTAATTTCAGAAAGTTAAGGGACCTATCTGAAATTTACCAGGCACCGCTGACGTGGCACTGCTGACGTGGCAGTTGACGTGTCGCTGACGTGGCGCTGACTGGGCGCTGACTGGGCGCTGACGTGGCGCTGACTGGGCTGCTGACTGTGCGCTGACGTGGCGCTGACTGGGCGCTGACGTGGTCTTCTTCTCGTTGGGTTGGCGCGTGCGCGCGTGTCTACGCGTGGAGCGCGTGAAGCAGCTATGACCGGCGCGTGCGGCGTGCGGCTTCGTCCGACCTCCGTTCGATCGCCGGAAAATATCACCGTGCTCGTCTCTCGTGAAAAGTCCGATGATATGCTCAAAATCGATTTTCGACAACTTTCGTCGGAATCGACTTTCCGAACCGAAACTTCGTTTCTGAATTTCGGGATCCCTCCGTGGAACCGTAGCTCTGATACCACTTGTTGTGAATAAACACACAATAATAGAGGATAATTTGAGAGAAAACTCTTCTTTTATATACCCACAAAAGAATTACAAAGCTTCCAATACAAGCTTTACAAAAAACTCTCACCAATCACTCTCACTACACTTTCACACATTTAGGGATACTTAGGATGACTTCAAAATGCTCATTTTATAGTGTCCAAACCGCGTGAACAGTGCCACGCGGTTTGGCACACGTTTTCAACACAGCTTGCCATAAGCTGTTTTCATTTCCTGCTGGAATGATGAGCTGCCATTCTCATCAACTTTCGGTGATGAGATTGGCAGCTGTCTTCAACAATAACTAACTTATCTTAACATGTAAATATGCTGCACGATATGTGAAATTAATGACATAATCATATTCTACTAAACTAAACATGCAAAAACAGAGTATGACATATCAAACATGCACCTAACGCCAACTCTTCACTTGTCTAAACAACATTAACCTATGGAATTATAAGTAGAAGAATGATAGATCCAAAAAAGTATGGGTCAAATCAATCCCAAAAATATTATATAAACCACATCATTTAAAATAAAGACATGATTGGTCTAAGTAATTTTTTTTTTTCAAAACAAAAAAATAGTTTAGTGTTGTTTGAAAATATGACTTGAGTGTTGAAATGTTAATGTGTAGGACACTCAACTTCACTCTCAACACCTCAACATCAATTGCGAAATCATAAATATAAAAGAATATGGTTTAGTTAAACCCGTCTAAAGATACAACTAGAAAGCATAAAGTCCACTGTTCTTGAAGGTAACAAGTCTCTCACTTTTTGCGCATTCACATATCATTGGGCTTATGATCAACACTAAAATAATGACCGATAAAGTATATATAATATATACTCCAAGTCATTGGTGGAATATTGATGTAGGTGAAGGATTGTATATGAAATTTTTTTATGATATGTTCTATTCTTTTATGATATATTATTAAGTGTGACTAGAGTATATCACGACCAATTTTATGTTCAACCTAATGTTTAAAGTCGAGTGTAAATAACGCACACGCAAAATGAATCACGTGATGGGTACGCCCAGATAAAGTCACGTGACAGAAGACCCAGACAGCAGAATTAAAGCTTCTCATCATGGTTTCTCTTTCTGAGAACATTCGCCACGCGTAGCTAACACGCATTTTTTTTTTAATTTTTTTTTTTTTTTTTGCATCTAAGAAAAGGAAAAGAAGAGGAGAGGAGACCCACCCTCCGTTCAGAGTTATTGCTTTGATTGGATCAGTCTCTCTCCTCCTCCTCCTCACCAAAATGCACGAGGAAAAATTATCTTTACAGACAGAGACGCACAGAACGCTGTCGTTTCATTAACCTAACCCTTAACTTTCTTTCCTTTTTTGGAAGAAAAAACCGAGCTATTCCAATTCATCTTCCTCCTTACATATTTTGTCCAGTAATTTTTGTAGTTTTTATTGGTTGTCGGTACGGTTGATTCGGTGAGGAGTGTGTATTTTTGATAATTTTACTTCCTTTGAAACTTTCGGTAATTTCGGTTCTTCTAGTTAGAGTTTCGCAATAGAGCTAGGGTTTCGATCGCAATTGTGTAGATGGAGCCACGTGTAGGGAACAAATTCCGGTTGGGTCGGAAGATCGGAAGCGGGTCGTTTGGAGAGATCTATCTTGGTTTGTTTAATTCTTTGTTGTAATTTGGCTTTTTCTTTCCTTTTGTGGATTTGACGTGTGTTGTTGTTGCTGCTTTATGCAATTGGTGATTGTTTTTTTTTTTTTTTGGGGTTAGGCACTAATATTCAGACAAATGAAGAGGTGGCCATTAAGCTTGTGAGTGTTCTTCGTTTCCATTTTATGAATTTCTTCAATTTCATTCAGCTTTTTGTGCTTCATTACTTTTATTGATTACCTATTTACATTGTCTCCGTGATTTTATGACACCATAATGTGTGACTGCTTTGATTAGAGACACTTTAGTAATCCAATTTTATCTGGTGGTTAAATTTGAGATTTGCAACTTGGTTATTTGGTTACAATCTTAAAAAAGGAAGTCTACTTCTGATTACAAATTGGGAGGAAAAATGTGCTGTGCCGGAAACTAATCTGAAATTTGTGGTTAATTGTTGCATGGGTTCCATTCTTCAAAGGTCTGTTACAATATGTTTGCTGTTTGATTATCAGGACAACCCTGACGGAAGAAATTTGTAGGTGTGTTTGATAATTGTAGTTTACTTGTTGAGTAGTTTTCTACTGTGCTCGACTATATGTTCAGCTGGAAACTACTCTGGAAAGCTACATCTACATGTATTCTTCTCCCCCACCCCACTTTAAGGCTTAAGCACTGCTGAAAGAAATAGTCATGAGTTGTCAGTATACAAGAAGCTTTCTTTTTCTTTCATCTGATTTTGTTTTTTTTCAGATATGGTATAACCCATCGCCTTGCATATATTTTAGTTCAATTTTGCTCCCAAAGTTTCCTTCAGCATACTAATTTACACCTGAAAAGTTTTAGTCAGTGTATTAATTTACATATAAAGTGTAAATTAGTACACTGACCGAAACTTTGGGTGTAACAGTGAACTTGTTTAAAGTATTCGGGTATTATCATACATAAGCCAATCTTCAGGTGTGAAAATAATAATTTCTCCATATATAATATAATTGGTAATTGCCTTGTTTAAAACATTTAAGTGGTTAAAAGTATAGAAAAGAAAAGGAAAAAGGAAAATGAAAATTATTAAATGGTTAAGAGTGCTAAAACTCCAAAGTTTATCTTGAAATGCTCTGGGGACTATTCATGATCCAATGGTGAATATAAGATTCTGAAAACTACGTTAATATAGATGTCATACAATCCTACAAGCTCTTGGATGAGATCATAATTTAGATTGAAGGGATGCTTAGAGGAACTTATATATTCATTTTGGTTTTTGAAATTTTGGGTATAATAGCTTGGTGTAATGGTAAAGTTACTTCATTGTGACCTGGAAGTCACAGGTTCAAGTCTTGGAAACAACCCATTTGCAAAAAAGTATGGGTAAAACTATCTACATATTGAATCCTCCCTAAAGCCCACAGTGTGGGAAGCTCGTACGTTTGGCCATCCTGTTAGCCTATTTCAACGAATCAACAGTATTGCTATTATGCCCATATTGTAAGGATTTTTTGGACGAGATATTATGGGATTGATTGTGGATGGTTTCTGTTGTCCCTGTTGCAATTTGTGCCATATCTGACATTTGGGTGACAACTGTAGGGATTTGTGGTCTGTCCTTATTTTGTGATTGCATGTTTTCCTGTGTGTTGGTTTAATTTGTGTTTAATTTAGTAGAATTTTGTGCATTCATGTATTTTAGTCTTCACGATATTCTTTGTTTTGTGGGTTGCCACGTGACATATACCCTTAATTTAACAACTTTGTTAATAGCTCAGAAGTTATTTCACCTAATTAAATTTGGTGTAATTGATTAAAATCTTTGTTAAAATGATGACTGGATTTCCTTGTGATATTATGTTTGTTTTGTTGGACTTTGGCAGCCATTTTTGTTAATTTCTTCTTTCTGTAGTGAATTCCTTTTGGATGTATAAGATTCTAACTGATTGTAATATTCAGGAAAATGTCAAGACAAAGCATCCGCAGTTGTTATATGAATCCAAATTATACAGAATTCTACAGGGAGGAAGTACTGAGATTCTGAATTTTGAGCTTATCTTAATCTTGTAGAGAATTTTAATCATGATTAAAAGGCAGTGTAGTAACTTGTATATTAACTCACCTTTTTATTTGTCTGAATATTCTTTTGCTTGCTTTCTTTTTGGCAGCTGGAATCCCAAATGTGAGATGGTTTGGAGTGGAAGGAGACTATAATGTTCTGGTGATGGATTTGCTTGGACCTAGTCTTGAAGATCTATTTAACTTCTGCAGCAGGAAACTTTCTTTGAAGACAGTTCTTATGCTTGCAGATCAAATGGTATCCTCCATTTGATTCTAATACAAGTACATATGTATGCGAGTTAGTATGAAATGCTTTCTGGAAACCAATGACTGATGTTATTCCTGTTGATGGTTATTCAGATCAATCGTGTGGAATTTGTTCATTCAAAATCATTTTTACATCGAGATATTAAGCCAGACAATTTTCTTATGGGCTTAGGAAGGCGTGCAAATCAGGTTTTAATCAAAAATGAGTATTTGATTTCTCATTTCTCTGTATTAGGATATCCAATGTCTATTGGTTCTGATTCACTTGCGAATATAGGTCTATAGCATTGACTTTGGACTGGCTAAGAAATATAGAGATACTTCAACCCATCAACACATTCCTTACAGGTGAGATGATTACATCTGTGCATGTGTATTTTGCCTGAAGGTTTCCCTTGGGGGTTGGTTTTTGAAAAGGAGAAATTATATTTTATTGATATGGTCAATGAAATTAGATTTTTAAAATTTGTATGCTGTTTTGGCTGAGTTACTGGTATACTCAATGGAGCTTCATTGGGACATTTGAACTAATTTAACTTTTTTTTATTTTTTATTTTTTATTTTAGAGAATATCTGCAGATGTTTGTATCTTTCAGGGGGTCTTCTAGACTTAGAAGAGGGACATGCTAATGCTTGCTTGAAAAGCATTTTTTGAAAAAAATTCTCCAAGTCATTCTGATAACTATGTACAACTGAACTATATAATATATTTTTAATGCTATATGATTAAATTGATTAGATTTCGAAGTGTGTTGGCTGGTAATTTAGATCAAAATATTTGAGGACTGTAGATTGGGCTTTGAGATAAAATGCTCTGTACTATGGGGGGTTATGAAATCGGTCGGGTGGTAGTACTATGGTCTTGATGTCAATACTCTTAATATTGCTGCTCTTTGCTAGCAGTCTGGTTTTCTATTTACTTTAGATAGTGTTTGCGGTCAATCTCAATAAATGAGTGTTTGAAGTACTTAGGGCATAGTTGTTAAAGGCGAAAGGCGCACCGAGGCGCCAAGGCCCTCCTAGGGCCTTGGGGCGCGCCTGATCGAAGTGAGGTGCATGGCTCACCCTATATTTTTTTAAGCTTTTATATCTATTTTTCAATTTGAATAATTCATAGAAATTATATTTAATAAATTTATCCTATAAATTTCAACTATGTGTCAGTTAAATATCAATTTTTTTATTATTTCACGTTTTAGTTTTTTTAATTAAAAAAAAGATTCAATGAGGCGCACCACCAACACGCCTCGCCAAATAGGCGCAGTTAGGCGATGTAGCAGCGCCTCAATGAGAGCGCGCCTTTAACAACTATGACTTACGGTATATACTTCGAAATGATCCAGAAATAGACCAAGATGTTACTCATAGAATTCAATTGGGCCGGGGAAATAGAGATGTGTGTTTGCGGATTTTTGCGATTGCAAGGTTCCTTTAGAACTTAAAAGGAAAATTCTATAAGACGGCTTTGAGTGAGAGTAGATGAGATAAGAATGCTGAAATGGATCGGTAGACTAGGAGAGGTAAAGTTAGAAATGAATAAAATCGAAAGAAAACTGCGACAACACCAATTTAGGAGAAAATGAGAGAAACACAATTAATATGGTTTGGACTCCTTAATTGCCTCGGTAAAAAAAGAGGAACAAGTGATGTTGCCATATGTCAAGCGAGGTCGAGGAAGATAGAAGTTGACATAGACATAAATTGTAAAGAGAGACCTATATTTTATTGAAGTTAACGACACAATGATTCGAAGAGAGCACAATGGCGTCAAAAAGATCCATGTAGCCGACCCCATCTAATGGGCGAAGGCTTTTGTTTGGTTTGTTAGGTTAGACATTGTCTTGTTTGTCTATTTTTTTTATGAAGTTTGTAGAGTTTGAGTAGCATTACACTTTATTTCATTTTGTGGACGACGAGTGATTACTTTGGTAAGCCAATTTTTGATTTTGTTTGCTCGGGAATACTGCAGGGAAAATAAGAATTTAACTGGAACTGCAAGATATGCGAGTATGAATACTCATCTTGGGATCGGTATGCTTTCTGTTGCTACACTTGTTCTTATTTTTATGTGGATCTTCCGCTTAAGTAACCTCTTTTGCTTGTATCATACTGATTTTTTTGTTTCCTATGTCTCTTACTGTGTAGAGCAAAGCCGGAGGGATGATCTAGAATCTCTTGGTTATGTCCTTGTGTACTTCTTAAGAGGAAGGTGATTGTTTCAACCTTCCCTAGCTTTCTTATCTTGCATGCTTTCTGTTGATTTCTTTAGTGATGCCTATTTTTTCTTTGTAGCCTTCCATGGCAAGGACTGAAAGCAGGAAATAAGAAACAGAAGTACGAGAAAATTAGTGAGAAAAAGGTTTCTACTTCAATTGAAGTAAGTTATTTCTAAAACTCCAGTTGCATCTATTCTCTCATCTTTGGGATATGGAAAGTGTAATAAGATCCCTTGCTTTTTCAGGCCTTATGTCGGGGTTATCCAACAGAGTTTGCATCCTACTTCCATTACTGTCGTTCACTGCGATTTGATGATAAACCTGATTATGCCTACCTGAAAAGAATTTTCCGTGACCTCTTCATTCGTGAAGGTTTGAATTGTTTGGATACTATGTTATGAATATTTCATTTTAGGTACTTTTTGGTTTCCTTTTTGCCATCTTTCTGCCTTTCCTTATAAATTAGATTGATAGAGTTCATTTATGTTGCATCTTTTCATTGTTTCCGTTAATTATTGCCTCAGGCTTCCAGTTTGATTATGTATTTGACTGGACCATTTTAAAGTATCAGCAATCACAGCTGGCTACACCTCCAGCCCGTGCGCTTGTAAGTTCTTTTTTAGCTTGTTGCATATGGTGGGCATTGTGTTGGGTACCTTTTTGTAATGCTATTTTTTTAGGTCCCCGGTGCTGGAACTAGTGGTGCAACACCGCCTCCTATAGCCAGTGGAGACAGACAAACAGGAGGTAATTTCTTTGTTTTGCTCCTTATATTGATGGAAATATGTTTTTTTCATGGTTTTTTATTAGCTCCATTTTTAGCTTGCTTGTGGATGTATTGTTGGAGTAACTTTTCAATTGCTTTCTCCATTGGAGGTTGTCATCAACTCCTGTTTTTCTTGAACAACTGTTTCTCTTGAATTTCATTTGCTTTCTGTCATCCTTTGATGATGTCATCAACTCCTTTGTTTTCTTCACCAATTGTTTTATATTTTAATCTTTTATCCAACAATTTCATTTTTCAATAATTTTTGCCTGAATTATTGTTCTTTACTCTCTATTTTTAAATCCGTGGCCTTTTTGGTCATACTAACTTCTTATCCTTGTTCTAGGTGGACCAATTGGTTTGTCTTCTATGGATTCTTCTCGGCGGAGACTATCTGGACCAATTATAAATTCTGGAAGCTTTTCTAAGCAAAAAAGTCCAATTGTAAATGAGTCTGCAATTACTAAAGATGCTATGGTAATTCATTTGTAGTTGGGAAAATGACAACCACCCTTCAGATTTTCATAACGAAACTTTAGTCCCTGCAGTTTTAGAAATTACAGTTTTGGGGTATTTAAGTCATTTAACGCTAATCAGATAGAAAGTGACTCAAAATTAATGGAATATTTAACGACAGACTAAAATTTATATTTTCAAAAGTGTAGGGACTAAAGTGCCATTACGGCAATCTACATGGTAGTTGGGTGTCATTTTTCCTTTGTGGTTTTATGTGTGCACACATGCATTCCCAAGCTATTTTGTTCTTCATTGATATTCTTGTCCTGCATTTCAAATGTTGTTTTGGCTTGGATGCGTGATAAATCTTGCTTCATATAAATATGCTTTCCAATGCTTGGAGATGCACTGGAACTCGTACAATGGGAATGTGATTGTTGATGGTCAACATATTTATTTATAGTATCTTGTCCAAGTTCTGTAATTCTCCATCTCTTTATCCCTATATCATCTGCATGCAGTAGATTTGACAATCATGCTTCATAAATTCCAAAACTGTTACATTTGTTGTCTTTTGTTGTAAAATTGAACCTGCGTTACTCTTGGAACATGCAGTTATCCAGCTCCAACTTTTTGGGGCGCTCGGGTGGTGGATCCTCAAGGCGAGCTGCTGCTGTTTCTAGCAGTCGAGACGCATTTGTTGGTAGTGAGACTGAACACCAACGCTCTCGCACAACTGATGCTAGTCCTGGAGCGACGCACAGAATTTCAAGTGGGCAAAGAAGTTCTCCCATTGGATCTTCAGATCCCAAACGCACATCATCGGGGAGAAATACCGCCCACGTCAAGAGCTATGAGACTACCCTCAAGGGTATTGAAAGCCTGCAATTTGACAGTGATAAGAGGGTTCATTATTAGATGCTTGCCATGGTGCACCGTTGTAAATCACGAACTGGTTATTCTCTTGGAGTTACGGAGAAAAGTTGTGACATGAAGCCCAGACAAATCAAGATCTGGCATTTTCAGAGTCGAGGGTGATGTTTGATCATTTGGAAAACAAGTTTGAAAAGGTGAATTTTAAGTGCACAAAATTGAGTCAAAGGCTCAGTCAATACAGCTGGGTGTCTTTTTACGAGTATTCTTACCAGTCAACCCTTATTTCTGTGGTCAGCTGTTCAATTTAAGCTTTGATTTTTGATGTTTTTACTCACATGTTTATAACTTCTTGGCCATGTAAATTGGCCTCTGTATTGATGTGTTCACTTTTAGTTTTTGAAATTCTGAATCTTTAGAAGATTGTTCTTCCTGAAACAAAAACAAAAACAAAAACAAAAACGTAGTTTTTTTGGATAAGGTAAGTAGATTAATCAAAGAAACTCACAATAAAAATACAGGGGCATATTCCAGAGAGAATAAGATAAGCTAAAGAGGATAGACCCTTCAAGTTAAGCAACTAGAGCCAAACTGGCAAACAACAAAACAAATAAAGAAATTTCAGAAAATGTCATTGGACAAATGACAAGAATGATGAAGCCATCTATTTTCATAAGATCACGTTCTGTAATAAAATTACACGAGTCCGCACAGTAAAAATAATCTCTCTCTGAAGCACACTGGGGGCCGATGAGGCTCACCATTAAGTGTAATATTTCTCTCTCCAAAATTTAAGAATTGATAAATTGAGGACATACATTTCATCAAAAAGAATGCACGAAAACGCATAATAACCGGCCTACCACAAATGCCCCTCTGCAAATTGAGTATTCAAAATACAGAATTATATCACGTTATTCATACGTCCGTCCCACGTAATTCTTTCTTTCG
This sequence comes from Zanthoxylum bungeanum, assembly GCA_019454045.1. Lineage (NCBI taxonomy): Eukaryota > Viridiplantae > Streptophyta > Magnoliopsida > Sapindales > Rutaceae > Zanthoxylum > Zanthoxylum bungeanum. The sequence continues at coordinate 330,868 of SKCR01007818.1, read as the reverse complement.
AACTAAACCAAGTAGACAAGTTCCTTAGGAAACTACATTCCCTGCTCGGCTGATCCCAAAGTGATTGTTTGTTACTAAGAGAGCTCCCAAACCAGAAATTTTGTTTATCATAAATGATACTGATAGCCAAACAGGATGAATGTAACTCTCCAGCTTTAAAGAAAGCAAAGAAAAAATGTACTTGCAATATCTCTAAACAAAAACTCCATATTATTCAGATTCTTACAATGTCCAGTAAACTTAGAGAAGACCAATTTCACCTGGATTATCTGTAAGACAGAAAAATATAATCTAATTTCCTGGATAAGGACAACCATGTTACAACCCTATGGAAATAACTTATCTGTAAAAACCCGTTTGTAAGGAGAGTGTATCCATGAGATTATATTTTCATTTACATACTCAGTTGGGTAACAGCTCTCCCTACGTTGCCATGTCCGCAACAATGATCATGAAGCCGAACTAACTGATCCCATACCAATTGTTACAACTTACAAACTCACGTGTAGAACTTATCCTTAAAAACCGGCTGAAAGGAAAGGATGGCCACGAGATTATATTCTCATTTATATTGTTCTATTTAACTCACGTAAATCCTAACAGACCACCAACCTATTTGCTTAAAATTCATTTCAGTAGTGATCATCATGATATTTCTTTCTCCAGAGATGTGAATCCCATACATAAAACTCTAGTGTTGTAGTGCTTCCCATTTCAGAGGAAGGACTCACATAATTCTAGAAACTAGACTTGAAATTTGAAAAAAAGAAAAAACCACACAACAAAGAAGCCTCCTACGAAACAAAATGCGATCAACAGATGCCTTTCGAATTTTGTAGATCAAGCAAATTCTATCCTACTTTAATTAATTTGCATTGATACCCACAACTGCAACTACAAGACTAATTACATCTCCCAGGCAAAACAATTGAAAACTCACAAATCTCAAAACAACCAGATCTAGCACAAGCACAGAATAAAAGCTTTTCTGTTTGAGTAGGTTAAACAATGTAGTGGAACAATCTACATGCCATAAGCACAATGCCCATTACAACAAGTAATAAAAGAAAAGTTGTACCCAGTGCTCATGGCGGAGATTTTGTAATTTCTAAGGGTTTAATTATAAATTCAGTGGATATTTCTATTATTTCCGTAGTATTACCCCGACCTCTGACATACAAGAGACTTCCCTGGACATGACTCCTATAAAGTCATGATGTATGTAGTGTTTTTCCCACAGAGGCTGTTTAAAGGATCATATCCAGTATATATAAAGAGAAGAAAGATCATTGTTATTGATGAACAGATGCCCAATTCATGAAACAACCTCATAATAATAATAATAATAATAATAATAATACAATCCTAAACATATTGTAAGATTTATATAAAACAGGAGTAAACACAGGAAGTCACCACCAACCATGAACCATTCTAGAATACCTGTCCTTAATCCACCTAAAACTCTTCTTAAAAGAGCCTTTAACCTTGCCTTCAACAGTGTAAACCTTGTAGCTAGCGATTCTCTTCTTCCTCTGCAACTCAGCATCATTAAAGCTCCAGTTTTTTGAGGATGACCCATTTGTTGACTTGCCTTTCTTTAACTTGGCATCGTTTATATTATGGGGAGGCACAGCCACTGATGATGCTGCAGCATAGCTTGCACTGTAACACCTCAGATCTTGCATGCTGTTGATGCCATAAGAGGAGGGTCCTGACTCAATCTGCATTCTTCCATCACTGCCTCCTCCGTATGATTTGGATCTGAAATCTCCCATGATGCTTGCTTTTGATAAGAATAAGATTTTGATTCCTTGAGCTTTCCCTTTCTTCCCTTATTAAAGCTCAAGCTGTGCCAATTGTTTGTTCTGTGGAGAAACTTGTGCTTTGTATTTGTGTTTGTGGGCTTGTGGCATTTTTTTTTTTCCACTTTCTTTTTCACAGAGCTAGTTAGTAGTTAGCTGTCAAGTTATTGTGAGAATCTGTGAGAGCGCTGACAAAATTGGTGGTGTGAACTGTGGTAACTGGTTGAACCTTGACATGATGTAAGCAAATAATCTGTTAAAAAGGTTATTATAACTTGATTATAAAAGGTTTCTCCTTTGTTCCCAGGGTTCTCTCATTATTTATAATACTACATTATAAGAAAATAAAATTGAGAGCGGTTACATTCCATTCATTATGAATGTTCATGGGTCCGGTTTTTTTATTTTACTAAATTCGATCAGATCGGGTTATGTGGGTTGACAAACCCGAACCCGAAATTTGAGAATGCAAACTTGCTCGGGTCACATCACGCTGGTCGGGTTGGGTCGCCAAAAAAATTATGTATTAATTATTTTGAGACACAAATACTAACTATTTTCTGTCCATAAAATTATTATATATAAAAAATTTCAAAACAATAAAAATAATAAACAACTGAAATAATAGTAAAAACTTTAAAAAAAAATTTAGAAAAATAATAAATATCTATTGTTGCGGGTCAGGTCGGGTTTGATTGTCAAACTTGTGACTCGACCTGTAAAAATCAAGTCGGGTCGGGTTAACCCGAAAAATGTATTTTTTTTAAATCCGAGCAGGTCGAGTTACATCGGATCGGGTCGCAGGTTGACCTGAAAAACTTATCACCTTTACCATTCACGTTTCCCATTAGCCGACACATTCTCTAGATTCTTAAAACTGCCAAATTATGGACGGCTGTCCAGCTTAAGGGAACGAAAAGTAATTAATATGTTGTCTGATTCCTTCTTTAGCAGATTTGTGTCATCATATAGTTGATATTTTGGGCCTATTCCTTGTGTGACTTCTGCTTGCCTTTGTTGGAGTCAGCTTTGGTATGAACTTTCTATTTGTGAGTCCTGAAATTCAGACTCTGATGGAGGTCCTGACTTCAGACTATGGTGACAGGTCTTGTTATCAGATTCTGATGACAGGCTTTGTTGTTAGACACCGATGATAGGTCCTGAAGATTGGTTTTGATATGAGGTCTTGGAGAATGGACTGATAGGAGGTCTCAGAGTCCTTTTCGTCTAGCCACATCTCATTTTACCAGTTACTTGATTTTCTCTAAAATTTCCCTCTTTTGTTTGCATTATTATGAATAAAATGATGGGAACAAACAGCTTTTTTTCAAGGTAATTCAATTTTTCAACGGCCAAATGTATTGTTAATATTCTACATACTCTATAGTTTGGGCCCTTAATGGACTTCTGGGTGTTATGGACCGCATCTTTGTTTCCTCGAGAGCGTGATCGTCACATTTCATAAATACCGATTTGATTATCTTTGTCAACTCCACCCGTTTAAAGTTTCAAATTTCAAACCCTTACACTATCTTCTCTTATAAAACTATTTCTTTCTAGCACCCTCTTTTCCAACTCTAAGCTCACAATCCTTCTGCTACTATGGCTTCTCTATATTCTTTCGATGATAAGATCCCGCATCTAAGGGAGGACATTGATATTCCTCAAGATGTCTACCTACAACCCCTATCTGAGAGCGCGTTCCTCTGGAAAACTAACCATGTTACTATCTCTCGCAGTGGCTTCATTCTGAGGGAATACCACATTCGCATCATTTGGTTCCTCATTCACCCTCTACTTCACTATATATGTGTGCTCTGCAACTTGTATCTGATGCAACTGTTGTGATTCACCGATCACTTTAGAGTGTATTTGAGGAAAAACCGAATTGTATTTATTACTACAAGAATAAACACTACAAGTTTACAACAAGAAACTCACAAAAAACCTCACACACTCTCAAGCTTTCTACTTGAAGCTTATACACTTTGGGATGTTATGGGATGAATTACAATGGCCTGGGAACTCCATTTTATAGTGCCCAAACCGCGTGAACAGTGCCACGCGGTTTGGCACACTTGCTGCCAGCTCCATCCTGCTGGCTTCTTCTTTCTTCTACTTTCGGTGGACTGAGACAGCAAGCTCACTGCTTGCTGTTTTCAATTTCAACAAATCTCCCCCTCGGTGAAGATTTCCCCAAAAATTGAGCCGACCATTAATCATCCAAATCCGGATCCTCAAAAGGATCCTCCCCTGGCTGCATCTGTATGACTGCCTACGTACCCTGAGTTGGAATCAAGCCAATCGTAGTTCTCTGTATCTGAAACAATTGTCATCTGACAGCTATCCCGGTTATGTCTCTGCACAACTCTAGCTTGTCCCGATCATCGTTCCTTGTTGACATGTCGGCTGTGTCTCTGCACAGCACACTTCACTGCATCTCTGTACATTATTCTCCCGCTATGTCTCTGCATAGTACAATCCACTGCGTCTCTGCACAGTAATCTTCTGTTGTGTCTCTGCACAGTTTTGCTGCCATGTTTCTTCACTTCCTCAGTGCCTTCTTGCCTTTGGGAAACTCTCTGGCTCCCCCACATCAGTAAGCAGAATATATTCGGATCCCTGATATCTGGTTGATGGAATCCTGCCTCGCTCAGATCTTCTTGTTTGAGGTCCACTGGTTTCAGGAGGTCTATCATCATCCATCTCTGTGAATGATCTTGCAGCTTCTAGTGGAGTGGGTTGCGGCTCCCCCTGCTAAACACTTTCTTCTGTAATCTCTGATGGAACAGGCTGTGTCTCCCCCTGCTCAACATCTTCATTTGCCTCCTTTGGTTCTGCTTCTGGAATTTCCTCGTGCACCCTATCTGTGGCCAATTGTGCTGGTGTTGAGTCTGGATTTATGTTGGCACTGGATTTGGAAGACATTCTGGGCATTTCAATTTCAATTGTTCGGTCTTCAAGAAACTCTACTTTCTGGCTTCTGATGACCATCTTCACCTTCGGATCCCATAGTTTGTATCCAAATTCTTCATCTCCATGGCCTAGGAATATACATGAAGTTGTCCTTGCATCGAGCTTCTCCATGAGCTCATTGGATACATGTACAACGGCTAAACAACCGAATACTCTAGGGTGAGTGTAGGAGGGATTCTTACCAGACCACACTTTCTCCGGAATCTCCAAGTTCAACGGTTCAGTTGGTGATCTGTTGATCAGGTAACATGCAGCACGAACAGCTTCTCCCCAGAATGGCTTTGGCAGCTTAACCATACTGATCATTCCTCTGACTTTCTCCATAATGGTGCGGTTCATGCTTGCAACGACACCATTATGTTGTGGAGTGTGTGGAACAGTTCTCTCATGTCGAATGCTATGTCTCATGCGGTAGGCTTCGAACTTCCTAGAACTGTACTTGTTTTCATCGTCTGTGCGAAGACATTTCAGCTTCTTCCCTGTTTCATGCTCTACCATGGCGTAGAACAGCTTGAACTGATCTAGGACCTGATCCTTCGTCTTGAGGAAATACACCCAGATTTTCCGTGAAGCATCATCGATGAAAGTCAGAAAATACTTGTTACCGCCCAATGAATCAACCTCAAAGGGACCACAAACATCAGAGTGCACCAGACTGAGCAACTCTGATCTTCTCTCTGAAGAGAAATCAAATGAGACTCTGCGTTGCTTACCAATCGAGTAGTGGTTGCAAGGACCTCGTGCAGCATCCTTGGTAAGCTCTTTCTTGTTCAGGGTAGACAACCCTCTCCCACTCATGTGTCTGAGTCTCCGGTTCCACAGATTTTGAGAAGCCTCTTTTTCAGCTACATTGAGGCTGTCTGCACAAATCTTCACATGAGTCTTGTATAGAATGCCGCAAGCATGTCCTCGGGCGACAATCATGACACCTTTCGTCATTCTCCATGTGCCATTTCTGAAGTGATTTTCATAGCCCTGTTTGTCAAGAGCTATCCCCGAGAGTACATTCAGCCGAAGTTCTGGAACATGCAGGACATCCTTCAAGATCAATGTACACCCGAAATTTGTCCGCAACTGAATATCACCCATTCCTACTATCCCAGAGGAACTGATATTTCTCATCTTCACTGCTCCAAAGTCTCCCGCTTTGTATGTTGTGAAGAAATCTCTGTGAGGAGTGACGTGGTAGGATGCTGCAGTATCTACCACCCACTCAACATCTTGGGTTGCGTTGTGAAGGCATGTCTCTTCCTGTATGGAGCATATTGCTACATCTGCTTGGACAACGACCAGTGTCTCTCATTCGTCATTCTTCAGCTGGTGATTGCCTTCTCTCTGCTCTCGTTGCAGTTTTCAGCAATTCTTCTTTAGGTGGCCTACAATGCCACAATGGTAGCACTTATAGGTAGGCTTCCTTCCATCTGAGGATCTACCTCTGGTTGTGCTTTTGCCTCTCTATCCGTCTCTTCCTTGATGTGTTCCTCGAGTCTCTGTGACGAAGGCTTCTGTCTGTTCCGAGCCAACATCTTTTCTCATGGACTCCTCATTCGACAGGGCATCTTTTACCATAGGCATGGTAACTTTACCTCCTGGAGCGGAATTGCTGAGAGTAACCACCAATGTCTCCCAGCTATCAGGAAGGGAACTGAGTAGTAAGAGGGCTTGTACTTCATCTCCCAACTGCATGTCTACTGCAGACAACTGGTTCACCAGGCTCTGGAACTCGTTGGTGTGTTCCGCAACGGAAGTTCCACTCCGTAGCTTCAGGTTCACCAAACGCCTCATTAACAGGGCTTTATTCCGAGCTGTCTTGGCCTGGACATGTCTTCCAGCTTTATCCACATCCTGTAAGCATCTGAATCTTGTGCTACATGGTGGAAGACACTGTGACCGATCCACTGCCTAATCTGACCCAAAGTTCTGCTGTTGAGTTTCTTCCAGTCACACTCCTTAACAGACTCTGGTTTCACTCCCTTCAACTCGATGACATCAAACAGATCTTTACAATGTAAAAAATCTATCATCCTAGGTCTCCAGATGGAGTAATTAGTGGCAGCCAGTTTAATCATTGCACCAGAATGAGAATCATCAATCTCCATTTTAAGTTTCAAAGTTTAAAATGGGAATACACTAAAATCGGGTCTGAATTTCACAAATCGGAGGTCACCGTTGCGTCCGGAACGGTCGAAAATGGTGGAATAGACACTTCTTTGGTCTAAATCCGACACAGGGGCTGATTTATAAATTCCTAAAAGTTCTGGGGCAAACTGTAAATTTCAAAACTTCAGGGGGCAAAATGAAATTTACCATGCTGCTGACGTGGCACTGACGTGGCAAGGCGGGACCGTTTTGCTGACGTGGCAGACACGTGGCGATGACGTGGCAGATGACGTGTCTGCTGACTGGGCGCTGACGAGGCGCTGACTGTGCGCTGACTGGGCGTGACGTGGCGCTGACGTGGCGGCCACGCAGATCGTCTTCAACCTTCAGCGCGCGTGGGGCGCGTGTCTGCGAGTGGCGGCGCGTGGGAGTGCTCTGCCTGGCGCGTGCGGCGCGTGCGGGCTCCATGTACCTCCGTTTGATCGCCGGAAAATACCACCGTGCTTGTCTCGACGTGAACTAGCTGATGGTATGCTCAAAGTTGATTTTTGACAACTTTTCCGGAACTCGAATTTTCCGAACCGAGCTCCGTTCTTCGGTTTTTTTCGATCCCAATGAAGAACCAAAGCTCTGATACCACTTGTTGTGATTCACCAATCACTTTAGAGTGTATTTGAGGAAAAACTGAATTGTATTTATTACTACAAGAATAAACACTACAAGTTTACAACAAGAAACTCACAAAAAACCTCACACACTCTCAAGCTTTCTACTTGAAGCTTATACACTTTGGGATGTTATGGGATGAATTACAATGGCCTGGGAACTCCATTTTATAGTGCCCAAACCGCGTAAACAGTGCCACGCGGTTTGGCACACTTGCTGCCAGCTCCATCCTGCTGGCTTCTTCTTTCTTCTACTTTCGGTGGACTGAGACAGCAAGCTCAGTGGTTGCTGTCTTCAATTTCAACAGCAACTGACCCAAAACGGCCTTAGGTGCGTCGTGGGTTTCATTATCTTCTGCATGGTCAACGAATCATGCCTTACGATCCACAACTTCTTCTACCTATTCTCTCTGACTAAGGGTGGGTCTGTCGCCGCCGTGGATAAGTACACATTTGCACCATGAAAGTCAACAATTATGATCACGAGGTTGCCTGCCTCGGATAAGGATTGGTTTTCCAATGGTCTATTAATGGTGATCGAAAATTGGTAGAACGACGCCGTCGACCATGTTGTCTTTCATCTGCGACTGTTAATGAACCAAGGTATTTTGCCAAATCTTATTTATGGGTCTGAAGTTTATGCCTTTTTGGTCAATCGTAGAGTCTGACATGTTTTTTCTTTTTTCTTTTCAGCTTCCGGCTCTGTATACATTCCTCATTGTCATGAACTGTCCTGATAAATGGTCAAGTTCTTGCATCAGTTAATGGCTCTGATTGGGAATGAGGCGCTACATATCAACAGTGTGGTAAACAATGATGGCTTTCAGGTCCTAATGCGTTGTGACCTTTTTTCTCCTTTAAGTGTTGTTGACCCTTCGTCTCTTTTTCAATAGAAGGATCAATGGTGGTTTGCCCATCATAAGAGTCATTTTGATGAAAGATTAGTGGGGAAAGCAGATGTTTGTCATGGGTTTGAATCTCTTTGCCTTTGAATCAATTGTAGCATTCAAAATCATTACATCTGATGATAATGACTGGACGAACTTGAAAAAACTCAAAGGTATGAAGAAATGCCCTTAATGGAACGTGGACCCCTATGTGAAGAAAGTCAGCCTGAAGTTTCCTTACAAGCCTGAAAAACTATTTTTTGAAAAGTTGGTTGCTGCTTCATAAGGTACCTATGATAATCCCGTCCTGATTTCAAAGATAGAGTTTGACGCTGCTGTAACCCAAACTCCACAACAGTTCCCTCATGATGACCTTGTTGCATCGCAAAAGCCTCTTACAGCTTCTTCTACTGCAGTTCGATTCCCCTGGTAAGAATTTGTTGTGAAACCATCAAGCTATTGATTTTAGGGAAATTGCCATTGATCAGATGCATGAAGTTTCATTTGTGAGACCTCATGTCAGTCGTTAGATTGAGTAAGCTCAATCCAACAACTGAAAATTCAGATACAGGTGTTGTTTACAACACGCACATCCAGATCTGAACCCCATTATGTGTGTTTGTGTGTATATAAATGTAGGGGTTTTAGGGGGAATATCCGGTAACGCAACGGAAGCGGTTGGATAATTAAATTTTCCGATTTCAAAATTTTTTCTCGGATTAATTAAATAAACATATTTATTTAATTATCCAATAATCAAATTATGAAATAAAATTCAAATGAATCATATTCAAGTGAATTTACCGAATTGCCCTACCACTTGGTATTTAGTCCATTTTAGTCCCGAAATTGATCTAATCAATTTTGAATGATTCTAAATCATTTCTAAGATGAACTTAGCATGTTCAAAACATCAAAACACCAAAATCCCCAAATATTACTCACTTGGCTGAATGCTCCCAATTGGTGCCATTTTGTGCACTTTGTCATTTCATGCTTCAAAACACATCAAGATGTAATCCAATCAACATGAAACTTTATATGCATCAAATACACATCCAAATACACAACATATATGAAAATCCCCAAATTTGGAATTGGTCATGAACCCTAATTTTTCAATTTCATCAAATTGGACAAATTAGACCAAATTGGTTAAATCCAATACTTCAATCATGTTTCTTCCATCCAATCAAAGTCTCAACACAATGAAACAACTCAAGATCAAATCTAGGTCATCTAAGAGTGGGTCAACAACTCTAGATTAGCAACAAGGTTTCCAAAACCATAAAAGAATACTTATAACTACACTAGTCACAAGCTTTCTCCATTATACATGCTCAACACTTTCACCAAACTTTTATCCATCAAAAACACAAAGAATAAAGAATATAAAAACTCAAGAACATCACAAGATGTTGCCCACAACAAGAGGAATAAATTACTCTCTAATGGAAGATTGGAAATACTTACTATTTTCCAAGCTTTTCTTGATTTTTCTTTCTTTTCTCTCTAGCATTCTTTGCCTTCCTTTAATGGAGTTTTTGGTTAAAGTGTATTAGGTTAGATACCAAATGAAATGAAAAACAATATATACTTGCATCACAAAGGCCTTGGCCGAATTTGGCAAAGGCATATACAAGAAATATTAATTTCAATTTCATTTGAATTTCATTAAATCAACTTGATAAAATATCTTAATAACACTTTATAGATATTTATATTAAGTCAACAAATGCAATTAAGAAAAATATAACTCTTATATTTTATAAGTGTTGGCCGAATTTATCAAGAAATAAAGGAAAAAGATATTTTCATTTTTCAAACAATTTGAACAAATATCTTAAGAAGTCAAAATCAATTTGACAACAATTTCCTTTAATGTATAAGTCAACAATTGCAACTTATAATCACTTCCTAACTTTATCATTTGGTGATATATTTATATTTTAATTATATTGATCATTTAACAATTAAATAATTAAATAATTAATTAAATACAAATATATCAAATATATGTATTATATTTGCTTTAAATATCTCAAATACATATATTAATGATATATGTCAAATACCTTTATTTGCCTATTTATTAATGTGTATTTAATAATATCATATATTAAATACAAATACACATTAATTAGGAAATGACGGTTCGGCCCGTTCACATGTATTTTTCGTTTAACGATTAAACGATTTATAATAATCATCATTATTCATAAATGTTGCTCTAGTGCTCTACGAGTATGTTTCATTATTGAGACTCTCTAGATTCATGTATATCCGTCACGAAATCCAATTTCATGTCCATAATCTATCCACCCGTAGATTATGACGATCACAGATAAACTAGCTGAATCATACAGGTCGAGGTCATTGCATACGTATAATCCCTCCATCACAGGTATCCAGATAATCCCAGAGATATAGATGTAAACGTCAAATCTCTATAGGTATTATCTCGTCGACGTATCTATTAGCAATCTTTAAATAACACTCGGAACTTACTTCCGATGTATACTGTGGCCACAGATTTAACAGACTGCTAATTATATATGGACTATTTATGCTCTGTACACAGAACTGACGGATCATATCTTGACACACACAGGATATCCTGAGGATCGGTCCACACCCAACGAACAGGCGGAGGTCTGATCTAAATAGATCGGTGACGTGACTGCCATCTAAGTGTGGAGGATGTCTCATACATCCACAGTGGTATCTCAAGTCGAATGACCACTATGCTACTCAACCCGAGAAGATTCTTATTGACGTTGGTGTACCATCCATTAAGAATCTTCGGTGAGCCGTTCAGTGTTTATCCAATATAAACACCTACACGTCTATACGAGTCTCCCTAGACTCATGGTTCATTGGGATAAACCATCGGACCAAGTCTCGATATACGACATGTACTGGTCTCAACGGATTTGACTAACCGACCCGTGTTAGCAAATCTTGACCATGAACTATGTTTGATAATATTCATATAGCAGTGACACTTCCCAATGTCAATTACAAACTAACTTTGTAACTGTGTACTGCATTATATATTATCGGGCCTTTGTCTAATATATACATATCACTAAACCACATTTAGTTTCAATCTAATCGTAATCAGATCGAATACGTATATAAGAACAAGAGGTGCAACCATAAATAAGTAATATTATGGAATAAGGGGATGTTCGTATTCATGAATCAGACATAAATACGGTCCGGATTGGCGCTCTGAGCACCAACCCCAACAATAAATTCTCAGGTCCATATTTTACAATACACATAAAATCCACATGAAGCTAAAATGAGCTTGATATATATTTATATACACACACATATTCAACAGATGATGATTAATTTATTAATGTAAAATATTAATAACATAAAGACATGTTGGTTCGGTTATTACCCTACGCTGATGCATCGAAGATTGACCTGTCTGGATAGGTCGCGGGATTCAAGGGGGCTCGGGGGCAACGCCCCATAAAGGAAAACAAAATTCAAATGCAAAGTTAATTGAAATAACTGATTTCATGAAAAAAAAAAAAAAAAAAAAAAACAATTTTTTCTTTCATTGGCGCGATAATGAGAGTCAGAGATAAAAGATGCATTATGACTAATATTGTCACGATAATGGTTACTCATTGGCACGATAATGAGACGTTGATGCAAAAAAAAAAAGGCTTTCTGGCTTATATTATCACACCAATGAATAACTCATTGTCACGATAATGAGAAGCATGTGCATATTGTCACGATAATGACTTGTCATTTGCGCGAAAAATATGTATTTTAGAGCCAAATATTGATTGTCTGTATATAAAGCATGAAAGTTGATTAATATATTTAATAATTTTCATAGAGATTCAACAAATTTATTTATTATTACCGTCTGATTTCTTTGAGATCATAATTCATAAGACTATCAATCAGAATCAGTCAGCAACATTTACTATTTAACTTAAATTTAATCCAGTCAATTCAATCATAGATGGTTGGAGACATGGATACTGATTTTTAACCAGAAAAACATACCATTGAATTGAGTGGATCCATCATCCAATCGATTAAAAATTAAGTAACCTTTTTAAATCAACAATTTAAATTAAATTACTTGTTGATAAGTTTAATTGAAAATAATTTGTTTGATATTTATTTATTGTGTATTTTTATCCTTATTTAATCATCCATTAAACACTGTGTTTGGTCTAAATTGTATATTGTTTGTGTCATTAACTCGTATACTTTAGATTTAATTTATAGTTAATTTTTTATTGTACTATAGTCAGACTATTAACTATAGTAATAATTGTAACCCTAAAATATTTCCCATTCAAATTGTAGCTGTAATTCACTAATATAGAAGAGGATATAGGTAGATATATTTGAAATGATAAGGATTTACTTGTTCATTGTGCCAAATTATGAGAGTAAATTTGTAAGATTGTATTGTTTTAATTATTTTTTCAAGAATAAAAAATAATAATGATAGAGATACAAATTCGTTTACCAACTTTTTATCTACAAACTGATGTGCCATCAAATTATTAGTGGGATAGCTTTCACACCTAATGAGAGTAATTTTGTGGTGTAGAGTTCAGAATCCGATCTTCTAGTCCTGCGTTTGAATTCAGAGAGTACGTTTTTTGTCATAATATGAAATAATTGGGAGTTTTACCTATTCCGCTTAAACTCGGAAGGAGTGATTTGACGGTGGAAATCTCACCGTTTTCAAAAATATATATATATATATATATTATCAGGTTGTTTCTTGGATACCTCCCCCAAAGATATAGGGCTACAACAGTTTGAGAGAATATTTTCATATTCTCACTTTCATAAAAGACTATATTAATTAAATTAAATATTAAAAAAAAAAACATATGGGGTATTTGATAAATTTACTGCAACACTTCAATATCCATTGGGGTCAACAATTCATTTCTTTATTATGATGCTAGGGCTATTTCATTATTTTTAATGAAAATACTATCATTAGCAGGAGGTAAGTGAATATAGATTATTTTTTCTGAAATCGTTAGGAATCTCACCGTTAAATCATCTCTTCCAAATTTAAGCGGAATACATAAAATCTCCAATTATCCCAGATTTTTACAAGAAACATAGAATCGGGACATGAAGATTAGACCTGAATCATAAAAATTTGTATTAATATCATTATTCTTTTACAAAAAAAATATAATAATTAAAAAATCCATTTTTACGAGTCTCATGATAGTATGATACTGTATTATGGAAACTAATATTGAACTGTAACTGAAACTGTAATTTATGGAAATTGTGAGAGTTCTAAAGATGAGCAATGAGTCTATCAAGATCAAAAAGACTGATCATCATCTGATTTGTCCTCAAAGAGAAGCCCAATCTCTTCTAAACTCTTGCCTTTGGTTTCTGGTAAAAAGAAATAAAAGAAAATTGTACCTACTGCCATGATTCCAGCAAGCACAATGAACATTCCTCCAAATGTTATTGCCCTACAAATGCTTAGAAATGTCATGGCAACAATCCCACTCACCAATCTGTTCACTGATATAGCCAAGCTTGAACCTTGGGCTCTATATTTTGTTGGAAATATCTCTGATGAATACACCCATGTAATGGGCCCAAGCCCAATTGAAAAGAATGAGACAGCAGCACATACAGCTATCACACACCACAGAATGGCCCATTCTGGTTTGATCTCCGACTGTTCCAGATACTTAGAGCCGAATCCTAGCCCAGCTAATGAAACAGCCATTCCTGTAGAACCCAACATTAGTAAAGGCCTTCTCCCAAAATGATCCAAGTAAAAAGCTGATGTCAAAGCAAAGGATGTTTTGGCTAGTCCCATTATGACAGTAACACCTACAAGCTGTTTGTTACTGCTGATTCCAGCATCTTTGAACACTTCAGGACTGTAATAAACAACAGCATCATTTCCTGAAGCTTGCATGAAGAAATTGACACCAATTGCAGCAATGAGAATTCGGCGAAGTGGTTTAGATGGTCTTAAGAGTAACTCTTTCCAAACACCTTGGCCTTGCCAATCGTTTGAGCCTAAATCTGCAATAGCTCTTGTCATTTCATCAAATCTGAATTCAGCTTCCTCCAGATTGTCTGATGTTTTGATCAAAGCCTGTTTTGCTTCCGCGAACCGGCCTTTCATGATGAGCCAACGTGGGGATTCAGGCATTGCTATGACACCCAATGCCACAGCAATTGCAGGAAATGCTGCTAGTCCAAGCATAAGTCTCCAGTTTATATTTTCCGGAAGACCTGACAGGAAATAGTTTGATATGTAACCCAGTAAGATTCCGAAATTGATGAAAACTTCAGGGAGCGAAGAGAGGAATCCTCGGGACATAGCAGGAGAAATTTCGGAAGTATAGACAGGAGCAATCATGAGAGAGTAGCCAACTCCGATGCCTGCAACAACCCTTCCAGCCATTAGGAAAAGGAAGGATGGGGCAAGCCCCATTAGCAATGCACCTATTAGAAATGTGGCTGCTGCTATGACAATGGTGAAACGCCTGCCGATGCAATCAGAAGTTTTACCAGCGGCAAGTGAGCCAATTAATGAACATACATTAAGGGAACCAACCAAGACCTCAACTTGGATTGATGTAATCTTGAGGTTGTCCTTGATGTAAAGTACAGCACCACTCATTACCCCAATATCTGCGATAAATTTACAACATTTTTGAAAAAGAAAAAGAAAAAGAAAAAGATCTGCTTGGCTTTTGTGTTAGAAACGGAAACGGAAACGGAAACAGGACTCACCGTAGCCCAATAGAATAGAATTTGTGGAGGCCAAGATGGCACCAGCAAGAGCATATTTATTGAGACGAGGCTTCTTTATTTGAACAGAATCATCCTGAAGTGTCTTGTGCTTTTGAGATTCAACTTTGGATGCATCCTCCTTGTGCCATGACTCTGAAGGAGATTCTGAATCCGGAAGAAGGTGGTAGTAATGATCTTGTTTTTCTGGTTTAAGGGAAGAATTGAACTTCATGACTGGAATAAAAAAAAAAAATTCAGAAAAACTATAAACACATATTGAATTGCAACAACAATGAATAATTGAAGGGGCGTGTGCTCAACACGAACTTTAACCCATTTTAACAGGAATCTGTCAGAAAGTTGAACGAGTTGATTGCTTTTCCTTTTGGAAAGCTACTTTCTCCAAAAGTAGCAAAACCAGATACGCATCCTCTTCTTGTGAGAGATTAAAAAATGAAAAAGAAAAAAGGATGTGGACTTCATCTTGTTGTTGTTGTTTTTTTTTTTTTTTTTTTTTTTCTTCTTTTTGTAATCTTTGAAAATTTCGCCGTCAAATCAAGTTTCAACCGGCGATAAAAATTGATCTTTTTATTGATTATTTTATTCATAAATTAGTTTTTCATTAATTTTAAAACATGTTTAATAATTTTTTGAATTGAACGGATACATTAACCCTACTCATTCAATCATTCTTTTGTGGCTCCAACACTACCAAACCCAACAGCACAGTTGGATCCGGCTACGGTTTCAGTTCGGAACCGAAATCGAACTGGATGAAATCGTAAGATTATGGTTCCATGGAACCGAAACCGAACCAAACCCCTAAACGGTTCGATTACGGTTCCACAAAATTTGGAACCGTAATCTCAAGCCGGAATCGAACCAAATTTTTTTTATTTTTTCCCTTAAAAAATAGAGAACTGAACCGAATTTTTCGATTCGATTCAGTTCTGCGATTCCAAAACCGAAACCATAACCGAACCGATTTTAAACCTGTTTGGTTACGGTTCCAACAACCTAGAACCGTAGAATCGAACAGTTCGATTCGGTTCCGGAACCGAACCGTGACCACCTCTAAGCACAGCTAGCATGCATACGTATATTGAGATAATGATAATAAATGATTAATAAAATTATTATAAGTGTTAGCTGTCAACATTATCCTTTAAGTAACTCAGCTAATGACAAATGTTAAACTTGTTGTGTAAGGATAGATATGGACCTAAACAAGGAAAGCTAGTCATGTGGATTGCCCTAACTTTTCCCCTACAACACTTGGAAGATTGCCTAGGTCAAAGTCATATGTGTTACTTGTGCATTAATAGATTTTAACCGATTAATCGAATCGTTCCGACCTATTTTTTACTTTTCTTTTAGTTTCATAATCAAGCCTCTGCATGTGAGCAATGTGGCACGTTCAGTTCATAATTCCAAGGAACCCCACTGGCTAAAAGTTGTGGAAGACCTGAGAGACTCTACTGGCACATGATGATCTTGCTTAGCTTAACTTATTTGCCCACCTCAAATTTTATAATGAGAGGTGGTGACAATCTGTCCACAACATCAGTGTGAATACAAATCTCAAAGGGAATATTCATTTAAATATTTCAAAGATGTAGAATCAACTTAAAAGGAAGCCCTATCCAGCTATGTTATTTCTCTTCTTAATCAAAAAGGGTTATTATCATTTCAGTTATTTTAAGAACCGTTGAAAATTCCGCATTCAAATCATCTGATCCGAATTTAAGCAAAACATGTAAAATCCCCAACTATCCTAGCTCTTATACGAAATACATTCACTGGACTCAAACTCACGACCTAACAACCAATTCATACCCCCATTTGCCACCAAGCCACAAGAGTGATTTCAGTATTTCGAAAATTGGTAAATAATAAATTAGTACAAAAAATATTGAAGTATATAAATTTTTGTAGTTTACTATAAAATATTAGATTTTACTACAAGAAATATTATAAAATAACAAAATAGATACATGAAGTATTAAAATGTGGTAATTTATTATTATTATAGTAAAATATAAGATTTTATAAAGATATAATAATAAAATATAAATTTTTGCAATAAAATATAATTTTTATAAAAATATAATAGTCAAATATTACATGATATCCATTAATCTTAAAAAATAATGAAATGATAATAACCCTAATAACTCACATGTATTTCTCTCTCTCTATCCATATCCAATAAAAAAGAATACAAGTCAGCTACTTTGAGCCTTTGATCAAAATACAAAATCCAAAATTTCCAACCTAGCTAGTTTTAATTTTATCCGATAATATTCCTGAAACTCAAAAGATAATAGAACCCATTAAAAAATAAAATAAAATAAAATAAAATAAAATATTTCTCAATCCCATCCCATCTAATTAATCCATGTGTATGAAAAATAAAAATCACAAGCAATACGTGCACAACACAAGCAGGTGTCTCTATCATTAATGATGATGAATAGAGTTGAACACTTAAAAGCAAATGGGTTCACGGCTGGTATTAGGAAAAATTAGCATTCAATAATATTTATGGCCTTTTTTTTTTTTTTTTTTTTTTTTAACGATGGAACCCCGCCACCAAATCACCTATTCTGGGCCGCGGCGCAGGTAAAACCACCGGCTGTCCCAGGCTCTTACAAGAAGTGCACCCCCTGGATTCGAACCCAGAACCTCAAGGTGAGATCCTGGACCCTACACCACCAAGCCACACCCATTGGGGACAATATTATATTTATGGCCTTACATACAAGAAACTTAACATTTTGAATTTGTGGAACTTTTGCTTTTTTGGTATTTCGGAGATTTTAACTACTCCGCTTAAGTTCAGAATGGGTAGTTTAGCGACGAAATTTCAAACGATTCAAAAAAAATATCCACATGTGAAAAAGGAGGATCAAGAAATTAACCACAAAGACCTTAAATCCTAAAATTGCATGACCGATTTTTTTTTTCTTCTGAAGAATGTTTAAATATTCAGAATAGCAAGTGTGAGAATTACTTACAAGTTACAAGTCAATGAGAGGTATATATGCTCACCAGGATTAGAAAGTTCTGAAATTCTAATGGCATACTTAAGCCGATCATCATGGAAAATTTTGGTTGAATTTTATCTTTTCATTATTTGCAAAGCAAAGGATACAAGGTTGAGGTAGAATGAATATTGAGTTAAAAGAGATGACATTGATACCTTTTCGAAAGTTTGTTGAGTTTATGAATGTTCACAAGTTCTTGAACCTTCTCATAGCGGCATTTTCTGTCCACTTGCATCACCAAAACAAAAAATTCTAAATAATAAATAAATGATAATTTTTAATGCAACTCGTATAATTATTGATTGGTGATATTATATCATTTTTATAGTTATAATACTAAAGAATATTACACTATTGAAATGTGTCTTTTTAGAAAAATATCTCGTAAAAACCTATACCAAATAATGTCATAATCAAAATATTAATTCACAACAAAAATATATACTTTTAATTTTAACGTGGACAAATCAAAATTATCACCCACCCAACACTCAAAACGATGCATACTTAAATTTTTACTTAAAATTTATACACTCCTCTCACTTAACTACAGTGCATTTTAAATAAAAATTTAACTATGTTTGTTATTTTTGTCCGCTAAAGGGGGTGACATAAGATGTCGAGCAGTGGGGTTTCTTCGAAAACCAAAAGAGAATTATAAAATGCGATCCACCAATCTAACTTGTTATTTTTATTAAAGCTTGAATGTATTGTTGTTCTGTTTCAGAGAATTATTATTATTATTTTGGTTTTAATGGGTGGTGATTAGATAAGTAGGGACTCATGGGGCAATTCAGCGGTTGGAACTGAGATATTATCTTCAAGTTCGAGTTTTGGGACAATATTATTAGGAGATTGTGGACTGAAGTTGACACGCAAATAAAATATTATTGAGAATAATTATCATCATCATCATTATTTTGGTTTTAATGGGTGGTGATTAGATAACGGGTACTTAAGAGGCGCAACTCAGCAATTCAAGTTGGGGAGATTGTCTTCAAATTCAAATCCTGGATAATATCCTTATAAGAGTGTGACAGTACTAATTTACCCATGTATTATGGACGACGTGAGGTTTTCCTGATATTCCAAAAAATAACTGGAGCGTGGATGCAATCGGAGAAAGGCTAATAGGACATGAAAGATGAGGTATTTTCGTTATGTCGCAGCTAGATTCAAGTCCAACTTGAGAGGAGGTATCTGGAATTTCATTAGTTTGATAAGACTCACGTTTATTATTGAGTTTATGTAACTGGGTAACTGTTTGTTTAAAAAAAATGGTTTTTGTAAAGATACTGTGGCATCTACGAGGAAGAATGGAGCTGATTTGGCTTCGATATAAGAGGATATGCATATGGAGATGGAGTTGAGTTTGGCTTCTAGTTTTGGAAGTTTGTTTGAATTACAGTTGTGTTCTGAAACCGACTGTTTAGCTTTAGCATAGGTTAAGGTTTTGTTTTTGTGTTTTTATATGTATTATTAACTCTATTTTTACTATGAATGAATGAAATGTACGAGCGTCGTTGAATTGGCGAATTTGTTGTGGATTGCTTGGGTTACGTTCAAGCTGGCAACTTTGCTTAAATTGGCGAATTTGTGTGTCATAGAATTGCAGGATCTAAACATAGCTAAGCAAGGAATTTATTTACACTTTAAAAAATGATACTAGAGACGACGATGTTGGAGGTTTAGTGTCATTAAACATTAAATCAACATGCTTTCAAACAATCAAAATACATAATTCAAAAGTAGATATATTTCCTCATGCAATAACCCTAAAACTTTTAAAAATGAAGAAAACCTGGAAAAATGACGAATGCAATAGTTCAGGCCGAGAAGATTCTCTATCCTTAAGAACTAATCAGCCCCGTCTCGGTGCTCTACGAGTTTTGTGGCTAATGTTCTCCCAGGATAACCCAGATTCCTCTTGTTCAATGGGCATTCCTTAACAATATCACGAACTTGAAAACGGTGGTACTCTCTCTTTACTAAAAAATGAAATATATAAGACTCAAGACTTGTTATCTGAATTGGATGATTAGAATAAACTCCAACCCTCCTTAAATAGACATAAAATAGCGCCTTAAGGGCACCATTTTGTTTGGGATGCAACCCTTCTAAATGGTTGTATCCCTTCCATGTATCATATGAAAGTTTTTATTCTAAATTGGAGGACATATCCCCATGGGGTACCATCCAAGGGATATGTCCATTCTCCATCCAAAGTCAGTATTTTGAAAAATTTTCAACAATCTCCCACAATTCTTCAAATATCCATGCAGACACTTGAGAGAGTTATCATGAACTAAAGCTGCATTGAAATATGTAGCTTTTGCCTTGAACATTTCATAGTGAATGACAATCGGATTTACTTGGCAAATCAGTGACCCATAGTCTTGAACTGTTATGCCGTTGGTGTAAACCAAGACAATTTCCAACACACAGCTTTATTTCGACCATTTCCCGTTCTACGGTTGTGTTCATTTCAGCCTTGAACAGCGGTCCTGGATTCATCAAGCACTTTAGGGAAATCAGCCTGTAAAATCCCATGGAAGCGGCCTCACTTCTTACTTGAAATATGTGATCTATTATGAAGAAGTAATATGTCTTTAGGGAGATTGTCTTCAAGTTCGATCCCTGGATAACATCCTTGTAAGAATCTGTGACAATATTAATTTACCATACATCCATATCGGGGTTCAATGATCTCGATATGAATGACATGGGATTTTCTCGATATTCCAAACAAAAACAAAGATAACTGGAGCTTCGAAGAAAGACTAATGGGACAAGAAGGATGATGTATCTCCCTTATGTTGAAGTTAGATTCGAGTCTAACTTCAGAGGAGGTATCTGAAATTTCATTAGTTTGATAAAACACTCACGTTTATTATTGAGTTTATGTAACTGGGTAACTGTTTGTTTAAAAAAATGGTTTGTAAAGGTACTGTGGCATATCCGAGGAAGAAGGGAGCTGCTTTGGCTTCGATATAAGAGGATATGCATATGGAGATGGAGTTGAGTTTGGCTTCTAGTTTTGGAAGTTTGTTTGATTTACAGTTGTGTTCTGAAACCGACTGTTTAGCTTTAGCATAGGTTAAAGTTTTGTTTTTGTTTTTGTTTTTATATGTATTATTAACTCTATTTTTACTATGAATGAATGAAATGTACGAGCGTCGTTGAATTGGCGAATTTGTTGTGGATTGCTTGGGTTACGTTCAAGCTGACAACTTTGCTTAAATTGGCGAATTTGTTGTCATATAATTGCAGGATCTAAACATAGCTAGGTAATGAATTTCTTTACACTTCAAAAAATGATACTATGGATGGCGATTGGGTTGGGCGGCCTATCAAGTTCAGTGGGCCCGACACGAGTCCGTACGGTCCGGAATGACACGATATGATATCGTGAGGTACGATGACATGACACAGTCATATGTGGGTCGTATTGGACCAAGATTTTTGTCCCGCGAGCTGTGTCGTGCCAAGGACGACATGAGTCGTGCTTTGGTCCAGTATTAAAATAGGTATGCAAGTGGCCCACCAATAATAATTTATAATTCAAATTGTATATTTATTTTTTAATTAATTAACTCATTTTTCAATTGATTTTAAATCTTAAATGTTAAAAGTTAACACTAACTAAATTATTATTATTAATATAATAGAAAATTAATAGAAATTTCTCAATTAAAAATAAAATTATTTGAAAGAGAAATAAAACATAATTTATTTATATGAAATCCCATGAGCCGGCATGGTCCATTACCCATGCGGGTCATGCTGAATCTTCATTTTATTGATGGATTTGACACGACACGACTCATTAATTAAATGGGTCATATCGTATCGACCTGCTAGCATTAATGAGTCTTATCTTAACGAATCGTGTCAGTGTGCCTATTAACTATCTCTAAATGAGATTCTAATTTTAGATTCAATTTTTAGGGCGACTATTCTAAGATCATTTTTACAAGATGTCATCCTACTGTAGCCCTCGTCAATCTCTATGCTAAGTACTTCAATCAACCTGTGCTTCCATCAGTTCACTAACTTACAAGACTTTTCACCAAATACAGCACACAAAGCACACGACAACATGCATCAATTTTACCCGTATCCCTGTGGACTCCGTGCGGATTTCATTTCACACAAATTTTTTAAAGATTGTCAATTTTTATACTCAATTTGTCCAACTAATAAGTATAAATAGTTACCTCTTTACCCGCCTTAATGTATATGACCCTCATCCCGTGTGGATTTTTGTCATCCTCATTTACGATTGGTGACTTCATTGATTTCATATCTAGTTAATAAATACATTATATGTAATAGGTGCTCAGAATTAGCACTGCAACCAGTGACACATGTCGACATGCAGCTAAATCTTATTGAATTGGAATTGTTGCCCGCAGACTCAAGTCCAATGAGAAAGTAACACATGTCGTAGTACTATTGTATTAGTAGAAGGAAGAGTTAGGGGTTACTTCTGAAGTTCAACGACCCCGGAGACAACCCAAACCCAACTCCGAGACAATATTCTTCTGTTTTCCTCGGAGTCCATAGACTTCTCGTGAAATTGAAGATTATCCAGGAGAGTTAAGCCCTAACTCTGGAATGACATTATTCCGAACTAAATCCAGGGTAAAGGATGTCGTTGGGACAAGAAAATTGTCATTCATAGATAAAGAGAGAAATTTACGATATAATATAGGTATCACGTCATTCGTGTAACAATTCAATTATCTATTATCACGCTCGTTAAAATATTAAAAAATAACTAAAAATAAATATTAAATCATATATTAAAAATAAATATTAAATCATACATATCATTTATTTATTTATTAATGATATCACATTACTCGGGTATAAGTTACACTAAAAAATTACTCATTGATAAGATGGCGACAACCAGTAATCTCTGTTGTAACTTGGAAAATTGATCATCCCACCCCTCCCTGCCACCCCCTGCCATTCTCCTCCCATTTGTCTCCTAATAAATTTACCATAATATCCCTCTTATTGTGTGAAATGACTCAAACAATTATTACATATTACAAAATTTATGTATTTATATATATATATATTAATTTAAAAATAATTATATACTAATTATAACTCACTTTCCCATTTTATTAATTATTTTTTATTATTATTTTTTTTTTGTTAATAAATATTACATATTTCGTATCTATTCATTTATTTTTTTGAATCGTTTTTAATTTAATTAATACTAATGTATTAAAATAATATAATTTAATCAAATAAAATTAAATTATAAAATAAATATTTTGATAGTATTTTCCATAAAATAGAAAATATCATGGCCAAACGTTAGATTAAACGGTTAGATTGAAAATATCATGGCCAAACGTAGTTACAAATAGGCTCACTATTTCTAATATAGAATTTGAAATAGAATTTGGTAAACTTGCAAGATAATTTATACTATCGCTATAATATTTATATTTGTTCTTTCATTGATTTATTTCCTCATTTAATATTTTTAATTTAACCAAATAAAATTAAATTATAAAATATATTTTTTGAAAAATTTTTTAAAAGAAAAAAAAAAGAGGAAGGAAGAAGGGCGATTCCCCGCCCTTCTCATCTTTTTTTTTTTAAATTTATCAAAAAATATGTTATATATATATATATATATGTATGAATATATCAATAAATAAATAAAATTAGATTTATATAGTTTATTTGAAAATTGAAAATGGAATTTTGGTAAAAGGAAAAGGGCAAATAGGGAATTACAGGGGAGACAAAAAAAGTAAAATGTGTAAGGGGAGGTGGGAAGATAAGCCCTCTGTAACTTGTAAGCCAACTGAGATCTTGCCACGTCATGATATAAATTATGAACCCGCAAAACGTGTTTAATTTAATAAATAAACAAAATTTACATCCCAAAATTAAGGCAATAAGCTAAAAACATCGTACGGTCGTCGGTCTCAGCTGCTAAATAATTGGAGTGGCTACTCCAAATCTAACAACCAACAACCATGGCCTCAAAACACGAGTCCGTGGCTTACACGCTCCTTCCACCCGAAAACGTCGTCGTTCTTCCCGTCTACTACATCCCCGACCACCGCCGCCAGCGAAGCCGAAATCTCTGCAGATGTCTATGCACTACCGCCGTCATCGTATGTCTCCTCTCTATTCTCATATTCCTATTCTACCCCTCCGACCCGTCCATCGAACTCGCCCGAATCCACCTCAATAACATCCGAGTCAACTCGTCCCCTAAACTCACTCTGGACCTCTCATTCTCTGTCACCATGAAGATCTACAACCGAGACTTCTTCTCGTTGAACTACGACTCGCTATTTGTTTCGATTGGTTACAGGGGGAGGGAGCTAGGGTTTGTGAGGTCGCATGGAGGGAAAGTGAGAGCCAGAGGGAGCTCGTATGTTAATGCCACGTTGGATCTTGATGGCTTTGAGGTTATTCATGATGTTATTTACTTGATTGAGGATTTGAGTAAGGGAGTCATCCCCTTTGATACTGTTACTCAGGTCAAAGGCGAGCTCGGAGTTTTGTTTCTTGAAATTCCATTGAAGGTAATTTTTTTAGTTTGTTTTAATATTTGGGCATTTTATTATCTGTGTTGAATAACTAAGCTGCTTTGGTTTCTGATTTTGTGACTTGTTAGTTCAGTTATCGTAGATCTACAAACATAATGCAATTCAGAGAACAAGTAGATATATTTATGGTTTTTGAACTGTTTCAGGCAAGAGTATCATGTGAAGTATATGTAAATACAAACGACCAAACGATTGTTCGGCAAGATTGTTACCCGGAGGTGAGAAAAATCTTTTCTTTTATGTCGCTGAACAAGATTTTCATTCAAATAATACATTCGACTGCTTGGAGATTTTCTGTGTACTCAAATCATCTTTGTAGTGCATTTGGACCATAGATCCAATTTAAATGCAATGTGAAATTTGGGTTATTATAATAGTGAGAGATGTCTTGTTATGTGCATTGGAGTGAAGTTATTAATCATCTCAATGATCTCATCACCTAGTTGTGCAAGTAATCATGATTCATTTTGCTTGTTTACCTGATCTGGTGTTAATCTTGTGTTTTACCTGATCTAGATATAGAGGAGAGCAAATTCGAAAAAAATAGGGAAGAGCGTCATAAACTGCATACCAATGAAAACCCATAACATCAAAAATTTCACAAGGCTCTGTTTATAGTGGCCAAACCCAATTTAAAGTTAGTAAACAAAATTCCATACTCGTAATTAGTAATATAACACTTATCCAGTTATCCAAGTAAGGAAACCACTATAGGAAGGCTAAAGATTACTTAAAACATGTAACAGATCTTGACTTAAATAAGCAATAATCTTAAATTCCTAAAATCATAAGTATAGATTTCTCGTTCTGCATCACATAGAGAGTTTTTACAAAGCTAGTTCAATGTACATCGTTGTCTCTTGTTGAACTTGCATGATTGAAAATTAACTGTCCTGAAGCATCAATTTTTATAAAGCTAACCTGTGATCTGGAATTTGTTTTTGCAGTGATGTGTTGGATGCTACCTTAGTATTATGGTTTACAGTCTACTCAATGAATTGGACGCAGGAAATCATGTTTGGTCTTTGGTTCCAGAAATACGACATTGTATACAGTTAAAGAGTTGTTCAGGAGTAGGAGTTATATATAAATTGGTGTGTGTTATCTACTTTTTAAACTTGTACTTTTGAAAAGTATTTGTTTGAGTCAGAAACCACACAAGGCATCTGTATCTTGCTCTTAATATATATAAGATATATATTTATAATTTACTTTGTAGAACTATCTTTTGTATATTTATCTTAGAGAGATTGATTTTGCTTTGATGAATGAGCTTTTTACCCCATAGTAAATGATTTTGTATATTTATCTTAGAGAGATTGATTTTGCTTTGATGAATGAGCTCTTTGTAGTTACAATTATTACAATTATTTCACGGTAATTGAGAAATCCAAATATTACAAATATTACAATTATCCTCGAGCAGACCCAATCAGACCCTCGGAGCAGACCCTCACGGCGGACCCTGAGAGCAGACCCTGACGGCAGAGGCTGAGAGTAGAGGCAGACCCTGAGAGCGGAGGCAGAGGCTGATGAGCAGAGGCTGAGAGCAGACCCTGACGGCAGACCCTGAGAGAGGAGGCTGAGAGCAGAGGCAGAGGCTGGCTGGCAGAGGTAGAGGCTGATGAGCAGAGGCAGATGCAGAGGCTGATGAGCAGAGGTTGGCGGGCAGAGGCAGATGCAGAGGCTGGTGAGCAGAGGCAGAGGCTGGTGGGCAGAGGCAGAGGCTGGTGAGCAGAGGCTGGCGGGCAGAGGCAGAGAGTTAGACCCTGAAATTGATGATCCAGAACCGAATCAATGCTTCTTCACTTTCCCGAGGCTTGTTGATGACAACAATATCCTTAAAAAAAATTCGTCCCCTACCGTAGGTGCAGTAGAACGTGAGACGATTGTTTCCCAGGATACAACGGAAAACGCACGAGTAAGGCCACCACCGAACTCGTATCCAACGAACCACAAAAGTGTTTGAACTCTCACTTAACAAAACAAAGAAAACCGAGCTGTTGTGTGTGATGTTTTTTTTTTATTCTATGTGTTCTGTGTAAAACAAAATCTCAATATTGTACCTATTTATAAAAACGAAATCACAGCTCATTTAAAGGAAATTAACAAGCCAATTATATCTCATTAATAGGAGGCGTTTCACTTTGTTGTAACCACCAAGCTAATTAAATTAGTTGTTATGGAAATTCAACTTTTGTAACCACCAAGCTAATTAAATTAGCTGTTATGGAAATTCAAAAGGCTTGGAAAATTGAAGAGATTAATAAAAATTCGGCTGGGCCGGGCCTGCACAATTTGGTCCGGCATTCGTGTACGCAGGACACGCGGGTGCACACGAGCCAAGCTTGATTCGGATTTGATTTGCACCCCCCCCCCCCCCGCGCACGTAGAGAGAGCCTATATCCTTATAACTCTTACCCATCTACATATGAGCAATCATATATAAGCATAATATTTCATCTATAGCTTTCCCATATGGGACAAGCTAACTTCTCTTTATTTTCCAACACCAATGGGTGAACTTTGAGCAACAATTTCTCATTCACCCAAGCACCATTTTAAGCATATGAATATACCATTTCGAAGTACTGACGGATGAGTATCTGAATCATTCAAAAACAACCACTAACACGAAGTGTACCATGCTTAAAATTGAGCCTCAAAATGCTTACTCATAAGCATTTTTCCAACAATCCCCCACATGAATGAAATTGGCGAAAACCTTCAAATAAAAATATTTTATAAAACTTTTTATTTTGACCTATAAGAGTTCAACGGTTCAACATCTGCAAAGGATAGGTATGCCTCAGCCTTTGAACCTTCCCTTGTGAAGATATATCTCATTACTGGCTGACAGTGGACGCGATGTCATTGAACTGTACTGACGTTCATGTAAATGGAGAATATATATCACACATATATTTTACCTACACATCCGAGTTCTCATCATTATGTTCATTTTGGCCATGAACATCTACCTGGTTCTGCAAGAGTTTCTAAGAATTGTGCCCCGTACAATTCCCTTTGAAGCGGCCCCACTTCTCTCTCACATAGGTGATTTCTTATTTAAGAGTATCTTGTAATACTCTGCTCGGATTCCCGACGCATAAGAATCATTAAAAACTTTTGCTTAACCTCTATCCATACGAGCATCACTGTTTCATTTCACCATAGGAATGGACTAGAGGGTAACCCCCACAGTGATCCAATTATGTATTTTACGAGTAGGTTGTCCCATTGAACCTAGATCTTGGGATCTCCAGTCAACAAGGTTGGGTTTTCCTTTGTAATAAACATTTATCTAATGGACTTTAGTCTCATTCCCCTCGATGATTTCACAACTAACTCTCTATTTAACCCTTTGGTTAGCGAATCCGCAATGTTATCCTTTGACTTTACATAGTCAATCGAAATAACTCCAGTAGAGAGTAATTGTCTAACGGTATTGTGTCTACGACGAATATGTCTAGACTTACCATTATACATATTGTTATGTGCCATTCCAATTGCAGATTGACTATCGCAATGAATGCAAATTGCTGGCACTGGCTTAGGCCAACTTGGAATATCCTATAGAAAATTTCGAAGCCATTATGCTTCTTCAGCACACTTGTCTAATGCAATGAATTCTGATTCCATTGTAGATCTGGCTATCACAGTCTGTTTGGAGGATTTCCATGATATTGCTGCACCTGCTAGTGTAAACACATAGCCACTGGTAGACTTTGAGTCTTTCATGTCAGATATCCAATTAGCATCACTGTATCCTTCGACTACAGCTGGATATATATGATAGTGCAACCCATAATTACGAGTAAAACATAAGTACCTAAGTACTCTCACTATTGCTTTCCAGTGATCAACCCATGGATTACTCGTATATCTGCTGAGCTTGTTTACTGTACAGGCTATATCATGCCTTGTACAACTCGATAGATACATCAAACTCCCGATCACTCTAGAGTATTCTACTTGAGATATACCATCTCCCATATTCTTCGATAGGTGTAGACTCACATCTAAAGGAGTACTAGCCACAGCTGAATCACCATCGTTAAATTTACCAAGAATTTTGTCCACATAGTGCGACTGGTCAAGAATAAGTCCATCTGGACTTCTCGAGATCTTTATTCCCAGAATGACATCTGCAAGACCCATGTCTTTCATGTCAAACTTGGATTTCAGCATATTCTTGGTAGATTTCACCATTTTGACATTACTCCCGACAATCAGTATGTCATCAACGTAGAGACATAAAATGACATAGCCAACTTCTGTCTCTCTGACATAAATGCATTTATCACATTCATTGATTTTGAAACCATTTGCCAACATGGTGTCATCAAATTTTTTATACCACTGTTTCGGGGCTTGTTTCAATTCATACAAGGATTTAACTAACTTACAGACTTTCTTTTCTTGTCCTGAAGCTATAAATCCTTCAGGTTGTTCCATGTAGATTTCTTCATCTAAATCTCCATTCAAAAATGCTGTTTTCACATCCATCTGATGTACCTCAAGATTGCGCAAAGCTGCAATCGCTAGTATCATCCTTATGGAATTTATTCTCGTTACAGGAGAATAAGTATCAAAGTAATCAAGACCTTCACGTTGTCTGTAACCTTTAATTACAAGTCTTGCTTTGTACTTGTCAATTGATCCATCTGCCTTTATTTTCTTTTTGAAAATCCACTTGGATCCTAAAGGTTTACATCCTGGAGGAAGATTCACTAACTCCCAGGTGTGATTTTGTAAGATGGATTCAATTTCACTATTGATGGCATCTTTCCACAAGGCACCATCAGCTGACCTTACAGCTTCGTTATAGCTTTGAGGATAATTCTCTAGCAAAAATGTCAGAAAATCTGGACCAAATGATTTTTCCGTTCTAGCTCTTTTGCTACGTCTTAGTTCAGGTTCAACAACTTGTTGATCATCTGGAACATTTATTTGTTCTCGGTCCTGACTATCTTCAATGATAGTCTCATGTGCTCGTTTTTGCATATTTGAATTCGAATTAGTTTTACAGAGAAAAACGTATTCGAAAAAATATGCATTCCTTGACTCCATTATCGTATTCTTGTGAATATCTGGTATATTAGACTCATGCACAAGAAATCGATAAGCATTACTGTTATGTGCATATCCTATGAAAATGCAATCAACAGTTTTTGGTCATATCTTCACCTTTTTAGGTGGAAGAATGACTACCTTCGCAAGACACCCCCACACTCGTAGGAATTTATAGGAAGGTATTATTCATTTCCACATTTTATAAGGAGTTTTCTCTGCTTCTTTCCGTGGTACCTTATTTAAAACGTAATTAGCTGATAAGACAGCTTCTCCCCACATATTCTGAGGTAAGCCAGAGCTGATTAACATAGCGTTCATCATCTCTTTCAAGGTACGATTCTTACGTTCCGCAATCCCATTGGATTGAGGTGAATAAGGAGCTGTGGTTTGATGTATGATTCCATTTTGTTCACAAAGTGATTCAAAAGGGAAAACATACTCACCACCACGATCACTTCTTAACTCTTTGATTCTTTTATTCAGTTGGTTCTCAACTTCATTCTTATAGAGAACAAATTTCTCTATAGCTTCGTCCTTGCTTTTCATCAAATACACATAGCAAAATCTTGTGCAATCATCAATAAAGGTAATAAAATATTTATTACCGCCTCTCGATTGTATTGAATTAAAATCACATACATCGGTATGAATTAGATCAAGTGGTTCAGAGTTTCTTTCAATACTATGAAAAGATGATCTTGTTAGTTTTGCCTCAACACAAGTATCACACTTATGTTTGTTATCAATTTTAAAATTGGGAATATGATTCATGTTAATTAATTTTCGCAATGAATTAAAATTAAGATGTCCTAATCTACCATGCCAAAGATTAGAGTACTCAACATACATCCCATTTTTAGTCAAAACTACTTTATCAGACTCGAACACCATCCGGAATCCATGCTTGTTCAGAAGCGATCCAGACACAAGATTCTTCCGTATGTCAGGTACATACAGAACATTGTTCAAAGTCAACTATTTCCCCGAGGTAATCTTCAGAATCACCTTTCCTTGACCTTCAATCTCAGATGTTACTGAATTTCCCATGTATATCTTTTCCCCATTACTAGCAGGCTCAAATGAAGAAAACATGCTCTTATCCGAGCAAACATGTCGAGTGGCACCAGTGTCAATCCACCACTCTCTTGGGTTAGAACCCACTAGATTCACCTCAGAAACCACAGCAGAAAGGTTAATGTCTGAAACATCTTGAGTCATGTTTTCCAGCACATTAGCCTCTTGTTTCTTTTTCTTCTTCGGCAGTCTGCACTCAGAAGACTTGTGACCCATTTTGTCACAGTTGAAACATCTTCCTTGAAATTTGGATTTCTTGGAAACTCCTCCTTTAGGGCCCATCTTTGACCCTTTGTTCTTGAGGTTCTTGTTCTTATGGCCATGTTCGACAACATTTGCTTTGGCCTCATGAGTCATTCCTCTCTTGTCAGAAACTCGGTTATCTTCCTCAATTCTCAGCTTAAGAACCAAGTCTTCAATGCTCATTTCTTTTCGCTTATACTTTAGATAATTCTTGAAATCTTTCCAACCAGGTGGTAGTTTCTCAATTATCGAGGCTACTTGGAAGGTTTCACTTAAACTCATCCCCTCAGCATGAATTTCTGCTAGAATAATCTGCAGTTCTTGTACTTGGCTTATCACAGTTTTGGAATCAATCATCTTAAAATCTAGGAAACGGCTTACGACAAATTTCTTAGTACCGGCATCATCAGTTTTATATTTTCGATCTAAAGATTCCCAAAGCCCTTTAGCTGTTTTCATTCCGACGTACACACTGTACAAGGAATCATTTAGCCCATTCAGCACATAATTCTGACATAGGAATTCAGAATGTTTCCAAGCATCAATGACACTGATGACTTGGATATCAATCTCACCCTCTTTGGGTACATGAGCATCTTCCTTTAGAAACCTCGCAAGGTTCAACGTGGTCAAGTAGAAAAACATTTTCTGTTGCCACTTTTGAAATTATGTCCACTGAATTTTTCAGGTTTTTCCGCAGCAGGATTGACATGGCTCACATGTCCAACAAGTTGTCTAGCCATAGAGGCAAGAACACCTTGGTCAGCCACAACGGCTGCCATATTAAGCCCAGAGGCTGATGCAAGTTGGCCAGCCGAAGGGGCTGCCACTGCACTTTGGTCAGCAACGGGGGCTGCCACAACATTCTGGCCAGCCGAATAGGCTGCCATATTCGGATCTACTGTGTTTGGACTGATTTCCATATCCACAGAGTCGAATTTTGTTTTAAGACTATAGTTACAATTATTTTACGGTAATTGGGAAATCCAAATATTACAATTATCCTCGAGCAGACCCAATCAGACCCTCGGAGCAGAGGCAGATGCAGAGGCTGGCCTGCACAATTTGGTCCGGCATTCGTGTACGCAGGACACGCTGGTGCACACGAGCCAAGCTTGATTCAGATTTGATTTGCACCCCCCCGGCGCACGTAGATAGAGCCTCTATCATTATAACTCTTACGCATCTACATATGAGCAATCATATATAAGCATAATATTCCTTCTATAGCTTTCCCATATGAGACAAGCTAACTTCTCTTTATTTTCCAACACCAATGGGTGAACTTTGAGCAACAATTTCTCATTCACCCAAGCACCATTTTAAGCATATGAATATACCATTTCGAAGTACTCACGGAGGAGTATCCGAATCATTCAAAAACAACCACTAACACGAAGTGGACCATGCTTAAAATTGAGCCTCAAAATGCTTACTCATAAGCATTTTTCCAACACTCTTTACCCCATAGTAAATGATAGTAACTGAAGAATTTTCAAAGACAGAACGTTTTCTTTTGCACTTCAGTGAGTTAAGCTTGCTACGAATTTGGTGCTCTTATAGCCCAGATTTGGTGCTCTTATGGCCCAGAAGTCAACCAAGTTGCCTTTGATTGCACGAGTTGGATAGCTAGTTGATTTAGGCATGTGTAGATCAACCGAAACCAAACCGAACCCCTACTTTTGAGAACACCGGGATAGTCAATGGTGATACTATTTCAAGTTCTCTGTTTTTCTTTTTATCAAGGATTTATTTTAAAAAAAAAAAACGCATACTCTAAACGATAACGGCAGGTTATGAAAATTGTGACCTGGCTGTATGGAACTTAACCGTTTGATCTCTTTGAATGTTCCTATTTGTTTATTGTGATAATGTTGGTTACATGACTCGATTACAAGTTTGACATGTATCTACTCTCACTACTGTGTTTCATTTGTTTAAAGGAGTTCTTGTAATGGAGGAATTGTTTCTGCATAATTAAGTAGGTGATGCCTGGGAACAACTTCATCAGATTCTATTTAATAGTTGTAAACTCTGTACTGTGCTGGTTGTACAAGCTTAAGACTAAGAGTGATTAATATAGAAAAGCCTCAGTTTAGCTAGCATAGAGCATATATGTTATCCTATTTCTTTTATACATGCACTTACAAGTTACATGATGAGATGAAACCTCCAGGTAACTACTAACTGGACGGGTCACGGGACTCATCCTTTGCTGTTATACGACCAGGCCACGCATACTGAGCATGGTGGTGCCTGCAACGAAAGGAACCCGGGTGCCTCGTCGGTGAACAAACGCACTGCTTTATCGAGCTGCGGCCGCCACCAGCAGCAGCCTCTTCAGCCACCACTTCACCATTTGATGTCTCCAAAACAAACCATCTCCCATGAGCTGAACATGAACCTGCTGCTGGGTAACACATTCTAATCTCTATTATTTTGTGAAGAAAGGTGGCCCAGGTTTTTATTTTGTTTATTCCTTCAGGTGTTTCAGCGGTTCTGATGCATACACGTGTCCAAATTACTGTCTCTATAAAAGACTGGCTAGATACAACCGAACTCCTACTAATGCCACGTGTGCTGGATCTTCAACGTGGCCAAAAATGAATGGCCAATAGCATGCAAGAGCCCTCCTAAGAAGGAGCTGGAAACGATTACTATGGATGCTTTGCCTGGGAGGAGAACAAAAATGCTTGCTTTAAGACTTTAAATTTGATTAATTAATTAATAATGCTCTACAATAAACACACTCTTTATTTTGTATAAATTTATGTGGAATTTTATCGGATGAATGGAATATAAGCGTTTGAAAATGAGTGGTCTGAAATTATTAATGGTCCTCATTGATTGAAAAGCTTATGATACTTTATGTTTTGTAAGATATTTAGTTTTTTTTTTTTTAAAAAAATTAAAATTTAAGGGAATAGACTCGATTAGGGTTACCTGTTTTGCTAGTGAGGAAATAAAATTGATTTAAAAAAACTGTTCATTTACTCAATGTCGGCCTATTGTATTTAAGGCAACTTCAATGGGCGTATTCTTCTTCTGGATTGACAGTAACATACCAATAATACTTGTAGGAAATTTACAAATATAAGGCGTATAAATATATAGGGAATGAAATGATATAATCTATGTGAAAAAACTAAACATTTGTGTTTAAAATGTTCCTTAATGGAAAATAACATAACCCTTAAGGTTGAAAGGTTTTATTAAAGAGTTATGACTCTTAAAGAATTACATTCATTGACATAATGATACATTTCCAATGGCAACCCTTAATGTGTATAAAAATGAGTCATTGTGTTCATTTTCCATTAATTTTTTTTTATAAGTCTTAGGCAAATTAGAAAGTCTAAGGTCTTCATATTTGAGAGTGTTTCCACCATTTTGTCATAGTTTGTGTTATTGATTTCAATGAGTACCTATAAATTAAGAATTCACCAAGAATTATGGGAGAACATTAGTTATAAGATTCTTAGTGCACCGAGACATGGCTAATAAGTTATTAAGGATAGAGTAAAAATTCGACTTAATATAATCTACATTTTCTACATAATATTTTATATGTTTTTCTAAATTCTTGAGTTTGTATTTGTTAGTTCTATTTTTATTGACAATATCTGTAACAAAACATGTTCAATTGAGTTGTAATGAGTCTTGAAGATCTCAGAATAATTGGACAAGTATTTGGACAACATCATATGGAGATATCATAGCGATGTTTACTCTTTTGAATATTCTAGAAAATTTAGAGTTCCAATTGAGATGGGGTTAGTTGCATTGGAAAGTAGACTCGAAGACGATCGCGTACATATAAAGAACGCATGATTTGGCAAAGGGACGAGAAAGTTACAAGCGTTTTAAGTTGCACTTCAAAACTAGTTCGCGACCTACGTTCGAGTTGCGTTCATATTTCCGTCCGAACGACTTGAGGCATAAACATTTAGTTTGAGTTGTGTTTAATGTGTGTTCGAATGCCCGTACGTAAGTATGTTATTTTGGACATGTTTTTTACTAAAATGATATTTTTATTTTTATTTTTTATTTTATATAATTGAATTTTTAATCTTTTCCCCACGTGTTTATTTATTTTGAATTAGAATTATTGAAATTTTAATTAAATTTTTTATTTTGATTTTTTAAAAATAAATTTAACCCACACAACTAGGCCAATAACAGTGCAGGTAGGCATGTTACATTAAAAAAAGAAAAATGATAAAAACTAATTTATTCTCTAGTGAGATTTTTATTTTTTATTTTTAGTGATTATTATGTGCTGATTTATATGTTTATTTATGTGAACATATCATTACTTTTAAAAAAAATTATAATCCACATTATATATACGATTAGATGGATTGAATCCTAATTCAATCTGACCCCTACAACTCTTAATTTTCACCTGTGAAAGCACAAGGTTCTAAAGATTTCAATGAACATATTATAAATTATAAATAATATTCACTTGTGATTGATAGACATATATCAAAAAAATTCAAAAAATTTACCGTGATACTACAGTGATCAATGTAACTACGGGGGTGTATTCAATTGAGATTTTAAAAGACTATTTATGAATAAATAAGTCCTGTAGATTTTAAAAGACATTTAAAGAATGTAATAGACATTTAAAGAATGTGATGACTTACAAGATTTTATTAGATTCTTTTAATCAAAATTTTTTACATATTAGATTTTAAAAGACTTATTTCATAAGAATTTGTAAGATTTGAAAGGACTATTATATATTTTTTTCTTTTTTTATAACCGATATTATATGGAACGTAACCATAAATAAAAAAAAGTTAATGAAAGTTAATTGGTTCAAAATGTCCGGATGTCATTTCTCTGACGTAGGAATATTTTATGAGTTTATATGACAAAATGTCATTTCTCTGACTAGGGAAGAAAATATAACACTTCGGCATCAATGATCTTAATAATTTATAAATAATTTTTTCCTTAAATTTGGGTTTTTTTAAAATAAAATACAAGTAAAAAATTAGCGAGAAAATGATGAAAAAAAATTATTGTTGTGCTAAATTCATTTTGTACATATTATCTATCCGAATGAAGAAGTTATGTTGGCCTCAAAGAAAATCTAGGAAATTATATTTAAATGTAATAGAATTTTCCTCATCGAAAATGAAATTCATTAGAAAAATAGTTGGAGAAATGACATTATCAGTTGCATTTAAAAGAAAATCATATTGTTTTATTTGAAAGAAAAAAGAAGAAATTACTAATAAGCAAGTAATTTGTTCACGAAGAACTAACATGTATGTTCATCTTCTATTTTCTAACTAACATGTATGTTCATCTTCTATTTTCTAACACTCAAAAAAATCTTATGTAAAAAGTCTCATGGGTTAGGGTGAGATTTTTTATAGAGTTTGATATTTATAATTTTCACTAAAAAGTCCCACAGAATCACACATATAAAAGAATCCTTCAAAATAATTATGTTTTTCAATACCATAAGACTTTCTATTACTTGTTTAAAATCCTGATTGAATATCACTAGATTTGGATGCACTCTTAAAAAATCATAATAGTCTTAATGGAATACCACAAGACTTTTTAGATTATTTAAAAATCTTAATTGAATACCACAAGACTTATTTAGCCCAAAAAAGCATTTTAAAATCTCAATTGAATACACCCCCTACGTGAGAGATGTGTAGTAATTTTCGAGATTTCTTAATATATGTATATTACTTTTCTTTATCACATTGGTTTCGAGGGAAAAAAATATTAATTTTTTATTTGTTTGTTGATCATACGCAGGAGAAGAGATACTGGAAATGAACGGTCCGATTCACGTTAAAAGTCGGCCTGGTACACAATTAGTCCGCCATTTTAAGATCGAGGGGGCAAAAATTGGCGCCAATTGTACTGCTTAAATTTTTTCGCTGCCGATTTCTCTCAGTCTCTCGTCTCCTCCATAATTCGAAAATGCAGCGTCAACAATCGATACATTCCTTCTTTCAGAAATGCTCTCCGGCGAACAAATCCGGCAACGGAGACATGCCAGGCGTCCGAAAAGGCGCCAATTTTACGACGAAGCAGCGGAACCTAGACGATGTCGTATCCAATCAACCTACGGTTCGTGCTACGGAGGAATCGTCTCTGGAAATCAGAGGAACCGACACTCCACCGGAGAAGGTGCCACGTCAGATTCTACCGCCAGGTTTCAAGGCGAATGAGGAGAACACTGGAGGTTCTTCACTGTTCTCGAGCATTATGCATAAGTTTGTGAAGGTTGATACTAGACAAGAAGCAAAAGAAAGGTACTTTGCTTTTTCAAGAACTGTTACAATTGTAGGGTTTTTTTTTTCCTGTAAAATTTTGGTAAATAATTTTATTATGTGAAGTGTGTTACCTCCGTGTTTTGAGATTACGATATGTTTCCAAATGTATGAAATATTTTATGCATTTATACTCAAATTGCAGGTTTCCAGTTGGTTTATGTGCAATAACTTATGGATGTTATATGTATTTGCTAGTTGGATTTGGCTTATTTTTATTTGGGCTTTTTATTGAATTATTTGTTTAAATTTGCAGGAATGAGCAACGTGGAAGTTCCTCTAGTGTTTGCTCAGTATTTGATAAAACTGGTGACTTGGAAGCATCGTCTAAGCAGGGAACAACTACTCTGTGTCCTGGAAAAGACAATGTTTTCAACTCTAGTGGGATGGCCAATCAAGGATGTGTTTTAAGTAATGAAACGAATAATGATGTTCCGGGTCCAGAGACACCGGGTATGCATCGTGTTGTTCCTCGTTTAAAGCGGATTCTAGAGGATAGTCTTAAGGATGGGGACAAGAATAATTCTTCATTGCTGGATTCTAGTAAAAGAATGAGACTTCTTCAGGATTCCATGGCTGGAGTTAAGAACTGTGGTGAAGGCGGCAATACAACTAGCAAGTTTGAATGGCTTGATCCTTCTCGAATTAGGGATGCCAATAGAAGAAGACCTGGTGATCCCCTTTATGACAAGAAGACACTTTATATACCACCTGATGCTTTGAAGAATATGTCAGCGTCTCAAAAACAATACTGGAGTGTCAAATCTCAATATATGGATGTTTTGCTTTTCTTTAAAGTGGTTAGTTAATGTTGTTAACTACTTATAATTATTGGTGGCATTGTTAGTGAACATGGTTATTAGGTGAACATTTGCTTTGTTTATCTTGGTGAAATTAAGAAGAATGCTATGAAGTACTAAATGCTAAAACAGATGCATCTATACAAAGGAAACCCTGGACGAAATTATTTTGAAAAAGACAGATTCTGCTATTTAAGACGCTTACAAGATAAGCGTCATGTTGGTTTTAATGTTTTATATGCGTTTGTAATTTTGACAGCGGGCTTTTAAGAAAGCTCCTTATTAGATCTATCTATGAGCTCTAGAATTGTATTCTCCTGCATTGTTTTATTTAATTGAAAATTTATGGGCTATGGATTAAATTTGTCTAATGATTCAAACTTATGATCAAATATAGGGGAAATTCTACGAGCTCTATGAACTGGATGCTGAAATTGGCCACAAAGAGCTTGATTGGAAGATTACATTAAGCGGTGTAGGAAAATGTCGACAGGTGAACAAATGTTCTTGGTTTGAAAGTTGAAACCTGTGATTAACCCTTAGAGCATTTCTTGATTTCTTCTCATTCTTCTTCTTCACCTTTTTTTTTTTTTATTTTTTCAAATCTTTATTTAATTTGTAAATTGATTATTTTTTTACAGTGAATTATTTCTTTATGATCAGGTTGGTATCTCTGAGAGTGGGATTGATGATGCTGTGGAAAAACTAGTTGCTCGGGGGTAAGAATGTTTGACTTCTCAGTCTAACTTTAAATACAAGTCTTTTATCAGTATCTGCTTTAGTGCTTTTAAAACTAGGATATAATATTGTCACTTATGCATGACAAACTTATATGGTTACGATTCACTTTGTTATGCAGCTTTCTAGTGACCGTAAAATTAGTATTTTTACTGGTTTGTAGAATCCCACAGATAGTGTTTCTATGGGATTTATGAGATGAAATGCATATAAGGGCATTTACAATTACAAAGTTTCAATTATGCACTATGTATTTGCCGATATTAATTAAAAAAGTGAAATGCTTTCATTCATCGAAGTGCTGGTGATTGTAATCATTCTGAGTCTG
Source organism: Zanthoxylum bungeanum (assembly GCA_019454045.1). Taxonomy (NCBI): domain Eukaryota; kingdom Viridiplantae; phylum Streptophyta; class Magnoliopsida; order Sapindales; family Rutaceae; genus Zanthoxylum; species Zanthoxylum bungeanum. Next base: position 291,442 of record SKCR01007818.1, on the reverse strand, counting down.
GTGATTGTAATCATTCTGAGTTAAGTGCTTCTTTATTATCTTTGTCTTAGTTTCAGTATTTCACAGTTCACTTTTGCTTGCTTTATTCTCTTGAAGATATAAAGTTGGACGGATTGAGCAGTTGGAGACATCTGAGCAAGCAAAAGCAAGACATACAAATTCTGTAAGGTTCCCATGTTGCATAGAGAAGGGACAGATATAATGATTAATTATTCCTTGTCATGCTTCACATGTCTTTTCAGGGCTTCCTTTGCTCAAATTGTACTAAAATAGTTTCCTTACGAGATTGAAAGTTATTGTCTGTATATATGGATTAGACATGTTTTCCAATTTATTTTTCATTTATTTTTTCAGTTTTTGAGTGAGGACAGGTCTAGCCATACATTAATAACAAGTTCTAAAATACATGCCATGATGCCACTCTTTCTGGCTTTCATATAGATCATACTTTGAATATGTTGTTAGTTTGTCTTTCATCTTTTTGTTTCACTCCCCTTTGGATGCATTCTACAACATGCAACTGCTTAGAATTTCAGTGTAAATTTATTGATTTGACTTTGATGTTGGGTTTCAGGTAATTTCTAGAAAATTAGTAAATGTTGTCACACCGTCAACCACTGTAGATGGTAATATTGGAGCTCATGCTGTTCATCTCCTTGCTATAAAAGAGGTCTGTAATGTTTTCTTCTTGGGTATTGCCTTATATGTGATAGCTGAATGTCAAATTTTCATGCATATACCTGCTAAATTTCCTTCTATTTTCTCTATTATCATTTACTTTCAGTGCATGCTTCTTATAGTCCACCAATGTCAGTATTCATGTCTAATGGTTATAAATTTTATCTCTTTCCTGAAAATTCTGGATTTCTTGTTTTTCTCAATGTATTTCTTAAACTTCCAGGTATCCTCATGGGTGATCTAATTGCTTCGGTGATAATGATGATTGGACCAATGTTTCATTAAATGGCATACTACGAAAAATAGCCAAAAACACCATATCTGTCCCCTATCCACTCAGTTTTTGAATATTAATCAAATGGACGTTCCTCACTGTAACTACTGTACCTATTGTAAAGAGGACAAAGAATTGATTAATTTTATAATAATGAAATGACATGTCCATTAATATTGGCCAATTTTAGATTCCATATTTGAAAAAACTTTGCTTACTGTTTCTTTCTGGTGCTTGAAATGAAGATTTAGTGGGTTGTATTATAAGTTCATTGGATTTTGGATTTTGTCTCCAGGGGAACTATGGGCCAGACAATGGCTCAGTTGTGTATGGGTTTGCTTTTGTTGATTGTGCTGCTCTGAGGTTCTGGGTTGGCACCATCAATGATGATGCTTCATGTGCTGCTTTGGGGGCTTTATTGATGCAAGTATGCTTTTCTATCTTGTCATCTTTTCTATAATGTTTTACAGTCTTTCAAATTTCATATATCAAAATTCTGATTTTCATGGTGGGATTGATTTAGGTTTCACCGAAAGAAGTGATATATGAAAATAGAGGTGATCGTTTTTCTTTTACCCTTTTTTTTATTTGAACAGAGTTATGCTTGGAAATTGTTACTTCATTTGTAGCTTAAATCATTTTAATATTTCAGGTCTTTGCAAAGAAGCTCAGAAAGCGCTAAGAAAGTACTCCTTAACAGGTGAGGTTTGCATCAACTTTCTGATGTGTATATATAAGATGAAATCATGTCAATACATGTCATTTCATGATTCTTAGATCACACAAACATTTTTCAGTACGATTTATTCTTATGCTTGAGCATTTTTGACCGGACACACTATTGCTTAATCTTCATTAGCTTATCGGCCTTTTCATTATAATAATAAAATCAATTCATGTTTGGGGTTATTGTTGACAACTGCCATCTAAGAAGCACGGACACACTATTGCTTTCATGTTTCGCGTTTCCGAAACATTTCAGAAACGGAAATGTTAAAGCCACATTAGGTAACGTATCCGAGAAGTGTCAGATTAATTAATTTAAAATACAAATTAGGAAACGTTGGGAACAAACTAATTTATATATATTTTTAATAAAATCAAAAAACTGGAAACTTTGAACACAGCCTGGGGTTGCTTTTGTTGCAATGATTCCAGCGATAATGACAGTAGTGGAGGCTGAACAACTGATGGTGGAGATGGAAGTGCGACAGTAGTGGTGGCCGGTCGAAACAGCAGCAGAAGATTTGGTGGTTATGGTGTGCCGTGGCAGCATCTAAAATTTTGAGTTCAGCACCTGCTGCCCTGCAGATGAAGTGGATTCAGCAAAATTGTGTAGTGGAGGAGCACTCCCAGTACGATTATGGATAGTCTTTGAATGCTGATTATAAAATTGGTGTCTTATTACCTTAGGTGAAAAAATCTTTCAATATTAATTTGCCAAATACATATTTCTACAAAAAAAAAAAAAAACACCCTCAAAATGTTACTATAACACGTGTTACATGCTTAGGATAATAAGAATTTGTTTCAAATTTTAAATGAATTACATTATTTTTATGATGAAATATATGTTTATTATAAATTTTAAATAATTATATTATCAAATATATAAAATAATTTATTTCATTTAACATTTCCCGTGTCCGTATCTGTGTCTGAATGCATACCCGTGTCCGTATGCAACCCAGTTTGCCATCATTGCTATCTGGATTATTCATTCAACAGCTATGTTTGTCTGTGCTTTTGCACTTAATTTTCCCAGTAGGTAGACCAGAAATGTTTGATAGTGGGGGGGACTGCTATTTTTTCAGTTAGACGTTTACTAATGTGTTAATTAGAAATTAATTAAACGATGAATCATGACACAAGAGAACGTAACGTGTGTATATATTGCATCAATACAAAATGCACTGGCTTAAAGGGAGTGGGAGAAATTGAGGTAGGAACATGATAGAATACACATTTTTCGGTGATTATTTTGGTTAATCTTTCAGAAAAAGATAATGAAAGATAAGTAATAGAAAAAGAATTATGATATGTTCTTTGTTTTAAAGGTTTGCAGATTAAGACAAAAATATGTAATAAAGTTTTTGTTGTAACTGTTGATAGAGAGAGAGAGAGAGAGAGAGATTTATGGAGAGATGGAGAATGTAATGGATTAGTTAAATAAACATCTTTTTATCTTGTTTTTCATACACAAGTTTGGCATATAAATGTTCTTTGGAGATATGTCAGCTACTGTTTAGAAGTTGATTGTAATAATGCTAAGCAGATTGTTCTTTATTGTATTTATCTCCCTACGTCAATAAAGTTTCTTGTTTAAAAAAAGAATAATGCTAAGCAAATTGCATTCTCAATTTTTACTATCTTTCAGGTTCTGCAGCTTTGGAATTGACTCCAGCTATGGCAGTTACTGATTTTTTGGATGCTTCTGAAGTTAAAAATTTGGTTCAGTTGAATGGTTACTTCAACGGATCTTCAAGTCCATGGAATAATGCACTTGAAAATGTAATGCAACATGATATTGCTTTCTGTGCTCTAGGTGGACTTATAAGTCATTTATCCAGGTTGATGGTATGCTTTCTTGTATTGTAATTTTTTTTTTTTTTGCAATTTATTTATTAAGGTTCCTTTAATGTTTGGGTTGTCTTTAGAGATTATTGTGTTCCAATTTTTACACAGTTAGATGATGTCTTACGAAATGGAGATATACTACCTTACCAAGTTTATAGAGATTGCCTTAGAATGGATGGACAGACACTGGTGAATCTTGAGGTATTTAGTAACAACGCTGATGGTGGTTCATCAGGCAAGTGTTTTCCTCTCTTTATCTTACAGTGAAATGCTGAGTCTCAATAGGCCAGTATCTTATAAAGTTATACTACATGTGAGTTGCAGGTACATTGTTCAAGTATCTTGATAGCTGTGTAACATCATCTGGTAAGCGGCTTTTGAGGAGATGGATCTGCCATCCACTAAAAGATGTTGAAGGCATTAACAATAGGCTGGAGGTTGTTGAATATCTAATTAAATATTCAGAAGTTATAGTAGTTGTTGCTCAGTATCTGCGCAAGCTCCCTGACTTAGAGAGGTTGCTGGGAAGGGTGAAAACTAGAGTTCAGGCATCAGCATCTCTTTTACTTCCCTTAATAGGCAAGAAAGTATTGAAACAACAAGTAAGTTCTTCCAAAAGCGGAATCTATGCCTTCCCAATTTATTTGGAAAAGTCACTGCATGCCATGAGTTTCTCCCTGTCCGCTAATTTGTTTGGGTTGTATAGGTTAGCATAACCTCTTTGTATTTTATTTTATACCATGTGAAATGTTATACGCTGACTGATGATTCCATACAAGGTTTCTCTCCTAAATATATTTTTCTTTCTCCAAGTAAATAGATTGTTTTGAAATTTTGGATGTTTGAAGTAAGTTAACCCAAGATTGTATGTAACTGGTCTCTTGTCAACTATTTAGTGTACAAACTTATATGAAAAATGCTGCAAGGGTTTGAAATGGATCTATATCTAGAAAGCTATCACCTTTCCATTTGTGTACAATTTCTATTCACCTTGTAATTCGGGCTTAAGAAGAAGCAAGGGATTTCCCTTCTAATTCCGGAAATTTCAGAAATAAATCATAGAATTGAACTATGCTTTTGCATGCCATTGACACCTATCGTTTAATGTATTTTCTTCTCTGCTCTTGCCCCTTAAACATTCATCTAGAAATTGGATCAAGTAAAGCTTTTAATTAAATCCAAATGTATAATACCTTCCTTCTGCTACAGGTGAAAGTATTCGGGTCACTCGTGAAAGGCCTTCGGATTGCAATGGATTTATTAATGTTATTACACAAGAGCGGGCATATAACTCCTTCATTATCTAGAATTTGTAAACTTCCAATACTTGATGGTAGTAATGGGCTGGATAAATTCCTTGCCCAGTTCGAAGCAGCAATTGATAGCGACTTTCCTAATTACCAGGTCTGCTACTTTCTAGTCATACATCCTGCCATGGAAGTGTTCCTTTGTGTTTGAGTTGCATATTTCTCATTAAAATATTGTTTCTACCAAGATCAGCATTTTGGTGAGGCTAGTTAAGGTTGTGTTTTGCTTTTACAGCTTGCAGTTTCCCTCACAGATTATTTTAAAACCTTTTAGACATCACCTTTTAGGAATCAACTCAGCCTTTTATGATTTTAGTGATCACCTTCTGCGTGTGTGTCTCCGATGTTGGCTCTAAATTTAAACTTTGTTATTAGCATTTCTGCATTTGCAAGACTTCTGATTTTTAACAAGGTGTTCTGAAATCTGTGTTTCACAGTTCAATTTTGCAAAAATGCATGCTTAGTGAATTTCTTATCCTTGTTTGGATGGAGACTAGAATTTCAACTTTTTATGTACTTATCTTTGGGCTCATTCTGACATTATACTTTTTATTAGAACCATGATGTAACAGATTCGGATGCAGAAACACTGTCGATTCTGATTGAGTTATTCATCGAGAAAGCCAGTCAATGGTCTGAAGTTATTCATGCCATTAGTTGTATAGATGTATTAAGATCTTTTGCTGTTACTGCAAGCATGTCATCTGGGGCTATGAGTAGACCTCTTATTTTGCCTCACTCTAAAAATCTGACTGTGAGCCAACACACTGGACCTGTACTTAAAATTAAAGGATTGTGGCATCCTTTTGCACTGGGAGACAACGGAGGACTACCGGTCCCAAATGACATCCTCCTTGGTGAAGATTCAGATGTCTGTCATCCCAGCACCTTGCTATTGACTGGGCCTAACATGGGTGGCAAATCAACACTTCTGCGTGCCACATGTTTAGCTGTCATACTGGCTCAGGTTTGTTACTGTTTAGAACCGAGAAGCTCGTCTTGGTGGATAAATAATTCTATTGTAGGCCTTGGGTCATTGCGAATCTTGCGGCTAGTGTTTTCTTTAGCTGCAACACTAATTTTCTAACAATCTGCAGCTGGGCTGTTTTGTTCCTTGTGAGATGTGCATTCTCTCGCTTGTGGATATCATTTTTACTCGGCTTGGTGCCACTGATAGAATCATGACAGGAGAGAGTAAGTTTCCTTCAGAAAACTATTCGTAGAGAAGATAGAATTTTATTTGGTATAAAAAGTTAATGTAACAGACAATTAGGTATATTCACGTGGACTATTCAAATTGCGAAGTTTGATTGCCAAGATAATTTCTGCCTTTTGTAGGTACATTTCTTGTTGAGTGCACAGAGACAGCATCAGTTCTTCAGAAGGCCACTCAAGATTCTTTAGTAATTCTTGATGAACTTGGTCGAGGGACAAGCACTTTTGATGGATATGCCATTGCATACGCTGTGAGATTCTTTGCTCATCACAAATTAGAAGAATTCATATTTAGAAATTTGAAATATATGTGAACATTTATGAATTATCGTCTCTGCATTTGCACATCCTGATTGTGATATTATTGTGATGCATTTCTAGATCATATGCTTGGGATGAACATGAAATTAAACAATCCATAAATGTCGACATGCACTCACTGGATCTGGATGCATATACACACTGGTGCAGTTTATATTGGGAGTAAATGAATCGCAAATGCATTACTGTAATATAGCATCATACTGATCACTTGATCAATGATTGTTTTTGGCCGATTCAAGTTTTGGTTTGGATTAAGTTTTCATCTGCTATTTCTGAATACAAAATAGACATTATGTGAAGTGTAGTTCATTAGAGTAAATTCATCATTGAAATTTCAGGTATTTCGCCACCTTGTTGAAAAGGTTAATTGTCGGTTGCTATTTGCAACACACTACCATCCACTCACAAAGGAATTTGCTTCTCATCCGCATGTTACACTGCAACATATGGCTTGCGCTTTCAAGTCAAACTCAGAAAAATATTCGAAACATGATCAGGAGCTGGTGTTTCTCTATCGTCTTTCTTCGGGAGCATGCCCAGAGAGCTATGGATTGCAAGTGGCTGTCATGGCTGGGATCCCGGAAAACGTGGTTGAAGCAGCATCTCATGCTGCCCTAGCGATGAAAAAGTCAATAGGAGAAAGTTTTAAGTCGAGTGAACAGAGATCAGAGTTTTCAAGTCTCCATGAACAGTGGCTGAAAACCATAGTAAATGTCTCACGGATCGTTGATCGTAATTCTGATGATGATGATGATGATGCTTATGATACATTGTTTTGTTTGTGGCATGAGCTGAAGAGTTCATATGAATTGCACAACTAAAAGAGAAGGTATCAAAGCTAATGATTTGCTAAATGGCTTTGCCTGGATCAACTTGTGTTTCTGTATTTACCAACTTTTCTTGATTAAGAGTGCATTGTAAACGGTACCGTTTTGAAATGATTGTAATGCAGTGTATCCAGGGAAGTTCTTGCAATTTTTTTTTGGAACCAATTACTGTAAGAACTAAGAATCCTTTAAAATTAGGAGATACTTAACAGAATTCATTTTCTAACCATTCCTCTCTTCTATGTGTACACAAAAAAGAAAATATCATAATTGGGTTTCTGAACCTGATTAATTTGAACTAAGAGCCAATAAGCATAGGATTAATGCTAAAATATGAGTTTTATTTTATATCATTTTTTTTATAATATTGTTTTAAGCTAAACGAACATTTCATAACATAGCCTCTGTTTTGTTATGCACTGAGATGAAGAGCTTATGTTCCATAGATTTTTTTTTTTTTTTTTTTTTTGGGAAACGATGGAAATCCCGCCACCAAACCACCCATTCTGGGCCGCGGCGCAGGTAAAACCACCGGCTGTTCCAGACTCTTACAAGAAGTGCACCCCCTGGATTCGAACCCAGAACCTCAAGGTTAGATCCAGGCTTATATTCCATAGTATTATCTGTAATCTGATTAAATAAAAGTATTTGATTGTCTTAAACTTGTAAAATCTTAAATTTTTCTTTCTGCAATCTTACAATTTCCAAAAGAATGTTTAGGGTTGGTGGAGAATATCGTTAGAGATTATAACTTAGCTTATAAATCAGGGAATAAATGCTAGAGTATAAATTAGCGTAAAAAAATAAGATTATATTGTGAAATTATGATTTTGTGAGTGTTAACGTTAATATTAAAATATTTGACAGAATGTCGAAACGTTAACGTTAATGTTATAGTGATACTCTACCAAATTCTTTCAAGTACGCAAATAAAACCTTCAGGAAAATGTTACAACAAACCTAAAAATCATCGGGCCATCAAATTTATTTTAATTTTCCTCAATAACAGTAACCATCGTCGTGATATCCCAAGTGGTAGAGACTTTTTTTACCTTCATATATTTTACCATCTTCAACCCACCTCCAATTTATTGAAGAAAAAAAAAAAATCAACTCATCCCAATCAAAAGATTAGGTAAATGACTTGATATTTTCAATTGGTTCGAGGGCCGGTTGAAGATAATTAAAATGCCCATAGCGTAAATATAAATTAACCAATATAATAAAACAACCTTGAGGATGGCGGAGCCACGTTGGGCCTTGCCCCCACTGGACCCACTAATTTTTTTAATAAATTATATATATATTAAAAAATATAAATAATTAAACAACACCCATAAATATATTGTTTATTAATTTTTTGAGTTGTATTTTTTAATATAATATGTAGGCCCAAGCCCAAATTAGTTAAAAAAATTACAATACACTTTTGCATCAATCTTATTTCTTAAGCATATCTAAAATAATTATATTTAATTTGTATGTGTATAGATAATTGACTATTTTTCATTTTAAATCCACTTATTTATGTGTTTTTCCATTTGCAAAAGAATATGGATTCCATTACATTTAAATAAAAATAAAAATAACTATGTTTATACTTAGGTTTGATTATTGATATATTTGTAGTGATTCTTTTACTAAACCACATCGTGTATATTTGTTATGTATAGAATATTCACATGTTAATATAAATATAATTATTTTGTATATTTATTTTTTATTTATACTTGTTCAAAGCACAAATGTTGCGTTTTAGCACTAGACTTTTAATAATTTAATTAAAAAAGTGATTAAATCTACAATAAATTAGCGGAAATTTACTATATAATATACTACATAAACTTAAAATATATAATTTTAAAATTAAAATTTTACTTAAATTTTTAGGGTAAATTGGTATTCTTAGAAATTATGGATAAAAATATAATTCTGAAAATTTTGAGTTAATTTATAAGCTTAGAAATTAGGGGCTATTTCCTAATTTTCAAAAATATAGGGATTATCTTGTAATTTCAAAAAATATGTATGAATTCATTATATATTATTTTGGTAAGAAAAAATTTAGCCTCCACTGACTGAAATTTCTGGATACGCCATCAGGAATGTCACTTGTCGGCACATATCGTTTTATGCCTTAGAAACTTGTGGCTTGGGAATAAAATTTGCAGCAAGTGATCCACTTTTCCTAAAGACTTTGGTAATCCTCTTACCTCTTCCAAAACTCGAACCCAAATGATAAATCGATATTTGAAAACAAACTCGATTATGTGACTAAAGACTTTGGAATCGTCGTACCTCCATCACAAAGAAACTATAGCTAGCTTTTTCAACTTCTTGTTTTAAGTGGGCAAAACAGTATAGTTTTTCAACTTGTTTTAATTTTTTTCAGTCATCTGAATCAAATGCAGAGACTTACAGGTTTCTTACGATAAACATTATAAGAAAACTTGCTACCATATACGTGGATCGGATCAGAATCCTCATTTTATAGGCCTTCGGACTTCAAGTAGGTGCTTGCTTCGTCTACTTACCATTAATCCCACATTTACTTGTCAATCTTCCTTCATATTTTGTGGCTTCTATATGAATTTTAATTATTAGGTCAAACCAAAATTTTCTTCAACTTTATATATAGTATCAAAGCTACCAGTGAAATACAATTTTATTAGATTAACATGATTTTAAAAAGTATAATAATTTTTTTTATCAAACAATCATGGGTTAAAATCAACTTAACTTTCAAACCATAACGACGCGTGTTTATCAAACAGATTTGGATTTGGTATTGAATTAAATTTTATAGTGAGTTTTTTTTTATTTTATAAATTATTATTAGTTGTTGATGGTGATTTTTAGATCCGAGAAACTTTGGAGTATGAAGAATATGGTATAAGGGGGATTTACACTTAACAAAGACGGGGTCTAAGATCTTGGTGAAGATTAGAGGCCAGACAGAGAAACCCGACCCCGTGGCGTAGAGGCACCCGACCTGATAACAAGGCATCAGACTTGGTAGCATTTACACATGTGAAGACCGATCCGACTTGATAATAAGCCTTCAAACACTTATCAAGAATGTTCGAAAATTGTAAAAAGAAAATGAGGGAAGTGAAAAAATCTCTCTCGACCCGACCTGGTAAAAGAAGTAAGGAAGAACGTTCCTCGTCTCGGCAAATCGACCCGAGGATATGGGTTGGGGTCGGGTTTACAATATTGTGTTTACGTATGAATGGCGTAAGCCCTACCGCAGAAGGTTGATACGATTGGAGTAGGACACAGGCTTATCCCTTGACACACGGAACAACATGAGAGTGGTTGAATTGCAGGCTGTCACGTGTAACAGTAGTAGAGTGGCAGGGTTGCAACCTGACAGAACGTTAATAATGGACAATAATGACAAGAAGACGTGGTTGACATCATAGGTTGGTGTAATGGTAAATTTATGGGTGTAGCAAAAGGTTCAGGAGCCTATATAAAGGAGTCGAGGATTCAGTTTCATGGGTTGGTTCTATTGGGCTCCTTTATTAGCATTTTTCATATTTTCATAACTTGTAAAAGAGAGCAAAAAAGCTTAGTGATAGAGAGGCATAAAGCAGGTCGGTTTGACTCGAGCTAATAATAAAGTTTCATTTCTTTGCTCCCGTGGACGTAGGTTGGAGCCACTCTCCACCGAACCACGTTAATCCTTTGTTTTTCTATGTGATTTCTTATTTGCTTGCCAAGTTTGTCTTTGGTTTCCCATCTAACCAAACAAATTCATCCTTAAAGGAGGTTTGTTTAAGGAGTAAGTTTCATAAATAACCCCTGAAACGAAAAACCACCGTCAATGTTAATATTAAATAATAATTTATGTGTGATTGAATCTTAATCATATATTATTATTAAAACATGTGTGGTGAAAGAACGCAATACAAAATCCAAATTCTTACCAAACACCTTACAATTATAGTTGATTTTAACCACAACTCTCCAACACCAATACCATATGTTAAAAAAGACAAAAATGTTAAAACTTACAAAAATATGTACAAAAACTTATACAAAAATACTAAAAAAAGATTTGTCCAATAATAACATTATTTTTGTCTTATAACAATTTTTTCTTTTTTACTTGTAGTATTTTTGTAAAATACCGTTTTAGCGTTGGAAATCATATCGCTAAACCATTCATTCCGGACTTAAGCGGAGCAGGTAAAACCTCCGGCTTTCCCAGACTCTTACAAGAAACGTACTCCCTGAATTCGAATCCATGATCTCAATGTGAGATCCTGAACCCTACATTACCAAATCACGCCCCTTATGGACTAATAAAAATACTTAATGCGGGGAAACATACCTTTTTAAATAAATAAATATTTATATAATATCCGTTTTCTTGATTTTCTCACCTTTAAATGAAGTGCGCACTATAAATTTAATTATAGCAGAATCATCGAACAAGAAAAGGTTGTTCCTAAAATCTGACCCTCTCAAATGGCAGCCCAAATGTTGCACAAATTTTGACTTTTCCAGCTACCAAAGGTCAAGATCTAAAAAACCCTACCTAAACGTGAGAATTTTAAAGCCATCTAGATAAAAAGTAGTATTGGAATACACAAGGTTATAGTTACATATAGTCTTACTCATATTTTTAATAAATAAATTATTTTCGGGTTCAAATTCATGACCAATCAGTTAGCAAATTAATCCTTAACCATCATGTTAGTCACCAACCTTCAAATGCAGATATGGCTCTAGAGAGAATTGACGCAGACAATCGATTGGGTCCTCTAAAATTGACCCAAATTAATAGTCCATAAATCCATATAAATTTCAATATTTAATAAATAATATAATTTATATATATATATATATTTTTTATCTTTTATCAATAGAAATCTCATTTTAAAATCTCACCTAAGATCCTATAAAATTTAAGACGAACTCAAGACTAACCATATAGAAATGCATGCTTTAAAAGAGGCAATAACCAGTATACATTTAGATTCATGTATGAAAAAAAATTGGTAGTCGGTGGAAAGGTAGCAAAATCAAAATCTCTGCAATGTCCGCTCAGCCGTCCCCAATAGGCGTGGTTTGGTGATATAGGATTCAGGATCTCACCTTGAGATTTTGGGTTCGAATCCAATGAGTGTATTTCTTGTAAGAGACCGTGATAACTGGAGGTTTTACCCACTCCGCTTAAGCGCGTAAGGTGTGATTTGGCGGTAGGACTTCCAACGATTTCAAAATAGATAAATATATAATCAATCATATAGTGTTACAAAGGTAATGGACACCACGTGTAAATCCATTTAGAAAACATATTCGAGGAAGTAGCAAAATATATCAACTGGGGGAAATTCAAGTCGTGTGCTTAACTTGGATATTGTCGTGACAAATTTGTGCAGTAGAATCGACAATAATTCTGAAAAGGTTTCAAAAAGAAATAGTTAATAAAGTGGACGTAATGATCAGGAGGAAAATTGACTTCTAAAAGGAGGATCTTTGTGGGGAGAGAAATTATTATAATAGTTCACCACCAAATATAAGGATCATTTTTCTTAGATTTCATTATGTGATCCAAATAATTGACACTATTCCCTTTTTATATTTTAATGGAGAGCCAATTTAATTTTATCAGTAATTAAAATGTTGTTCCATTATAACCTGACGTCAAGAGTTGGAATATTGAAAATAATATATCTAGGGAAATAATATATGTACCAACTTTTATCCCGAAAATTATCCATACTGTAGCTACAGTAACTCATTGTAGCTACAGTGAGAGAATATAGATAAAATTAGGGATAAAAGTTGATACATATATCATTTTCCATATATCTATTTATAGAAATAAAACTACGTACATCTATCCTTCAGATTCCGCAATAATTTGGACTGCCCTTTTTTTTTGGTAACTAGTAGGGTTTGTTGAAACAGGAGATGGCTACAAAATCTAAGAAAATAGAAAATATGTTTGAATATGCAAATATATTTTGGATTAACCAAATGAAGGACAGAGAGATGATTTTAAATTTCATCCTTAGAAGAGAGGTTTATTAATACAAGATTAAGAGGTATTACAGTTAGAGGTAAATCGATATTGACAATATTAGCGAGTTAATTTAATTGATAAAATCTCTAGTTCGGCATCAACCGAATATAATAAATTTAATATTATCTCCTGTGTGTTTCCTGGAATTCTCTAGGAAAGTAAATAAAGAAAGAAACCCCCTAAAATGTAGTGGATAATGAGCTGTCCATAAGCACTCAAAATTTTCTCTCTTTTACAAATTCACAGGAAGCAACAGGTAGCTGCTGGCCAGTAATAATGATTAAGCCTTTTGAAATAATGCAGAAAATGTAGTTTACGATTAAAATTTGGACACTAAAACTTTTGTTTGTCCATGCACTTGCGTTTCAAACTTAGTCTCTCTCTTTGGAGATGTATTATGGCTTACTGAGGGAGGGCTTATATGGTGGTGTAATTCAACTGAGACACAATATTGATCTGAATTAGTTGCCTTTTTATTTAAGATTTTGTAATTGTAACATGTGGGGTCAAGTCCCCGATGAGCGTGACTTAATAATGTAAGGTTCAGAATCTCATCTTGAGGTTCCGGTTTGAAATCTAGAAAGTGCGTTTCTTGTAAGAGTCTGGGACAACCGGAGATTTGACATGCTCTGCTTAAGTCGGAAATGAGTGAGTTTGGCGGTGGGGTTTCCAACGATTTCAAAAAAAAAAACATATGGGTCAAATAATTAAGTTTATGCTAAATAGTGTCATATGTAAGGGGTGTGGCTTGTTGGTGTAGGACTTAGGATCTCACCTTGAGGTCTTGGGTTCGAATTCAGGGAATATATTTCTTGTAAGAGTCTGAGACAGCCGGAGAATTTACCTGCTCCGCTTAACCTCATAAAAGGTGGGATTTCCAACGATTTCAAAAAAAAAAAATTAAAAAATTAGTTGAATTAATTTTTTATTTATTTTTAGTTGAATTAAATCTATCAATTCAGGCCTGTAATTGTCAGTCAACAAATTTCTAATCGAAGACTGAGATCAATCAATTCATGAATTTTTGTTAGACAGTTAGCTAGCTCTAGAGATCAAGTGTGACCCCCAATCAAATGGCCTGTGGGGTTGTCTAAAGAAATTTTCTTTGCTCTATCCTTTTGAAAAAAAAAATATCTCTAAGAAATTATTTCAAACTTAATTGAAATTTAGAAATCAAAATCTATCAGTTAATTTATGTCAATCTAAATTAAAATGACATTTATATATTGCAAATCATCCATTATTGGATTATATCTGATCAATAATCAAGATTTTGATATTTAAATTTAATTTAGAAATTTAAGTTAAAATAACAGTACGTTTTAATTAATTTGTTAAGACAAATCGATCTATATTCGGATAAGATCATGACTTCGTTAATGATCTGTAAAGTTGTTATTCCCGCATGATATCAACTCGTATTGTTCCCAAGAGACCGGGTTTGGTGGTGTATGATTTAGAATTTGACTTTCAAGTTTTGGGTTCGAATCCATGAAATGTGTTTCTTATAAGAGTATGAGAAAACCGAATATTTTATCTACTCTGCTTGAACTCGAAAGAGATGATTTGAAAATGATATTAACTGTCCATACTTAATCAGTGAAACAAATAAACGATCCTGCACTAAATTCGATTGATCCTTACGGCAATACAAATATAAAAAAAAGTAATTGTCGTTCTTTTAATAACATAAATCAATTTGAAAAAGTTCAATTGAGTGGCGGCTGGTGGTATATAATTAATGGTCTTATAATACAGATAGTAATAAGGTGTCTTCAATAAATATTTTGATTATTAAAAAAATGATGACGACGACGAGAGAATGTTATTCTATTCTACGACACCCACCAAAGATAATCCCACGAGGTAATAAAAACACCCTACTCCGGGAAGAAAGAAAAAAAAGAGAGAGAGAAAAGAAAGAATTATATACAATTCAATAATCCTAATGCTTCGAGGGGAGAGTGGATACATGCCAATTAACTTACACTCAGTGGATGAGGCTCTTTATGAGAATAAAATCGTACGGGATCATCCGAAGAGTAGTCATGAGCCCCTCCATTAAGATTCCAAAATAAAAAAATGGCATCGTAGGAAAGGTTCGCATAAGCGCATCTTCATAAAGGTCGGCCTTAATGAAGGCGTTTTTTTTTTTGGCACCCTTTTTTATGAGGCCATTTGTCCGCTTTGATCTCGACGGAGACACTCAAGACTGAAAGTACCTACAAGCAGTAGCGACAAAGAATCTCTATACCCAGGGGGGTGAATTGGGTTATCGCTACAAATGCGGAATTATAAAATCTTTGCCGATTTTTAGCTCTTATTACCAAATAGGCTCTTAGGTTAATTTTCTCTATTGTAAATAATAACCTATATGCAAGTTTTCTATTCAATAATATAAATGTAAATAAACTTGCAAATAAGTAAAAGTTAAGGGAAAGAGAAATACAACACCGAGATTTATAGTGGTTCGGTCAAACGTGCCTACGTCCACTCCCCCAAGCCTCGCTTGAAGATTTCCACTAAAATCGAGTTTTCGTGGTTCACCCGCAACCAAGAGTTTTCCGCAAAGGCGCACTCCGAACCCTTTACAATTTTGAGTTTTGTTCGTAGGCTCACTCACAAACCTTTACAACTACCCAAATAATGGGATTTCACAAACCGCAAGTGTTTTGTATAAAGAAGTTTTTAAAACACACTTGGGCACTCACAAATAATGAGAAGATTGTGTGAGTTGCAAACCCAAGTGATCTAAGCTCACTAAATGTAATGAAGATGTGTGTGAGCTTGTATGAGTGTTTAAGTATTTGAAGATTTAAGACACTCTTGTTTTTGCTTTCTAAGAAATGATATGAAGGTGCAAGAAGAATGCAAAAACGAATTTGGGACTCATTTATATAGAGAATGAAAATGTCCCTGCAGTTCACTGCTGAGACCGGTATGGAGACGAGTATGGTACCGGCATGCCAGTCTCAACGGATATATTACCGTTAAGAAACTAGTCGTTAGACCGGTATGGAAACTGGTATGGAGACTGGTATGGTCCGTGCCGGTTCCAGTGAGTGTGTGCAGTGAGAGCCTGACCGGTAAGGTCACCGGTATGTAGACCGGTTTATGTCATGCCGGTTCCAGTGAAGGAACTAGCCGTTGGGCTGACCGGTATGGAGATCGGTTTGGAGTATGCCGGTTCCAGTAAGTGTGAAGACCCTAGGAACACCGATTTAATGACCAGTAAGGGGACCGGTAAGGTCCATGCCGGTTCCAGTGAGCTTGCCTTAGTACTAAAATGCAGATGTGAAGGTTTTAAAGCATTTTTCATGATCCTAATGCATCTAAGTGAATGTGCATGATCCCTATGAGTTTAGGCACTTGAATATTACAATTCACATTACAATTTAAATCCTAAGTTAAGACTTCGCAATAAATTCTTCAATTTGCCGCAAGTCTTCACATTCCCGCTCTTCACCTCATATGCTTCGACACTTTTTGTATTGCTTCGTGTTTGTACGTCGAAGTCTTCTTTCGCGTTGACGTCATCAAAATCCATTTATGCGACCAAGTCGCCAACAATCTCCCCATTTTTTATGATGGCAACCCCTTAAAACTTGTTGATACTTGTGAGTTTATTGGAGTCGAAATTTGACAATTTTGCTCCCCCTCAATGTGTGATTGTCTTCAAAATAGCTCTATAAGACTTAGACAAACACATTAGTACAATTACTCCCCTTAAACCAAGGGTGAGGGAAAAACAAGTTCTAATCTCATTTCTAATGATTTCTCCCCATTTGACATAATCAAAAAGTGGAGAAGTAAAATTTAAATATAAATGAGATACCAATTACATATGTGCTATAAATAAAGATGCCAAGATTTAAAAATATGCACATTTTGGCATTTCCCCCTTTTTGCCATAAAAATCAAAATTCATGCATAAAAGAGCATTTTTCAAAAGATAGATACTCATGAATACCATTTATAATCTAAGATCATCTTAAGCATGATTTATCCCCAAATTTGATACCAATGAAAAAATATATCAATACATTCCATGATACCAATTAAATAATTATCAAAGTTCATGCATTTCATGATGCCAAATATATTTTAATACATACATTTCATGATATTCATC
Source organism: Zanthoxylum bungeanum (assembly GCA_019454045.1). Lineage (NCBI taxonomy): Eukaryota > Viridiplantae > Streptophyta > Magnoliopsida > Sapindales > Rutaceae > Zanthoxylum > Zanthoxylum bungeanum. The sequence continues at coordinate 274,068 of SKCR01007818.1, read as the reverse complement.
TAAGATTATGCCAATTTACATGCATTTCATTTTCAACCAATTAGTTCATGTGGCAAGGCATATTCAATCAAGTGATCACATATATTGCATTTAACTTAATAAATTTCATGTGATACCAGTTGAAATAGAATAGGGGTGTAAATATACGATTAAGGCATTAAAGGATATCAAATGAACAATTGATACCAATGGAAGTTTGAATACTTGCCTAATCATTTTGTATGCTTAAAAATATTAACCAATATGAAATATGCATACATATAGATATTTAGAGGAAACGGTACCAATGTTTCCGTGAATACGGATTTTACCTTTACCGTTGCGATTTCTCATTTCCTTGAGCCTTTGGGATCAATTTGCAATTCTCTTTAAAAAAATCCATTCCCAAAGCTCCCCCTATCAATTTATCAATTACACTTTGGTACCCAAACTTTCTTGGGTCCATTGGGGTTAATTTTGATTCCTTGAGGAATCCATGCATTTTTAATCACATTCTTGTACATGCATTCAAAAATTTTATGTCCCTTGTTATTACATGCATGACATGTGACATTTTCATTGATGACGTTTTTAGCATGGGAGTCGGATGCCTTAACGAAATAATTTCTCAAATTTTTCTCTTAATGTAAGGCCTATATCCTAATCTTTCTCTTTTAAATGCACATTTTTGGGATCCAATAAGCATATTAAAATTTTTATGTCCCAATGTGAATTTGCTAAGTAAATTTTGTAAATCTATAACCTTAGTGTTTAATAAAACATTTTCATTTAATATAGATTCGCAATTGCATATCTTAGAGCTAAATGACATATTGGATATGACATTTTCAAGTTCTAGCTTTTTCAATTTTAAACATGCATTTTCATCATTTACGCATGCAATTTCTTTTTCATGTTTAGCCTTTAAGCATATCATATCATTATCTAAAACATGAATTTTATCCATACTAGTTGCATGTTCAATTTTAAGTGTAGCATGCTCATTTTTGACCAATTTTAATTTCTTTTTAAGCATATCACACAATTCTTTTAAACCATTAAAAGCATTAAGTAAATTATTATAGTCTTGAGAATTGTGTACCTCTTCTTTTTCGCTTTCCTCTTCAATTTCAAAGCGGATGTCCTCATCCGTGATAGCTATAAATGCTATTGATTTATCTTTGACTTTGACATCTTCCTCCTCGGATGAGCTTGAATCGCTATCGCTCCAAGTTGAAGTAGCTTTCATTGCATTTTTCTTTGATTTTCCTTTATTTTCCTTAATGGGCAATCGCCGCCAATCGGTAGCTATGTGACCTGGTTTGTTGCATTCATAACAAATAATTATCTTGTTCTTCTGCGGTCACTTTTCTTCATTCTTTTCATCCGTCTTTGATTTTCCCTTTTGTTTTACGGATTTAAGAAGTTTCTTGAAGCTCTTGTTTATTTGAGCCAACTCATCATCACTATCATTATCACTTGAGCTTGAGTCGTCTCTTTTTCTCGCTTTTAAGGCCAAAGACTTTCTTGTATTTTTCTCATCTTCCTCATTTTTATCCATTTTGATCTCCATTTCATACTCGAGCAATTTTCCGACCAAATCATCCATCTTCAATGTGTTTATGTGGTTTGCTTCTCGAATGGAGGAGGTATAGCTTCTAAATTCTTTCGGGAGAGATCTCAAAATTTTATTCACTTGATCCGATGTCCCGATAACTTTTCCCAAGGCTCCCAAATGATTGATGATGACCGTAAACCTCGAAACCATGTGATCGATTTCTTCCCCGGATTCCAACTTGAAATTGTCCAATTCGCACATGAACCGGTTGATCTTCGATTCCTTCACTTGGCTTGTGCCCTCATTGACCATTTCCAAAGACTTACATAAATCATATGCATTTCCACATTCCGGAAGCTTGCTTACTTGATCCCGATCAATGGCACATAGAAGTTGGTTGAGTGCCTTAGCATTTTGTGAGGCTACTTTTACATCCTCATTATCCCACTCCAAACTTGGCTTCAGAATCTCAACCCCATTGCTATCCCTTTTTGTTGGTCCTTTTGCACCTCGAGTGATAACCAAATAAGATTGCGGATCTACGGCAAGGAGATAATTTAGCATTCTCATCTTCCAATAATTGCAGTCCGTTCCGGTGTAAAACGGAGGTCTAGTCGTTGAAAATCCATCGGTAAGATTTGACGAGTTGCTTGTAGATATCATGATCTAATCTCGGACGGTTAAGTCTTTTAGAGAAAACCTCGCTCTGATACCAACTGAAAGTACCTACAAGCAGTAGCGACAAAGAATCTCTATACCCAAGATGGGGGTGAATTGGGTTATCGCTACAAATGCGGAATTATAAAATCTTTGCCGATTTTTAGCTCTTATTACCAAATAGGCTCTTAGGTAATTTTCTCTATTGTAAATAATAACCTATATGCAAGTTTTCTATTCAATAATATAAATGTAAATAAACTTGCAAATAAGTAAAAGTTAAGGGAAAGAGAAATACAACACCGAGATTTATAGTGGTTCGGTCAAACGTGCCTACGTCCACTCCCCCAAGCCTCGCTTGAAGATTTCCACTAAAATCGAGTTTCTGTGGTTCACCCGCAACCAAGAGTTTTCCGCAAAGGCGCACTCCGAACCCTTTACAATTTTGAGTTTTGTTCGTAGGCTCACTCACAAACCTTTACAACTATCCAAACAATGAGATTTCACAAACTGCAAATGTTTTGTATAAAGAAGTTTTTAAAGCACACTTGGGCACTCACAAATAATGAGAAGATTGTGTGAGTTGCAAACCCAAGTGATCTAAGCTCACTAAATGTAATGAAGATGTGTGTGAGCTTGTATGAGTGTTTAAGTATTTGAAGATTTAATACACTCTTGTTTTTGCTTTCTAAGAAATGATATGAAGGTGCAAGAAGAATGCAAAAACGAATTTGGGACTCATTTATATAGAAAATGAAAATGTCCATGCAGTTCACTACTGAGACCGGTATGGAGACCGATATGATACCGGCATGCCGGTCTCAACGAATATATTACCGTTAAGAAACTAGTCGTTAGACTGGTATGGAAACCGGTATGGAGACCGGTATGGTCCGTGCCGGTTCCAGTGAGTGTGTGCAGTGAGAGCCTGACCGGTAAGGTCACCGGTATGTAGACCGGTTTATGTCATGCCGGTTCCAGTGAAGGAACTAGCCGTTGGGCTGACCGGTATGGAGACCGGTTTGGAGTATGCCGGTTTCAGTAAGTGTGAAGACCCTAGGAACACCGGTTTAATGACCGGTAAGGGGACCGGTAAGGTCCATGCCGGTTCCAGTGAGCTTGCCTTAGTACTAAAATGCAGATGTGAAGGTTTTAAAGCATTTTTCATGATCCTAATGCATCTAAGTGAATGTGTATGATCCCTATGAGCTTAGGCACTTGAATATTACAATTCACATTACAATTTAAATCCTAAGCTAAGACTTCACAATAAATTCTTCAATTTGCCGCAAGTCTTCACATTCTCGCTATTCACCTCATATGCTTCGACACTTTTTGTATTGCTTCATGTTTGTACGTCGAAGTCTTCTTTCGCGTTGACGTCATCAAAATCCATTTATGCGACCAAGTCGCCAACAATGACTACTCACCAGATGGTCCCCGTATGGTTTTTCCCCTTAGGAATCCTCATCCTCTCACTTGGGGATTAATGGGCATGGGCCGGCTCTCACCGTGACTCTGCCGAACGTTAGGATTATTGAGTGACATATATGCCCTTATGGTGACTCAAACCAAGGACCTCAAGACAGACCACTTAGTTTGGTGGTACCATATGATGTCTTAGAAACTATATAAAGACTTGATGCTCTTGGTTCGAGTTACCATAAATGCCTATATGCCGCTTTTATAATCCTAAAGCTATGTGGAGCTGCGGTAAAAGTTAGCACATACCCATTAACCCCCACATGAGTGGATAAGTTTCCCTACGGGACAACATCGTGAAGGACCGTTTAGTGTGCAGTCATGAGCACCTCCGTCGGGATTCCAAAGCGGAAAAACGACTTGATAGGAAGGGATACGAAAAAACACCTTATATATATTTGTGTGTGTAGGGAAATTATTTAAATTTTGATTAAGCATAGCTGAGCTGCTGTTTAATAATCGATTTCGAGTCGAACTTGAGCCTAATATTTTCTTAATGAGTCGAGTTCGAACCACATATGTAAAACTCAATTCGAGATCGAACACATATAACTACTTATCGAGCCGAGCTAAGCCAAGCACTATTCAGCTCGATTACATCCCTTACATACAATGCATAGTGATTAAAAAAAGATGCTTAATTTGTGATCAAAATTAAAAATAAATAAAATAAAATTTATTAACGGATAAGGATTCTACGTAAAGAGAAGGATGCATGATTCAATTATAATCTAATTTTCAGTTGAGGAAATATCAAATTTAATTTTAGTTGGTTGGTTGATAGAGAAGAATGCAAAAGGAAATAAATATCGAGTACATTAGACATTGTTTTAGTACTAGCTGGTAATTAAAACTTATACTATAATAGAAGTTTTCATATTTATTTTTTTAAATATCTTAATTGAAACTACAATTTACCCTCTCTCTCTCTCTCTTTTTTAAACATTTGTTACACTTAAATTGATATTACAATATATGGAGTTTTTTTTTTTTTAAAGGTAAATGGTGAGTAAAATTCAAATTTAATCTTAAACTCAAATTTAATCTCTTATCTCTCTATCTCCTCCGAGATTCGAATCATGTTAGCAAGTTAAATATAACTACTTGAAAATTATCAAGACACGTCACGAAACTATACTATGTATATATAAAATCCATCATAAATACAAGAAATATGCGCCAATTAAAGGCATGATCTCAACTCTCATACGGAGATTTATCTATTCCCATTAATACTTGAAAATATATATCCTTTTTCAACCACATTTATTTGTTATTAAATCATATGTAGATGGGTCAACGAATCCTAACTCACTTGGTATCCTCACACTTACGGAGATATATATATTCTCATTAATATTTTGAAAATATGTATATTTCTTCACTCATATTTATTTGTTATTAAGTGATATGTAGAGGGGTCAACGAGTCCTAACTCACTTGGTATCCTCACACTTAGAGAGATATATATATTCCCATTAATACTTAGAATATATATATATCTTTCTTCACCCACATTTATTTATTATTGAGTCATATGTAGAGGGATCAACGAATCCTAACTCATTTGGTCAAAACATATTTGTTACATATAAAGATCTTGGGTTTGATTCCTTTTTATGGTGTGAGTAAATAAAAAATTCATATAATTATTAACTTTCAGACTTATTTCTATTAGTATATAAGTCTTGTTCTCATCCCCTTTAGAGCCTAGTCGATGGTGATTCACTAAATAAAATCTAATCTTTATAAAAGTAATAGAGGCATTTGGATTCTCTTCTCCTTTGTAATGAAATTATATATATATATATAACAAAAATTTAATTAAAAAATATTAAAGTATAAGTTAATTAGAAAAAGAATCCAAATATGTTCAATTATGATTAACGAGATCACTTTTAAAAACATCCTCATTAATTAAAAATAATAATCTAAACTACCATTTATTAATTAAAAAAAAGAAAAAGGATATGTTAACATATACGTTAGTAAAAAAATCCAACTAGGATATGTATTCTTCAATTGTAATTAATGAGGTTAGTTTTAAACACATCCTAAATTCTAATTTTAAATAAAAAATCTATATCTTCTCTTAACTAATATATAGAATGTGAAAAACAAATGGTTATAAATCCTAATTTAAATTAAAAATATAAAATACTTACTTGTTAATCACCTATTTTCATTCCCATAATTAATAGCTTTGAGGACAAAATATTATAAGGGTATCCTAACTTCTAATTAAAAAAATCAAATAACTATATTTTTGAACTCCTATTTTCTCCTCCGTAATTAATAGCTTTGATTTTCTCTATTTTCTCTGCGAATCACTTCCCCTCCACAATTCTTTTCTCCTCTTCAAACAAATTCCACTTAACTATAGTATAAATAATAAATTAATTAAAAATATATATTATAATATCCTATTAAAATAAAAGGTGAGGCTATTTGCACTCTAAATTTTTTTGGACACACCTATTTTATAATTTTGTTCATTTATAATTAATTATTTTAATGATTTAATAATCATAAAACAATGTTAATTGTTTTATGATAAAGATAAATATATCAAAACTTAAAATAATCCTTTAACTTTTGACCTAATGAGCGTTGAGATATTAGGGATAAGCAGCTATTAGTATAAATATTATGAGGCAAAGTGACATTCTCCCAAATACATAACTATATTAGCACATAATAGTTTATAATAATAATGATGATATACTTACAAAATTATGATAAAAATTTTGTATTTTAATTGATGTGACATTACTATAGTCTCCTTTATGTAGCAACATGTATGCTGGAATGGAGAGAATAATGAAACCCACGATGCACCTAAGGTCGTTCGGGTTCAGCTGCATCAAGTGAAAGTTATAAAGCACACAAAAGTAGTGAAGCAGGGGTGAAGGGGGAACTGAAGGATTCGAATGTGGTATTCGCCAGAACAATGTCGTCGCGAGGAACATTAGTAGAGTTAGTTTCATAGAGGAACGTGCTTTCAGGGAGGGTTTGTAGATAGACGTTCTGAGGAATATCAGTGTCCTCCCTCTGGCGCTGAATCTTGTCGTCGGAAGATGTTGAAGAAGCCATAGTAGTAGAAAATGTTGTGAGATTATATTTGGAAGAGAAAATGCTAGAAAAAAAATGGTTTCGCAAGAGGAGGGAGCGCAAGGATTTGAGGTTTGAAACTTTGAACCAATGGAGTTGACAAAGACTGTCAAATCGGTATTTAAGTGGTATGACCGTTGAGTTCCCAATGAGGTAAGGAAGAAGCCTTCGAATTTGTTTGTTCCCACTACTTCTTCAAAATGATGCTAACAAAGTGGGGAACTGTTTGTGGAGAAATCAGACGCATGATACGTGACCAAACATACTCCAAAGGGGATCGAGAGTTCCTGTCAGGACCTGATCTCAGTGTCTCCGCAGAGTCTTATTACGGGACCTCTTGTCAGTGCCTAGTTTCGAAGGCCCGTCTCCAGGGTCTGATCCAGAAACTTCTTTTAGGGTCTGAAGCCAGGATTTTCGTTTAGAATCTGGATTCATGACCCTTTAGTAGGGTCCTCGTCTCATGCCCTCCTCCTGAAAGGCAAGCAAAGTTTATGCGAAGACTAAGGCCGAGATATCAACTCCATAATGACACAAATCTTCTGAATAAGGAATCAGACAGCCTATTAATCACTTTGTATTTTTTTAAGCTGGAGAATCATTTAGAATAGAGAAGTTTCGAGATTCCAGGGAATGAGCCAGTTAATGAGAAACATGAATGAAATGTAACCGTTGTCAGTTTATTTTCCTTATAATGAGATATTATAAATAGGGCAAGAAACCCTAAACCAAGTAGTAAAAAGAGCGTTTTTTATCAATATTTATGTATTTTTATTTAATCTTATTGCTTGATTAAGAATGATTTTTGAGATCATCCTACCAATACCACAATATGAGTCCGAAATATAACAAAATTCTTCATATCCCATTTGTATATGTAGTATTATTTTTTCAGTTGAAAAACAAATTTGATATACTAACTTAATTATAAACATAAAACATCTCATTATAAAATTCTTATACAAATTGATGCATCATATAAATTAATTAAATAAGAAACAATGATGTAATAACTTTATAATAAACAATTGTAAGATCATTCATCTGGATTTGAAGCATATATATGATGACAGTTGAGACTATATAATTTTGATATTAATTTTAACAAGCTGATAGCCACTATCCAACAATGAAAAATTGATATTCTATTTTTTTATTTTTTCCTTTTTTTTTTCGAATCCTATTTGATAAACGATTTTGAGCTGTGATGACAGTATCGGTAAGTAGGGATGGAAAAACTTCTTACGGGAATGGATCCGTGAGGTCCGGTATATTAGGGATGGGTAAAGAAATAATTTTATATACATGTTGATAGGACGGGTTGGGTATGTATATTGACATAATGATTTAAATAAAAATAAAATCTATATATAAACGGAGACTTACATGAGAATTTGTAGGGAACTTAAGAATGAATAATGTGATAATTTTCCTATTCATTAATTAAAAAGGCGGGGTATTGATATATGAAAATTCGGGGTTATCCTAAGTTCTGACCCTATGCGGAATTTAAATACAATAAGCAGGACAAGTCCTGTTACTGCTACTATGGAATTGCAACAGGCAATTTAACAAATCAACCAACTAAAATAATAAGCTGCAAATGTAAATCAATCACGATAAATAAAGCAGCAAATAAAATTAATCACACAAAATTCAACACAAAGATTTTGGTGACGAAGTGGAAAACTCTTCCGAGTAAAAAAACCACTCCGGGTATAGGCTACCACCCGAATCCACTATATAGAGAAAAACTTACAGCGATGGTCAAGACCTATGGTGGCAACTCCACCGACTCAAGTACCTCTATACTGCAAGAACTCAAGGCAACTCCTCAAGCCCGCGACCCACGGTTTTCTTCAGAACCTCTGAAGTCTCTGAGTAGATTATATCACCAATTGACGCCGGAACTCCGACTACCAAACTTCCTCCTAAAGAACTCTAAAGGATTAGGGATTTTGGGTTAGGTTGTGTTGAAGGTTTAACAAAGAATGGATTTCACCATTAACAAAGAAGACATAAGATTCAAAGAGTCTTCAAGGTGAAATCAAAGAGAGTTGAAAGCTTTGAGAGATTTGGCTCAAGGGAAATATGCTTCAACTAATGAGAATGGCGGCTAAGGGTTATATTTATAGGTAGGGTGAAAACCTAGGGTTTTGCAGGCCAAAAACGCGTCAGATCGCACGCGTTCGAACGCTTACTAGAACGCTACACGAACGCGCCCTTTCTGTGAAGACTCGTTCGAACGTCAATCGAACGCACAACGAACGTGAGCTCTCTGGAATGCTCCCGTTCGAACCCCATAGAGAACGTGACACTAACGCCAACCGTTCGAACACTGCAATGAACGCACCACGAACGTATGTCTGATGCACAGCAGCCAAAACCAGTCCAATTGCACAGAGATCTTCAAGAAAGATTACAACTCAATTGAACTTGTTTTGTCACGGACACATGCCAATAAAAATGGAACTCACAATCTCCCCCTTTGGCATTCCGTGACAAAACACTACCTAATACAAAGACTACGGTAATAGACCCAAAAAGAAAAATAGTCAACTGTCAACCATCAAAACAGTGACTTATTACAATTGGACTCGATCTAACTCCTAACAAAGTAGTCTTGAAATTAATGCCACCGCAGCAACATACCTGCTACCTGAAACATCCACAAACAACAATATACCGTGAAAAGCATTGGGATAATCAAGTAAAACATAAAGCAGGTAAAAATATCATGCATGTACAAGTAGAAATCCCTCTCCCCCTTAATCTTAACTCCCCTTAAAACGGAGATATCTAAAGGATATTCTACGACTCCCTCCTATATATTAAGGTTCTCCCCCTTAATATATTACTCTCCCCCTTTTTGTCACGAAATGACAAAGGGTAAAAGAAACAGGAAAAATAACAGGAGAACAGGAGAAAACACATGCAAGAGCATAAACAAACAGGAATTACTCCCCCTCACTAACAGGCACAGAAAGTTAGCAAAATAAAACACGGGAAGCAAAACAAAACTCAGAAAAGAGCACAGGAAAGAAAAAATTGGTATGCAATAACATGAAGCACACACAAGCACATACTGAGATAAATAAAAATCCTGTCAAAAACTGACTGAAACAACATTTCAAGCTGAGACAATGATACCCAGTCAGTATTCAGCTGTTTATGACATGAAACAATATGCATCATTTTAAAAGTGGCTAAATACAACACTTATGCATATGACATAAACACCAAAGCATATAAAGCACTTGCGTGAAAAATAAAGTGCACAACAAATCAAGGCTTAAGACCTTATTTTATGAGCTGGACACAGCCAAAGAAATCCATCTCTAAACAAACCAAGTCCACAAAATAGTGTTCAAACCCAGCACCACTAGGACCTGAAAATAAGCAACATTGGTTGCATGCTATATTATTTACCCCATAAATATCATGAGCTCATATTTATAACTCTTTCGAGTGAAGGGTTTTTGCCCTTATCTTTTGAATTTGGCCATTTTGGCTCTTTTGCACTTGAGTCTCATTTTTCTTTTTAAAATTATTTCTTTTTACTTTTGAAAAGGGGATAGCAAGGTCAACTCGTCAAAGGTCACACTATTGAGCAAAACAAGATATGATAGAAATTAGATTGCTATTCCAAAAACTCATACATGCGACCAAGCCTTGACAAAATAAAAACGTGTATGTGAAGTGCAAGCACAAGATATACCAAAGGTTTTATCACACACACTCATGTATATAGAGCATCAAGAAAAATAAAAGCATATCATACATGCATAATCACTATCCTACATACCAGGATCACATGCATAAGCTTTTCATGCTCTAACAAGTCATAAAATAAAATAAATTTTGTCTTTTTCAATTTCTATTTTTTTTTTTGAATTTTTCAGATTTTAACAATAAAAATAAAGACATAAATAGGCTTGTCAAACATCCAATGGTACGTGGAGTTGTATCCCGAGTGCAGATCATATTACCGTCCATTCGGAATCGGCTATGAAATTTTGTCGGGTTTCCATCCTATATACCAATGGACATATAACAAAAACAAAACAAACAAGACAAACACACACCCATATGCTGTGAAAAAAAAATAAACGTGCAAAAACATAAAACACACGCACACACACATGCAATGGGAAAATAAAATGCATCTTTCAAGCAGAGTTACACCGAGGTGCACTCTCATCATGTCCATCAGGACACACAAGAAGATGGGAATACATCTTGCTTCTTAACCCAAAACTTTCTAGGATCTCATCCACTTGAGAATTCCTAGTCAACAAATTAAGTTTCTCACTAAGAAATTTTGTCTGTTTTGTTAGTGCAGAAACTTGAGAAGCTAGATTTGAAGAGTCAAATCTATGTGACACCTTTTTAGGCCTCTTCTTTGCTTGTGAAGCATGAAGCATTTAGGCCTAATGTGTCCAGCCTTGCCACAATGATGGCACACAGGCACAAACCTCGGATGAGAGCGAGGATTACCCACAACACCTCTAGATTGAGGTTGGGAAACAGGATGAGGAATAACAGGAGGAAAAACATGACTACGCACAACAGGTTTCTTACCTAAGTCACGTTTAGCTGCTACAGGCACAGCTTGGAAGAAGACGCCTTATCACAGTTAGGCTCAAAATTAATACCTAACATACGGTCCACATTCTTATTCTCACTAGAAAATACAGACAAATTTGGTTCTAGTATTTTCAAGTTCAGTTTCTAATATTTGGACCCTATTAATTAGACCTCTATTTCTCTCCTCTAGGTCATCTACCATCAAAAGGCTCTGCTCAAATTTGGCTTGAGCTTCATTCTTTTCTAGCTCAACAGCTTTCAGCCTTTTATTGACCTCTATGGTAGTCTTCTTAATAGCTAAACTCTCATTAAACAGTTCAACATAAGCTACCTGAAGGACTTTCCTCATCTACAGACTCATCAAGAGAGACTTCTGAATCATCATCATTAACCACAATCTCTCTCTCACCAGTCACACTAGCAGTAAAGGCAATAAAATTTTTCTTGCCTTTAGGAGACTCATCAGAAGAATAACCACCTTCTGAATCACTAAGAGATGCTGCCATGGCTTTCTTGCCTTTAGCCCTAAGGTATGTAGGGCACTCTGGTCGAATATGCCCATAGCCTTCACACTCATGGCATTGGACATTATGGGATCTACTACCCATATCCTCTCTAGACTCACTCCTGATATGCCTATTCTCTTTAGGCCTATCCTCCCTATCCCTATTACTGCTATGGCCATTCTTCTTAAGTTTAAGAAATTTCTTAAACTTCTTTGCAAACAAGGCCAAATCACGATCCGTGATGGTATCACCATCACCAGACGTATCATGCACAACTTCCTTAGCGATTTTCATCGCAAACGTTTTTGACTCTCTATAACCAGGAAGCTTTTTTCATAAACCTGCAATTTTCCTACGAGCTCATCTAAATTAAGCTGATCGAGGTCATTACTTTCCTCGATGGCGGTGATTTTGGGTAGGAACTTATCAGGTAGGGATCTCAGGATTTTTAACTATCCTACTGGTAGGAATAGTCTCACCTAGGTTAAAACTAGAATTAACGATATCGTAATCTCAGCATAAAATTCATCAAAGGTCTCATCATCTTTCATTCTGGCGACCTCAAACCTAGTAGCTAAATCCTGGAGTCTATTATTTTTAACAGACAATGTGCCTTCATGCACAGTCTGCAAGATGTCCCAAGCATCTTTGGCTATCTCACACATTGAGATTCTCCTAAACTCAGCAGAACACACAGCACCATGTATGGCATTAACAGCCTTGCTGTTCCTATTGCTAGCATCAAATTCATCTTTGGTCCAGGTCAATTTGTCTTTAGGGGAAGTGACCCCATCAACAGTAACAACGGGAGGTTTCCACCCGTATTCAACAGTCATCCAGACCCTCTCATCTAAGGACTTAAGGAAAGCTCTCATGCGAACCTTCCAATGCAAATATTCCGTGCCATCAAAAAATGGCGGACAATTTAAGGGTTGACTACGCTCCATAGCTAATGGGTCAAGGATCGAGTTCAGGCTCTGATACCAATTGAAAATTCGGGGTTATCCTAAGTTCTGACCCTATGCGGAATTTAAATACAATAAGCAGGACAAGTCCTGTTACTGCTACTATGGAATTGCAACAGGCAATTTAACAAATCAACCAACTAAAATAATAAGCTGCAAATGTAAATCAATCACGATAAATAAAGCAGCAAATAAAATTAATCACACAAAATTCAACACAAAGATTTTGGTGACGAAGTGGAAAACTCTTCCGAGTAAAAAAACCACTCCGGGTATAGGCTACCACCCGAATCCACTATATAGAGAAAAACTTACAGCGATGGTCAAGACCTATGGTGGCAACTCCACCGACTCAAGTACCTCTATACTGCAAGAACTCAAGGCAACTCCTCAAGCCCGCGACCCACGGTTTTCTTCAGAACCTCTGAAGTCTCTGAGTAGATTATATCACCAATTGACGCCGGAACTCCGACTACCAAACTTCCTCCTAAAGAACTCTAAAGGATTAGGGATTTTGGGTTAGGTTGTGTTGAAGGTTTAACAAAGAATGGATTTCACCATTAACAAAGAAGACATAAGATTCAAAGAGTCTTCAAGGTGAAATCAAAGAGAGTTGAAAGCTTTGAGAGATTTGGCTCAAGGGAAATATGCTTCAACTAATGAGAATGGCGGCTAAGGGTTATATTTATAGGTAGGGTGAAAACCTAGGGTTTTGCAGGCCAAAAACGCGTCCAGATCGCAGTCGCGTTCGAACGCTTACTAGAACGCTACACGAACGCGCCCTTTCTGTGAAGACTCGTTCGAACGTCAATCGAACGCACAACGAACGTGAGCTCTCTGGAATGCTCCCGTTCGAACCCCATAGAGAACGTGACACTAACGCCAACCGTTCGAACACTGCAATGAACGCACCACGAACGTATGTCTGATGCACAGCAGCCAAAAACCAGTCCAATTGCACAGAGATCTTCAAGAAAGATTACAACTCAATTGAACTTATTTTGTCACGGACACATGCCAATAAAAATGGAACTCACAATATATATTAACATGTACCATAATATGTCCATTGTCGTCGCTGGGGGCAAGTATCTCTTCATTTTAATTAGGGTTTTGGATTAAGATTTTATCTTGACCCCACCAATGCCGATTAAAAAAAAGTGACTGACTCTACCCGACCTGCCAAAATTATCAACATAATGGCGGCTGTCCATATATATATATATATATATTGAAAAATATTATAGCAGCTTCGCATATATATATATATATTTGGGAATCGTAGGAAACCCGTCATCAAGCCACTCATTTCGGGCTTAAGCGGAATAGGTAAAACTTTCGATTGTGTCACGTTCTTCTAAAAAAATACACTTTTTGGATTCGAATCCAGGATCTCAAGGTGAGATCATGAGCCTTACATCACCAAACCACGCCCTTTTAGGCAGTTTCATATATATATATATATATATAAAATAAAATATGTACATACCAAAATACCCAGAACTGTTTTAGTATCCTTAAAATTGAAAAAACATTTCAGTATTAATGTTATTATTATAATTAAAATACTGTTTTAAAATTAATCATACGTCAAATTACCTCTTATCCAAATCTTTGTCATTCTATAATCAGCCTCCACCCACTTATCTTCTATATAAACGCTCTCGTTTATTCCTTATTAATTAACTGCATCTCCCAAAATTCACTCCGACTGGCAATGGCGGATAGCCACACGGTCAATTTCTCCGGCCCCAGAAGTTTTGCAACAGTATTCAAATCCAAATGCAAAGAAACCCTATTCCCAGATGATCCGTTTAAGCAATTTCAAAACGAAAAACCAAGCCGTAAGGCCAAGAAATTCTTACAATACTTTGTTCCTATATTTGAATGGCTACCAAAATACAATCTAAATTTATTCAGATACGATGTCCTCGCCGGAATCACCATTACCAGCCTCGCTATCCCTCAAGGGATCAGCTATGCCAAACTCGCCAGCCTTCCTCCGATCATCGGACTTTGTATGATTGAATTTTTTTTATCTCTGTGTGTGTTTTTTTACCTTATGAATATATATTATACATGATTTTCAATTGATTTTGTTTTGGTTCTGTAGATTCGAGTTTCGTTCCGCCTCTTATATATGCCGTATTCGGAAGCTCAAAGCATCTGGCCGTGGGAACCGTAGCGGCATCTTCGCTGCTAATTGCTGACACAATTGGAGAAAAAGTGTCACCGAAAGAGGAGCCATTGTTGTACCTTCATTTGGTTTTCACAGCTACCTTTTTCACTGGCATTTTCCAGACTGCTTTAGGATTTCTAAGGTCTTTATTTCTTCACTTAAATTATTTATTTATAATCTTAATTAATTAATTTAGCAGATAAATTTTCGTCTCATTAATTTTTTTTTTTTTTTGGTTTTTTGAAGGCTGGGAATTTTGGTAGATTTTTTATCACATTCCACGATCACTGGTTTCATGGGAGGAACTGCTGTTCTAATTTGCTTGCAACAATTGAAGGGCATGTTAGGATTGAAGCATTTTACTACAAAAACTGACGTGGTTTCTGTCTTGCATGCAATCTTCATCAATCGAAAAGAGGTACATAATCATCACAAAAATTTATATTAAAAAATACCCTTAGGTATATAATATCTAGGGTTTACTGCCGTTTGGATTCACTCAAGAAAAATTTACCCCGAGTGAATCCAACGACTGGTGGCCCTGCAACAGTAGTATGGATGACGTGATACCACAAGCGAATTAAAAAATGACATGTAGAATTTCTTCACATATTTTTTTAGTTATTTTTTCAATTTTTTAATACGCGTGGCAGTGGATGATTGACTTGTTAGATAGATGACATTGTATCACTGTTGCATAGAAGATTTTCTCTTAGATATGACATACCCAGGAGTTTTTTAGCAGCCAGCCATTAAAAAAACCTCTGTTTTTTTTTTTTTTTTTTTTTGGGGGTTAATAATTAATAAATAAATATAAGTACAATAAACTGTATTGAAGTGATAGGTGGTCAATTTGGTCATTTATGATCTGTAGAAATAATGTAAAATTAGTGGGATTTAAAGCCACTTTTTAATTTTTCTTTTTTCAGTGGAGGTGGGAGAGCGCTGTTATAGGTATATGCTTCCTCGTTTTCCTCCAATTCACTAGGTATCTGGTGAGTTAATTCTCCTCGCCGCATGACTCGTCGATTATTAACTGTATCATTTGATAAAATTTACAATAATTAAAGAACAGATTCAGATCATAATGAATCTAAAAGATCACGATTCTGAATTGAGTTTATACTGAATATTAAATCAATTATAAGAATTTATTTGATGTAAATCGCTCTTGGATTCCATTTATTTTCATACGGTTTATCCCGTATCCAAAATAAAATATTGACGAAAGTTCACTGTTGAGCTGATTTTGTACTGAATCAATAGCTCTTGGGTAAAAAAATAAAAAGTGAAAAATAAATCATTATAAAATCAGCTAAGCAGTCAATTCTAATTTCTAAAATATATAATCTTAATTTTTTTTTTTCCAATTTGTAAAATTTCAGAAAAACAGAAATCCTAAGCTATTTTGGGTATCAGCAATGGCTCCCATGTTGTCTGTTGTAGTGGGCTGTCTTTTTGCTTATTTCGCCCATGCTGAGAAACATGGAATACAAATTGTAAGTTCAATTTCTTTAATCGTCATACAAGAATAATTAATTAATCCTGTATTTTAGTGTCAGATTAATTTCAATAACTAAATATAATTTCAATTTCAGGTTGGTGAATTGAAAAAGGGAATAAATCCACCTTCCCTGCAACAATTGAATTTCAAATCTGAATATCTCTCAGTTACTATCAAAGCTGCAATCATGACAGGCCTCATAGCTTTAGCGGTAAGAAAATTATTCTTACACAATTTTTTTTTCTTCCATTTATTTGAATAATAAATAAAGTGTTAAATATTCTGATAAAAATATTCAAAACCAATCTTCCAGGAAGGGATAGCAATAGGAAGGAGCTTTGCAATAATGAAAAATGAACAAATTGATGGGAACAAAGAGATGATAGCTTTTGGTTTCATGAACATAATTGGATCTTTCACTTCATGCTACTTAACAACTGGTATGTAATTATATTTCATAAGATCATCGTATCTCATGTACAAGACTCTCGTTACAAGCAGAATTCGAGAAGGTCACTACAAAAATTATGTCATTTAGCGTCGAAACTAATCGACGCAAAAATCCACAGTTTCGACGCAAATGTAAATTAACGTCGAATTAATTAGACGCAAAAATTGGACGCCAAAACATCGACGAGAAGAATAATATTTAGCGTCGAAACAAAGATATTCGACCCTAAAAACTATCATTTTGCGTCAAATGTATTTCGACGCTAAATAAAATTTTCTAACGCTATAGATCAGATATTGCGACGAAATAATTCGACGCTAAAACTGCCATTCTGCGTCCAATAATTTATGTCGACGCCAAAGATTATTGGAATAGTTTAAAAAAATTAGCGTCGAATACTTTTCAACGCTATAAGTCGTACTTTTAGCGTCGATATATGAATTCGACGAAAAAAGTTGAATATTTGGCGTCGAATTTGATTTTCGTCGCTAAAATCTTGATATTTTGCGTCGACTATTAATTACGACACTAAAAGTGATTATTAGCGTCGAAATTAGTTTCGACGCTAAAGGGCATAATTTTTGTAGTGGGTCCTAATGTAATTTTTTTTTTCCAGGGCCATTTTCGAAGACCGCAGTGAATTTCAATTCGGGATGCAGGACAGCAATGTCAAACATTGTAATGTCAATATGCATGATGCTCGTGCTCTTGTTCTTGGCTCCTGTCTTCCGTTACACACCTCTTGTAGCTCTATCAGCCATTATCATGTCGGCCATGCTCGGACTCATTGATTATGAAGAGGCTATTCATCTCTTCAAAGTTGATAAGTTAGACTTTTGCATTTGCATGGCAGGTTTCTTTGGCGTCGCCTTCATAAGTATGGACATCGGCCTCATGCTTTCAGTAAGACTTCAATTAATTTCTCCGAAAAACGTCACATACAAACTATCCTGAAGTAATAATATCTGTACGTACGAATAATATCTCGCATGTCCGGATGTTATTACCATCAAGACGTCCGGATCTAATTATTAGTTCTGATTAATTCAGGTGGGGCTAGCTTTACTAAGGGCACTCATATATGTGGCTAGGCCTGCTACTTGCAAGCTTGGAAAAATTCCTGACTCAGATGTGTACCGTGACATAGAGCAGTATCGTCAAGCAACTGGGTTCCCTGGAGTCCTAATTCTTCAACTTGGTTCTCCTATTTATTTTGCAAATTGCAATTATATCAGAGAAAGGTATAATTTTCTTTTCATTCCTACTCTTATATAAAAAAAAAACTACTTGAAAATCACCATTCCAGTTAAATTCCTGGAAGTGAAAATTTAAAATTGAATGTTCAGGGAAAAAAAAAAACCTGAAGCATTATAATTGAATTGTGGACAGGATTTTAAGATGGATTCGAGAAGAACAGAGCTTAACAGCTTCCAAGTCGGATATTATTGAACATGTTTTACTAGATTTGTCAGGTAGAGTTATAATTGATAAATTTCATCTATTTTAATTTTAATTTTAATTCAATCAATTTTTTGAAATGAAATTAACTGAGATGACTTTATTATATATTATGGTTCTGTAGGAGTTTCATCAATAGACATGACAGGGATTGCGGCTTTAAGAGAAATACTCAGAATTTTGGAAGCAAAGTCTATTAAGGTAATCCTCAAGCCTCCATATAAACTATTTGGTTACGGCGAAATAGATTTAACCTACGAGATGAAATCATAAAATAATATAACTTTTATATTTATTATGTTTACCAGTAGAGGATCTGTATTTTAGAAATTTTTCTAAAATATCTGAAAATGAAGGATCGTCGCCGATTTGACGCATCAATCTTAATAAATCTATCTTAAATAAAAAAAAAATATCTGAGTTTATTGTTATTTTTTTTTAACAGATGAAAATAATAAATCCAAGCATCGGGGTAATGGATAAACTGATTCTGTCAAAGTTCATTGACGTCATTGGGAAGGATTCTATCTTCTTGACGATTCAAGCTGCAGCTGACGCATGTCGGTTTTCACTTCAAAAGGAGAAACACACGAACGACTTGTCGGACTTATCCTCCATTAATTAATGCTGATTAACATCGTTCAGGCCAACGTCTTAAGTGTGAATTGACGAGAATTATGTTATCCGTAAAATTTTGTGCTGGAGGAGATAATAAACAAGGTTTTGATTAGGATGCTTTGAGGATTTTTAGCTGTTTAGAACTTTTTTTTTTTTTTTTTTTTTAACTAAGTTGGATCGTGTAATTAGTAGTCTTGAAGGGGCACGGTTTGGTGGTGTATGACTCAAGATCTGACCTTCAGGTCTTGTGTTCGAATTCAGAAAGTGCGTTTCTTATAAAAACTTGGGACAATTTGGGGTTTTCTTGCTCCGCTTAAGTCTGGAATGAGTGGTTTGACGGCGGGATTTCCAACGATTCCAAAATAAAAATAAAAATTATATAATTAGTAAAATAAATAAATAAAATCCATTCGTATGCTAAATATTTAGAAACGATGTTGTAACATCCTTTTATTTGTGAGTTGTACAGCTAAGGTAAATAACACAAAATTAAATCTCAGTAAAAACCAGACAAAAAGGTGTTTTTGAGATTATAAAACAAAACAAAAAATATTGTTGACGGTTGATTTTCGTTCCAGGGACAAATCCGGAAAACAATTTTCCCCCAACTGTGAATTTGTTTGGTTTGTTGGGAACCAATAGCAAACTTAGCAGAAAACACGAATAATACACAGATAAGAACAGAGGATTTAACATGATTCGGCGGAGTGGATCCGGCCTACGTCCACGGACACAAAGAAATAGAGTTTTTATAAAGTGGTCGGGTTTGACCGACCAAGGCAAAATTATAAGTATGACTGACCTCTCTCACATTCTCTAAAGTAATACTCTTTTTATCTCTTACAAGTTCTTTAGAATGAAAAATTGTTCAACCTCTACAAAATTGCACTCAACCCATTTATACACTAAAGAAAAATAGCATTGTTCCACCTTTCTGGTGACGTCAGCCACGTGAACCTGCCACTGTCGAAAGTAGACCTGCCGCTGACACTTCATTAAACTCTTAGCCCTTTCTTGGAATACTCCACACGCTACCATTATGATGCCAGCTTATATCCGCCCGTTCACGCGGTTGCATGTGTCAAAAGATATCCTTACAAGCTACGCCAGTCATATCAAGACTTTATAGATGGTGCAAGTCCCCAAGTCGGGTTTACACCTCGATACTTGTTCCCGATCAATGTCTCCACGACCTTCCCTAATCCATCTCGACCTCCCCCACCAGGTCGGATGGTCGTAACAACATCCATCCCGTTGTGTTGAGCCACCGGGTCGGGTCGAACTCGAGGTCCTTAATTATCATGCTTCTCTAAACACTTTTATTCCTCGAGTTGATGAGGAAGTGAGGACCGAGCCCGACCACTCTACTGGGCCAGATTCCCTCGACTACTGTTTTCGGCCTTTATCACACAGGACTGTAAATTCCTTTCTTACCTTTCTGAATTTGCTGAAGACCCTAGGGCCTAAAAATCACTATCAACCTATGTCCTCTAGTTCTTGGTATCAACGAGTTTTGACGTGGTTCTTAATATTGTGAGTTTCTAGTGTTATCTAGAGATGAGTTTTTATCGTAATATCTCATTTCATATGTAGTGGAAGTTGATATTGGACTACAACCTCATGGTTTTTCTCGATTTGATTTTTCCATGTAAAAATCATTGTCTTACTTGTGATTGATTGTGGTTTATTTTTAAACGTTAATGAAAGCATTCGTTAATAATATCATCACAATATGAGAATATAAGGTCATTTAACTCTAATACAATAATTAGGATATCTTAAGATTCAAAACTAATTAGGGTAAAACCTAACAACATAAAATTATGTGCACTATGTATTCCTCAAAATCGATCAAATATCAAATTCACACCTAGAGTCTATTGAAGGTACTAGAGGAATTATAGGACTATGTTGATCTTTATGCATCGATTAGTGTGGTTAATACAAATTTTCGAATAGAAAATGAATAATGTAATGCACAAAACACAACATAAGACTTTTACTCCAATCTATATAAAAAATCTATTACAAATAAAATTTGATAAATTTGTTATAACCCTACTGATATCGATGGAGTATCCGTGAATAGACCTGGCCGGAGGTTCGGTTCCGGTTCATAACCGAACCGGTCGGTTCCCGGTTCCACAAGTGTGGAACTGGAACCGTGAACCGAACCGGAAACGAATCGGTCGGTTCCGGTTCCGGTTCGGTTCGAACCTTTTTTTTTAATTATATAAAAAAAAATCGAAAATAATTTAAAATAAATTAGATTAATTTAATAAATAAATAAAATTATTAAATTAAAGAGCTTGAACTTTAATTTTAAAAAATTTAAGTTACCTACGTATCCTCCAGGGGTGAGAGGAATCAAAACTCACGTAGTTCCATTACAATTTTAAGATATTTCCCTTTGGAAATTTACAATTTTGTAATTATCAATCATCATTATCAGTTGATCCTTCAGCTCCGGTTTCGCTTGCACTTGTTGTTACAGATGCATTATCGAACAAGTCTTCAAAATCATCGGGGGCATCTTCTTGTTGTCTCAGATCAGCTCGAGCCGAATCATCCACACAAGCTGTTGCTTCTAGAGTGCTTGGATGTAATGAAGATCTTCTAGCTTCCATATATTGTCTCCCAAGCTGAAGGTTTGCTCAACCTCAACGGTGGAAATAGGTGTTGTCAATATCTCTTTAGCAATAATTGATAAAATAATATATATATATTTTGATGTCGGTTCCACCATTCAAGGATTTTAAAATTTTTACTAACTAAACTTTCAGTATGAAACTCAAAATTTGTAGATAAATAATTATCTAATTTTGGGTTATTAGTTGTCGTATCCCTAGCTTTTTTAATTCGTTGCAGTAACCAACGATTCTCTGCGCTAAGTCTTATTTGAATTACTGGTTCGCTACTACTAGATTCACCTAATGTTCCTAAGTTATATCTTACAATTTGATCATTAAATAACTCAATTAAATCATTTCTTAATCTCACTATTATTCTTGTAATATCAATATCATCTAATATTCCTAAATAATCATAATAAGCTTATAAAGCACTATTCAAATCTTTTAATTTAAATCTAGGATAAAAAACAACAGCAATAAGATAAAGTAAAAGAATTTCTCTAAAATAACTCAACCATTTTACCTTCATAACAGTAATGGTGTAGGCATTGCATTTTCGCATGTGAAACCCGATGAGGAGTCTTATTTGGAGACAACTACCTTTTGAGTCACGGATGCCGCGGGAAACGGATATCGGAAGGGGAAATTCAGAATAAACAAGCTCACTGTCTTCGTTGGTGCTGCGTTCGTTACGTCGTTCGAACGGGAAACAGATTGCGGGCGTTCGTGTAGCGTTCGAGGGAGCGTTCGAACGGTGTCGGTAATTCTGGTTTTGCTGCTAGCCTCACACCCAGCCCATTTAGCTCCCCAAAGCCCATAAAACACATCCCAAATTAAATAAATAAATATTAAATTAAATATTAAACATTAAAATAAAACATTTAAACCATTTACCAATTGAAATAAACAATTACCAACTTAAACTAAAATCATGCCTAAATTAAACAAATCACATACTAAATCAAAATATAATCATACCAAATTAAAATCAATCTTAACCAATTAAAGCCAATCATATATTTGACTTCCTAATCTAATAAGATATTTACCAATATAAAATATTTGTATTCCTAAACCAACACAAATTAAATATTACAACTTCTTAATTTAAAATATCTTGTCCCCCCTCAATCTTGTGTATACCTTTCTCATCTCTCCTAATTTGGAAACAAGATCCCTTCCCTTGTCAACCCTAGCCATTCTCTATATAAACAACCCCTAACCAAGGCCATTGCTCTCCGGGACACAACACAATTCACACCCAATCTCTCTCGAAATCTCTCTAGACTCTCTCTACACACCCAAAACAGAAAAAAAGAGAAAACACTTCATACACACACAAAAAGAAAACAAAGAAACCACCGCAAGCCACCACCCTCCATAGCCGAAACAGCCACCTATACAGCAGCCCTCCACCACCGAAAATCACCACAAAACCACACCCTAAAACACGCCTAAACAACCTCATAGATTACCTTAAAACAGTAGCCCAAATCCTTAAAAAACAGTAACTTAGAAAACTACATAGATAATCTTAAGAATAATCACATTTAATTGCACTAAGAACCCACACAACTTGGAATAGTTCTTTGAAAACGTTGAAACAGGTAGCCCGTGCAGTGAGCAGCAAAACAGGAGCCGAATAGGAGCAGAACGGAGTTCGAATCGTAAGCAAAGCAGCGAAACAGTGAGCTAGGACGTTGAACCAGCGGACCAGAAAAAGTTGCGGAGCTTTACCCCCCTTTCGATCTTCGTGGAACGTGAGTCCGAGAGACGGCTTAAAAGGTTAGACCTGAGGGTATATTTCACACTTATTCTCATTTTACTTTCTGGTCATTTATTTTGATTATATTTTCTGTATTTGTGGTATCTGTTGTGTGTATGATGTATGTTGTGGGTATTGGATGAATGAGAGATGTGTCAACTCTCGCGGTACATCGGATGGAAACCCGGACATAAATTTCATAGCCGATTCCGAATGGACGGTAATATGATCTGTACTCGGGCCACAACTCCACGTACCGCTTGGGTAAACGGCACCATCTTTTTTTTGTTGTGTTGCTCTTGTTTATTTAGTTTGCTTACTTGAATTCAATATGTCGTTAGTTATGCATGATTCAACCAAGCGCATGGGCTTAGTGAGTTAGTCCAAAGGTCCTCCATTTAGGAGACAAAGAGCCGAAAAGGCCACCTTCGTGACACTACTTCGCCGCGCCGGTTGATGTATGTTCGGTTGGACGCGAGATACGTTCAATCAGGCATACTTAGTTTGATATTGTTATCTTTATTTTCGTATGTATAAGTCAATCGAGCGCATGGGCTTAGTAAGTGTGTTGTGAGATCCCCTATGGGGAGGGGCTAAAAGCACTTTACCACGATGCTTTGCCGCGCCGGTTGATGTGTGTTCAGATTGGATGTAAGATATGTTCAATCGGGCATACTTGGTTGATATGATTGGTTCTATTCTCGTATGTGTGATGTGACGCGCATGGGCTTAGTATGTTGGTCTAAAGGTCCTCTCTTTGAGAGATCAAGAGCCCCAAAAGGTCACCTTTACGGCAGTGCTTCGCCGTGCCCTTTTATTTTCTGTTTATGTATTGCATCCTATTTCATGCATCAGGTCTGTGTCCGTTCGAACGCGTTCACGAACGCAACTCGAACGCGCATGTGTTTTTGCCTTATTATGTGTCAGGTCTCGTATCCGTTCGAACGCGTTAACAAACGCCATACGAACATGAGCTTTCTGTCTCGTCTCCGTTCGAACGCGTTTACGAACGCTACTCGAACGTGAGCATTCTGTCTCATTTCCGTTCGAACGCGTTTACGAACGCTACTCGAACGTGAGCATTCTGTTTCATTTCCGTTCGAACGCGTTTACGAACGCTACTCGAACGTGAGCATTCTGTTTCATTTCCGTTCGAGCGCGTTTACGAACGCTACTCGAACGTGAGCATTCTGTTTCATTTCCGTTCGAACGCGTTTACGAACGCTACACGAACGTGCACACACTGAACTGAG
Organism: Zanthoxylum bungeanum; assembly: GCA_019454045.1. Classification (NCBI taxonomy): domain Eukaryota; kingdom Viridiplantae; phylum Streptophyta; class Magnoliopsida; order Sapindales; family Rutaceae; genus Zanthoxylum; species Zanthoxylum bungeanum. The sequence continues at coordinate 249,365 of SKCR01007818.1, read as the reverse complement.
TCTGTCTTATTATATTCATGAATAATTGCCTATTGGTTGATCTTTCTTATACAAATGTGTCACAATTCGTATGCTTATGTCATGATAACATTTGAGTATTATTTCTTGCGGTATATCGGATGGAAACCCAGACGTAAATTCTGTAGCCGATTCCGAATGGACGGTAGTACGGTCTGTACTTGGGCTACAATTCCACGTACCGCTCGGAAAAGTGCCCACATGTGTGCTTGTAGGGTCAATATGTGTGCTTGTGTTTTCCTGAATGTGATATGTAAATTTGTATGTTCGTTGCTATCTTGATATATGTTAAGCATGCAATTTTGAATATGAGATATATGTAAATGTACACATAAGTTTTATTTTGCATATGAGAATTTAGAAGCATGATACTCTTGGAAATAAGTGTTACTTAAGCTTAGTTAAATTATTACATGAATCCTTTCATTACAAGTGACATAAGTAAGGGACCATTCTGAACCCAACGGTTTGAGGTCTTCCCTTGCGAGGGGTGAGTGCGGCCTTAAATCTTTGTCCCGGTTCACACCGGGTGGCGACTCCATGTTATGTAATCCTTCCCAACTAGGCCGCGAGCCTAGGAACGGCGTCGCCCAGGTCCTGTGTCCTACAAATGGCTTCTAACAAAACAATATCATTAGGATCGTTACTTTCAAGATGTTCATCGAGAGTACCAACAATATTCAAACTTTCAAGAAGAAATAAATGTGGTGTATGATAATAAACTCCGCTAAAAATTAAAGTAGCATCATTAAAAACTTTTAAAATTTCTAAAAAAATTTCACAAATATCCCATTGACTATGAAAAAGTGTGATATTTTGAACATGTTGAGAAAAAAAACTACATAATGCATCTTTGTATTGTAATGCTTGACATAAAAGAAAATAAGTTGAATTCCAACGTGTTGGAACATCTCTTGAAAATTTAATCGGTTTAATACCATTTATTTAAAAAACTTGGCACATTCTCTCATAACTTGAGAATATTACCAAATACAATTAATTAACGTCTTAATAGGATCAATGAAATGTGATAATTTTTGCAGACCATCTTGAACACATAAGTTAAGGACATGACATGTGCAACGAATATGAAAAAATCGACCCCTTAAATTTGGTTGACATATTTCTTTTAAATTATTGATGGATGCAGTATTTAAATTCTTCTTTATTTTTTTGCATCAGAATATTTAAATAAATCTACAGCACTCGTACCTCTACTAGATGATGCGTATCTGGCCATTTGAGTTTGCGTCGTATCAAGTCCAAGTTCAACCGCATGATGTCTTTCCAGGTGTTTGATCATATTGTCGTATCCACTAGAAAATTTGTAGGAAACCCCACAATGGTTGCAAACTGCTCTTGAACCTTCATCGTCTTGGTCTAAATGAAAATGAATTTTGAAAATATCCGAGGAACGAGACTTAACTTCTCTTCTTCGTGATTGTGAACCGACACTAGAGCCGCTCTCTTGGGTTGACATATTTGATATTATGTTCTCAGATGAGTGTACGGGCCAAATTTGGGCCCAAGGGTAAAATCGACATTTTACCTCGAGACCGACCAATATCAGACCAAGAAGCCTCACGGGCCCAAGTTCATTGTCATCAAGAGGGCCAACGGGCGCAGTAGATACCAAATCAAGAAACGTCCAGACTCATAAATATCTCACATAACTCGACAGTTTCCAACATCCAACGAACGAGTAATTAAAGGTAATAAATACACACGTTTTCCGAGAGTGTGTATATAAGAGAAGAAAGTCTACGAGAAAGGGGGCTGGACAATCCATAGCTCGATCATATTCAACTTCTAACAACTTTCAGCTTAGTCATATTCTCTCCAGAGCTCTCAGAACCTCCGACCCACTGCCCTCACGGTAGTCAACAGAAGTCAAGGTACGTCAAGCCTTGCTCTTCTATTATTTACAGCTCGTCTTCACTACTGACTTGAGCGTCGAAGTGCCCCCGGCACCCACCACACCGGTGGGTAGTCTACTCCCGCTCACTCTACCTTTGTTTTGCAGGATCGCTAGCGCCCCCAACTACAAATTCTCGATTGTGGACCTCGGGCGAAATCCAGCGTCCACAATTTGGCGCCGTCTGTGGGGACTTAGCGATTCATAGGAGACGAAGATCTCTCAGTCTACGATCCCTTCAACACAGCTACACATGGCTTCTAGCAGCGATCAGACATTTGACCCTATGGCCTCTCAATTGGCCACTCTACAAGAACGATTACGAGTCTTAGAGGAGGAAAATTCAGCCATGCGAATCTCCAATATAACCCTCTAGAAGCAACTTGAGCAAATCTCTTCAACCTCCCGACAACCTGATACTACAGACCTTCCCGGCAATCCCACAATCCCCACCAATCTCTTGGGGGCATTCAACAATGTGACAAGTGACAATCCGCCATCAAACAACCATCCACCAAATCAAGAAAAAAGTCAACATATCTCCTCAATCGACCAAGCACGGCAAGTTGCCTCCACCATGCGCAAGGAAATGCAGGAGTTCAAAGATGAAATTCTCTCCAACCTACCTGGTGCCAGACTACCAGTGAGAAAAAGCCGAGCCGGCACGATCTCAGATACTCCATTTTTGGAGACCATCACTTCCATCGAACTACCAAGGAAGTTCAGTCCTCCAGATATGAAGATGTATGATGGATCAATTGACCCAGACGACCATGTTGTCCGTTACAAATACAAGATGATATCAACCGGCTTGTCACCAAGCAAATGGGAAGCTAGAATGTGCAAAGGATTTGGAGAAACATTGGCTGGTCCTGCCCTCACCTGGTTCATCAATCTCTCATACAGATCCATCGAGTCTTACCAACAGCTAGCAGATAAATTTGTGGAGCATTTTGCAAGTTCTTGCAAACTTGAGAAGACCACCAATGACCTCAATGCCATCCAGCAACGGAGAGGGGAGTCATTGCGAAGCTACGTGGCTCGTTTCAATAAAGAGAGAATAACAATCCCAGATCTCTATCAGCCTACTGCAGTGGAAGCATTCAGAAATGGATTACTTTCAGAAAGCGGACTCTACAAAAAGCTCACTAAATTTCGATGTTACACTATGGATCATGCCATGGCCCAGGCTCAAATTGAGATCAGATGGGAGGAGGATAAGAGAAACAAGAAAAAAGAGAATTCTATCAACCATCACAATGAGAGAACCTCAAATCCGCCCAAGCGACCCTACAACTGATATGCTAGCAATGTACTTCAATAAAGTGATATTTGATGTAATTAGTCCATAAAAAGAAGGGGCTAGATGACCACCCATTATCGCCTTGGGGACATCATAGCTTCTCAAACAAGTATTCATTGGTAACTTTAAAAGAAAATGACCTTCACAAAACTACGACTTAGGGAGAAACCCATTTGCTCCAATCGACCACATAAAAAATCATCAGACCCAATCGATATACTTCTTCCATTCGACATGAGAATATCTTCATATTCTTCCAGCATACGCAACCGACTAAGAAGTATTCTTTAGTAATGTCATCCACTCCAAACTACATGAAAAGATTATCATATTTTCCATACGATAAGGTGGATGGCCATCTGGCTATATAGAAGAATTGTTATCATTTCCATACGACATTGAAGGACTCACCACATTCATACGACTGAAAGGATTTTCATCTCCTCCATATGACATGCATGGATTGCCTTCAAATCCATACTACATGGTTAGACAGTCGTCTCTTTCAGGCGACATGAGAAGATAATTATATTCTTCACATTACATGAATGGATTTCCATCGACTCTAGACTCCATTCGACCATAGTCTCACGGACCCTCATCAGGAACAAGGAGCATCCCTTCAGTGGAACCACTTTTCCTACCATTCACCCCATATGATGAAGAGATACACTTGGCATGAGGAAGATGTCTCAGTCGACAATACCTGAATGAAGACTTTGCGTGGATATCCTATTCGACAATACATGTTTGGAGACTAGGCGTGAAGAGGATGTCAAAATGGACTATACTCTAATAAATACTTGGCGTGGACATCCCAGTCGACATTACCAGGTATGGCTTACATTTTTTATAGTTGACATTATAATTTATAGTATGGGACTTGTTATGGGTGTCCCAGTCGACATTACAACATATAGTTTGATAATTGTTATGGATGTCCCGGTCGACATCACAACATATAGTTTGGTAATTGTTATTGGTGTCTCAGTCGACTATACAATATGTGGCTTGGCACTTGTTGAGTATCCCACTCGACACTACATGTATGGAGAATTGGTATTAAGATATCCCACTCGACACTACATGTATGAGGTGATAATATCCCAGTCGACATTACCAGACTTGGTAAGGATATCCCACTCGACACTACATATATGAAGAATTGGTATTAGGATATCCCATTCGACACTACATGTATGGGGTGATAATATCCCAGTCGACATTACCAGACTTGGTAAGGATATCTCACTCGACACTACATGTATGAGACTCACCATGAGAAAGATGTCCCATTCGACACTACACGTGTGAAGCTTGGCACTTGTTAATGATCTCATTCGACACTACACGTGTGAAGCTTGGCACTTGTTAAGGATCTCATTCGACACTACACGTGTGAAGCTTGGCACTTGTTAAGGATCTCATTCGACACTACACGTGTGAAGCTTGGCACTGTTAATGATCTCATTCGACACTACACGTGTGAAGCTTGGCACTTGTTAAGGATCTCATTCGACACTACACGTGTGAAGCTTGGCACTTGTTAAGGATCTCATTCGACACTACACGTGTGAAGCTTGGTACTTGTTAAGGATCTCATTCGACACTACTTATATGGTCTTGTAGAATGAGGAATGAGAACCCTCATGGACCTTCATCAGGTTCATTCGACCGTAGTCTCATGGTCTTCAGGCGACATGGTCTCAGACTACAAGTCTGTAGAATGAGGAATTATGTCCTCATTGACCTTTGTCAGGTCTTGTAGAATGAGGAATGAGAACCCTCATGGACCTTCATCAGGTTCATTCGACCGAAGTCTCATGGTCTTCAGGCGACATGGTCTCAGACTACAAGTCCTGTAGAATGAGGAATTATGTCCTCATTGACCTTTGTCAGGTCTTGTAGAATGAGGAATGAGAACCCTCATGGACCTTCATCAGGTTCATTCGACCGTAGTCTCATGGTCTTCAGGCGACATGGTCTCAGACTACAAGTCCTGTAGAATGAGGAATTATGTCCTCATTGACCTTTGTCAGGTCTTGTAGAATGAGGAATGAGAACCCTCATGGACCTTCATCAGGTTCATTCGACCGTAGTCTCATGGTCTTCAGGCGACATGGTCTCAGATTACAAGTCCTGTAGAATGAGGAATTATGTCCTCATTGACCTTTGTCAGGTCTTGTAGAATGAGGAATGAGAACCCTCATGGACCTTCATCAGGTTCATTCGACCGTAGTCTCATGGTCTTCAGGCGACATGGTCTCAGACTAAAAGTCCTGTAGAATGAGGAATTATGTCCTCATTGACCTTTGTCAGGTCTTGTAGAATGAGGAATGAGAACCCTCATGGACCTTCATCAGGTTCATTCGACCGTAGTCATATGGTCTTCAGGCGACATGGTCTCAGACTACAAGTCATGTAGAATGAGGAATTATGTCCTCATTGACCTTTGTCAGGTCTTGTAGAATGAGGAATGAGAACCCTCATGGACCTTCATCAGGTCTAGTATAGTGAAAAATGATGACCTTCTTGGACTTTTATCAAGTCCATTCGACAGGTCCATACGACCGTAGTCACATGGACCCTCATCAGGAGAATGGGTGATAACCTTCATAGACCTTCATCGGGTCTAGTAGTATGATAAGGAAAGACTCTTGGACCGTCGTCAGGTCTGTAGAGTGAAGACTTTCATAGACCTTCATCTGGTCCAAACGACATTGAAGACTCCACTGGTCATTTTACCCCGTAGTATGGGGATTATCCTTACCTTCATCTGGTTCAGTCGACCGGGGACATCCCCCACGGACTCATGTAGAGTCAAGTTGTAGACATACACATGTCGTATGACTTATATCCTGAACCTCGTCTGGTTCAGTCGACCGGAGACATCCTCCATCGACTCATGTAGAGTCGAGTTGTAGACATACACATGTCGTATGACTTATATCTTCCTGGACTCATCAAGTCCAGTCGACCGGGGACATCCCCCATGGACTCATGTCGAGTCATATTGTAGACATGTATTACACATGTCAAGTGAATTATATCCTGAATCTTCATCTAGATCAGTCGACCGGGGACATCCCCCATGGACTCATGTCGAGTCAAGTTGTAGACATGGATTACACATGTCGTATGACATATATCTTCCTGGACTCATCAAGTCCAGTCGACCGGGGACATCCCCCATGAACTCATGTCGAGTCAAGTTGTAGACATGGATTACACATGTCGTATGACTTATATCTTCCTGGACTCATCAAGTCCAATCGACCGGGGACATCCCTCATGGACTCATGTCGAGTCATATTGTAGACATGGATTACACATGTCAAGTGAATTATATCCTGACCTTCATCTGGTTCAGCTAATTGGGTACTTCCCTAATGGCTCTTATAGAGTCAAATTCATGATCTTGACCTTCATCTAGCTCATTTGACTGGACACATCCATGATGGATCATGTAGATACAAGTTCTTAACTTGACATTCGTTCGGTTCAATCAATATGTAGCATCGACGCTCAGGTACACCTACATCGAATGGCTCGACACGCGCATCAAATACTCTCCAAGCCAATGACTCTTTGACTTAGAGAGTAGTGGACAAACTGTACGGGCCAAATTTGGGCCCAAGGGTAAAATCGACATTTTACCTCGAGACCGACCAATATCAGACCAAGAAGCCTCACGGGCCCAAGTTCATTGTCATCAAGAGGGCCAACGGGCGCAGTAGATACCAAATCAAGAAACGTCCAGACTCATAAATATCTCACATAACTCGACAGTTTCCAACATCCAACGAACGAGTAATTAAAGGTAATAAATACACACGTTTTCCGAGAGTGTGTATATAAGAGAAGAAAGTCTACGAGAAAGGGGGCTGGACAATCCATAGCTCGATCATATTCAACTTCTAACAACTTTCAGCTTAGTCATATTCTCTCCAGAGCTCTCAGAACCTCCGACCCACTGCTCTCACGGTAGTCAACAGAAGTCAAGGTACGTCAAGCCTTGCTCTTCTATTATTTACAGCTCGTCTTCACTACTGACTTGAGCGTCGGAGTGCCCCCGGCACCCACCACACCGGTGGGTAATCTACTCCCGCTCACTCTACCTTTGTTTTGCAGGATCGCTAGCGCCCCCAACTACAAATTCTCGATTGTGGACCTCGGGCGAAATCCAGCGTCCACAATGAGCTTGCCATTTTTTGTTTAAGAACTAAGTAAGAAGAATAAGAAAATTGAGAATGATAATAACTAATTGAGAATAAGAGAATTCTAGGAATTGAGATAGTTGAGAAATTAGTGTGTTGAAATAATGAAAAATGACCTCTATTTATAGAATTTTATACCGAAAATGCTCATAAATATAAATGTTTTATTACCGTTATTAGGGGTATATTAGGAATTATATATTGCATTTTTTTTAAATGGCCGTTGGCCTTTTTTTATTTAGGGATAGTGATCCAAATGGCTGTTGGAACCCTACGGTTCCGGTTGGAACCGCTGGAACCGAACCGGTCCATTACGGTTCCGGTTCCGGAATCGGAACTGGTTGGAACCAGAACCGTCCGGTTCCAATCGGTTCGGTTCCGGTTCCGAACCGGAACCGTGGCCGGATCTATCCGTGAAGCTCAACTGTTCATAGTCTCTACCTTCAAAGTAAATTGGTTGGATTTTAACCACCACATAAGCGTGGCCATATATCCATGAAAGGAACAAGGGAGAAGAAGAAAAAGTAAAAGATAAAAGAGAGACAGAGATCGATTGTGGTTATTTATTGCCTTATTTTGTGATTGTTTCGTTTCCAACCAATTTAAGTGGTAAATAATTCCATCATTTTAGTAAGAGAGAGTAGTTTTCCGTTTTGATTATTAGCTCATTAGTCTATTTCACAAAAGGGAAATTATTAATTTTCCAAGATTAGTTAAAGTGTAGCCATATTTAAAGACTTTTAAAATATTCAGTTTTTCATTCGAAATTTAAAAAGTGTTCATTTTTTCACCTGAACATTAACAGTATTAGAGTTTTACTAACGTCATAAGGATATTTTGATCATTTGATCATGATTAGATGGAAAAGTTGACACTTTTTTAACTTTGAGTGGAAAATGAACATTTTTGAATTTTGGGTGAAAAATGAACATTTTAAAAGATTTGATAAATATATATATATATATATATATATATATATAATTTGGATGTTTAAAATTAAATAACTTAAAAAATAAAAATAAAAATATGGATATCCAAAAATCTGCATAGATAATACCCGCATCAAGATCCACAAAATGTTAATACAGATTCGTATCCGGATCCATGAGCATTCGGATTTATATTTTGCCATTTAGAGCTAACTGTCATCCCTACATATAGCCGTTGGAGATATTAATCTCTACCCAAAATGACCAATGCATACCAATTTCAAATTATATATATATATATATATATATATATATATATATATATATATATATAATAAACAATATTCATTATTAATGTTTCCCCGTGCAAACAGTTGCAACATTTTTTTGTTTTAAAAAAAATATAAGTGCGTAAAGTCTAAAATTGAAATTTTAATCATAAAAATCATACTTCTCTCAAATTCGAACTATCATAACTAGCAATAAAAATGTACTTATAGGGGTGGCAAAACGAATCAACGAATCGAATCTGTACCGAATCCTAAACGAATCGAATTAAAATGTGATGGATTCATATTCGATTCGTTTATTAAACGAATCTTAATATCAGGATTCGTATTCGATTCGTTTATTAAATGAATCGAATACGAATATTCGTTTATTCGTTTATTCGTTTAATAAATGATATTATTTAATAAAATAATTTACCATTTACATTAATTCTTATGAAATATGTAATTAATATATTTACTAAAAATATCTCATCAAATATCGAAAATATTACTTTTTCTATGATAATTAGTTATAATTTCTCAAATCTTAATTGAAAATTAACAAGAACTAATAAATAAAATTAATAAAACGAATAAACGAATCAATGAGCTTAAATTTGTATTTGATTCGTTTAATAAACGAATCGAATCGAATTGAATTGACTCATTTATTAAACGAAACCATTTTTCAAAGCCGTATTCGCTTTAAAGCGAATCGAATCGAACGAATAAACGAATCATAACCCAAATTGCCACCCTACTTAGAACCACTTTGTGCACATTGATCACAGTCAAATAGCACAACTGCATATTGACATTCTTAGCAAACAACATTTAAATATCATTCCTTAATTTTATATGTTGATTTAAAATCCAATTTGCCATGAATAATTAATGAATTCCATTTAAGTCAATCTTGCAATTTGGAGATCTAAATATGGTAATACATAAAATTATTATCAAATCCTTGCGTATATATGTAACTATATAAGTACATAACTCTTGATCACAATGAACTACCAAACAAATCTCACAAGTTTTAAATTAGTCCATTTTAAAATAAGTGTATTATTTGTGTCAAAATATTATCGGACGAGTACTTAAATGACATAATGCGGCTATTCCATTTAAGTTTTTCTCCGCTAATGAAAAACTAGTAAATTTGAGTATTAGGGTTAATTACAGTATTATAAAGGAATCCTAATGGATTCGTATTCGATTCGTTTATTAAACGAATCCTAATATCAGGATGCGTATTCGATTCGTTTATTAAACGAATCGAATACAAATATTCGTTTATTCAATGATATTATTTAATAAAATAATTTACCACACTTGATTTACATTAATTCTTCATAAATTATACATATGGAATATAAAATTAATATATTTACTAAAAATACCTCACCAAATATCGAAAATATTATTTTTTCTATGATAATTAGCTATAATTTCTCGAATCTTAATTGAAAATTAACAAAAACTAGTAAATAAAAATAATAAAACAAATCTTAAACGAATCAATGAGCTTAAATTCGTATTCGATTCGTTTATTATCAAATTGACCCATTTATTAAACGAATCCAATTTTTCAAACCTGTATTCGCTTTAAATCGAATCGAACGAATAAACGAATCATGACCCAAATTGCCACCCCTAGAAAATAGAAATATCATTGAATAAATTTATTGACATGCATGCAAATAAGGTAACTAGCTAACCACCGCGCCTGCACATAGTTCCTATCTTGATCAAGTTTATGCAAAATTTAGTACAAAACTGATAGCATGTAATATTTTACTTCTTCAAAATTTTTGTTTTTCAAAGATAATGGAGGTAGAGGAGATGCAATCTTTCATCTCAGATGCAGTTGATTACAAGGGTAACCCAGCTAAAACCACCAGAACAGGCGGTTGGGTCTCAGCAGCTCTAATCATGGGTAATTTTCATTTTTATTCTACATAATTATTTACGTAAATGAATATGATTTTAATTTAAAAATGTGTCGCGCCATTTTCGACAAATTCTGATCGAAGAAACTCTATTCGAAAAGCTATACTAACTCGTAGGATTACTGTTGTTATTATTTTCTAAGGAATTGAAGTATGCGAGGGGCTCGTGACAATGGCAATTGTCTCCAATATTGTCCCATATGTTGTTGGCACAATGTATCTTCCAAGTGCAACTGCTGCCAATGTTGCTTCAAATTTCGGGGGCACGTCGTTTCTTTTGTGCTTGTTCGGAGGCATACTTGCAGATAATTTGTTAGGCCGATTTCGGATGATAGCTATCTTTGCCATTGTCAATGCCCTGGTAAGCATTTCTTAAAGCAGTAATAATAATTAAATGACTACATTTGATTCATAGATACAATATTTGATGGATGCAACAGGGCACATCCATGTTGGCTATCTCTACAGCACTGCCGCGGCTGCGGCCGCCTAGTTGTGACCCTGCTATCTCGAATAAATGTGAAGAAGCTAGCAGTTTGCAAATGGGTGTGTTCTATATATCTCTGTATTTATATGGAATTGGACTCGCTGGAATCAAATCGAGCGTTTCTGGGTTTGGAACAGATCAGTTTGATCAAAAAGATGATAATGAAAAAGCACAAATGGTGAATTTCTTCAACAGGTTTTACTTTTTTATCAACATAGGTATCCTAATAGGTGTCACTGTTATTGTTTATGTACAAGACACAGTGGGTAGATCTTGGGGTTATGGGATTTGCTCAGTTTCAATGTTTCTTTCATTTCTTGTATTTTTAACCGGGACTCGGAGATATAGATATAAGCAACTTATTGGAAGCCCTGTAATTCAAATTCTTCAAGTTCTGGTAGCTGCTTCAAGGAAAAGGAATGTTGAATTTCCGTCTAGTGTTGGCTCATTGTATGAAGATTATGCTCAAGGATCAGAAATTGTTCATACAAATAAGTACCGGTAGGTGGTTCAGTCTATCAACTGCTTAGATTTCTTTTTTTTTTACATTTTCTCCTGCTCACAAATTAAACATTTTGTGACACAGTTGCTTGGACAAGGCATCGATCATCAGAAACGAGGAAGAATTGGCAAATCCTAATCCATGGAGGCTTTGTTCAGTAACAAGGGTGGAGGAAGTGAAGATGTTAATTGGATTATTGCCAATTTGGGCGACAACAATTACATTTTGGACGGTATTTGCACAGATGTCCAGTTTCTCAGTGCAGCAAGCTTCTACCATGGATAGATCTCTGGGGAAATTTAATGTCCCTCCAGCCTCATACAATGTTTTTCAAATAGGATCCACTTTGATAACTCTCGCTATCTATGATCGCGTTTTTATGCCGCTCTTCAAAAAATCTAAGAGGAAACAAGGTACATGATACAATCTTAGATTCTGTTCAATGGTCCTGAGTAAAAAGAAATTTATGAGTTTCTGTATTCTCCAGGTTGGACAAGTTTGCAGAAAATAGGGATAGGCCTATTTTTCGCAACAACGACAATGGCAGCCGCGGCACTTGTGGAAATGAGGAGATTGAAGGTTGCTAGAGCCAAAGGGGGCAACAGCAACAGCAGCAGCACAACTTTACTACCAATGAGTGCATTTTATTTGCTGCCTCAGTATTTCTTGATTGGTATTGGAGATGCCTTCATTTATGCTAGCCAGCTTGATTTCTTCATAACTCAATCTCCAGAAGGAATGAAAGCCATTGGCACTGGACTTTTCCTCACAACTATTTCACTTGGCTTATTTGGAAGCAGCATTATTGTCATCATCGTGAAGAAAGTTACAGGAGGTCATGGCGGACGCAATTGGCTTGCTCATAGAATTAATGATGGCAGATTGGATTTATTTTATGGGCTTCTAGCTGTAATAAGCCTCATCAACTTTGGATTTTTCCTTGTATGTGCCTTGAAGTATAAGCCAAATCCTGGTGAAAAAGCTGAAAAAACAAATGGAGAAAATGACTCCAAGCACTAGAGTAGAGAAGAAGATAAGATGAGCAAGTGTGGTAGCATAATGTAATAAGCAAATGCTTGTTCATAGACTCTTTCTACTTGATTGTCACATTTGTTGCTTCATTTTTTTTCTAAAAGATCAGCATTTTCTGTGCTGCTACTAGGGGTGATCACGGTTTCGGGTCAAACCGCAACCCTATCCGAATCGCACCAATCCGAACCGCGCGGTTTGAAAAAAAATTAAAAATGATTTCGGGTCAATCGGAACCGAACCGTAAATTTCGGGTCGGTGTGCGGTTTTGACCCAACCGCGACCCGAACCGCCCAAAACTGTAAATTTTGACTCAAACTGCGATCCGAACCGCATAAACCGCCGACCCGCGTTCAAATTAGATATTATTTTATATTTTTCTTCTTCTTTAACCATGAAATTTAAGATATTTAATGATCATATGACAATATGCAATGTATAAATGAAAATTATGTATTTTTTTTCTCTTCAATTATTATGTGAAAACACACAAAATTTCCTTTAAAAATTTATAATTCAAACCGCCAACCCGAACCGCCACGGTTTTCCTTATCAAAATTGCAATTTCGGTTTCTAATTTCCCAAACCGCCAATCCGCGCAGTTTGAAGTGAAAAACGAAAAAACCAACCCAAACCGCACCGCGAACACCCATAGCTGCTACTTCGCCAACGTCAATGGTAAACATGGTTTTAGAATATTTTTAAGAATATTATATTTTAAATATTTTTCAACAATTAATATTTCACCCCTTAACTAACATAATATTTACATTTAAATGTTTGAATATATTGTATTAATTTCTAAATATGAATTAATAAATTAAATGTGTTATAAAAAATAATTATATTAATTAATAAAATTTGTATTTTTTATTATAAAGTAAAAGCAAACATTACATTAAATTTTTAAAAAATACACAAAAGAAAAATACATATAAATAGAAAATTAATTATTCAAAAAATAAATTAAGTTTAAAAAAAATATTTATTTTCATGTTTTTATTAATTATTTATAACAAAAATAAAATAAAACATTTTATTAAAATAACACGTGGGATAAAATAGTAAAAATTTATTTTATTGGGTCAAAATATAATTATATATTTATATATGGATATAAATGATACAACTTAAAACTATTCTGGGTTAAAATTAATTAATAATTTTTTAAAAAATAAAAAATAAATGGCGCAATGAACAATTACACTAAATTGGCCGTCTCTCTAACTCTCTTTTTTTAGTATAATTATGTAATGTAATTTAACGTAATTTGTAATTTACATAATTTTATTTGTAATTATGTAATTCTATTTGTAATTATTTTCAAAAAAAAATAATTTAATGTAATTATTTTAATTTAAATTTTATTTTCAAAAAAGTAAAAAAAAAAAAAAAAAACCGAATGGAACCGGATCCGGTTCCATTTTAGTGTGGAACCGGAACCGAACCGGTTTCCACACAAAATGAAACCTGAACCGGACGGTTCGGAACCGGACCGAAGGCAACCATACGTCCATACGCTAAGAACCCCAATGACGCATGCTATTAGAGTTGGCCTGAGAGTACCCATTATTTTACTCCCCAGCTTTAATAAAAGTTCCCACATGACTATTACAAATCAATCTATTAAGAGAAATAATATGTAAATAAAATGAGGACAAATGGATGATTAAATTTTTACTGTTTTTTATTTTAAAAATAATATTATTTTTTTTATAAAAAAAAGATTGAAATAATTAAATTATAATTTATACATATATAAAAAAATAAAAAATAAAAAATCCTCTTTTAATCCTTTCTTTATTCACCTATCAATCCTCATCTATCAATCTACCAGTTATAACATTAGTCTCAATTGTTATGATTACATCGAAAGAAACAATTGGGTTCTTTTTTTACATGAAAAAAAGAGAGAGAGAGAGAGAGAATCATCGTTTACTAAAACGGAAGCAAAACGTACAGTCCTATTAAGATTTCACTATTTTAAGGTATAAAAAGAAAGATTAGACAGGCAATAGAGGTACTCAAAAATTTAACCAACAAAAATTATTGACCCAAAAAATTTTAATAGAACCCTCATTGAGAATCGAAGGGTTTTTTTATTTTAGGAATAAGCCGATAAGAAAAATAAATGTATTTATTTATGTATTTTTATCATTACTTTCACAGAGCTTGCATATTTCAAAAGTTTCCTTTCATGTTTAGCAGAGTCACATATATAAGTGAGCACAGCCGGCCCTGTCACAATGCCACAAGGACAACTGTCCAGGGCCCAATAGTCATTAGGGGCACCAAATATTTAAATTTTTATTAATATTTTATTATTTAAATATCTCTTTTTTGTGAATAAAAACGTGAAATGTACTATTCATCATCACCTCTCTTAAAAAAAACTCACGAAATTTCCTTATATGGCTCTCGCTCTCTAGCTCATTTTTCTCTTGCAAATTTTTGTCCAATAAAGAGCGTGATTTATTGATTCTTCATGCTCTCTTCAGCCCTAGTAAGTTTCTTTCTCTTTTCCTTAGATTAATTTGAGTTTTCTAACTTCTAAGCATGTAACATTTATGCCCATTTTCGAAAATTCATGAAATTTTGGTTGGAATTGTATTATTTTGCATGATTACTGATTAAATTAAGCATTGTAGGTATTTATGCTTTAGGTGATGAGTTGTCATGAGTCATTGAGTTATGCAATAAACTTAGTTGCTATGTCAAACTTGAAAATGGGTTTATGCATTGGCCGATCGATAATATATAATATATGTTGGAATGATAATTTTGATCGGAAATTTTTGTTATATCATGTGTAGGTAATTTTTACAAACAAATTATCAAAATGATACATTTTGAGCTTTCGCACTGGGCACCCAAAAACTCAGGACCGGCCCTGCAAGTGAGCGAGGATAGTCATCCTCGCTCAATCCAAAAATTAATTAAAAATATAATATTATTGAATTAATATTGTGACTACGCCGCTGGCCGTAGACCACTTCCATACAAGGTGGAACCGGAACCGGACGGTTTGGTTCCGGTTCAGAACTTAACCGAACCGCCGGCCCGGTCTATCCTTAGGCAACCATACGCTAAAAACCCCAATGACGCATGCTATTAGAGTTGGCCTAAGAGTACCCATTATTTTACTCCCCAGCTTTAATAAAAGTTCCCACATGACTATTACAAATCAATCTATTAACAGAAATAATATGTAAATAAAATGAGGACAAATGGATGATTAAATTTTTACTGTTTTGTATTTTAAAAATAATATTTTTTTTAAAAAAAAAAGATTGAAATAATTAAATTATAATTTATACATATATAAAAAAATATTAAGAGAACCCTCGATGAGAATCGAAGGGGTTTTTTTTTTTTTTTAGGAATAAGCCGATAAGAAAAATAAATGTATTTATTTATGCATTTTTATCCTTACTTTCACAGAGCTTGCATATTTCAAAAGTTTCCTTTCATGTTTAGCAGAGTCACATATATATAAGTGACGGAGGATAATCATTCTCGCTCAATCCAAAAATTTATTAAAAATATAATATTATTGAATTAATATTGTGACTACGCCGCTGGCCGTAGACCACTTCCGAAATTTATTTAGATGGAGCAAGTGTGCATGCAACTGTTCTTGTACCATGTCCAGTTGCATGAAGATGATAAGCAGTCGCTATTCCTTGTATCTTATTCTTCGCCAAGCATGTTTTACTTTTCTTTTATTTGTGACAAATCTGGATTTCATTATCATAGAGGCATATTCCTATCTTATATTATACACATTTTTTGCAGTTTAGAATATTATTTTAACATTCAACGGGGCTTCTCTTTCTTTGGCTGAGAAGGCAAGTTATGTGCCAGCATCACTTTCTCCATCAAGACAGCTAGCTAGCATACACTAGTTTTCTTTAACTAAAGTCGTTTATTTGAC
Organism: Zanthoxylum bungeanum; assembly: GCA_019454045.1. NCBI lineage: Eukaryota > Viridiplantae > Streptophyta > Magnoliopsida > Sapindales > Rutaceae > Zanthoxylum > Zanthoxylum bungeanum. Next base: position 232,807 of record SKCR01007818.1, on the reverse strand, counting down.
GGATCAAGATTCGGTGTTAAGCTGAGTTTATATTGAGTACTGATGGTTATGATTTATCTAATTGGACTCCTTGTGAGGTCTCACATATCTCCTCACTGATGATACTAAGGTCAGTACTAGATCCTAATTCTTATTTGATGGGTTGTTTCAGTTTGACAAAAATTTCATTTTCATTAGCATCTATATGTAGAGGTGTAATCGTGTCAAATTAGTGGCTGTTCAAGTTGAGCTTGAGATTGAATCAGGTTTTATATGTATTGTTCGAACTCGACTCGTTAAGAATATATTGATATCATGTTCAACTCAAACTCAATTATTAAATTAGTCGGGCTTGGTTGGAGCTCAAATTTTGGACTTTTTTATTTACTTCTTCAAATTTTAAATAATATATATTATAATATCAAGTTGAGTCGTGTCTATATTATCTGAGTTGAATGTATTTCAAATAATGTTAGCAAGTAAAAAGAGAGTCGAGTCCAGTTTTTGCCAACCAGACTCGTTTAATAATCGAACTATTATTTTCAAATTCGAATAACTCATTTATTAAAAGAATCGATCTTGAACTAAACCAAATACAAGTCGAGTTCGAGCCATTGAAACATCTATGCAATCATATGAAGAACTTTTTCATGGAAAATGCGGGCTATGTTTGTTGTTAGGAGTGGGCAATTTCAGGTATAGGTTGGGGTTTATGAATTCTCGATCGGGAATCAGGAATTTCGAGTAATGAAGTTTTATTCCCAATAGCTCCTGAAACAATACCTGATTCTTGACCCGTCCCAAAAATTTCAGAACGAGTCAGGAGTCGGGTACTCGTTCGAGAAGCAAGAACCCGAATAGATACCCAATTCCCGATGGGTACCCATCAGGTATTCAATTCCTGATGGGTACCCAAAACTTAACAAAAGTAAGATAATATTGTCAAGTTCGAGATTTCTCGAACCCAGCCAGAGAATTCTCGTACCCGATATTACCAGATCGGGTATATTCAATTTGTGCCCGATCGGTCCTGAAACTCATACCCGTACCCGTTCCGTCCCAAAAATTTCGGGACGAGTTCGAAAATTCCCGATGAGTACGATAAATTTATCCACCCCTATTTATTGTCATACACTAGTATTCTTTGTTGCCCTTTTTCTGAACCTGCATCTAGGACTAAAATGGTGGCTGTTGGCAGTTACTCAGCCAAATTTTCATTGAAGATGCATCTAGGACAAGGACTAGGAGCACAATTGCACCAACACATTGCTTGTGTTAACATGTAAGTGGAGCCTTATTAACATCTCTCATCGGAAAAATACAGTGATATCACGTCACTCATAAAATAATTTAATAATATCTTATTAAAGATGAACGCATTTACATTGCTGCAATTTTCCATAATCTAGTATCTTTCCCTTTCCTTTTCAGATTTCAAACTTTTTCTTGGAAATTTTCTAATTCATTTTTTGCAGGATGCATGACCAATATCGGTAGTTCTTTATACAAAGACACCACAAAAGTGTCTTATTGCTCCATGCACACCTGTGATCATGGATAAATTTCCATCTGTTTCGATGTAGAAACAGAACCTACCTGTATCGTTATATTAAAATTTAGAATCGGAATTTGTCTTGTATTATATCCTATCGTCTCAAAATCAGAACTAATTTTAAGATACATGTACTAAAAAGAAAAAGAAATTAAGTCAATTAACAATCTCCCAAATGAAAATTTTACTTATTATCACCCTCACTAATGTAACCAATGTTTAGGCACACTATAAGTAACACATAGTGGCATTCCTAGTTTAAATTATGTCCAGTGCGTTATTATAATAGATATAATTAGTTCTGGGCAGTAGCAATCATCCCCACTAATAACAATCTCACTGTAAATCTTCCATTTTTATCAACTTTTATTTATAATAGCTTTCATAAAATTACTTGTTTAGATAGACATAGAAGTAGCATCACTCTTTTTTTTTTTTGGAAACGCTAAAAATCATGCCGTCAAACTACCCGACTTAAGCTTAAACGGAGCAAGTAAAATTCATGACTGCTTCAGGCTCTTACAAGAAGTACATCTCTGAATTCGTACGTAAGAATTGAGCAACCAAATCTTAAAACCCTTAGGATCGTAGCATCACTCTAATTTTTGTCTTAGATAATTCTTTACGGAATCGATATTTTTATATTATTTAAAAAAATATGTGCACTTGTGTAATTGTCATTGAGCATATCACCTACCAATCAATCCTACCAATTCTGGATAATTTTTTTTTTTTTAAATCGTTGGAAATCTCATCGTCAAATCACCCCTTCCAGACTTAAACGAAGTAGGCAAAACTACCGGCTATCTCAAGCTCTTATAAGAAATGCACTCCCTGAATTCGAATCTAGGATCTCAAAGTGAGATCTTAAACCCTACACCACCAAGTCACGCCACATGGAGACTGTTCCGGATAAACTTCTACATTTGAAGATGCCAAATGGACAACATCTGGCTGTCATGACATGGGCATAACATAAAGATCGAATCCGGGACCAAACATTTCCCCGATTGCAAGTGTGGTTTTGTTGGTAGAGATAAGATAACATCATTTATCAGAAATGTTTTTTGATACCTAAAACAATATGTTTAGTACGTGTGTGTATATATATATAATTAATTTTGTTGTTTTTTTTAACAATAAATAAGTTTCCAAGGGGCGTGACTTGGTGGTGTATGGCTCAGGATCTCACATTGATGTCTTGGGTTCGAATCCAGGAAGTACGTTTCTTGTAAGAGTCTGAATGGGGGGTTTTGCATACTCCGTTTAAACCCGTGATGGATGATTTGGCGGCTTTGCTTCTAACGATTCCAAAAAAAAAAAAAACACACCTCCTTAATTCCCAAAAACCATTGCTTTTGAATTTTGAGATTCTTAGGATATGTTTGGTATGTCTTTTCAATAGAATTTCTTCATTAAAAAAACCACTGCTTCTTAATTCCCAAAAACCATTGTTTTTATTAACAAAAATTTTAGAAATGAGGTTTTTGATTAAAAAAAATAAAAATTAAGTGTTTAGTTGAGAAAATGAAAATTTTTACTAAATATTATAAAATTATTATTAGATAATTTTTTTTAAGTTATGATTTTAAATTTTTTAAGTTATATATAATATATATATATATATATTTATTTATTTATTTATTTTTTAGATAAGAATTTTATTTGTAATTTAATGTAATTATGTAATGTAATAAATTCAAATCATATAATTTTAAATTATATTGATTTATCAATTTCAATTTTTTTATTTTCAATAAAACAAAAAAAAAAAAAACAATTGGAACCGGAACCGGAACCGAACGGCTCGGTTCCGGTTCCGGTTCCACCTTTTGTGGAACGGAATTGAGACTCCTTTGTAAAGAATTTGGGTTTTTGATAGTAGAATTTGGGGAAAAAATTAAATATTAATATTAAAATTATTTATAATACTTTTATTTAATAATATTATTTCATTCCATTCATTACATAACTTTAAAAAAACTATCTAATAAAATAATTTTATAATATTTAGTAAAAATTTTCATTCACAACTAAACACTTAATTTTTATTTTTTTAATCAAAAACTTCATTTCTAAAATTTTTGTTAATAAAAACAATACTTGAAGAAATTCTATTTGAAAAGACATACCAAACGGATCCTAAGAATCTCAAAATTCAAAAGCAATGGTTTTTAGGGAATTAAGAATGTGTGTTTTTTTTTTTTGGAATCGTTAAAAACAAAGCCGCCAAATCATCCATTTCATTAAGATATAGTCTGAAATTTGTATATTGAATTAGTATTTTAAATTGTGCAAGTTGTATCGAAACTATTTTCAAAAACTCTTCAAAAACACTTGGTTGATAGACCTGGTTAAGGTTCCGGTTCCGGAACCTAACCGGTTCGGTTAGGGTTCCAACCGGAACGGGTTTAAATTTATATAATATATATATAATATTTTTATTTTTTAGATAAGAATTTAATTTGTAATTTAATGTAATTATGTAATATAATAAATTCAAATTCATAATTTTAAATTATATTGATTTATCAATTTCAATTTTTTTATTTTCAATAAAGCAAAAAAAAACAAAAACAATTGGAACCGGAACCGAACGGCTCGGTTCCGGTTCCGGTTCCACCTTTTTGTGGAACCGGAATTGAGACTCCTTTGTATATTGGTTGAGACTCCTTTGTATATTCAATTTTAAAAAACAGACCATTGTCTAAAAAAATTACAAATTGAGGATGCATTGGGAAAATAGTTGGTGGAGAGAACAAGTTTTTTGATAAAATCCTCTCAAATTATGATTAAACAGTTATGTAAATGGGATTATCATGTCTTCATCATTCACTAAGTCTCTTTAAAGCGATCTCTATAGGAAAAATCTGATTAAAGATTATAAACTAAGCGTCTTTTTGGAAGACAATTCAAGCGTTTTTAATTTTTTCTTATACTTATTTTAGTTTTTGTTCTTTTTATTTTATCATTTTATTTATTTATATAATTTTGTGTTTTTTTTATAACAGTTGAAAAGATGTAAAATATGGGTCAGCGTCGCGCCACCGAACACAACTAAATTTGCAACATTTTCCAAACATTCAGCGTCGTGATGTACATAGCTATACACATTTTAGGCATTAGGTTAAAAGAGTCGGTGTTTTTTTTTTTTTTTAAACGATGGAAACCCCGCCACCAAACCACTATTGGGCCGCGGTGCAGGTAAAATCACCGGCTGTCCCAGGCTCTTACAAGAAGTGCACCCCCTGGATTCGAACCCAGAATCTCAAGGTGAGATCCTGGACCCTACACCACCAAGCCACACTCATTGGAGACATAGTCAGTGTTGCGATGTCGCATTGCCTAGAAAATTCAATTTAAAAATTTTAGGGCTCAGCACCGCGACGGTGGAAGTTTATTAATTTTATTTTGTCTATGTTTACTTATAATATTGTACTTATGTGTTTTTTCTTTCGATGATCTTTGTGTCCAAATAAATTTGAGAGTCGCATCTTTGGAGTGATCAACTAATGAAAAAATTGTCTACTTGCACAACCATATGAATATCTCTATTCATTTTATGTGTTTATTGTTATACCTAAAAAATAACGATGCATTTTCGATGGATATATTCATCGCTAAACATGTCATCAATATATAGCACCTCGTATTAGTGGTGAAATATTGACAAATTATGGATGAAAGTTTTACGATGCATCGACTTTGATATTGATATCGACTTGTGAAAGTCTGAATTTGATAGAGGTTTGCTAATAAAACTTGTAGGTATTGATGTGAATTCAGATGAAGAAGATATGAATGTTTAAATATGTCTAGTATGAAATCATTAATCACTTATGAATGTAATGAGCATTTTTAAACCATTTTTTTAATCGAAACATATCAACAATAGTATTTATTAGAAAGCTTTTGATTTGTAGATAAATAATATATAATTTTTTTGTATATTTTTTATTCATAAAAAAATAAATCAACTCTCATCAATCTCTCCATGGGTGTGTACAACAATAAAAGACTAAATTGTAATAAAATTCATAAAATGATAGGGGTGGCAAAACAAATCAACGAATCGAATTTGTATCGAATCCTAAACGAATCGAATCAAAATATGATAGATTCGTTTATTAAACAAATCCTAATATCAGGATTCGTATTCGATTCGTTTATTAAACGAATCGAATACGAATATTCGTTTATTCGTTTAGTCAAAGATATTATTTAATAAAATAAATTACCACACTTGATTTATATTAATTCTTCATAATATATACATATGAAATATGTAATTAATATTTACTAAAAATGTCTCACCAAATATCGAAAATATTACATTTTCTATGATAATTAGCTATAATTTCTCGAATCTTAATTGAAAATTAACAAGAACTAGTAAATAAAAATAATAAAACGAATCCTAAACGAATAAACGAATCAATGAGCTTAAATTCGTATTCGATTCGTTTAATAAACGAATCGAATCGAATTGACCCATTTATTAAACGAATCTATTTTTTCAAACCCGTATCCCTTTAAAGCGAATCAAATCGAATGAATAAATGAATCCTGACCCAAATTGCCACCCCTATAAAATGAGGACTTAAGTGTGAAATAGTTACTAGTCTATATTTATTAGTAATTAGTGATTAAAAGTGGATTGTATATGATATTAATATATATAATTGGAGAAAAGCACATTGTCTTCCCTTTTACCACATGGTTGGAGAATTCAAAGAACTTTGTTTTTACTTTGATTTGACCAAACGATTAAAGATTTTTTAGCCCTAAAAAAATAAACAATAACTCGATGGAATATAATTCTTTTACCCATGTGCATGGGGTCCAATCTCAAACATTTTGTACCATTAATCATTTTTAATTTGTTATCAATTAAGTTAATTAATACTCACATACCCACTTTTTTTTAATTCCATTCTTAAATTTAATTTTTTTTGAAACTATATATTCTCATTTAATGAAAGAAAAAAATCAAAGGAAGCACGTTAAATGGGATCAGAAATCTTCCATCCATAAAGGCATAAACAATTATCATCTATACGAGTTTTAATTTTAACTAGAACATTAAGTTTTCTTGAGATATGATAAATCTTGAGTCTTATTTTGACGGTTATAGACGTTGAATCTCTTCAATTACCCAAATCAACTCTGTGCGAGTATCGCGTTAATTAAGAATCAATTGGATAGTCAAATCAATCTCCAATGAAAACATAAGGTCTAAGCCTCAGCAATGTAAACATCATGTGAATCAATTACATTTTAATTATTATAATGTGATTTTAGAAGGATTAAAGGTAAAATAAAAAATAAAAAAATATATCCCATTGTCAATGTCAATAATAGTCGTCGTTTTTTTAAAAAATGACAACAAAAGTCTGCTATTAGCAGGAGAAAAATGCAAAATGAGGACAAAATTCTTTTTTTTTTCTTTCCAATAAAAAATAGTCCCAGCTCATTTAATATTTTCTAATAAGGAATACCAAAAGCTCCGCATATTAGCTGGAGAAAATTGAGAAAAGGTTAAATAATTATAAAATTTTCATCCAAATGATTTAATGGATAATGGAATAACCTTTTATTATTAGAATAATCTTTTATTATTCAGGACTCTCCATTTCTTCCGTTAAAATAATTACAAGAAAATAAAATTATGTGAAAAATATTTAAAATGAATATAAAAATATTACTCCATTCTTCATTATCATCCTTAATTTTATCCATATTATATTCTCGTTTAATGTCTAAATCGTTACTCGTCGATGGTGTAAGGTTCAAGATCTCACATTGAGATTTTGGGTTCGAATACAGAAATTACGTTTGTTGTATGAGTCTGAGACAACCGATAATTTTACCTGCTCCGTTTAAACTTGTAATGAGTAATTCGACAATGAGATTTTCAACGATTTGATTTCCAACGATTTAAAAAAAGAAAAAAAATCTAAATCGTTACCCGAGCCATAAAAATATAACAGAAAATGTCCATATCCCGTCCAACGGAGCACAGCACATGAATTCCAAAATTGGAGGGTGGAAAAGTGGAAGCTTCCATCAACGTCATCAAAGCGAGACCGCGTTAATTGTGGTTCACAGACAGTACATTTATCCAATGAAGGGGGTGTTTTAGTCAATTCCCAAGTCTTAATCGATGACGTGTAGCGCGTTGACGCGTTATGCGGGAAGCGGTGCACCTCATGTGAGAGGAGGAACCCTCTTTGGCGCAAATGATCCAGCCGTTAAGGTCGTGACACGTGGGTCCCGTAGCCAGAATCATGTTTTGTTTTTACATCCGACGCTTCCTGGGCCCACTCTCCCCGCTCCCTAACGGCTTTGCAAGTTGTAACGAGCTTTGTGATTTGTGAATCGGAGGTAATAACATTCTGATCCTCCAACTTTTACAATTCATTAGATATTGTCCATACACTTGCTGACTACATTACCCTTCAAATATTGAAATATTGGCAAAATATGTATGAGAGTATACAACCTAGTAGCTACTTAAAATAAAAACAACTAACTGCTATGTCCGCGTCGTTAAATTGATTTTCAAGTATTTTTGTTGATGGAGATTTTCGCGGCTAAGGTTTCGGAGTAACTCGGTAAAGGCAGAAAATGAAATTCTCCTCATCCAGAAGACCGGGGGTCAGAGGATAATTGTCGTTCTTCAACCCGGCGTGAAGGCCGGACACAGTCTCCCAGATTTGATCGACAAGAGGACACAACATGATTCAGTTCTTAAAGGCCGACAACATCAGAGCCGGGACCGACCACAATAGTCCGGTAGCTCGGTTCGTTTCTACCTTCTCCCAGGATCGGGATAGTGAGCTCGGGTATTTTAGGTCAGGTCGGGAATGGCTGAGGCAGTTCAACTCGTTGTCTGACCGACCTCTTGAAGACTGACGTGGAATCAGAGCAGTTAGATTTTTCCCTCCAAAACTCTCACATTCGAATTTCGACAGGCTGTCGTCATTAATGAAAAAGTCTGACAATGTACTTTTACGGCAGGATGTGACAGGAAATTAGAGGGTAGGTTTTACTTTCGGCAATGACAGATTGGGGAAGAGAACATGTCGAATCGCCGGAAATCCGCAGACCTGCAGGGCTGACGTCACAAAGATATGAAAACAGTGTTGAATATCCATTAGTATATAAGGGAATGTTGATCACATTTGTAAAGGTTACGAAAATTCCCGTTTGAGAGCCATTTGTAAGAAATATTGAAGGAGAACAACCTACTCGGTTTCTTTAGACCCTCACTAAAACAGATTGGTCGAGCTCGGTTTGGTAATAAAATAAACCCCACACCCCACTTTGTGACCGTGGACGTAGGCTGGATAAGTTCCACTGAACTACGTTAAATATTTTCTTTTCGATCTCTCGTGTGTATCTTGTCTTTTGCCAAATTTGACTTTGGTCTCCCCATAACCAAACAAATTCAAGGTTGAAGGAGGATTGTCTCGGGTGAGTTATCTCGAAACTGCCCATTAGACAAAAATCACCCGCCAACAATTTTAATAAAATTTATCACTTAAATTCTAGTATTAGGGGAAAATAGAGGGTTAAAATATATTTGAACTTATTCACTCTATTGTCTTTTATAAAAATGTTACTTGAAAATTTATATAAAAATTTATAATTATTTAAAAAATCCACATTCTCATGACTTATTATTAAAAAATCCTACATTTAATTTTTTTTCTCCATAGATTCTTCATTTTAAAAATTTATTACTCATTAGTAGGGATGGCAAAAACCATCGTGGGGATGGAGGCATATGAGGGTAAAAAAATAATTTTTATACTTGTTAATTTGACGGATCAAGTATGAGTATTTGCATCCATGTTAGAATAAAGATAAAATCCTCGTGTGAATAAGGACTCGCACATGGCCCTTAAGCCGATATGCTAGGGTTGGATACATGTAAAATTTTCGCACCCGTTAGTGGAATGGGCCTAGTGTAGGAGCGGAACAAGGTTTATCGTTATACCTATGATGCATGCGACCACGACACTGTGGACTCGCATCCTGTAAATGATAACCTAACCAACCTCAGGTTTCCTCTTTAATCTTTTGTATTTGTATTTGAATTTAATTTTTACCTTGACTCAATCCAATCAAATCGGAAAAAAAAAAAAAAAAATTTAACTAGACCCAACTAAACCCATCATTTGTATAGATTAGAATATAGATTAGGTATTTCAAATTAGTATTGCTAGTAATTTTTGTGTACTGCTTGGCCCAATGTGATATAAAATAGAAGCCTGAAGTCAACCAATTTCCTTTAAAGCTACCCAAAAACAGGCAAGAATTTAGTGTTCTTGCCACAGTCAAATACGCACTCGGAAAGGTTAACGTATGAATATGGAATTGACATTGGAAGCCCATGGTCATGCCGTAATTGCAGCACAGAAATAAAAAAGCACAGGGCTAATGATGTCATTTAACAAAACGTTACAGGCAGTTTTCTAACCACAATCCTTCATTTGATTGGACATAAACACCATATAAACAAACAAAACCAACTCCACCACCCGGCTTAAAAGTGGATTCATGCCTTTGTCCCTCGGGTCCCACCACCTCCACCACCGTCCCAAAATCTCGTGATACATTGTCTCATAAACAATCTCGTGATATCAACTGTATTTTTTTTTTTGAATTATAATTCTACAAATATACAATCTGAAATCTACTGGGATATTCAATACATACAATTATCGCACACCTAAACATCTATGTTTACTAAGAGAAGAGCCCTAACCGGAAATATAACCAAAAATATATACTCCCACTCAAATAATCGGGGAGAAATCTACTCACAAATCCCAATTTTTGGGATTGAAGACAAGAGTCACAGCAGAGTCCCTACTGGGACTCGAACACATGTTCTGCCCTTTGGGTGATATCAACTGTATTTAAAAATAAGAGAAATTATGATTTTTTTCACCTAATAAAATAAAAATGTGTATAAATTATCCATTAATTTAAAGAAAATTATCTATTTTTCATCTCATAAAAAATAAAAAACTGAAACTTCATATGAAAAATGAAATAATTTCAAAATTTTCCTAAAAATAAAAATGTTAGTTTATCTTAAAGATATACCCCAAGGCAAATTATCGATTTACCGTGTCATTACAGTGATGCGCTAATTTACCTGTCAAACATAGGAGTGGTAATTTGGGTTAAGATTCGTTTAATAAATGAGTAAATTCGATTCGATTAGTTTATTAAACGAATCGAATATAAATTTAAGTTCATTTATTCGTTTATGATTCGTTTTATTATTTTATTTTACTAATTATTGTTATTTTTCATTTAAGATTCAAGAAATTATAGCTAATTACCATAGAAAAAAATAATATTGTCAATATTTGATGAGCTATTTTTAGTAAATATATTAATTACATATTTCATATGTATATATTTATGAAGAATTAATACGAATACATCATATTTTGATTCGATTCGTTATAATTCAAAAAAGAAAAAATAAATAAAAGTTGTCTTGATAATATTTCCATTACAACACTGGCCGGAACAAAGGAATCATCCACCGACTGCTTTCTAACAACTTTGCATTATAAAGTTCGTAACGGACTTCATAATTCTAAAAAATGACAAAACAAATTATTAGTATCAATTTAATTAATTGACTAAATTGTGTTAAATGTTTTTTTTGGGGGTTACTACTTACTATTCAATATTCCAACTTCAAACTTGTTGTGTTAAATAAATGCCCTTATGGTCCAATTATTTCGAAGCCATGAAATGGTTCGAATCTCAAAGAGCGTCGTTTGGTGGTATGAATCTCATCCTGAGATTTTGAGTTTGGATATAGAATGTGTGTTTTTTATGAGAATCTGGGATAGTCGGAGATTTTATATGTTCTACTTAGCCCGAAAGAGATAATTTGGCTGTGAAATTTCAAATTATTCAAAAACAATTTAAATGGTACCCCCACACAAAGAGAAGTGATACACATACTTAAATTTTTACTGAAAATAACTACATCATTCTCACTATAGCTACAATAATTACTACAATGATTCGTGTAACTACAATGAGATATATCGTGGAATTCAAAATAACAACAAATGGTGCCTTATCAAGAAAGAGAAGTTTTTTTAATATAAAGTAATGTAGAAAAAAAATATATATACAAAAGAGAGAGAATCTGGTGGGCTTTGAGCTGTGATTTAGCTGTCTCTTTGATGTGTTATTTCTGTTCACACATCTCCAAAATCCATAGAAAGAAAGAAAAAAAAAAACCATTTCAGCCAAAGCTTAAATCTTCAAATCCCACATTTGCTTCAGATCTCAAAATTTTTTTAAAAAATAAAGTGGCATTTGCTAAATCAGATGTCTCATGTGAGATGAAGAGGAAGACCCATTTCAGCTTTCACATCTCACTTCTCATTGTCTTCTTCATCTTTCTAAGCACAGTCTTTTGCTGCTTTGGCTCGGCTGAGCAGGCTTCCATTACAAGCCATGGTGGTGGCGGCGGCGGCGGCAGCCTCACTGATGCTGAAGCTCACTACATCAGGCAGCGCCAGCTGCTTTATTACAGAGACGAGTTTGGTGACAGAGGAGAGAACGTGACAGTAGACCCATCTCTTGTTTTCGAAAACCCAAGATTAAAAAATGCTTACATAGCATTACAAGCTTGGAAACAAGCCATTCTTTCTGATCCTTTCAATTTAACTGGAGATTGGGTTGGATCTGGTGTCTGCAACTACACTGGGGTTTTCTGTGCTCCTGCTCTTGATAACAAGAGGATCAGAACCGTCGCCGGCATTGATCTGAACCACGGTGATATAGCTGGCTACTTACCTGAAGAGCTTGGCCTGTTGGTTGATCTTGCATTGTTTCACATCAATTCAAATCGTTTTTGCGGAACTGTTCCTCGTAAGTTTCAGAACCTGAAGTTACTGTTCGAGCTGGATCTTAGCAACAACAGGTTCGCTGGTAAGTTCCCCAAGGTAATTCTAAAATTGCCCCAACTCAAGTTCTTGGATCTGAGATATAACGAATTTGAAGGCACTGTGCCTAGAGAGCTCTTTGATAAAGATTTAGATGCTATCTTTATCAACAACAATCGCTTCAGATTTGAAATTCCGGACAATTTTGGTAACTCCCCAGTTTCAGTTATTGTTCTGGCTAACAACAAGTTCCATGGTTGTGTTCCTTCAAGTCTTGGTAACATGTCAAGACTGAACGAAATTATTTTAATGAATAATGGGTTGAGATCTTGCTTGCCACCGGAGATTGGGATGCTTAAGAACTTGACTGTGTTTGATGTGAGCTTCAATCAGTTATTGGGTACTTTGCCGGACACAATTGGAGGAATGGTGAGCTTGGAACAGCTCAATGTAGCTCACAATATGCTCTCTGGTAAAATCCCAGCGAGCATTTGTCAGTTGCCGAATCTTCAGAACTTCACATTCTCGTACAATTACTTCACCGGAGAGCCGCCAGTTTGCTTGAATTTACAAGCTTTTGATGACAGGAGGAATTGCTTGCCGGCGAGGCCAGCACAGAGGTCCACACAGCAATGTAAGTCATTCTTGTCCAAGAGCAGCGTTGATTGTTCTTCATTTAGATGTAAACCGTTTGTTCCTACTTTGCCTTCACCACCTCCGCCATCTCCGCCAATGCCTGTGCCTTCGCCTCCGGTTGTAGTACCCTCACAACCACCACCACCGCCACCTGTTGTAATGCCACAATCGCCGCCTCCTCCTCCAGTTCTTTCACCACCTCCACCAACACCAATCTACTCTCCACCACCTCCACCACCTTCGCCTCCTCCACCCGTCTACTCTCCGCCACCTCCACCTCCTTCGCCTCCACCACCTTCGCCTCCTCCACCAGTCTACTCTCCGCCCCCTCCACCTCCTTCACCGCCCCCTCCAGTTTACTCTCCACCCCCACCTCCGCCACCTCCACCTCCTTCACCATCACCCCCGCCGCCACCAGTTAATTCTCCACCCCCACCGCCACCACCCCCACCAGTTTACTCACCTCCACCTCCGCCTCCTTCACCATCACCCCCGCCACCACCATCTCCCACTCCACCACCACCACCACCATCTCCCACTCCCACTCCTGCATCACCACCATATTGTGTCCGCCCTCCTCCACCGCCTCCAAACTCACCACCACCCCCATTGTACTCTCCGCCACCACCAAGCCCTTACATTTATAGCTCCCCACCACCACCCCCGCCACATCACTCACCACCTCCGCCACCACATTCTCCCCCACCACCTATTTATCCATACCAATCACCACCCCCACCCCCACCCGTCCATTCACCTCCACCACCATCGCCGCCACCTTGTATAGAACCACCTCCCCCTCCATCACCACCACCATGTGTAGAATATTCACCACCGCCTCCACCTCCAATTCATTACAAGCCCCCGCCATCACCATCACCGCCTCCAGCACCGATAATTTATGCTTCGCCACCGCCCCCACCAGTTTACCATTCACCACCACCTCCACCAGTTCATTACAGTTCACCACCACCACCGGTTCATTACAATTCACCTCCACCACCTCCGATTCCTTGTGAGAACCCGCCTCCTCCACCAACTTCATCTCCACCACCGCCAATTGTTTATGAAAGTCCACCACCTCCGGCACCTGTATACGAGGGGCCATTGCCACCAGTGTTTGGAGTCTCATATGCTTCACCGCCACCACCACCTTTCTATTGATTCTTTTGAGAATTTTCCTCCTCTAACCTTATATCATATACAAGTACAAACAAATTTACAAGTTACGGATTGGGTTTCCTCCTCTTGGGCCAATTCTCGTGCTTGTGGAGGAAGAAGAATAAAGAGATGAATTGGGAATTAAAACAGTCCGTTCAGTTGTTGAAATTGATCATTCTGCTAATGGTCTCTTCATTAAAAAAAAAAAATGGAGAAGATGTTGAAAAAAGAGAAACTGGAGAGGTGAGAGGAGAAAGTCTCTTTATATTTATTTAAATTGTTATGGATATTTCAGTTGTGAAAATAAAATGGCAGTGAAAGAGTTTTAGGTTGCAGAGGAAGTGTTATGTATAGGGATGAATTGGTGACCATCATCATCATGGTACCACTGCTACTGGTGCTTGTGATGGTGGCGGTTTATTGGGGTTTTATTGTTATTATCTCTTCTTTCAACTATCATACTCTTGTTTTGCTTTCCATTTTACAGTATAATCTGAGCATTTTACTTGTATTTGATTCATAATTCATGTCTTTCCATTGTTGATCTGTTTTCTCTTACTATGGATTGTTCTTCAGTTTTTCATGTTCATGTCCTTGCGATACCTGTATGAATCAATTATCAATCCATTGTTGGAACTTGGAGCTTGTACGCCATTAGTTTTAGTGTCAATTTCTAAACTGGGTTTTGGATCCGATATCTGTGTCAGTAACCCATTTGTTTTTTTTTTTGGTGTTTGTCGTCGAACAACTAATTCCAGGTTAGGGGAGTAATTATTATTGTTATCAAAATCGGGTGTGATCTTGTTAGTTGTGGGATATGGTTCATTTTCATTGTTTTGGTTGCTTCAAGTCCCAGATTTTCGATTTCGAATTGGGATGTTGACTATTGAGTGAGACCTGGATATTGCCTATTCTAAATTTCCCCGTGAATGGTGGTGGTCATTTTGGAGTGTTACTTAACTAGCGTTTTTTTAACCTAATATCAAGAGATTTCAAATATTTTTAACATCGAGAAAGTAGTTCAGGCTCTTTCTGACTGTTCCTCTTGTGAATGAATCATTGTGATAGCCTTGTTGTTGACTGTTGCCCCCTTTCTTGTAAAATTCTGTCGGATTTCCCCACCCCAAATGATTTTAATTTCCTTTATCAATCTTCAAATGCAAGTTCTTTGGCCATATCCAAGTCCAGCGGCAAAAAGTAATTATGAGTGATTTCTCATGATTTTGTCTCACTTTTGAACCTTCTACTTCCTGTTTTTTTTCCCCATAATTAACCATAGGGGAACAGTCAGTGAACAAATAATTGCTAGAAAATCTACAATGTCCTTATAAATATGTGAAAGGCCATGCCAGCGACGAATGTTCCCACTTTTAGGTTTGTTTATTTTGGTAGTCGCGTCAGGTCGGGTCATTTTTTTTTTGTTGGAATGCGGATCGAAAGTCCTATTACTGTGGGTCGGGTCAGGTCGAGTTAGATCAAACCTAAAAATGATTTTAGAATTTTCTAAGGGTGGGCACTGGATAGTAGACCCGGTCATGGTTCCGAACCGGAATCGAAATGAACGGTTCCGGTTTTGGAATCAGAACCGAACCGAACCCTTCGGTTACGGTTCCATAAATTTGGAACCGTAATCGTAATTTTATTTATATTTTTTCCCTTTAAAAATAGAGAATTAAATCGGAACAGGTTCGGTTCTGTAGCTCTAAAAAATTGGAACCGTAACTGAATCGGTTTTAAATCGGTTCGGTTATGGTTCCAGCAACCTGGAACCGTAGAATCGAACCGTACCCACCTCTACTGGACAGTGACCATATATATATATTTACTGTAAGCAAACCCAAATCAAGGGCAAAGGGGAAAAGGTCCAACAAAAGGGCCTACTTTGCATGTGAAATTACAGAGTGAGAGAATTTATTTCATATAGGTGACGGCCAATTAAGAGGTAGGTGCTATCTTTTTTTTTGTAAATTAATGCTACTTCTTACTTCTATCAAGTAAAATTTCACAGAGAAATTGGCAAAAAAGTTGCTTCAATAATGTGGGCTCGCTTGCAGCTATCAGTATCACCAACCTGTTTGCTTTTCTTCTGCACAATTTCTTTTTCTTTTTGTTATAAAAGTGATGATGACTGGTCGCTTTTGCAATGTCTTTTTCAAGTCCTCTTTTTAACTCACATGGTTTCGGTATTAAATTAAATTTTGTATTGAATTTTTTTTTAATTTAAATCATAATTTATAGTTATTGTTTAAATTTTAACTGTTTATTGATATATATGCACACGTCATAAAATTTTTTTAAAAAAAATTGAACACAAAAAGATCATTGCCTTGTGATTATGAGTGTCAAAACGAATCAACGAATCGAATTTGATGAATTCGTATTCGATTCGTTTATCAAACGAATCTTAATATCATGATTCGTATTCAATTTGTTTAATTTATGAATATTTGTTTAGTCATGATATTATTCAATAACATAATTTTTCATAATTTATTTACATTAATTTTTCATAAATATATATATATGAAATATATAATTAATATATTTATTAAGAATATCTCACCAAATATCGACAATATTATTTTTCTATGGTAATTAGTCATAATTTCTCGAATCTTAATTGAAAAATAATAATAACTATAAAAAAAAAACGAATAAACAAATCAATGACCTTAAATTTTTATTTGATTCATTTAATAAAGAAATCGAATCGAATTGATCAATTTATTAAACGAATCCATTTTTTCAAACTCATATTCGTTTTAAAGCGAATCGAATCGAACGAATAAACGAACCCTAATCCAAATTACCACCCTACAATTCTTGATTTTGTATTCTACTTTATTTTACATTTTTATACTTTATTTTAACCACATTTGGGAGACAAATCCTCAACTCCTGATTCTACTGTCACTTTATATACAGTGGGGATGCCACTATTTCTAATAAAAAATTTGACAATAAAACTTACTTCCTCTATCTAATATTACTAAAAAAATTTGAATAAAAAAGGGCAGGAGGGTTTTAATAATTGTCCTTTTCCTTTTTCTTTTTTTTTTTCTTTTTTTTTTTCAAAATTTTATGATAAGATGCAAACAAATGATATTGATATAAACAAAAAGGGGCCTATAGGATGACAAGCACATGGGCTGTTGGGGCTTTTTCACATCATCAAATAATGTATATGCCATTTATGTGGTTGTTGGTTGATTTGTTTACAAATGTGACTAGGGATGACAATTGATCGGGATCGAAATTGATAAATTATGAATTTGGGGTAAAATATTATCCTTAATTTCTAAATGCAGATTCGAGATTTTTAAAAAATAAATTGAATTGAGATTTTAGACGAAAAATTACTCATAATTATATATCAAATGATATAAATAATTTTATTTGATAAAATTACTTCTTTTTTATTCCTCACGTTATATTATTCCTTTTTATTATCTTTTTTCTTCTCTCTCGATACTACCATTCCTTATTCTCTATCAACATTGAAAACTTTTTCCTCTTCATCTGAGCAGCTTATGCAAATGATTCAATTGCAGTATCATCTTTATCGCCGATTTCTTATCAATAATTGTCTATTCATGTGAGCGTTATTGTTATTAGTTATTTATTATTTTCATTTTGTAATTATGATTTTATGTTAGGGATTTATTTATTTCTTATGCCATGTTTATTTTGATTGTTTATTTGGTTTATTCTATACTTATGTGAGTGCAATTTATATGGGAAAAATAAGGGTTTTTGTTATTCATTGGGTTTTTTTTTTATAAACTTTTATCTTAATAGCTATAATGATAGGGAATTTTTTTAAAAAATAAATAACAAATATTATATTTGCATGTAAATCTCGATTCGAATATTTTTTGTTTTCGATTTTTGTTTAAATTTTTTAAGAGCATAGATTTCATTGCATACCGAAAATTTTATCAGAGTAGCATACTCGTCGACTCGTCGTTGAAGAAATTTTCCAAATTCCTATTTATACTTCTACCTTGAGCTTTTGTGTTGCTTATTTACTTGAGCAAAATAATGATATTGGAAAATGATGCTTTTCTTTTTGTAAAAATAAAATAAATATTGATTTTGATGGCTTCGTGTTTCTTATTTATTTTAATAAGATCATTAAATTATGTATATTATGAAATAAAGGCAAATGAATTTTCAATTCTGAATTTATCCCAAATATGATTATATAGAATTCAATTAAATTACATATTTTAAATTATAGCATACCAAATATGATGTGATCCAGAATGAGTTCTGTTTTGTTGGGCCAAGTTAACTTGAAATTGTGGCTGATTGCATGGCTTGGTCAAATTGGTGTATTTGGGTCATTTTGGTGGATTTTGAAGATTCATTGGGTTCTGGAGTTTGGTCAATGCATGAGACAATATGTGAAGGCTTTATTATGTCTAAAGCAATATTGGAATTGGTTTAGGACGTGCATGGGCTGCCTTGATTGATTCTGGGCTTTATTTCCGAATGGTACATTAGCAGTGGCGGGATTTACACAGTCTTCGTATTTTGATTTTGGACGAGAAAGTTACGTCCAAAATACGAAGATTGCGACAAACAGAGCTCATTCCGAATCACACCAAAATATGAAAATTCATTTGTAAATAAATTATACCTGAAATTCATTTATAAATGAATTTCATATTTTCAATTTATTTTTTTTAAACGGTATGTGAATGGAAGATTTTATGCTATTCTTTAATTTCACATAACTTTCATTTGAGTTTTGCTCTAGGTCAAATATACTTATACCATAAAGCTAAGAAATGCTCATGTTCTTGAAATAATCATAGCACATGAACATGAAAAAACCTAAAGTCAAAATAAAAAATACAACTCCTTTCAAATAAAATTAAAATAATAATAATAAGTATCCACCAACCAACTCCTCATGATTTGAAGTTTTCTTCCACCACATCTTCTAACTTTTCTTTTTTTATTTTATTTTATTTTTAATTTTAAATCAATGATAGTCAACAAAAAAAAAACAACCTGTCAATGTAAAGGTAAGACACAAATATCTAAACAAATAAAAAAAAAGATATGCCAAATGGAACATCATTAATTGCACAATTAAAATTTAAATTAAGCTTTGGATTAATAATTAAGAACAAGATTAGTTGGTAAGCATAGCCGGATTGGGGCGGCGAAATTAAGTATTTCATGTTCTTGTTCTTACTTAATCATAAGCATTTATAAAGAAATAGGAATTTCAGTATTTGATGGCCGGCAGCCTTTCTATAAATTCTTTCCATTATTACTGTTCAGTTTAAAAGTATATCGAGTTATTGAGTGGTAGTGTCGGAGGAGTAGATCCTCAAAATAAATACATTGAAAGTCGACTTCTAAAAATCAAAACGATTGTGATTGGGTTTTATAATTGTTCGAATGAGATAAACAATTAAAATCTTAGGAAAATGCTATAAAGATAAGTGAAAGACGGAAATAAAGTATTTATTTGTGTAGAGATCTTTTTGTTCAGTTGTTGCGAGATGTGGGAAGAAAACGAGAATAAATAGTGTTGTCATATATTAATTTATCAATTCAAAACGAGAAAACTTAAGTTGTATGGATAAAAATTATAATAAAAAAAAAAAGACAGATTTTATTAAGTTTAAAGAAATAATAATTTTGGATATAGTTCGATGGCGTCAAAAAATTCATTTAATTGACATCAAAAATTTGATAAGTTAATTAGATATATTAAAATAAGTGATATTGTTTAAACTAATTTGATTTTTTTTTTAATATTATGTTTATCAAGTATCCCCAAGAGATATATTATTATTATTTTTTGAAATAGTTGGAAACTCTTACCGCCAAACCACTCATTTCAGGCTTAAGCAGAGCATGTAAAATCTCTGACTGTCTCAGGCTCTTACAAGAAACGCGCTTTCTTGATTCGAATACAGAACCTCAAGATAAGATTCAGAGCTCTACACCATCGAGCCAGTCCCAAGGGACGAAATTAGTTGACTTAAGCAATAGATAACAAATTCAAATTTGAAGGAATACTTTTAATTTATGTTTTGAGTGGGATGGAGTTTGATATACAAGGAACAATATTTAAACCTTCATTAATGCTTGAAGTTCACCCAAACATCATGTGTAATCAATTCCATCATGTACTCTTTTTTGTTTCTTCAAATTCCATCATGTAATTATACATAAAGGTGCTCTAAATAATAAATTTTTTATCACTAATTCATCACATTTGACATAATTTTTCAACAAAGTTTAAGTTATCTTGATCATTTAATTAACATATCATTAGATTCATCACAACTCACATTTGCAATAAAGCCATAATTATTTCCTTCAAAATGAGGATCATAGGTAAAGGCCCAAGTTCACTTTTAAGTTTTCTCAATGGGCCTAAAATGTTCACAAAGTTAACAAGAAGAGCAACAATCAAATGTTCTTTTAAAGCCCATTTTTTAAATCAAGTCTTGAAGTATCATTTGTTTTATATGCAATTAAGCTGGATAAAAAAATAATTTCCAATATTTTTTTTGAAATCGTTGGAAATCCGGCTGTCAAACTACCCATTCCAGGCTTAAGCGGAGCATGTAAAATCTCTTGTTGTCCCAAACTCTTATAAGAGACGCACTTCTTAGATTCGAACCCAAAATCTGAAGGTTAAATCATAAACCCTACATCATAAAGCCACGCCCATTAGAGATATTAATTAATTTCCATTTCACTTTTCACATATATCAAAAATACCCATAATTGATAAATAAACAACTTGCAACAGTATATATTTTAGTACTTTCATACATTTTGTTAAAATTTTATAACTCTTATTTTGGTCAAAATAGCATTATTGGAAAAGAGTTTTATGTGAGTAGGGTAAATTATAGTTGTTTTTGTCCTTAAATGTAAGTTTAATGGAAAAGGGGTTTCATTAGAATAATGGAAGGTGTTAATAGCCTGACTCTAGCAAGAATTTTTTACATTCTCATCACACCATCATTGTCACCCTTCTGTGGATGACACGTGTATCTTTCCAAGTTTATATAGAAAATTTGAATTTGTAAGAAATTTTTTAAAACGTGTTTTGTATTCAATAATTACCAATCATATAATTTTATAAAAAAACTCATCACAAAATTCGAGCATCGAATCCAAATATTTAGATAAAAAGAAAACGGATGAACACATGGATGATCTGCTTCAGTATCTTGGGTTCGGATTATGGTCCTACAAAAACCCATAAGTGTAGAATACCTCTTTTTAATTTAAAAAAACTGGTCTAATCAACCATGTTCATTAATATATTCTTTAATCTCGAAAAATATATACACCAAAACTAGTCGATATGGGAAGACCAAACCAATCCCGTAATTTCGCTAATACCTTTAGCAATTTTAGGTATGAATTTGATTTTCAATCATTTATGAAAAATACATGGTGCGCAATATTTTATGGTGTTAGATTTTACCCGGACTAAGATTGAGTTTAAAGATATAATAAGTATTATATTTTAATTGAAATGACTTTGTATTTTCATCTTTATGTTTATACTTCAAAATAAAAAAGGTATAACTATAGGCATGAAGATCCCTAACTTTTACTGAAATAGGCATGAAGATCCTCTTCTTTAAAAAAAATGATTATAAATTCATGCCAACACATTATTATAACTTACATCTAATTTAGTAATTATAATTACCACATACCAAACTCAAACCATATAAAATAGTCAACACAAATTTCATTTTTTATGTGTTTTTCTTTGTTGTTGTTAATAATTATTGTAGTTTTAGTTTTAAGATCCCGCACATTGGATAAATAATTGAAACTTTCAATTAATTCAAAAATTATAACTATCACATATCAAACTCAAACTATATAAAATAGTCCACACAAATCACATTGAACTTGGTATACAAGTATACACACACAAATACTCAAATTCATTCCAAATGCATTGCACGCCCACCAAATTAAGGGTGGTAAAAAATTTCGGGACTGGCCCAGCCCGGCCCGACCCGGGGTGAAAAAAGATCGGGACGGGCTTCAAAATGAGGGGTCTGGCTCGGGCATGGGTCCGAGCCGGGCTCAACCAAAAAAACCCGGACCAGGCCCGACCCGGGCTTAAAATAAATAATTTTTTATATTGGATAAACCACACCTCTTTCATCAACACATCATTTTATAATGAAAATGATTTTGTTATTTGATTTGTTTGTTAAACTATAATCATCAATTTTATAGAGATTTTATAATGAAATGATTCTTTATCAGCCATTAAATTATAATGAAATGATCTGAGCCGCCAATTAAGCCACATAAAGATAGCATTTAGATATGTTATATTTTTTAATCCTAACCATTGATTGCTTTTTCTTTTCCCCTGCATTATTGTGCTTTATAATATAGATATATATTAATAGAGACGGGATGATACTCGATAGGAATTTGTGCTCGTCAAAGACAAGCCCGTAAAGAATTGACCCAAAAACTTACATGGGCATTAACCAAACTGAAATCAAGCCCATTAAGCCCAATTTGAATCCCCGTCTTTTACTCTCCAGTCACAATCGTTAGCTGTCAAATGACATGTATATAATTGAACTGGTCCCGACGAAAACGGTGCGTTTTGCATCTCTACATTCATTCAGTTACTTCCCCTGCCAAATTCAAAATCATCTCCTTATCCACATTCTTGTTTCTGCCTCCAAATAATTTTTTTTAAAAAAAAAAATTAATTTTCAAAAATCAGAGGCAATGATCAAGTCTATCTTGCTCGTCTCTCTTCTCCTCGTTCTTGCACCTCTTTCATCTACGGACCCGGACCCGAACCCGCCGCCGACCCGGGCCCATGCGGAGCTAACAAACTACGGCTTCCCGATCGGGCTGCTCCCCTCCTCGGTTCAGAGTTACAGTCTAAACCAAACCTCCGGCGAGTTCTTGGTGCATCTCGGAGGCGCGTGCAGGTTTACTCTCCCTCCGGACAACTACCTGGCCACGTACTCTAATAAAGTCAGGGGAAAGATCGAGCAGGGTCGGATTGCGGAGCTGGACGGGATCCGGGTCTGGGCTTTCTTCAAGTGGTGGGCCATCACGGGGATCCGATCAAGTGGGGATAATTTGGTGTTTGAAGTTGGAATGGTGACGGCTAAGTATCCCAGTAAAAATTTTGATGAAAGTCCCGAGTGCGACGGCCATAAATCAGCTGCTTGATATAGGTTTGGGTTTCTAATACTTCAATAATTTTTTTTCCTATATATAACTGATTGCTTTTCAATAATTGAACTTTAGAGTTAAAGATTTAATTTAATTTTATACTAGGAATATAATCAAAATAAATAGAAAGTAGGAGGGGGGAATTTGTAATTTGGCGACGTAGGTAGAAGAATAGTGCCTTGCCACAACAACCACCATATCCCAAGCAACAAGAATAGTAACCGGGTTGACTCAGTGGTAAAGGCTTTGGGCTTGAGTGGTTTGCTCCCTTGCAGGTTTAAGGTTCGAATCTCACTAGATGCATTTACTTGGGGTCATGCCCCTGGTGTGAAAAGCCAACGACTTATCCTGATCTGTGTTGGGAAACTTTTGAGGGCACGGGGCACAGGTCTCGGGGATTAATCGAGGTGCGCGTAAGCTGGCCCGGACACCCTGGTTATCCAAAAAAAAGAAAAAAAAAAGAATAGTGATATGGTGGTGTATAGTAACTATGGTTTAAGGGAAGTGATTGGTGCCATGTAGGTGTGTAGTGCTGAGAGAAGTGGATTGTGTTGCTATATTGCTTATATAGGTGTATAGAGTTAGGGAAGTGATGGTGGTATGACTGAAAGCGAATAAGGCTCCAGAGGTGCACGGGCAATAACAATAAGTGGGTGCACAGCTAGGAAGTGAATAGTGTTAGGGAGGTGCACGGTGCTGAGTAACTAATGGTCCTATGAACAATGTTCTAACGCCTCTTGGAAATTGGAGATTTTTGAATTCAGGGTTAAGGTTTCGTGGAATTTGGACAAGTTAATAATAAGGAAATATTGTTTGAGTGATGTATAAGGTTTCTAGAGGTTCAATTTGATGGGAAACAAAAATTGGCGAAATTAGGGTTTTTGAAAAATTGGGAATTTCAAAAAATTGTGTAATTAGGAATAAATTAAGTTTGAAATGGTAAGATGACCCCAAAAAATTGTGTAATTAGGAATAAATTAAGTTTGAAATGGTAAAATTGTCAATTTCGAAAACCCCCAAAATTGGCGGCGGTCAACACAGTCGATTTTGGCAGCCAAATTGTGTCAGAATGGACAGAAAAGCCATTCATTTCAGCGCACACTTAACCCAATGATTTGGGGCTAGGCGCGACGGTGTGTTTTAGAACGCTACCTATGACGACAGTGAATAGAATTTGCTATGAAAAATGTATGGCACTTTCTACTGTGGTTAGATTCAATTCCCTTTGTAAAATTCTATTCAAATTATATAGCTTTCAACAAATAGGAGAATTTTTTTTTTATCCCGGGCTGAGATATATGCGCAGCCAATTAAGCTTGACCTAATAGTAGAGCAAGTAGATCCCACAACATTAAAGTTGATGTTATCACTATTGGTCCCGCCATGGTACCCCCACCCGCTTTGCCATTTAGCTGGGCATACCACATCAGTAGGATGAGCTGGTATCTATGCTATCAAAGGCGGTAGGCGGAGCAACTTGTTTTGGTAGTTCAACCCACCTAAGCGTTGTCCAAGTGTCGCATTTGATCAGTCAAAGGGCGGTTTGATTAGTTAATATAAAAATTTATCTAATATATAAAGAGTTAATCTAAAATACCTAAACGCCGCCTACAGTCTCCTAAACGGCTGTTTGAAAAATCCACCCTAACGTCGCTTAAGCGGAGCCTTTAACAGTATAGGGTGGTATCCCCCACATACCTAAGTTCCCTTCTGAAAAGAGGGCACTTGTAAGCAAATAGGAGGGTCGTAGCTCTTAGGTTGACTGAACGTAGCCTCAATATGCTGAGAAAGTCTTCTCTACCATCACGTCACCCACTGTCGTGGTGGTGTTGGCCACGTGGCAATTATTTAAAACCCTAATTTTTTTTAACCTCTACTAATTTCTATCTTTATCTCCCTCAACCAAAATACGTGTATTCCTAGCCCTACAATCCGTTTTTGTTCTCTACCACCACTCCACTGCAATTTCAATGACAATATTTGGGGGAAATGGAAAGATGGAACCAAAACATAAAAAAGAGATAAGGAAGCATATTACTAAGGGCAAATAATTTTGAAAATGGGTTTAAATATCCATGACAGTAAGCGAAAGCTTTAAATGTTCAATGATTGGAGATGGATTCACAGAAAATTATAAGAATCCGGCAAGCACGGTTGGAAGTAAATATGATCAGATCATATATGGAGATTTTTTATTGGTCTGATCTTGGTTGTAGGTCTGGTTAAGTTTTGAATGGTGCGCCCACCGCCTCATTAACCACTCATGTTAATTAATTTGTTTTAAGTACCAATATGCTTAATTTAACTTGTATATTCACATTCTACAATGCTCTTCTGCATCATGCATAAATTTTACTTGGTTACGCAGGTTGTCGATTTGTAATAATGTTATTTTGGACAAAATTGATCAAACTTGCATTATGATTCACTGGTTTTCATATTTCTTTACAGGGCTTGCCGTTTGCTGCAGGAAATTCCATTAACTTCCAATAAAATTAGCAAGTCAATGAATTGGTAGCGAGTACTAGGCAATGAATTGGTAAGACTGTTTTAAGTTGTCCTAGCCATGAGGATGAATACCTCATGAATGTTACTTTCTCGCATGTACTTCATAAACATATGCTGCGGAATTCAGCAGTTATGGCGATATGTTTGTATTTGGCTAACATAATGGTCTGTCTCTTATGTCTATGATAATGTTGGAGTTCTGAAATTATTTCGGGTATGATTGTTGTTTAGGAATGTGTTATCCTTGTATTTGAAATTTTTTAGTATGCAAATAGTGCAGAAATTTCACAAAGATGGTGACACCAAAACAGATTATAGATGATGCTAAATGGATAAAAACATGAACCAGATATGACTCCTTTTTTATGTTGGAGTTCTGAAATTATTTCGGGTTTGCAAATTTTCGGGCCAGCCCGCGACTAGACTCGCCTGGGTTTCAAAAAAATTAATGATTTTCGGGTTAACCCAACCCCACCCGAAATTTACGGGTTGGATCATGGGTTTGATATTAAAACCTGACCCGACACCATAATATTTTTTATTTTTTATTTTTAAAAATTTATTATTTTATTAAAGTTTTTACTATTATTTCATTTATTTGTTACTTTTATTGTTTTGAAATTTTATATATGATAATTTTCGGGACATAAAATAATTAATATTTAAATTTCAAAATAATTAATTCATTAATTTTTTTTTTGGACGACCTGACGATCCGATCCGATTGGGTTTTACCTCTCAAATTTCGAATTCGGGTTTCCCGTTCCTTGTAATCTGACCCGATCAGGTCTTACAAAATTAAAAAAAAACCCGACTCGACTTGACCCGTGAACCCCCCTAATGTGTTATCCTTGTATTTGAAATTTTTTAGTATGCACATAATGCAGAAATTTCACAAAGATGGTGACACCAAACAGATTATAGATGATGCTAAATGAATAAAACATGAACCAGATATGATTCCATTTTTATGATGGGAAGAGATTTTTGCACTTGACAAATGCCCTCATCATTCATATTAAATTGCCAACCTTCTAAACAATTTACAGGGAAAAGGAATAATAAATCAAAAGAGACCTTGTTTCAAGTGGTATCAATTTTCAATTAACCGAGTTCACACGACCAAGTACTTGTAACTCAGAATCCATTTTGCCTAAATTATGCAAGTTTTCTCAGAACCAATTGGCTTATGACTTTCAGTTTTCTCAATTCTCACAACCCAGCTTAATATTTTCCCTAGAGGTAACCCTAAACATAATTCACATAAATTTCAAATTATAAGCTTATTAATATTATTTATATATATATGTTTTTTTTTATCTTTTATCAGTAGAGAGAAACTAGAGATTATATTTTATGAACTCGTCTAGGATTTCTAAAATTTAAGTAGGGTTGAACACAATTTCGGGTCAAATCGCGAACCTCACCGAACCGAACCACGCGATTTGAAAAAATATAAAAAATGATTTTGAACCGCACCGAATCGAACCGCAAATTTCGGGTCGGTGTGCGGTTTTGACCCATGTCAAACTGCGAACCGCCCAAACCGTAAATTTTGACTCGAACCGCAACCCGAACCGCCTAAATCGCCGACCCGCGTTCAAATTAAATATTATTTAATGTTTTTTTCTTATTTAACTATGAAAATTAAGATATTTAATGATCATATAACAATATGTAATGAATAAATGAAAATTATGTAATTTTTTCTTCAATTATAATGTGAAAACACACAAAATTTTCTTAAAAAATTTATAATACAAACCGCTAAACCGCCCAAACCGCTAAACCGCCAACCCGAACCGCCGCGGTTTTCCTTATCAAATTTGCGGTTTCATTTTCTAATTTCCCAACCGCCAACCCACGTGGTTTGAAGTAAAAAACAACCCCGAACTACATCGCGAACACCCCTAAATTTAAGGTAAATTAAGACCGCCATGAATCTCCGACGCAAGTAACAAGTCAACCGTCAACACCTAATGGCAAAAAAGACAAATTTCAGGTCCAACACTGGGAGCAGAACTTGGTGAGCAGATAGAAGGTGATATGGAATATGAGGCTGGCAATGTAAGCTGGAACAACTGTTACATTGCCAGCAGCCCAGAGAATGTGTAAGAACAAGATTTGATGGACAAAAGATCTAAGGGATGACCATTAATTAAGAAATAATAATACTAATCGCATTCGTTGAACATTCTCTCCATTATGATTTTTTATATTTTTGTACTCAAAATAACAAATTCAGAAAATAAATTTTGGATCTTTAAAACTGCTTTACCACTTAGCATAAAAAAGACAAAACTTTCGGGGATGGAGGGGGCTCATTGTTGATTGAGACTCCATAATAAAGCAGCACATTGTGTAATGCATTTTTTAAACTGATTTTTAAAATGGTATCTTTTAAATTGGAACATTCAAAAGTTGTACCTGTTCCACTTAAACTCAAATCAGATCAAATCAGATGATTTGAGTTTAAGTGGAGCAGGTAAAACTTCAGATGATTTGACAAGATACAAGGCACCTGCTGTAGGAGGTGGTATATTATGTGACGGATATATATGTCATCTCTCTCACAGCAGGCGGGCCCCACACAGTTGTGGAGCCCGCCTGCTGTGAGAGAGATGACATATACACCCGGCACATAATATAATTTTCGCTGCCGTAGAGGACCATCATTTATAGACATTTAATTAAAAAGATAGATATGTAAAAGCACTTCCTGCAAATTGTCTAATGCACAAGTAGCAGAAAAAGCACTTGAATTAGTAAAATCAAGCACATGCTGCATTATTTGTTGTTGGTTCATAACAAATTGCCTATGAGATGTCATTTTGAGGTTCCTTCATTTCCATTAGAGGATATCTAGAAAGTCCTTTCTTTTAACTTTTATTGTGCCAAGTTTCAAAAGAAAAATATAACAACATTATTGTGAAAGGTAGGGGTGTTCATAGGGTCGGGTCGATCTGTGACCCGACCCGACCCGACCCAATCTGCAACGACCCGACTCGGTCGGGTTCATAAAAAAATTTGTAAAATTTTGACCTGACCCGAAATTTTCGGGTTGGGCGACGGGTTTGATACTAAAACCCGACCCGACTCGACCCTATACAAATTTATTAATTTTCTATAATTTTTATAATTTTCTAAAATTTTTATTATTTTTCTAAAATATTTATTATTTTTCTAAAATTATTATTATTATTTTACTATTTTTCCATTTGTTTATTACTTTTTTTTTGTATTAAAACTTTATGTATATGATAATTTTTGGGATATAAAATAACTAATATTTATATTTCAAAATAATTACTTTATTAAAAAAATTATTTTTTTAAATGACCCGACCCGAACCCGCTCGGGTTCCACTTCCCCGCGATCCGACCCACGACCCGACTTCCCTGATCCGATCCAATCGGGTCTAACAAAATTTTAAAAACCAAACCCGACCCGACCCGTGAACAACCCTAGTGAAATGCATCATTCACTCTTTTACATTGGATTGCTACCCTATGGTTTTTACCTTCTTCTATAGTATGATCTTAATCTAGTTTTAGTGGCTCTTAATTATTATACTATATATATATATATATATATACATACGATAAAGTTTTAGTTCAAACTTCACGTAAAGTTCACATGAACCTTACTTGATCTTAACCGTATGTAGGCATGGCAATAAGACCCGGACCCGGCTCGAGATTAAAAAATCAGGACTCGGGTCTTAAAAATCTGGACCCGGGCGAATCCGGACCCGGGTTCGCACGGGTCCGACCCGGATAGTCCCGGGTCTATAAAAAATAAAATTAAAAATTAAAATATAATGAAAAATACAAAATAATGTGCATATATATATATAATATAATATAATATAATATAATTAAAAATATAAAAGAATTGAAATAAAACTAATAAAATTGACAAACTACAAATATAAATATAAAATAATATAATTAAAAATTAAACAAAAATAAACAAAAAAAATAGTAAACCGGGTATCCGGATCCGGACCAGGTAGACCGGGTCCGGACCCGGAGTAACGAAATTACTTCCGGATCCGGACCTGAATCCGACCGGACCTGATCCGGAACCGGATTTTTCCATCACTAACCGTATATATATATAATTACATATGATAATTATGATTATCCTAAAAGATAGTTTGGTTGGCTTTAACTCTTATAATTGAAGTAAAAGGTCACGTGTTCAAGTCATAAATGATAAATGTGGTGGGAGTGTAAATGTAATATATAATCTTGAGTATCTCAAATGATAGTTTGGTTGACTTAACTCTTATAGCGGAAACAAAATATCACGTGTTCAAATCATAAAGGATACGCTTAATTTATGGTTTAAATATAGTAGAAGTGTAAATGTAATATATAAAGAAGAGATTTAGATTCTCCTTTTTAAAAATATATGATAATTTTAATTAATCAACTTTACATGAGCTAAGTCACAAAAGTTGGGAGGTGATATATCATGTTTCGGGTGTATATGTCATCTCTCCCATATCAGCTGGGTCCCACACAGTTGTGAGACCCAACTATTGTGAGAGAGGTGATATATACACCCGAAATATAATATAATATTTCCAAAAGTGGAAATAAAAATTTCATAATACAACTATTCATTATACATGTGGTCAATAACTATTAAAAAATGTTTGTTTATGTCACATTATGAATAAATGCATATTCAAATCATAAATAGTATATGGTAAGTAAAATATTGTTATCAATGGTCAAATTACAAATTTTATTAATTGTTGTTGTTTTGATATGGCACTATCAATGCATTATCTCCTCATTATTATATATGATAAGATTTTATTTAATTATAAGTTAACAATCTTGCATGATGACAAATTTATATAAATAACCTATTAAATTTTGTAAATTATAAAAATGACTCACTTCTAAATAATTTAATTAACTAAATATATCATTTTCAGACCAAAATAATAATAGGAATTTGTATTATACAAATTACAAATTCCATTTCAATACAACTCGTTATACAATCTCTTGTTATCTCATATATTTCCTCTCACA
Organism: Zanthoxylum bungeanum; assembly: GCA_019454045.1. NCBI lineage: Eukaryota > Viridiplantae > Streptophyta > Magnoliopsida > Sapindales > Rutaceae > Zanthoxylum > Zanthoxylum bungeanum. Next base: position 201,767 of record SKCR01007818.1, on the reverse strand, counting down.
TTCATCTAATACCATATTGATAAAAGACATAATTAAGAGAAATTGTTTGGGAAAGCAAAAACATAATATTAGTGATATATGGTTGAAGACTTTATCTTGAGATCGTGGATTCGAATTCAAGAAGCATTTTTTTTTTAATAATATGTGACAGTTTGAGGTTTTACCTGCTCCGCTTAATTCTGAAATGAGTGATTTGGCGGTGAGGTTTCAACGATTTAAAAAAAAAAAATTAGTGATGATGTTATACAATATAATTTGTGTTTTAAATGTGTGTTTTTTTTTTTTTAATCGTTGAAACATCACCGCCAAATCACTCATTTCGAATCATATAATCAACAATTGGTAACAAAACTAAAACCCTTCATGCAATCGATTAGTTTTCAACATAAATGTTTTTATAGGACTATTACATCTGTCAATATATATAATAGTCTTTGACGATGGGGGAAGATTTGCACCAGTTAACAGAAGAATAATTACTAAAGGATGAATAGTCATGACGTCACTTAGGGCGAAGAATGAAGAAAGAATCATGATATCGATGAACGATTGACGAATAAAGAATTTCCCAGCGAGTGAAGAACGATGGAAGAAGAACGAATATGTGATTGATATAGGAAGATTGTCACACACAGGTATCTTGTAGTTAGCTAGTTAGAAATAGACCCACAACTTAACGATTACTGCACAACTTGACAGTAACCCCACGATCTAGTGGTTACGAGAGCGCATGACCCAACAGTTGCATACGATCCAGCAGTTACACGTAAGCAGCATACGTGTCGATTTGACGGGTCGAAGAAAGCGAATTAATCGCTCGAGCGGTTGGCAGGACTTTACACCTAGGTTACACATAAACGGAATACGCGATACGATATGAAACGGAAACGGGAAACGTCTTTTTCTAAAATGTTAGGACATGAAACGTTGAGGAAAAGAAGAAGAAGAAGAAGAAGAAGAAGAAGAAGAAGAAGAAGAGGGAAGGAAGGAAGGAGAAAAAATTATAGACTCAAAATGAGCAAGTAATTTAAATTCGTAGTTATCTTAGCTTTGTAATATTTATGACTGTAATATGTGTGCTTGCGTCCCTTGGAGGCATTTCTTGGAATCAAACACCATTTTCTGAGACTTTATCTCATGAGATTTGGAATCTTACACACGTATCAACAAAAAATTGCGTGAATAGCACCATTTTGAGGATGATAATAAATCACCTCGAAATCAGTCTCTCTCACTCCAAAGACTTGTTCTAATAGAGTTCTAAGTGAAGTTTACTTGCTTCAGTTTATGTCTTCAATTACCGTCATCTGATTGGGCCGCTTCTGACATGCTTATAGAATCCAGTTTTGGAGTAATTTTTTGATGTAACGGAGAGATGAATGATGTGATATTACTAACAAATTAGTAAATGACGTGTATGATTTAATATTCATCTTTTTAGTTATTTTTTTAATATTTTAATACACGTGATAATGAATTATTAAATTATTATACGGATGAAATAATATCTCTATTGTATTGTATAGAATGTTCTACACATTAAACTGAACGAGTTTTCTATTAGGGAAAAAAAATTGAATATAAAATTGTTAAGTCCACGAAGACACGTTATGATGTCCATTGTTCTTATTTTCCCAACAACCTTCGAAGGGAAAATAAGAATATTTTAAAAACAAAGTGATGGATTTGATTAATAAAAAAAAAATGTAGACAAATAAATTGTTTGTCATTGACCCATATCTTTATTTTGGTGACCATATTATTCAATTGCCAACCTTCAAGACTTTTTTAGCACGACCAAAAAAGAAAGAAGAGTCGTAATATATTTTTAATCTCTCATCTTCTTCAAGTCTCAAATACAAATATTATGTTTTGAAATAGTTTATTTTTACCAACATGATTACGTCCTTGAGAGCTACTGTAAGTAACCTGTAAGTTGATTAATAATATATTTTGTAATATTATATTAAAAATAATGAAAAAAAAAATATAATAAGATTTTTTAATGTTGGGTGTGCAAATAAAATCCCAAGGTCCCACATTCGCAAATTCATTGTGCGGGTCAATAAAGGAAACAATTCTTCACCGGCCCATGAAATTCACGAATCTTTTTTACACAAAAACACACCAATAAGACTCTCTCTCTCTCTCTACATGTAGTATCGTTGCTGTACGCCCAAATGTTAATCGGTTAACAAAAGCACAATAAAAAGGCAAAAAAAGAAAAAAAAAAAGAAAAAAAAAGAAAAAAAAAGTAAGTGAATGAATCATAAAAAGTACCAAACCCTCTTTGCTTGCTTGAGCTTGACGTAGCAACCAACTTTTGTTGACTGTTTCTTTCTAATACACCTCTACTTTTCCATGTATCCCATTTCCTACGACTCTTAATCATCCCATCAATTCACTAATTAAAAATCTAATCTATTTAACTTAAATTTTTTTTTTTCAATATTGTAACTAAACAATCGTTTCTTGATATCTGGGTTAGTTTACGCGTATCTCAATTAGTTTTCGGATTTGTGTCCCGTGCTTCAAAAGTTTTCCAACACATATTAGAGTAAGTTGTTGGCATTTAAACCTTAAATCTGAGAGAGAACAAACCACTCAAATCAAATACCTTTACCAGTGAGGCAATCGTTACGATTATTTCTTTTAAATATATATTTCACGCTTTCAATCAATAATGGATAGATCTATAGGACATACGCCGACTCATACTTCATAAGAGCGATTCAAATAAAATAGTTATGATATATTTGGTAAAGAGTATTATCATAAAGTATACGTTAATTTATAAGTTATAAAATAAACATTTGAATTTAAGCTAATAGCAAAAAATAATCTATTCATTTATGAGTACTAACACTAATGTTAATCTATATGTTATCTGTTTGATAGAGCGTTAAAATCGCTAACATTAATGCTCCAGACCAACCCTTAAATTTTGAGTTAATTTTTTGAAAAATGTTACTTATATGAGACCAATTACTTCAAATTTATTACGACATTAACAAACAAAACTATATTTCACCGCATCATAAAAAGAGGATTCGATCAGACGGTTCAGATCAGATCACCAGATCCATATTCCCATGCAATGACAACAAACCAAAAGAAAACTAGATAAAAACTAAATGGATTAATATCATCCGCCACAGCCATTTCCAAATCGCGTGTAATCCACGCACCAATCCCATAACCGGACACTGAATTCATGCACTTTTTCGTACATTATTATTACTGAGAGCCAGCCCCGCCCTCACAAACGCGCTGTACCCGCGCGTGTGATTACTTTCCGCAATTTCGCTTAACTTGAAAACGTGAACGACTCGTACAAGCTTCCTCTCTAGTAATAATAATAACAACGACGACGAAGTTTCTCTCTCTCGTTCTTTAGATTCGTGACCTCTCAAAGCGAAATTCTTTGGGTGCTTGCTTGCCTCGTTATTTACAGGTATTAATTCTTTTAGATTTGTTTTTTTTTTTTTTTAATTTGTGTAAATAAAAATCCAAGTTTTTATACAATTTTTTTTTTTTTTATGCGTTCAGATCTGTTTTTGTTTCTGTTTCTCTTTTGTTTCTAAATTTACGTTACTTTTCTTGATTTTACTTTTGCAAATTTATGTACTTTTTGACATTTGATTTTGTGTTCATGTAACGTTTTAAATTTATTTACTGTTAAAAAATTGGCACAATGTATGAACTTTGGTATCTAAAATAGTGTTAGCAATGCGGTATCATGTAGCTTTTGTTTAGTTTGTTTTCTGTTTTGTAAAGTGATGATTTTTTTTTTTTTGTTGTTCTTTCTTTCGTATGTTTCATTGTGGCGTGGTTTGGTGGTATGAGATTCAGGATCTCACCTTGAGGTTCTGGTTCGAATTCAGGGAGTGCATAAGAGCTTGGGATAGCCAAGTGTTTTAACTGTTCCGTTTAAGTTTGATTTGGCGGTGGAGTTTCCAACGATTTCAAATATATATATATATATATTTCATTGGGGTTTTAATATGTGATTAGAGATTATTTTTCTTCAATTTTTAATTGTGCTGTGTTGAATGAGAATAAATGTGTTATTTAGAAATCAAAATTAGTTATATTTGTTTGATGGAGTTATATTTTTTTATGAAAGCATGCTTAATTTTTTTTTTTTTTGTTATGGTGTTTCAATTGTCAATTTTGTAGCTCCACATTGTTTGTAATCTGATGTTTGTGTTGTCTTGTTCTGTTTCATTCATGAGCTGCATTGCCGCCGAGGTAAAAGAAAAAGAATTAAGTAGAAGAAGAAAGAATGTAACTTTAGCATATTCATGGATGGGAAAACAGTTGAAACAATGTATTATTATTATTAATATTATTTTAAATTTCTTCGGAAAGTGGAGGAGAAGAAAATGGAATTTTAGTTTCCTATGTTTTCAGGAAAAAAAAAATTAGCTCAACTAAGCAGTAATGGACTGCATTGAATGGAATATAGATTGTTGGTATATTATTGTTGTTGATGTGTTTTTTCACCTTTTTTCTCAGTTACTGTATGTATATTCTCTTTAATGTATGCCGATGCTTCGATACTGATTCACTGTCCAGGGAGGCTCATTAACTAACTATATAGAAGCTTTAAGCAATGGATTTAGAAGATAAATTCCTTGCTAAAGGTATGCTCTTCATATTTCCAGTGTTTTCTTCATTCATATCTATTGATTTTTGTTTATTTTTCTGTATTATCTCATATGGCATTTTCCATATAGTATTATATTAAGCTAGACTCTAAGGCAGTATTCGTTGAGCCAGTTATAATATATAAAATAACCTCATATTCAAAAAAGAAAGCTGGAAAATAAAAAGAGGGTATAGTTCATTGAATTCTAATCTATAGATCTTCCATATCCAACATTTTAAGGAACTTCTCCTATGGCTGTTGAGCAAAAAATGAGCTAAATGTGGCTTAATCAATATAGTAACTATCCAGGGAGAGGAAAAACATAATAGTTTCGTTGTTGATATAGATGACTTTGTAGCACAGTTTTGCTTTCCCATTTTTCATGTCATGCTATCTTACTCTGATGTTTATTGTGTCAACTCTTGATTGGCTTTTACTGCATGAAATCATGAAAATTTTCTTTTCATCTTATCATCCACAGAAGCTGCACTTGGTCTTGCAATATCAATTTCACTGGAACATGCATATTATTGTTGCCTTAAGATTAATAATGCACAAGAAGCATTTATTCCCCAAAGATGGTTTGTATGAACATTTATCAGTTATTATTATGATTATTTCTATAGCTTAAGAGAAGTTTGGGTGACAATATACATCATCATTAAGTAAGTATGATCAAGAAAATGAATGTGTGCTTGCCAATTTGGTAAGACTTTGTTTCATTTTGTTTTAGCCATTATGAACACAGTAACATTGTCGATATGGGTATGGTATTTTGGAATTGAATTCACTTGTGACTTTCACTATGAAGTCTGTCATCCTATTTGTGTAGCACTTCTTTCAGAGATTTGCTTTTATATATAGTAGTTAATATGATGCCTAACTATATACACCATGTCAGGGTGACTTAGCCTGAGAGTTGCAACTCTAGGCTAGAATAGAATATAAAGAACCTAAAATATGGTGGCTGATATCTCACAATGTAAAAGTGAAGCCAAAGCTTAATTATGCGTGTCACCGTGCTCCCTTATTTTCTTGCTATTTCTTATAATTTTTTATTGTAGTTAACTAAATTGATCGTTTTTCCTTTTAGACATAATAAAATAAATTATTAGTTATTTTGTTTTGTCATTTGTGGTTTGAGTCGTTTGACTTTTAATGCCTTCGTTCAAGAGTCAATACTCCTTCAAGGGCTGTAACTTTGCGAGGAAACCCAAATAATATATGTCCGGTTTCTTATGATATGAACGACTCCTTTTGGCTATAGACTGTATCTACAAACTTTTTGAAAGGGGAGGAATTCTCCTTTCATTGGCCACCTTCATGCCTTTTTTTATTTTTATTTTTATTTCAGTAAGTTAGCTGTATATTTTAGGTAAAAAAATTGATAAATATTTTACAAATTTAGATCATTAAATGTCCTAGGAGGTTTTGATGACATATGGTGTAGAATATCCGACTTTTCCGAGGACTTCCAAGTAAAGCACGGAGAGTTGGCCAGACAAGCATAATAAGTTGGGCATTTGTCATTCATTCATCGTCTTGAAGCAGTTATGTGTTGAATGAATGTCCCCGGCTTTAGATCCATACACCTTAAAATTTCTGCAGATATGATGCTTAATTATTGAACATATATACAGAAGACACGTTATTATTCACAAAGTTGACATCATTGCAACTAGGCTGGCAACAGGTCACTTTTTGAATCCAGTTTACAGCTAATTATTATAGGAATTCTGTAATCGGCTTCCAGTTTTCAATAGGATTATGTACCTTTCATCTAAATCTAGTAGACCCATTAACTAGTGAATTAAAATCTGATTCTAGTCCATCTCGTGTAGTCAGTACCTGATCCAATTATATTATAGTTGGAACTATCAAACCCTAATATTTTGTGTCTTTGCTGCTCTGGAAGGGATGCTTCTGCAGTGCCTTTTGTGCGCTTCATTTTCCTTTTCCCATTATTTTCATTTTAAGGCCTTTTTGGCACAGAGGATCTTTAATTTCTATATTATACTGATTTCTTTTTTCCCCTTTTGCAAGCTCCGGGGTTTCAAGAATATTTGTTTTCTGTATGATGTAAATTTGTTCTACATGATCAACTTCTTCTTTTTTTCCCGCATTTGGTGATAATTTACTGGTTTTGATGATTTTCTGATAGCTTGTCATGTTTTAAAATCTTTATTTAGTTTCATAATAGTTTTGTATATTATCGAAATGGGTATTATTGACATTTACATTATTATTTGTAATACTTATCTAACTGCATTAAGCTATCAAGTTAAATTAATTAATTATGTTATATAGTTCTTTCGGACTATTACATTAAGGAATTCTTTCTGGCATAATTCTTATTAGCGTATGATTTGAGTCACTTAGCTGTCAACATTGTCGAATATGTTGAAGTCTGATATTTTCCTTGCATATCCTTTATATTTCTTAGTATAGCTTTCTTTGCTTTTATTGCATAATATAAAATTCTTTGTTCATTGAAATTGATATTGTTGTTTCTTCCTCTTTGCTCAAATTTGTCTTGCTATATTTCGTTACGAACCTAGTATGAGGGAGCAGCTCTATGTGCAGTTGCTTCATCCTGTAACTGCAGTGTCTCTGTCCTCTTACACCACTTTGAATTAGTACCAGATAGTGACTTTGGACATCAGGAAATCTAGTGTCACGAATTTGTCCTGGCCTTTTCATGGGATTATAAGATTATTCACATGTGACAAGCATGATTGATAATACTCATTTCTGTCCTTGTCTGTTCGGCATTTAACTTGTTTAGGCGAGAAGGAAGATATTCAACATTTATTTTTTGATCGAGATAATTAGGAAAGGTAAGTTTGAAAATGAGTTCGGCCATTCAGGCTATTGGTGATCCAAAGAGAGTCTAGTAAGCACTCAACTAGAAATTGATATTTGCAAATGTCGATGACTATAGAAATGGGTTTCTTGAAGTTCAGTGCTATATTAGATAGTTGATATTGCACAAACTAATTCATGCACTTGTTTTTCTTTAGATTCTCCAACTTGTGTGTGTTTGCTGTAGACTTGAAAGTGAGCTTATTTTAGTTCAAGTTTCCTTTTATTACCTGTTTCTGAAAGAGTTGCCGCCTTTCAGTCAGTTTGGATTTTGGTCCAGTTTCTGGTGTTCAAAGCCTTTCTTCCAGTGTGCAGAGCACCCCAGAGAAACATGGGCACTCAGATGATGCTTCAAGAAGTCCAGAACTACTCCAGGAGTTTCTGAAATCTGGTCCGAAGAAGGAACTTCTTCATTGTTGCTTTGATAAGGACAAGAAAAACTCAGCTTCTTCTAAAAGCAAAATGACAGAACTTCCAAAGGCTAATAACAAGACAATTAAGAAGCAGGATTCAAAAAGAGTTTCTTCTAGCCCCAATAATCAGCCTTCTAGGAAACAACAGAGAAAGGGAGAAAACCCCATGCGACTCCCACCTGCTTCTGAGCAGTCTCCAGATTTTGGATCTTCAAACTCTTGGATCTGTAAAAATTCTGCTTGTAGGGCTGTTCTGTCCATTGATGACACATTTTGCAAGAGGTGTTCTTGTTGTATCTGTCACTTATTTGATGACAATAAAGACCCTAGCCTTTGGTTGGTTTGTACATCTGATTCTGGTCAGGAGGACTCCTGTGGGCTATCTTGTCATATTGAGTGTGCTCTTCAACGCGAAAAGGTGGGGGTTGTTGATCTTGGGCAATTGATGCAGCTGGATGGCAGTTATTGTTGTGCTTCTTGTGGTAAAGTTTCTGCGATACTCGGGTAAGTAAATATTTCAACTTAGGAGTAAAGGGTACAACTTTTGCTCTTGCTCTGACGGTTGATTTTTCCTCTCCTGTTCTTCTTCAATTTGTGTTCTGATTTCATTGCCCTGCAATAATCCCAGGATCCATCCGGCTGCCTCATAAATCATTCTAACATTGATTGATGTAATCTACAACTTAGAACTTTTTATATAGTAAAACATGCTGTTTGTTCTGTTACATAATTTATTTCATCACAACTCGAGGCAAAGACACATTCTACTTTTTGACTGGCATGAAAGTAGAAATAGGACATTGCTGCCTCAACAATTTAGAAATAGGGTGAGAACTAAATTACTGTTGAATATGGAAAGTTCTTGCTGATCCTGTTCTTAGATCGAACTAAAACATAAAGAAAATTGGGAGCTATGGATTACTTTTTGTTTTCCTTTAATACGATTTTCCAATCTTGGACTGATGGGAGTGTTATGGTCCGTGTGTTTGATTTGATTTTTTTTGGCAGCTGTTGGAAGAAGCAGCTAAATATAGCTAAAGATGCCCGTCGTCTTGACGTGCTTTGTTATAGGATTTACTTAAGCTATAGGCTCCTGGATGGGACTTCCAGGTTCAAAGAACTGCATGATATTATAAAAAATGCAAAGTCCAAACTAGAAACAGAAGTGGGTCCAGTGAACGGAGTTTCTTCAAAGATGGCACGTGGCATTGTCAGCAGACTCCCTGTCGCTGGTGATGTGCAGAAACTTTGCTCACTTGCCATCCAGAAAGCAGATGAATGGTTGGCAACCATCTCTAATGTGAATCCAAAATGCAGAGGTAGTACCAATATCAGCTCATCTCTTTTTGCTGGATTTCTGTAAATGTCAGATGAAATTTATTTCAATGAATAACTAAATTTTATTGTCTCCTTGGCAGAGGATTCACTTCCGGCCGCTTGCAGGTTTCTCTTTGAAGAAGTGACATCTTCCTCTGTTGTAATAATTTTGATTGAACTGTCTACTGTATCATCTAATGACATCAAGGGGTATAAGCTCTGGTATTGCAAGAGTAGAGATGAGATGCACACAAAAGAGCCTATTTGTGTCTTTCCGAGGGCACAGAGAAGGATTTTGATATCCAATTTGCAGCCATGCACAGAATACAGTTTTCGGATTGTTTCTTATACAGAAGCTGGTGACTTCGGTCACTCTGAGGCCAAGTGTTTCACCAAGAGTGTGGAGATAATTCACAAGAATCCTAATTCACCGGTTGCCTTGAATCGTAAGAAAGCAAATATGCTTGTTGAAGGAGGATCATGTGCTGAGAGGGAGTCCAGAAGTAAAATGGGGGTGAATTCTTCTGGATTCAAGGTTCGAGACCTTGGAAAGATCTTGCGCCTAGCCTGGGCTCAAGAACAAGGCTGTCTTGAAGGGTTTTGCAGTGCCAACTTAGAGAAGTGCTGTGGAGCAAATAAAATGGTCAAACCTGAAAATTCAGAAGAAGAAAGGTTGCCATCTGTTTCTCGTGGAATCGATTTAAATGTTGTTTCAGTTCCTGACTTGAATGAAGAACTAACCCCACCATTTGAGTCTTCAAGAGATGAAGATAATGGATGCACTTTTGAGCAGGCTGTCGAGGCAGATGATGATGCTGCTTCCCATGACATAGAGAAGAACCGTTTAGCTAGATCACATGGTAGCGGGGACTCCCAAACATGGAACCATGGGCCGGCTGGAAAAGTGGCTGCTGCTGTTGATTCCCGAGCAGAAGATATGTGCAGGAAAAGAGCAGCAGCACATCCAAATGAAGAGCCACATGAATGTGATAGCACTCTGATTAACGGGTCACCATTCCACATATCCAGTGGTTCTTCAGGTAGCTTAGATGAGAATTTCGAGTATTGTGTGAAGATAATTCGGTGGCTAGAATGCGAGGGCCACATTAACCAGGAATTTAGGTTGAAATTGCTGACATGGTTTAGCTTAAGATCTACAGAGCAGGAACGTAGGGTGGTGAATACATTCATTCAAACTCTGATTGACGATCCCAGTAGCTTAGCAGGACAATTGGTTGACACTTTTTCAGAAATTGTATCAAACAAGAGGCCACGGAATGGATTCTGTAGTAAGCTGTGGCATTAGATTAAGATTTAATTTAGATTAGAGCAAGCAAGCTAGCTAGCAAGCCATTCTAAGATAACAGGAATTTGCTTTATGATTTATGATTTATGATTTATGATTTATGATTTATTTGCAAAAAAGAAGATTACATCTCATTGTTTCACATTGACAAATCTTTAAAGAGATCTGTGGGAGAGAGCATATGCCATTTGAATTGGATTCTAGTATTTTTTTTGGTTATGGATTTCTTTAAAAAAAATTTTAAAAAATCTTTAAAAATAGCAATTGAACTCAAAATTTATCTAAAATCTATTATATTTGCCAAAATTATATTAAAATTTATTGTTTTATAGAAATTTTACTATTACTATTATCAAATTTTGTTGTGCCTCAAAATTATCAAAATTTGTTGGTAATTGAATACACACACTCACTGTAAGTTACACAAACTGTATATAAACAAATCTGGATGATTAAATTACTCAGTTATGACTTGTTCTGAATCACTCATCAAAATCTTTTGTCTGTTCTTTTGTGTTCTTTTCCTTTCTTATCTTCTCAGAGAGGTGGTCCTGCTGAGAATTAACATAAACGGCTGGATATGACTCCAAAATTTTATCTAAAATTAGAACTCTAAATCTAACAAAACTTCAACGACTTTTATATTTTTTTAAAAATTATGTATCAATAGTCTCATTTTTAAAATTCGCACAAGACCTCTGCATCTTCATGATCTGTAATTTGCAAGTTTCATATGTATCTAATTTCATCAGCAATTTCTTGAAAATAGTCTGGGATTCACATGGAATCTCTTATGCAAATCTAAAGTAAATTGGCTTGGCCTCTAAACATTCTAATCAAATCTTAATCATGCACGTCTGATTTTTCTTAACAGCTGCTGCCCTTGTAGTCATATGAATAAATAAACCATTTAAAGTGACTTGTTTTTCAGCCATTGGATTCATTCAATCCAATGGCATGGATTTAAAGTTAAACCATTAAATTAAATGGATCCAATGGATGTCAATTTAAGTCACTTTCAAGTCAAAAATTTCATGGAACACAACCTAACTTTAAATATTTATTAATTTTGTATTCAGCTTTGGACTTGCAATGCCATGCTCTTCCAAATGGTTGTTTTTCTTCATTGACATAATTTTTGAAGGCTATTTAATTTCTTCATTGTGGAAGTTGGAACATGACCACAATGAACTGCAAAACAATGCTTATATTGCATACTTTCACGATAAGAGCAATTGGACTTATATTTGGCAGACTGTGCGTGAATATATTAGATATGCTTTAGTGCTGGGTTTATGTTTATGTTCAAACGAGTGGTGTTCGTGTTTGGATTTGAATGAAACTTGACAGTAGGTTCTCATGTGTAGTGCATTCATCTTTCTGTGCGAACGAAACCTTATAGTATGTTTGCGTTCGAGACTGCATTCGAATGAGTTTGTGGAATAGTGTGTGTTCGACTTGCGTTCGATGGGCGTTCGAATAAAATTACGGGACTGAGTTATTTTTGACGTGTTTTTGAGCCAGTTTCGCACATGAAAAGCATACATTTGCCCTACCTAGCTATATAAACAAACATAGAGACACCTTTTCAGTTGTTGAAAACACATTATTCAAAGCTACACCGTCTTTTATTTTCAACCCGCTTGACAATTCACCTTGAAGACTTTCTTACTTACCTTGTCTTCTTTGTCTTTGGGATATTGATTCCTTTGATTGACCATCAATACAAAAATACAATCCTAACATAATTTTCTAAGCTTTCAGAGTTCTCGATGAGGAAGATTGGTAGTTGGAGTTTCGACGTTGCGAGTTCGCAAGGTTCGCTTAGAGACTTCAGACGTTCTGAAGAATGCCGCTTGCCGCTTGATGCGGGCCTGGTGAGTTCTTCGGGTTATTATAGTCTGGGGGTATTAGATTCGGCGGAGTTGTTGCCATAAGTCTTATACCATCACTGTAAGTTTTCTCGTTATATTGGATTTTGGCTGGTAGCTTAGATACCCGGAGTGGTTTTTTACTCGCACGAGTTTTCCACTTCGCTAACAAAATTATTGGTGTTGATTTTATTTTATGTTTTCGTTTATTTACTTTGATTTATAATTGATAGATTAAGGGTGCATGTTGGTATTCCATAGTAATAATAGTTGGGACATATCTCAAATAATTGTAATATTGTGTATAATTCCACATAAGGTCCGAATCTTAGACTAATTTCGAATTTTCAATAATGATCTTGGAGACAGCCATAGGTAAAGGAAGTCTCTTGTATGTCAGAAGGATTAGCCGATCCTTCTTAATTTTTTTATCTGTTAATATTAAATAAGTAATAAAAATATTTTCCTAAATTTATAAAATAAACACTTAAAATTTATAAAATCCTCTCTCAAAGAGCCTCCTAGCTTCGTCCCTGGCCACATGCAATAGGTTGGAATTTTCAATTTTAGGTCAAAATTATAAATCCCAATCTAAATACTTGATTTTTTTAAAATTAAATTTTAATAAATACATTTATCAGTATCGATATGGATGACGTATTTTAGAAATTCATTTAAGAGTTATAAAACAGAGGGCTGCCCTTGATGTTGATGGGGCGGTACTATTAATCAACAAAATTGCTCCAAAATTGGGATATTTCCGTAAATTTTCCAGGCATTTATATATAGCTTAGGAGTTGATAAATCATTAGCAGATAGCAAATTATTCCACGAGATTTTTGCAGCCCCGCCGATATAAAAGCAGTAACACACCAACTAAACTGTTGAGGAAAATATCTAACATCGGCTGAGATAAATAATTAAACTCAAAACATAAATATTGGGTAATCCTCAACTCTCAAGTTGGTTTTTGGGTTGAGTTAGGCCCATGAATTTCAACATGGTATCAGAGCCACACTCATACACGGGTGGACCCACACTACCTGTCCACGTGACATAAATCAGGCAAAAGACCGGTTTGCACGTGAGGGGGAGTGATGAGGAAAATATCTCACATCGGCTGAGATAAACAATTAAACTCAAAATATAAATATTGGACAATCCTCAACTCTCAAACTGGCTTTTGGGTTAAGTTAGGCTCACTTGTCTCTCCATTTTTGTACGATCCATGCAGTCGTATTTGAATAAACTGCAGCCTCATATTCAAGCCCTGCTTGCTCCTACATCCTATCAAATATTTATAACGTTAGGAACCGTCCTTTAATTACAGATGAGAAAAAAAAAAAAAAAATCTTTGATCGATACAACTATCGAATGATTCGTGTGATAGGATTAAATGTTATAGGGACTATTATTCGGATAATATAAATTGGTTTATAATTCATGAAACAAACATTAGAGTATAAGATATCGAATGCGAGCAGTTCCGCAAAACCGTTCGAACGTCCTGATGAACGCACCTCGAACGCGAAGTCTCTGGACAGTTTCATTGAAACGTGAACATGAAGCCTCTGTAAGCTTTTATTCGAATATCCACTCAAACGAACCGCGAACGCTCTACAAGAGCACACCATGAATGCAAACCCTACCAACTTCATCTGATGTCGTTCAATTACTTGTCCAATTGCATCGATATCTTCAAGACTCATTACAACTCAAATTGAATTTGTTTTATTACGGACATTACCAACAAACATCAAATTAACAAAATGCAATATTGTCATAGCTGGGGACCGGTATTAGGGTTAGGCCATTGCCCACTGATGGCAACTGGCAGCTACAGCAGCTGCCTTTACTTTCTTTCTTTTCTAGCTTTTAGCTTTAAATCCTTCCAACAAACTTTATTTAATACTCTCCACCATTCATTGCTCGAGCTTTCGAACAAACTTATTTATTGATCTTACTCGACATGGTTCATTGAAACTCGTTTCAAGTTTAAGTTTGAAGTTTTGGGTATTGGGTGGGGACGTTCTTGTATAGGACTTTTCATCGATTGAAAAAGACGAAAATGTATATATATTATCTTATATTTTCGGATATTATTACATTATAACAATTTATATGTGGTCAGATCTAGGGGTGAGGAAAACCGGTTTCTGTTCCGGTTCCGCATGGAACCGGAATCTACCCGGAAAAAATCGGTTCCTAATTAAGTGGAACCGGAACCTACCCAATTAAATAGGGTACCTTATTATTCGGTTCCAATTCAGTTCCGATCCGGTTTCGAATTACCCTATTAACGAGATTGATGTGATGATCATAATTTATATTATACTAATAAATGGAACCTTAATTGGAACTTTAACATGCTCTCTTATTTGTGCTTTGTTTCAGTTAGTGAGCTACCAAATTCAACTTCAACAACTGTGCAATGAGTTTTTTGATTGAAGCAATTTTAACCTTGAGTTACTTAAAATTGATATTGCTTCCAGAATGCCTCCACATTTAAGTTATTGTACTGACAATTCAAAATATTGCTAATGAAATATTTTCTACTTGGTGTGAAATGAAACAACTGCATGTAACAGTAGTTCTCAAAGGATATTGTCTTTTCTTTTCTAATTAAACTTTCAAATATGCATTTTAAAATGATTTTTTTCCTGTTTGTTTGGTTGCTGCGAAAGTGTAAGAAAATAAACCGTATTCGTTTGGAATTCTACTATTTTGTTTGTATGTAAGAAAAGAAAACGGTTATGGTTCTATGGTTCGCTTCCGGTTCCGATTATTCTGGAACCGGAATCAGACCGGTTACAATCGGTTCTTTATACCAGTTACAACCGATTCCGGTTCCAAACTAGGACTTTCGGTCCGGTTCCGGGTAGATCTGAAACCGATGCTCACCCCTAGTCAGATCAATATTTGTATTATCTTGCTTTTTGAAAAAAAAATACAAGTAGGAAACTCCGCCGTCAAATTATTCATTCCGAACTTAAGTTGAGCAGGTAAAACCTCCGGTTATCTCTTATAAGAAACGCACTTCTTGAATGCGAGATCCTGAATCCTACATCACCATACACACATGCGTGTATGTGAAAATACTTAGGTATTTATGAGGTTTTAATGTTGTCTTTCAACAACTCTTTTCATAAGAGATTCTTGTTTGATTTCAGTGATGAAATATTAATCGTAGACGGTTATATATAATGCACACGTGATGAAATATTTCATAAGAGATTCTTTTCTTTTTCTAATTTTATCGTAATTATGAGGATTAAGGAGTCATTACAGATGGCCCTTTGACTTTATTTACCCATATTCAAACAACGACCAAATAACTAATTATGTAAAAATGATATATTAATGTAATCTGAGCCGACCAACCCCATGTCTGTTTACCTTTTAACTTTTATGGAACACATATGAATAGTAACGATTACAACATTAATGTGGAGTCATATATAATCTTGAGGGTTGCAGCAATTAGCCCAAAAAACAACTTTTTCTTTCCGATAATCCGGGTATCTGGACTAACTTACGCGCACTTCGATTAATTCCTTAGACATATGTTTTGTGCCCTCATAAGTTTTCCAACACAAATCGGGGATAAATCGTTGACATTTTAATTATACCAGAAGCGTAACCCTAATGAAATATATTTAGCGAGATTCGAAACTTGAACCTGAGATGTAGCAAACCACTCAAGTCATAAACATTTACCACCTAGAGAACTCATTTAGATTCCAAAAACTATAACTTATTTTATTGGTAATAAAAAAAGAAGTCAATATTCTTGTTCTTGAAGTGTACAGTAACATTTGTAAAAGTCAAAGTCAATGTTCTTGGTTAAAAGAAGAAGAGCCATTTATGATGATAATTCTTGCACTGTTTCACTGAGTGTGGTGACCAATTTTTGTTGTGCTTCGGTGATAAAAAAATATAAATATTTATCACTAAATTTAAAATATTTTAAATTTTATATAAATATGTGACACCATCTAATTGAATAGTTAGAATGATATAACGTGGTAGTGTCATAACTGTACAAGACTTTTTCATCTTTTTGAGGGGATTTTGTTTATATGTTGGTCTAAATATTAATGTCTCTTTTCTGTATTGGCCTTTTAATCAGTGTTTTAAAAATCGGACCAGATCAGTTGGTTGAACCGATCGAATTGGATACCAGTCATGAGTTCAGTCCGATTACACTTTCAAAATCAGGAGTTTAGAAAATCAGTTAAAACTGGTGAATCAATTCGATTCGATTCGTTTATTAAAAGAATTGAATACAAATTTGAGTTCACTGATTCATTTATTCATTTAAGATTTATCATTGCCCTTTTGCTAGTTTTTATTATTATTTAATTAAGTTCGGGAAGTTAATGTCAATTACTAAAGAAAAAATAATTTTGCTTATTTTTTGTGGGTTATTTTTAGTAAATTTATTAATTGTGTATTATATATATATATATGTTTATGAAAAATTAATGTAACTAAATTACAATAAATTATGTCGTTGAATCATGTCACGACTAAATTAATATTCATTTAAGATTTGTTTATTAAGTGAATCGAATACGAATCCTGATATTATGATTCATTTAGTAAACTAATTGAGTACAATGCATCACATTTGATTCGATTAATTTAGAATTCGACAAAAATTTGATTCGTCAATTCTTTTTGTCACCCTTACCCATACACATATGGGGTGTGTGTTTTAAATGTTTTTTTTTTAATTACTTGTCTCTTTTGTTAATTTACACCAATATACTAAATGTAAATTTTTAAGTTTGGCTTGAGTTAAATAGGAAAGCTTCTATCATAATTAGATTTTTTAAAATAAATCTCTTTATTGATTTTAGTATCTGAAATCTTGTTTGAGACTTTTTAAAACATTTTTGGTCACATAATTTAAAAATCTTGAGATAAAACAAATTAATCGTACAATAGGAGCGGGTAAAGGGATAATTTACATATCCATTGATTTAAAAATTGGCACCCAAATTATATTTTCCATTTGTTCATTCGTTTACTATGTTTTTATTTATTTATTTTTCTCAAATTTATTTAAAATGATGAACATTTACAATATAATGGGCCTTCTTAAATAGAAAAATTGGCCCCATAGAGCCAAGTCTGTCTCATTTATTAGTTTTATATTTTGGCAATAATTCATTTAATTTTTTTAAATAAAAATTGGACTTAATTTTTTTAAGTCCTTGACTTTTTCATAATTTATCATCAAGTCTCTGTTATTTAAAATTAATAATAACATATCAATTTATTTGTTATTTTCCATTTTACCATTTATTTATAAATAAAAATGTGATATCAACAATTATGAGCTTACCATAAATAAAAATCATGGATATGACTAGACATTATGAAAAAATTAGGAACCAGCAGTAATTTATCTCAAATAGAAATAAAATATTTAAGTGATACGGGAAGAACGTGGTGGGGGCAAGAGAAGCATTAATGGTGGAAAAAGGTTGAGCTTGGAGTTATCGTTACAAAAGTAAATAATTTAAGGGAAATGCTAACGAGTGTCCTTAGGGTATTTGTTAAGGATCAATTTTAGGAAAGTTTTTATAGAAAAACGGAAAAAATAATTAATGTTTTGACAACTTTTTACATTTCCTATAAAAAATGATGTGAAAAGTTTCCAAAAATGGATCCTTAACGAATGCCCTTAGGGCACTCGTTAGCATGACCCATAATTTAATAGTCATGCTAACGAGTGTCATAATGATACTCATTTATAACCTATTTTAAGAAAATTTTCATATTATTTTTATAAAAAATATAAAAAATTATCAAAATATTAATTATTTTTTTTTCCATAATTTTTTTACTAAAATAGATTATTAACGAGTGTCATAAGAACACTATTTAATATTTCTCATAGTTTAAAATAAACAGAAGAAGACAAATGAATCCTTTTGTGTCTGAATGGTTGAGCTTGGAGTTATTAAGCGGCACGCTCCTCGATGCCTTCCTCAACCTCATATTTTTCTTTTATATTTTCACCCTACATTAGGGAGAGTGCTAGAGTGGTCTCCTTATCGTCAAATCATAGTCAATGAAATGTGATTTAATTTAGAATTTGATGAGCGTATAAATTATTTTTTTAATATTATATTAAATATATAATTTATATTATTATAAAAGTATTATCTCACAATATGAGATTATATTCTTAATATAATATTTTTTACCAAATCCAGCCTAAATGATCTTAATTGTCCATAATTAATTGGTTCTCTTTAATGATGGTAGAAAATCTCAAATTTTGTTTGTCTTTTGGGATATTTTATTGTTCGTTATGAGATTTGGGGTTTCATATTGTGCGGTATGGAATTTAGGAATATTTTTTTTACTCGAATAAAAAATCAGACCAAAATTCAGAATGATATTCGTCTCGAAGCTAGATCTCAAATCATTATGTTGAATATTTTAAAAATCGAAGTAGAATTCGAGATAATTATTCATTTTAAATTCATAAATTTATAATTAGAATCACGGGTTGCTATCTCTACTTATTCTACTGCCGATCGAGATTGTCTTTTTTTTTTTTTTGGAATCATTCGAAATTTTATCGTCTGAAATCACTTTTTCCGGAGTTAAGTGGAACAGGTAAAATCCTCGATTGTCCCAAATTCTTAAAAAACAAACACTCCCTGAATTCGAACCTCGGACTTCAAGGTGCCTCTCTCTTTCTTTCTATATAATAGAGCTCAAACCAACAGCAAGAACCATAACAAATACAGGTCTCTTAACTACTAGCTTTTGGCTTTCCCAGAAACCATGGTGATACAAGAACAAGGTCTCTCGGCCGCCATGAACGTCAAAATCACAGGCTCCGGAAACGAAGCTGTAATTCTTGCACATGGGTTTGGAGGAGACCAATCAGTTTGGGACAAAATCACTCCCGTTTTGTCTCAGCAGCATTACAAGGTTTTAGTTTTTGACTGGCTTTTCTCTGGAGCCATACTCAAAGATCATCAAAACCTTTACGATCCTCTCAAGTACTCTTCATACGAAGCTTTTGCCGATGATTTGATAACCATTTTAGAAGAAAATGATTTGAAGTCGGCTGTGTTCATCGGACACTCCATGTCTGGTATGATTGGTTGCCTTGCTTCTGTTAAAAAACCTCTGCTCTTTAAGCGCCTCATACTCATTGGAGCTTCTCCCAGGTACCTACTTCTCTCTATAGAGCCACCACATAAATCAAATAATTAAATCAAATTCTTGTTTTTGATAAGCTTGGGTTTGATGGTAGAGTCCCCAAGCAGGGTGGCTTGGTGGTGTAGGGTTCAAGATCTCACCTTGAGGTTCTGGGTTCGAATCCAGAGAGTGCACTTCTTGTAAGAGTCTGGGACAGCCGGTGGTTTTACCTGCGCCGCAGCCCATAATGGGTGGTTTGGTGGCGGGTTTCCATCGTTAGATCAAAGGGAGAGTAATGATTTCAACTCTATGGGCCAAATTATTATAACTTAAAAGAAGTATACATAAGTTAAAAATATAATTTTATGCATAAAAACTTATGATATAAAGTTTATAGAGATCATGTATTGATAGAGAGAATGATCGGACTCGGAGTCTTACCAATGGGGGAAGTATTTTATATATTAAGGGATCAGCCGATTCTTTTTAAATTTTTTTTTCAATTATTAATATTAAGTAAATAATAGAAATATCTCATTAAATTTATAAACTAAACCCTTAAAAATTACAAAATCCCCCCTCAAATAACCTCATAGTTTCGTCCCTGCTCACCAACACCCAATTTCTCAAGGAATTTGACATCCTCACCAAACTAGAAGTGTCTCAATCCAATAGAAACTGAGATGCCAAGTTCCATGGGAGATTTGAGTATCAGGGAGGCTCCATGTCCGATTTTTCTCCTTATTCCTCGATGCCTTGGATCACCATATATGGCACCCTTTGAATTACAGGGACGAGCATGCCATGTGATTTAAAGCATGCCATGAGATCTGGTTAAAGTTATTTACTGCTTCAATTGTGTGGACAATGGAATTTCTAAATGCATGGTTCATGTCTTTATGTCCTTGATAATTTGCTAGCTTAATTTTGGTCTTTTTTGGACTCAGGCTTTTGCTTCTTAGCTCGATTATTATTATTATTATTATTATTATTATTATTATTATTATTATTATTATTATTTATCAATAACAATCTCTCTCTTCATTAATTAAATTATATAACTGATCATTGAATTCTTGTCGAAGCCGGCCAATATTTTAAGGATCCTGGTTGAATACGGTGGTGTTAAATTGAATTTTATATTGAATTTTTTATGAATTATATTGAGATATTTATAAATTGTAATTGATAATTATTATATAAAAATTTATAAATAATTGAATCTTAATCATTTATTATTATATTATACATACACGTGTGACAAAATTATAGTACACATGAGGCGTGACTTGATGGTTTAGAGCTCAAGATCTGACATTCAGGTCCTGGGTTCGAATCCAGAGAATGCATTTCTTGTAAGAGTCTGGGACAGCCGGAGATTTTACCTGGTCCGCTTAAGCCCGAAATGTGTGATTTTGCTGCGAATTTCCAACAATACCAAAAAAAAATGTGACAGAATTATAAAAAGCTTATTTTCTTCTAACAATCATTTATAAATTTCTTATTATGTGAAGGTATATGAACACAGATGATTACGAAGGTGGGTTCAAAAACTCAGATATTGAAAATCTAATCTCAAATATAGAAACCAATTATCTCAACTGGGCATCAAGCTTCCCATCTCTTGTTATGGATACTACTAAAGATGCTCCATCTGTAGAGAAATTTGAAAATTGCTTGAAAAGAATGAGGCCTGAATTTGCACTTCCATTGGCAAAAACTGTGTTTTATAGCGACGAAAGAGAAATTCTGGACAAGGTGGTGACACCATGCACTATTGTTCAGACCAGTAACGATGTTGTGGTGCCAAACTCTGTTGCTTATTACATGCAGGAGAAGATCAAGGGAAAATCAACGGTGGAGATTATAGAAACCGATGGACATTTCCCTCAACTTACTGCTCATCTTCACCTTGTTGATGTGTTTAATGGAGTGTTAGGCTTTTGATTTTTTATTAATAATAATTATAATAATAAGATTTATCTTGTTTCTTCTTCTTTTTTTTTTTTTATTTTTTTTAATGTAGGATATATTAATCAATAATTACCAAGCCACAAAAAATGCTTGTTAGGACCACGCTATTTCTTACGAATATATATATATTGTGTGTTGTTGAGATTGATTTTTTTTTTTTTTTTTGGTATATATATAGATTTTAAAAGTTGATGTTTGGAATTAAAAAATGATGATATTTGTGCTGTTAAAGAAGGTGCTTTACATAGGATACTATAAGAAAATGTTGGATTACCGATCGATATTATCGACTGAAAATATTCTGTCAGTAAACACCGGTAAATATCGACCGAATACTGATCGTTTAAAGATTAAGAAATTTCTTGACCCATTATCAACCGTTTCCGACCGATATGTTACCGACAAATTATTCCGTCGGATTTTGATTTTTTAATAATAATAATAATAATAATAATAAGATTTATCTTTTAATTTTTCTTGTTTCTTCTTTTCTTTTTATGTAGGATATATTAATCAATAATTACAAGGCCACAAAAAATGCTTGTTAGGACCACGCTATTTCTTAGGAATATATATATTGTGTGTTGTTGAGATTGATTTTATAGAGAATAATTTGATTGGTGGAGTGTTAAAGTCAGAGTTTTCTCATTTAATGAGAGATATTAGTTGTCCAAATTTGATTGGTGGAGCACGAAGTAGAACACAATTGATGCGACAGAAGATTTGGACTCATTTTAAAGGTTGATGTTTGGAATTAAAAACTGATATTTGTGCCGCTAAAGAAGTGTTTTACATAGAATTCAAAGTTGAGGATATAATTATAAGCAGATTAGCCCCAGCTACTATTAGAAGAATTTTTTTTTTTTAATAGCAGATAAATTACTACCCCATGATTATTCTAAATAAACTTTAGTTAAGGAATAGAAAATAACTTGTACACTATAAGAAAATCTACTTTTACCGTCTAAATTTTTAGCGTCGAAACAACATTTGACGTTAAAGATTCATTTTAGCGTTGAAATATAATATTCGACGCTAAAGGATCAGATCTATAATGTCAAAATATTTAATTCAATCCTAAAGTGTAAGACCTTTAGCAGCTGGACTTTCGATACAAAAATGTCTAACCTTTTAGAGTCGAAATTAATTTTGACGCCAAATAGTTTAACTTTTAGCGTCGAATATCAATTTTGACACTAAAGATCTTACACTTTAGCATCGAAATATATATATATATATATATATATATTCAACGCCAAAAGTAATACCTTTTAGCGTCGATATATGTTTGACGTTAAATTTCTTATACTGTAGCGTCAAATTAAAAGTTTCGACGTTAAAGGAGTATCAGTTAGCGTCGAAATATTTAATTCGACACTAAAGGTTTATTGTAACCCACTGACACTCCTTGTTACCCTTTAGCATCAAATTAAAAATTTGGACGCTGAAAGAGCAAAACTTTTTTAATAAAGTTAAATTATCTAAAATAATCTTATTTTATTTCACAACAGTATTTCATTAATTTCATAACACAACTTAAAAAAAAAAAAAAAAACTTATCCACTAATAGAATTTTATTATTTTTAATAAAAAATCTCATTGATAATTAAATAAATAAAAATTTTCGTCAAAAGCTCTATTTCTAAAGAATTTATATTTGAAAAAGCTATATTACAAAGAGACTTAGTTAACAACTATAGCATGATGGTTTATAATACAACAGTAAGGATCACAGCAGCACATTACAAGTCAGCAAAGTCTGTTTATATGCACATCAACAATATCTGTTATTTGATACTTAATTTGTTCTGTTAATTACGCTATCATTGAAACTAATTAATCAGTTGTTAAGTTGATCATAATAAAATTATTGAGCACACGTCCATAAAGTTTCTTAACTCTGAAAAGTTTCTCATTCACTTTCTTGGCTGACAAGCAGCCCTAACAACTTTACTCATGGCTAACACTACGTACAAGAAAAGAGACCTTTAGAGTCGAAAAATTTCATTGTTTTAAAAGTCAAAATTTCGACGTTAAAGGGTTGACCCTTAGCGTCGAACGAATTCTACGACGCGAAAGGTTTAAAGATTTATTAGCGTCGAAAAAAATTTCAACGGTAAAAGTTTGGATGCTAAATGTCCATTTTATTGTAGTGTAACGCTAGTTCATCAAATACAAATGCTGGATGTTCTAGCTCAAATTCTCGTTCTAATGAACATCATAAACTATTTATGAAGTGAAAAACTATTTAGCGAGAAAACTACTACGAGTATAGACTAAGACTATCACCCGAATTCACTATCATATAGAGTTTTACTCTCAGTTTCCATGGCTTGTTTCCAGTTGGGATCAAGTAAGGGTTGATCTACTGTATGAGGTTCTATATGATTGTGAAGTTTGAAATGAAAGGCAAATACTATTGGTTGAAGATACTTGACTTAGATCTGGTTTTCATAGGATGTGCTATTGGTGGAAATTCAGTAAGAGAGTCAAGATTTGGTAGCACTTGAAGAAAAGTAAAATCTAGTTTATATTGAAAGAGTTTTTCAGTAGGTGACATGAGGTATAGAATAGGAGTGAGCATCCTGTTGATAAGATAATTAAGTTGCAATGTGAAACGCCTCCCACCAGAAACTTAAAGGCATTTTATGTTAGAATTTATTTGTAACAGAACCTTTAACACAAGAGCTTAGAATACAATTAAATGAGATCACCATCTGTTCCACTTCTCTCCGTATTAAGCTTCCTTATTTCTCTTGCTTATGAAGCTATTTCCTTATACTTCTATTTCTTTCTCTCTCTCCTTAATTAATTTCCTTATGATTGCTCACGACAATCTCACACACATCTAGTAATAGCCCAGCATATGCATTATATATACTGAATGATGATGAGATGTGAAGCTTATCAAATAAGCTTCACATCACATCCAATAATGCATTAATAATGCAATTTCACAACAAGAGAGAGAAATGTCCAGAGTCGTCCAAAAGAAGCTTATTGAGTAAGTTATGTAGGGGAGTGAGAGTGAGACATTAGTTCACTAATTTATGGAGTGTAATGAGCTTACCCATCAAAAGCCCATAACAAATCCAGAGCCCGCTCTAATATCCACACATAAAATAATATAGAGTTGCAGCCCACTTTATTAGATCAAACAATTGGGCTTCACAGTTTCTATTACAAAAATCAATTATCTTAACGCTTTATATTAAAACATGTATCACAATTAATATAAGCCCATAATTAGAATAAAATATTCTAACACTTTAGCCTAAGCTAAAAATATGAGACCAGTTTCTACCATGTGCTAGTTCATCAAATACAAATGCTGGATGTTCTAGCTCAAATTCTCGTTCTAATGTTGCTTTATCTCTTACTCTTTTAATCAAAAGTTTTAAATTTTTGGGTTTCCTATGTCTAGGATCTCTTTAAAATCTCATGATTTATGTGTTTATCATGCAATCTACAAATAGAGATAGTAAGTGCAGTACTAAAAATCAGTGGGGTTCTGACGTTGATAGTACACCTATGGGAGAATAGGTGTAATATCAACGGCCCTGGATAAGCTTATTAGTTTTTGTTGACGGTGGTTTTTCACCCTAAAAAATGTTTGAATATCGGGATGAGGTAGAATAGATATTATACTTAACCAAAAATGAGTGATAAAGGCTCAAAGGTCCGGAAAGATAGAAGAGATTTGATAGAGGAACCCGACCACATGATTCGGGGAGGTCCCCCCCAAAGACAGAACTTGTTGAGGATGAAGCAAGTTGGATACCAACCCGACCATCTGGAGGATGTTGATTTGGGGTTTTCTAATAGTTTGTTGAAACCCGACTCGATGGGTCTTTGTCAGTGAAATCTGACCTAGTTGAGAGAGCTGAAGGAAAGCTTTTATAGTATCATCTATCTCGGCGTGCCGACCCGATGAACGAAGATGAGATCACGGGCCGACCTGTGTTGAATTCGTGTGACGTATGCCCTAATCGAGAGGATAAGTTTCTAGAATGCTAATGATGGCCGTGGGAAAAATAACGATTCTCATTAGAATTAGCCTCTGTCAGCTGCCATAAACCGGTGCAGTACCAGATAGGTGAGTATGTGACATATCAGAGTTACCAGAGGCCGCCATAGGCCGGTGCAGTAACAGTGAAATGAGCGATTCTGATTGGCGCATTTAAGGGTAGTTGAGGAGAGTTGCGATGTCAATGATGGCAAAGTGACATGAACTGACGTCATTGGCTGTGGAATAGTGAATTTGAAAGCATATATAAAGGGGTTGAAGATTCATTTTCAAGAGTTAGCAAATTTCGTATCTCACAACTTATAAAAAAACTAAGATCTTAAAAATCAGTGATAGAAAGAGAAAATTGATTGGTAACCGACCAATTGAGTAAATTGTACCGGGTTAGTGTAAGACCTGAGGTGTTTTATCACTTTGTGACTTCATTTCCCCATTGTATATCGAGTCGGCATTGACCTCAAGCAGTAATAAAATATACACTATTTCTCCCGTGGACGTAGGTTGGAGCTGTTCTTCGTCGAACCACATAAATTATGTGTTTATCTAGTTTGTCTGCTAAGTTTGTTTTGATTATCTACTAACCAAACAAATTCATTATTATAGGAGATTTGTTCGAGGGATTAATTTCTCATATTATCCTTGGAACGAAAAACAACCGTAACAGTTATCGCTTTAGCTTTCATGATTCTCTAACCTTTGGTATTTTAAATCATTCATCTGAGCATCATTGAGTTGTAAATGGTAATTATAGTGGATACGATGGCTAGATAGAGTATGAAGAGAAGTTCTTTGGAGTAGATATATTTGTTAAAAAAAAATCGTAACTCAATTGTCTTGCCATTTTTTTCTCAGATGCATTTTCTTTTCAGCCATTTATTGCCAAGACAGCGGAAAGAAAGATCTATGAAAGCGTTCAATGATTGCAGTGGTAATTTAATGAACATTGTTCCTGCGATTTTTTCAGGTGATACAATCAAATGGTACTCTTACATTTGGATAATACACTGAGAAGCTTCTTGACAAATATTACCAAGTCAAGACGTAAAACAACTTAATATAATTGATCTTAGATTCGAGATTAGGCTGAGTTTGATAGAGTGTATTTCATTGAGAATATAAGTTAACTTATAAATTATGAAACATATATTATAATATAAACGAACGTTAATATTAACGTATAAAAATAATTTCATATTCGTGCAGTTTAATTTTACGTTATTATAAACTAATATTAATGTTGACATTAACTATCAATTTAAAATAATATTTAAATACTAACCTGTATGTTAGTTTATAAATTCGAGAAATTCGACAGTTAAAAATGTTTTGATTTTATCTAAATTTTGAAATCTCAATCAATAGTATGGGTGGAATCTGAAAGCCGGCCCGTCAGTAGTAATGATTCTAATGAATCATGCATAAAATTTTCTTGCAGCGGTAGGCACAAGTTGGGTCCCATACGATGACGTTTTCTCTAGAACGTCGGCTGTGAACAGTGAACAGCAGTCCAAGAAATGTAAAACAAATATTGATTGGCAGTGGATAAGATCATAAAAAGAATAAAGTATTTCCAATCAAACAGAAACACGTGTCAATTTGACTATTATAATACTTGCCACTCAGTTTCAGTATACAGTGTTAGCAATTGTTAGTAAACAACGAAGAGGAAGATAAATTGAACTTGCGCAGACAACCTAGAAGCTTTTACTTGAAAAGAACACGTTGTTAAATAACGACAATACTGCCACGTCACGTCAGATATACGGAGAGATTCTTTGATGCAACAGTGGTATGGGTGACGTGGTACTACGAGTAAATTAAAAAATGACACGTAGAGTTTTTTAACTATTTTTTAGTTGTTTTTTAATTTTTAGTACGTGTGGCAGTTGATGATTGGCTTGTTGCATGGATGACATGATATCACTGTTGCATATAAGATTTTCTCAGATATGCGAGGCTTAATTAATGTTTGAAGTTGTGGGGGCTACATTTGTCCTTATAAGGCTCTATTTGTCCTCAGAAAAATGTGTGGACTAAGAAATGTTGAAATAATTAAAAAATAAATGAAATTTATTTATTTATTTTTAAAATTGTTGATGGTGTTTTTAAGCACTCTGATATTTAAGCAGCACAGGATGGGTAAAAGGGTAAATTCCCTTGTTGATCGAGATCATTAATACCGATCCGACCACATGAGTTAGGGGTCGAGCGTTTATGATCGGTAACCCGACCACTTAAGATCGGATGACCACCGCCATTATCAGATCGACAACAGCATTCTCAGTTCAAAGGACCATTATGACCGACCTCATGAAGACCGAGCATACGGCGAGACGTGCTCCAGAAGATAAGATACATTTTCTTACGGATAAGATGACAAATTATCCTACCTTCATGAGGTAAACTGATAAGTCAGTGTCCTAGTCGGATAAATGGAGTAAAGGTAGTTTTTGATTAGGAATCCTTATGGGAAAATGTAATAGTTTTGATTAGGAATCCTTATAGGAAAATGGAATAGTTTTGACTAGGAATCCTTATGGGAAAGGGAAATTGTTTCGACTAGGAAATTCTTGTAGGAGAAGGAATCTGATTTCTATACTATTATAAATAGAAGGGTAGAGAGTGTGCATAAGAGAAAAAAAGTAACAAGTTGAGAGGGTGGAGTAGAGTATGAGAATCATTACCATCAAACTTGTAAAAACACAAAAAGATCTGAGAAGCGTGTTTGAGTAATAAAAATATCATCCTTTTTGTGCCCGTGGACGTAGGTCGGACCAAGATCCGCCGAACCACGTTAAATCTCTTTGTCGATTGGTGTATTTATCTGTCTTTTGCTAAGTTTGCTTTTGGTCCCCCATAACCAAACAAATTCACTATTGAGAGAGGATTAGTTTCGGGAGTGATATTCCCATATTGCCCCTGAGACCAAAATCCGCCGTCAACAGTTGGCGCCGTCTGTGGGGACTCAACGAAAAGCAGCTCGCGTAGTAAGACGATGGCAGAAGGTGGAAATCGCCAGTCGTCGGGGAGTTCAACAGCAGAATAGATGGAGAAAATAGAGAGAAAATATGAGGAAAGATAGGGAGGAAAATCAATACCTTCTGAAATCCATGATGGACAGACTAGAGAGGATGAAAGAGACGAATAATGAGAGACTAGAAGCCAAGACCATTCGGTTTTTGAGGTCGACCAAAGTTGATAGCAGAACTCATCCGGTCGGATGCGCGGAACACTGAGATGCAGAGATGATGTATTAAGAAGAGCCTTGCTTGTAGTGACCATTGTAGAGTTGCAAGAAAGGTAACGGATCCCAAAAATGTGAGTAAAACCTTTTCTATCTTATGCTGACATTTGATTACGCTTCTTTATTATGGCCCACACAATGGTTTTGATATTTGTTTTGACTCGGGTCTGCTCTTGTACCGCCGAGTCCGTTTTGTTGATATATGTTTTACGGCTCGGGTATGCTCTTGTACCACCGAGACCGATGTTTCTTTCCAGCTCGGGTCTGCTCTTGTACCGCCGAGACCGATGTTTCTTCCCGGCTCGGGTCTGCTCTTGTACCGCCGAGACCGATATTCCATTCCGGCTCGGGTCTGCTCTTGTACCGCCGAGACCGATGTTTCCTTCCGGCTCGGGTCTGCTCTTGTACCGCCGAGACCGATGTTTCTTTCCGGCTCGGGTCTGCTCTTGTACCGCCGAGACCGATGTTTCTTTCCGGCTCGGGTCTGCTCTTGTACCGCCGAGACCGATGTTTATTTTCGGCTCGGGGCTGGATTTCATTCCGCCGAGGCCGCTTGTTTATTAGGCTCGAGGCTGGATTTCGTTCCGCCGAGGCCGCTTGGTTATTCGGCTCGGGGCTGGATTTCGTTCAGCCGATGCCGCTTGTTTATTCGGCTCGGGGCTGGATTTCTTTCCGCCGAGGCTGCTTGGTTATTCGGCTCGGGGCTGGATTTCGTTCCGCGGAAGCCACTTGTTATTCGGCTCGGGCCTGGATTTCGTTCCGCCGAGGCCACTTGTTTATTCGGCTGGGGGTTGACTTCGTTCCGCCGAGGCCACTTATTTATTCGGCTCGAGGCTGGATTTCGTTCCGCCGAGGCTACTTGTTTATTCGGCTCGGGGCTGGATTTCATTCCGCCGAGGCCGCTTGGTTATTCGGCTCGGGGCTGGATTTTGTTCCGTCGAGGCCTTATGGTTTATTCAACTCGGGGTCGGGTTATGTCCCACTGAGTCGGCTTCTTTGGACTGGGGATATAACATTCCCCCAGAGCCAAGTCTTTCTTTTAGCTCGGGGTCGGGTTACGTCCCACCGAGTCGGCTTCTTTGGACTGGGGATGTAATATTCCCCCAGAGCCAAGTCTTTCTTCAGCTCGGGGTCGGGTTACGTCCCACGGAGTCGGATTCTTTGGACTGGGGATGTAACATTCCTCCAGAGCCAAGTTTTTCTTTTAGGTCGGGGTCGGGTTACGTCCCGCCGAGTCGGCTTCTTTGGACTGGGGATGTAACATTCCCCCAGAGCCAAGTCTTTCTTCAGCTCGGGGTCGGGTTACGTCCCACCGAGTCAGCTTCTTTGGACTGGGGATGTAACATTCCCCCAAAGCCAAGTCTTTCTTTTAGCTCGGGGTCGGGCTACGTCCCACCGAGTCGGCTTCTTTGGACTGGGGATGTAATATTCCCCCGAGCCAAGTCTTTCTTTTAGCTCGGGGTCGGGTTACGTCCCACCGAGCCGTCCTCTATTCGGGGATGATGGACATTCCCCCAGAACTAAATGTTCTTCTCAGCTCGGGGTCGGGTTACGTCCCACCGAGTCGATCGTCATCAGCATAAGGGCAAAGCATTTGCTCCATGGGTAGATATCGGGATCCTCGTTGACTGAGCACATGAAGGTGGCAGGAAAGACCAGATTTGCAGCCAAGACATTTTTCTCTGCTGTTCCTGGAGTGACCACCGACGGATTCATCGGCACACCATCTTTTTTTATAGTTCCGGCATCAACTCGCAAACTCGTTGTTACCGAGAACTAGGGGATAGATGTTGATGGTGTTTTTAAGCACTATGATATTTAAGCAGCACGGGATGGGTAAAAGGGTAAATTCCCTTGTTGATCGAGATCATTAATACCGATCCGACCACATGAGTTAGGGGTCGAGCGTTTATGATCGGTAACCCGACCACTTAAGATCGGATGACCGGCCATTATCAGATCGACAACAGCATTCTCAGTTCAAAGGACCATTATGACCGACCTCATGAAGACCGAGCATACGGCGAGACGTGCTCCAGAAGATAAGATACATTATTCTTACGGATAAGATGACAAATTATCCTACCTTCATGGGGTAAACTGATAAGTCAGTGTCCTAGTAGGATAAATGAAGTAAATGTAGTTTTGATTAGGAATCCTTATGGGAAAAGGTAATAGTTTTGATTAGGAATCCTTATAGGAAAATGGAATAGTTTTGACTAGGAATCCTTATGGGAAAGGGAAATTGTTTCGACTAGGAAATTCTTGTAGGAGAAGGAATCTGATTCTATACTATTATAAATAGAAGGGTAGAGTGTGCATAAGAGAAAAAAAGTAACAAGTTGAGAGGGTGGAGTAGAGTATGAGAATCATTACCATCAAACTTGTAAAAACACAAAAAGATCTGAGAAGCGTGTTTGAGTAATAAAAGTATCATCCTTTTTGTGCCCGTGGACGTAGGTCGGACCAAGATCCGCCAAACCACGTTAAATCTCTTTGTCGATTGGTGTATTTATCTGTCTTTTGCTAAGTTTGCTTTTGGTCCCTCATAACCAAACAAATTCACTATTGAGGGAGGATTAGTTTCGGGAGTGATATTCCCATATTGCCCCTGAGACCAAAATCCGCCGTCAACAAAAATATATAAAAAAATTCAAAAATAAATGGGCTTTCCACTCCCTCCTATTTTTTATTATTTTTAATATTAACTTTCGTCAGGTCTCTTTCGCTTTTGAACAAGCCCCTCAAAGCTTTGACCGACTTTAAAAAATATTTTTCCTAAATGACCAAAATAGCCCGGACTGTATTTTGCTGATATATCTGAATTTGTTAATTTCATTTTTTTAAGAAGCTTCTAAATTTATATCACGTTTATTAAAAAACATAGTCGCAAGAAAAAGAAATAGAAATAAAACTAGTTTTAAAATATGATATGAAATAAAAAAGTGATTACGTGCCGATTTGTAACAAAAAAAATTGAATATATTATTTGTATGTGTACCAGTATTTTTTTTTTTAAAAGCTATATTTAGCTAATATCATTATATTTTTAAAACCAAAGAAATTAGTAATAAAATCGTAAATCACAATAAATTTAGATAGTGAAATTAAAGAATAAAAAATGAAGATATTCATGAATTTTGAAAGTCCATTCGAATTGTTTCATTATTCGAAATCTGATTCTTTTAATATTGTTACTCATAATAATGAATTTTTTTCTTTGTAGATTGAGAATTTTTCTTATATTGGATTAAATTCCATATAAATTCTCTTACTCTGGATTTATTTTAACAAAAGTTTTGGTTGTTGGTTTAATGAAATTCCTCTTTTATCCTTTAAAAAAAATTGAGGGAGGGATAGCAAAGTGGAATCGGGAAAGTTCACCTGAAATTGACATCAGAGAATCAAAACTCAAAAGGTGGGACCAGGCTGTCCGTCAGAGGCGTGTTTATAAATATCAAACCAAAATAAAAAACGAAAACGAAAACGGCAAACGTGTGAATCTCTCTCATTGATCCAAATCACACGGCCACCATGTCCGTTCCTTACCTTTACTTAACCTCCGGATCCGGGCGGTGTAATATCCACAAGAGAACGGGGATCCGAAAGCGGTGCGTGCGTATGGTGAAACAACAGAAGACTCGATTCTATATCCTCGGCCGCTGCATTTCTATGCTCCTCTGTTGGCGCTATCACGATATTTCTGATTGATCGATCAAAAAAAAAGGAAGTGTGATGGGGCGGTTGGTTACACGTGGCGGAATCAGAGCTCTATCTCCATTAACGTTTTCTTATCGTCAAGGCGGAACGGGACATGCAAATTTGATCATGTCTGTGAAAGTGAGATTCATCGGCAAGTGTTCAAAGGAGTTTTTGGATTAGCAGGCCAATCTTTATATGCCAGCCATTGCTTCATGGCTTGGGGAAAATTTTGGCTCTCTCTTTAGAAAATAATTATTGTTGATAATTATCCGATGGTTTTCTTTCTATAATTCAGTGGTGCATATATTAATTGGTCTATGTAATATGAAATACGTAATATTGGATCCAAATTAACTGTTATTTGTAGATTACGCGACTGTAATATGATTATCCATTTACAAAATGATTATGATACGATAAATTGATAAACGGGTGATTGTATTGAATTTAGGAAGACAAATACAACACGATTTATAAACCGGTGTCATGTATATGATACGATTATTAATCGTGTCAATTTACGTCAACTCGAAAACAAAAAATAAATCATGTCGTATCTTTATCGTGTAATCATGTCCATACCCATATTGATTTTCACGCTCAAAATCATTTCTTTTTTCTTTCTCATTCTGTTGGGTTTCTGGGTAAAGGCTTGATAGGTTGGTTTCTTTGTTTTTTTTTAAGGTTTGTAATTCTGGGAATGTTTCCTTTGTCATTCTTATATCCCCCTTTGTTTCTTTATGATTCTAAGATGGAATTGTTCTTACCAAGTCCTTTTCTTACACCTTTTCCAATTAAATTGTTAATTTAATAGTCCATGTCCTTGAATATACATATGTGAAAAGTTGACCTAACCATGTGATAAAAAGGCTACTTGGATCTGCCAGCTTTTGTCCTTGAATATACCTTTGTTTGGTCATTGGATTTGTCATATCGTGGTTGGAGAATGCAAAGAAATTCAACCAGGAATTGCTTAAACATGCTTTGAGTGGAACTGGAACCCCAGCTAGAAAAGGTACCATCGACGTTTACTTATTCAGCATGTTGGATGAGAATGCTAAGAGCATTGCTCCTCAGAGCTTTGCGAGGCACTGGGGGATTTTTGATCTCGAGTAGGATGAGAAGCCAAAATATGACTTGGATTTATCAGGTAAGAAGGAAAACAAGGGCCTTGGCACGGTTCGGTTCGGTTCGGTTCCAGAACTGAATCGAAAAATTCGGTTCGGTTCCGGTTCATTTCTCTATTTTTTAAGGGAAAAAATAAAAAAAATTTAGTTCGGTTCCGGTTCCACCAAACCTTAAGATTACGGTTCCAAATTTTGTGGAATCGTAACCGAACCGTTTGGGGGTTTGGTTCGGTTCCGGTTTTGGAACCGGACGGTTCGATTTTGATTCAGAACTAAAATCGTGGCCGGGTCTACTTGTTACTATGGACGGTGTTGCATGCATGCCCAAAAGATGGTGTGTTCTAAACCCACATGTTGATGATTTAGAGGAATTGCAAGATAGCATAGACTATGCTTGTAGTCTCTCGGTGTTAGGGAAAGACAATGGGAAGTATAATTTTGATGTTTTGTGTTACATTTTTTTAAAGAAGCAATATTTGTCCTCATTATGTTGTTAATATTATAAGTAAATTCACTTTAGGATATAATAAAATTTTATAGATGCAATCCAACACTTTATTGAATTTTCACTTGAGAATTTTGAAGGAAAAAATAATATCCCATATAGTCGAATTTTTTCACACCAGCATCTCATTGTCATGCCAATGAAAAACTATTAGCGCGGCAATATGCACGAACATCTCATTGGGGCAACAATGTATATATATGATCTCGAAAACATATGTTATAATGCTACTTTTACTTCGGCATCTCATTGTCCCGTCAAAGATAAAATCACTCAAAACAAATTTAAATAAAATATATAAAATCTCGATTATTTTAAGCTCTTATAAAAACTCAAATCCAGAAATTCGAATCAGGAACCTATGAAATAAATCATAAGTTATTTGCCATCAAGATTTGCCCAGTGCTCACAGCTTCTCCGCAAATTCATCAATTTTTTCAACCTTATTTCAACTTGAATTTACGTTTTTAACCCATTTGTCTCAAATGAGTCAAATGACCTCTTACTATCAAAACGCAATCGTTTCATTACCCAAAATTCAGAGTTGAGGGTTTCAGATCCCGCCCAATCCTGTTGGATCATTCTATAGTTCCATCAAAATTTCACATATATTACCAAATTTGTAATGTAAAATTGTTATAAATTTTTTTTGGGGGACAAAATCATAATAAGTTTTTCAGAGATGATGACGAAATCTGGACAATCGTCGTACCGAGATCGAACGCAAGAGTTTTTAAGCGTAGCGGAGAGGCTAAAAAAATCGCTCTCATCGGCTAACAATGCGACGTCGTCAAGCGGCAGTAATAGTAGTGGTGCCATAACGAAGCCCGAGGATCGCAAATCTGCGGTGGCGATTCAATCGGAGTTCAATAAGAGAGCTTCGAAGATCGGGTATGGGATCCATCAGACATCTCAGAAACTGGCGAAGCTCGCCAAATGTAAGTAATTGGCTATTTGATTCTTATCTTTTCATTTTTTTAATTTTTTTTTTAATAAATGCGTTGATGTAAGCATATGTCGCGTGAATATTTTATTTGAAATAATTGGAAATTTTAGCGTTTTAAGGAATCAATTTGATGGAAATAGGATAATACATGTGTGAAGCGAATTGTGATATGATTTTACAGCTTTTTAGGGATGGAAAGTGTAGTGGAGACTGGTGAGGGCGACGCGCTGCTTCAATGGCTCGATATGAAAGACGACCAGCTTTATAACTTTTAGTGCCATTTCCGTTGTAAGTGAAAATCCAATATCTAGTAGTTCAGCTCCGTCTCACCCAGGTCATGGGTACGGAAACCGTAGATTAGATCCCCTCCATATGAAATTGGTGAATCCCTCGTTAATGCTTTTTTCGTCCTAGCTTTCAATTCCGTAAGCATTGCGAACCCTAATTGTTGAAAATGATGTGCTGTAGTGGAATAAGTAGGTAGATAGGGTGTGAATAGAGATTTAGGTTAATAGTAATGGAGTTGTCTGTGTAGTGAGCTTGTGGTTATGGCAGTAAAGGTGAGGGTAGTGTCGGGGCAATGGCAGTGGTTGTTCAAAGTTGCTGCGATGCCATGCTGGTGTGGTGGCTTTTTGTGGTTGTGGCTGTGTGATTACTAGAGGACGGTGGCAGCAGTTTATCAGATTCAGACTTACAATCTATTTGATTCTTAATGTAAAAAGCAACATTAGTTTATGTATGGAAAACAAAGTAGTAGTTAGTGTTTGCTAACATTTATACATCTATTTTACTACAGAAAATTTTTAAGTTGTTGGTGCTAGTTGGTTCTTGGTTTAGCTGGTATAATCTTTTGGGTGGTACAAAAGGTTTGGAATTTAAACCCTGCTCAAATGTGTGGGAAGGGGATTGGGTTTCCATTCATGCAGTGCTAGGAAAAAAAAGGGGAAAAAAACCCTTTAAGTTGAAGCCTATCTTCTTGTTTGATTACTATTAGAGGTACTTTTTTTTTACTGGTTGAGTATTAGAGGTAGTTTGATTTTATTATTATCATCATTCCTTAAAACTAAGGTTTAGAACTTTGATGTATGGTGAGCTATAAATATGATCACTTGGTCTGTTGGGATTATATGTCCAAGTTAATTGAGAACACCAGATTTGGGCATTCAGTGCGTAACATTGATGCCACGGTAGATCTTTGTCATGATGTGGCTGGAATTGCTTTTGTAATTATAATTAGATATTCAAATGGTTGATGGTTTTTGGTGCCAAAATATGTTAACATGTTTGCGGTGCTGTTCACCAGTGGCAAAGCGAACATCAGTGTTTGATGACCCAACTCTGGAGATCCAGGAGCTGACAGGGGTTTTAAAGCAGGATATCACTGCACTTAATTCAGCTGTAGTGGACCTCCAACTCCTCTGCAACTCCCAAAATGAAAGTGGAAATATTTCGAGTGACACCACAAGCCATTCAACAACAGTTGTAGATAACCTAAAGAATCGTTTGATGGGCACAACAAAAGAGTTCAAAGAAGTCCTCACCATGCGGACGGAGGTGTTTGAATATTTCTATACGCTTAGCTTGCTTGACAGGGCCGATAGGCTTTTGTTATTTGGCATGTTTATGAATGTTTATTTCTGACCCTTTTATTGTTTTGTTTGTTTGTGTTTTTTGTTTCTGCTGTTTTTGTGTGCGTGCACAGAACTTGAAAGTTCATGAGAATAGAAGGCAGCTGTTTTCTTCAAATGCGTCAAAAGAGTCAACAAATCCTTTTGTCCGCCAACGTCCTCTGGCAACCAGATCAACTGCTGGTGTTGGTGCTGGTTCTGGTGCATCAACTGCTTCTCGTCCTCCTCCATGGGCAAATGGTTCTTCATCGTCATCCCAATTATTTCCAAGGTAAAATTCATATTTTGTTCAGCCGTTTTTTTTTGCAAGAATATATTAAATTACATGTTCTTATTTTAGATC
Organism: Zanthoxylum bungeanum; assembly: GCA_019454045.1. NCBI lineage: Eukaryota > Viridiplantae > Streptophyta > Magnoliopsida > Sapindales > Rutaceae > Zanthoxylum > Zanthoxylum bungeanum. Next base: position 164,681 of record SKCR01007818.1, on the reverse strand, counting down.
CGATGTGAAAGTACACTTCAAACTTCAAAGACTCTTAAGGATTTGTCGACTCTTCTTTCTCTAAGATTTTTCAGAGGCTCAGGTTTTTATTAAAATTTTTTTGTTCAAAATTTCTTTCAATAAATCTTTACTGCACTTTGAGGATACAAATACCTGTATCCATGAGAATTTTTATTTAAAAAACTTTCCAGGGATGATGGCATTTTAATGTTTCAGCATTGCTCTTTGGAACACACAACTTGCTGAATAAGAAAATACCCATTTTATGTTTTGGTTCTTGGCATTGATTAAGAACATGGGTGGAAAATTTAAATGGCCACTATTACTGCATTGCCACTAAAACTGTGGTGTGGCATATGACTTTTGCAGCAAGCAAGTAGATGGGGAATCTCAGCCACTGTTGCAGCAGCAGCAAGGTCAATGGCAACAGCAGATGGTTCCTCTGCAAGACAGTTACATGCAGAGTAGAGCTGAGGCCCTTCATAATGTGGAGTCAACTATTCACGAGCTTGGCAACATCTTTACGCAACTGGCAACCATGGTTTCACAGCAAGGAGAGATTGCAATTAGGTTTGCTCATTATATTTGCTTGCACTTGAGATTGAATAATGGATACATGTTGATTGTTGAGTATTATATCAATGACAAAGGCACATAGGGGGCTCCTTGTCCCACGTCATTGCTTTCTGGTCAAAGAGTCATCTAATTAAACCCTAGGGATGCATATTTGACTCCTTCCTAAATGGAATGAGTTTCCACATCATAACATTGTCACCTAGCAGCACGGTACCAGTAAACATATTATAGATACGTTTCCGAGCATGGATACGCTTGGACACACTCTAATACTTACAAGATATGTATTTTTTAATTATTTTATGTATTTTAAATTTCCGATACGTATTGGACACGCTATTACACGTGAAGAAGAGTTTTATTTGTTTTAAACTCCTAAAACTCATTATTATTGGTAGTAGATGACAAAGTTTTTTTACATCATACATGACTATTGTTATTATCAATAACGTATTGAAGATAGACAATATATATTTATTAACAATTTCAAAGAAATTAAATGTGTTTTAACATCATAGATAACTACACTGTTTACACTTATTATTGGTAATAGATATAGTGTTAATAGTTGACAATCATATATACACACACGTATCCTTTTTTTCAATAAAGCTGTATCGGCTTACTCGTATCGTATCGTTTCTGAATTATTATTCGAATCCGTGCTTCTTAGATTGTCACTATTCCACTAAAAGAGGCACTGATGATATTACTTGTGAATGGCATTTACTGTGTGCTGGGAAACAAGTCAATAGGATAAGAATGGTGTAACATTTGAATTTTGGGAGGGATGAAGATAAATATTCATAAAATGCTAAAAGTCATTGATGGTCGCTGCTCTTTCTGGCAGGATTGATGAGAACATGGACGACACACTGACAAATGTGGAAGGAGCACAGAGCCAACTGGTCAGGTATCTTAACAGTATATCATCCAATCGTTGGCTGATGTTAAAGATATTCTTTGTGCTGGTTGTTTTCCTCATGATTTTCTTATTTTTTGTGGCATAAAATGTATACCAGAAAATACAAAATCCAGAAAATAGCAGAGCCTTTTCTATTCTTCTTTCTTTTTCCCTCTTCCCTCCCTCCCTCTACATACTCTCTATGATACTAATAAAAAATGATGAAAGCTATGCATCTTTTGGTCCCTTGGTGTTCGTATGTTACTCATGATTGATTCAGCCACAGTGTAATTCTGCATTTGATTTGCTAATAAACATGGGTGCTGGATTAACTAGCATATTTACTTGTCAGTCAAGAAATTTGCCACACAGTTTTGCTAGCACCTAACTGTCCTAACCTGTGTAAGCGCACACAGCCTCTACTTTTAAGAATAAGAGTGGCAAAAAAGTCTGGGCTCGGCCCGGGCCCGGGCCCGGGCCCGGCATAAAATAAATAAATAAATATATATATATATATGAAAATTTTTATAGTAAAAAACCGGGCCGAGTAATAGCTCGGGCCGGATTTTTCCCGAGTCCGGGCCTAAAATCTACTTATGGGCTTGGGCCAAGCTTATCAAAGCCCGACCCGAGCCCGGCCCAGTGCCATGGTTATTCAAGGAACATATTCTCCAGCTGCTTGTACTCAATAGTGTAGTCATAATATTTATTCAGTTAGGGGTATATTTTGATTTTCAAAAAAAAAAAAAAAGGTAATAGATGTTCTTTATTTTAGGAGTAAATTAAAATTATATCATTATATTTCAGATTTTTCATTAATTTATAATACACATTTTTGAAAAATTTGGGATTGAGTGGGAATGACTATCTTGTTCACCTCTATGTGGTTCTGCCCCTGCTTGTTTTGTACCGCGATCTTCTACTTTGCAATCAAAGAAGGGAGCCTATTGTCCATCAATATTACTAAATGGAAGATATGGATATATAGATAATAAGGCACCTTTTAGTGTAGAGTTTTGCGAATTTACAAATTAGCGTATAAGCTAGTGTCTAAATACTATATCCAACATATAATTAACATAATCTTATACTCATAAAATTATAATATCAAAACATGAGTTTATTTTTCTACTCTAGTTTATATTCTAGTTTTTGTTCTATAATTTATAAATTAATTTATACTCTCTATCAAACCCAGACTAAATTACTTTGAAAACAAAATGGTTACTAGTGGTAAAGAAAATAAATCTAAGTGTATGGAATAAGTGCTTTGACAACATGCTCAAAATTGATGACCCAAACCAAAAGAGGGTTTTTATATTATATATTTAAACCAAAAAAAATACAAAACCTAGTGTCCAAGTCAAATTTGGCATTATGGGTTGATGATGAAGCACCATGCTTGTCTGTTACCGCACATGTTTGATGATAAACTTAATGTCAAATTTGGCATTAAGTTTGAATATTTTGATTGTAATTTACACTATTAAAGGTAAAATTAAAATTAAGATTTTTCACTGGTGGGTTCAAAACCTTAAATATAGGTCATTTTTGAGTGATATATACTGTGCATTCTGGTTGTTTAATTGAGTTTATAACTTTAAAGATGGAAATTTGAATCTTTTTTTGTAATGTGAATTTGATTTGAGTTATATATTTGTTTATTGATTTGATTATGTTGGCTGTTATTTAATTCGCCTTATATTGGAAATTGATGTACAAAAATGAAATTATAAATAAAGATTTTATGTTTTTCTATTTCGGGGAATTCAAAAATTAAATGCAGAATAGTTGTTCATATATGTCATATTTTATGTTATGACATTTACGCTATGTGAAATAAAGACTTACCAATATTTTTGAATTTTTTAAAGTGAGTAGAAGGTCTCATATTTTGTGTACGTAGATCATGAGAACAATAATTTTTTGGATGGGAGGATCGCATCTTGGTCGCCAATGAATATTGACAGTGTTCTCGGTAATCTAGAGAACAGATTGATGAACCATTTTACAGAAACTCATGAAACCGGGACCTTCATGCATGACCCGGCCAGGTTCATATATATATAAATATAATATTTTGATAATTCTCTGCAATGAAATCATCAAAACCAATGGCAATGGCAGCTTAATGTATAAAACAGGTTCCAATTCTAATTTGGTTCCAAAATCGATTTTAATTTCTGATTCTATAGATGGGTTCCGATTTCTTAAAGTGTTAAAATCAGAATCAGAATTTATTTTTTAATAAATGATGGAAGAAAATTTAATTTAATGAAAAACAGAGAAAGGAGAGAGGGGCATGGGCCAAAAACCTTGGTGGTTAAAATGGATATCACACAAGTACAAAAATAATTGTACCCAAAACAACTGATGACAGCCACGTGTCATTTGATCGCTGCACTTATCCACTTGTACATATATCCGTCCCACACACAGATAACCTCACCCCAAAATAAAAATATCTAAATCTAAGGTGGGACCACACAATATTAAATCACATCCGAAAATCAAACGGCTCACCTTCACTCCCTCAGAAATTAAATCAAACGGCTCACCTTCACTCCCTCACAGACACCATCACCGTCTGTATCTTACTCTGCTTAAAAAAAATAAAATTAATTAATTAATTAAATTAAATTACCCTTTGGGAGTGAAAACTTGAAAACTCTCAAGTCTCACCCACTTTTAGTTCGATTTGAGTGGAGATTATTAATCGATAATATAAATTAATTTATAAGATAAGGAATTAATATAAGTTAATATCAATAAAATAAATTTTATAAGGTTAACGTTAAAATAATTATTTAGTACAATGTTAACGCTCTACCAAAAGCATGTAAGAAAATAGACACACATTTTTCTCTATCTTCACTCAAAATTCGAAGAAACGCATTCAGTTTTAAAGGAACCGTTTTGGATCTTAGTTCATTACAAACCCTAAAATTTGAATAATCATCTGATCGTTTGTTTTTGCATTGATAAGGTCCCTAACTTATCTAATAAAAAAGAAACTCTCTTAGAAAATTTCAATTTCCAGTTTTGCCCCTTCCTAGTAAGTTTTGATAATGGTGGGAGGGAAGAAGGACGAATCGTTGGTGATAAACAGCACGAATGTGTTTGCGGCGCTGGGGAGTTTGAAGAAGAAGAAGAAGAAATCGACGCAGAAAGAGGCAGGTGCTTCGAAGAGCAGAGCCAAAACTGCCGATAAAGAAAAGGAGAAGGAAGTTTTCTGGGCCCCGACGCCTCTCACTGTTAAATCATGGGCTGACGTGGATGACGAGGATGATGACGATTACTATGCTACCACCGCGCCGCCTCAATCGGTTTGGGCCGCTGCGGAATCCGACGACAAGAAGGAGACCCAGGAGCCTACTGTTGAGGTTTCCATTTTTGTTTCCCCCCAAATTATTATTATTTGATTCATAGTTTGTTGCTTATGATGGTAATATAGTGGAATTTCCGATTTGTGTTTTGTTAACAAAGCTGGGGATATCCTGTAGAGACTGCGTGTGGCATAGATATTGAAAATATTAGAGAAGTAGATTTGTTGTGTTTTAACATTTTTGGAAGAAAAAAAGCTCATCTTTATGGGTGTGTTTGATTATGTCTATTTGGCTAGAGTTATGTATTTGGAACAGTTTTTGTCGGTTCGTTAGCATTCAATTTTATGTTTATGTTTGCTTTTTGTTCCTGTTTGATTGTTTAGTTAGATGAAAATATAATTTGATCCTTCGAAGTTTACACGTGGAATTGAGTTCTATGTTACGCGCTATTTAGTTTGGTTAACACATTACATGTATTAAATCATGCATTGGTTATTTTCTCTTTTTTCCTGCCCGTTAACCTGATATTTGCAGTTTTGTATTTGTCTTTGCTATGAACTTTTGTGCTAAAAACTTATCTGTACTGTACTACTGTTTGTCACAATAAATTAAATGACATTTAGGATGTTGTTAGATTCGAAAGATCATCTCTAATACGTGTCAATGCAACAAGCTTTGATGGAGGTTGTAAAAAGAGAAGGCATGGCAGACTGATTTGGTTTTTCCCAACCTTGGAGCCACTTGTTTGTTTCTGCCTCAATATAGAGTATGGATTTGCCTTTGTGATAGTGGATCTGCAGAGTCTAAAACTTTGCTTTGCTGCAGCTTGATAATTTGTTGTTGCATTAGATGTAGATACCTATTGGATATTATCCTGTGGATATTCTCCTACGGATGCATTTCATAGGTTTAGATGGTAGCCTCTAGTAACCTGGACATTAGCTCTGATTAACGGCAGCTGCTCTTTGTTCATACCGTTGACCATTACATACGGGTACATGATGTGCCATGCCATTAAGTTACCATGGTTGGCAAAAACCTAATTGTTTGGTGTCCACAGTCCACTCATTTTTATGTCCAAGTGCATTCGTGATTACATTTAAGGAGTTATGCTGAAAATGGTTATTAACTTGGTCGGAAAATAAAGTCAAATAATATGGTATAAGTAAGTAATTTGATAGTCAAAAAACCGTAATAATTTCACAATTAAAGGGGGAATAAATATTCTCATTTTTATTTCAACCTGATCTCCCGATGGATTATGGTGTTCAAATTGCTACTATATTTATGATATTGGAATTTAATTTTCTAGGAAAATGCTTCATTATTCCTACTTCGGAATGAAAAATGCTAGGGTATTTAATGATACAACATAGTTTATATGACTATCCTAAATCTCACAAGTGCATTGTTATTTCGGTTATCTGGTTATATTAGATAATTCTTATATTTTTATTCCATTCGGATTCAAGGAAAGTGAGAGTGAGGAAGAAGGTCTTGACGAGGTTGAGGATGATCTTGACGAAGAACATGAACATGGCAATGAAACAGAAAAGCCAGTAGAAGTGGAGCAGACAGTAGTTAAGAAGCCTCCTGAAGCTCCTTCAGTACAAAAAGATTCAGAAAGGCAGCTTTCAAAGAAGGAATTGAAGAAAAAGGGACTTGAAGAACTTGATGCCCTTCTCGCTGAGATGGGATTGAATAAGGAGAGTGGCCAAGATGGATGCCATGGTAAATTCACAACAATATAAAATAATTTTTTTTTGTGCACGTGCGCATATGTGCATGATTTTGTATTAATAATGTGTCTCTGTGTATAGATCATTTCGTTTTGGAATTGTTCTATTATATTCCTGAATTCTAAATGCTTTATTCGTTAAATGTGGAGAACTAAGTGTTAAGTCGTCGTCCTTCATTGTTACTACTCTGTGAGTTAATTTGTTATTTGTATCTAATAAAGTTTATTTGTGAATGAACCTAGTATCTGATAAATTTTATTTGTGAATTCCATTCATTCATAAATCTTCATTACGTGCCCCTCTTTCCCAGAGTCAAATTCTTATAGATTGTCAATTGGGTGTAGAATGTGTTGTCGTAGCTTTATCCATGAACATATGAGTCTATTTTCACGCATGAAGCAAAATTATGTAAAAATGTAAGGTACTGATTATGACAAGAATGAATATTTATTTTATTTTATACTCCATTTGTCACTTGTTAGTTTCCTAACATGGAATGTTGTTTCCTATTTTCAGGTGCTGTGCAAGAGAAGAAAGGAGAAGATAATGGGGATGTTGAAAAGAAGGAGAATGCCTTTGGGGAGAGCAAAAACGCAAAAAAGAAGAAAAAGAAGGATAAACAATTAATGGAGGCAAAAGAACCATCTCAGGACCAGCCTGATAGTACCAATGCTGGAGATGTGATGGATGAAACTTCAGAGACCCAGACAGCAGCGGATACATCTGTTAATGTGAAAGAGCGGCTGAAGAAAGTGGCTTCTGTAAAGAAGAAGAAGTCGAGTAAAGAGATGGATGCTGCTGCCCGAGCCGCTGCTAGCGAGGCTGCTGCCAGGAATGCAAGGCTTGCTGCTACAAAGAAGAAAGAGAAAAATCACTACAATCAGCAGCCAGTGCGGTAAGCCGGCAAGCTGCTTTGCCGCAGCTTTCTTTTTGTGAGAACATGTGCCTTCTCTATGCTCATTTTATCAAATGCAAAATAAACATCAGAATTTGGTTTTGTGAAGAGGTGACTTTCAACAGTTTTTTTTTTAGAGACAAAATTGTTTCTTAGGTCCTTTCACAGCTTTTCTTCTTTCTGCTGGATGGTATTTGGATTTGGGACTCTTGGTATTGTGTAGAGCTGTAAATCATATGGCATATTGGGCTCATTTTTAATGGGTTGTTGGTTATTAAAGGCCGGCCCAACTTGACCTATTGGGCCAGCCCCTTTTTCCTTTCGAACCTTTTTAAGGCGTTTGTCATTTTTTTTGCTCTTAAATATTTAATAAATATTTTTGTGTTCTTTTTTCGTTCCTGCGTTGGCTTGGAATATTTTCATTCATGCTTTTTAAGTGATATTTTAAATCTAAAATTTCAATTAATGTAATAATTTATACTTAAAAAGTGTAAAACATTGTATTACGCTGAATTTCAAACTCTGTCTAAACGTTTTTCGGTTTCGGGGATTCAAATATATACGTCCGTTAATTAAATATATACAAACCGTTAACTGCAGGATTTTCTGTACAGGATTTGAGATATTTTTATGTTCAGTTTTTAAAACAGGATAGGGTTAGAAAATATCTTGAAACACTGGAGGGGATAATAAACTGGTTATGATTTTAATGAGATGTGATAAAATTTAACAGGATAAAGTGAGATACCGGATGAGATGAGATAATTTTTTCTATTCTGGGAAAATAAACTGGATAAGTCCAGATCGGATGATTTGACGTCGGAATTTCTAATATTTTTTTTTTAAAAAACTGAAATCAAGAAGACATAAGATTTGACCAAGATATTTAAGCATTCAACAACGCCCATATGCATGTTTGTGTAATTTTTTTTTCATTACATAGAGATGAGAAAATTCAAATAATATCTTAATGTTGAGTATATTACTCAAAATAATCAAAATAAATGTAATTTATAAGAACTGAACTCACAAACTAATAACAACAATGACAAAAATACAAAACTTTATACAAACATATGTATTTAGAAAAATAATAATAATAATAAAATGGGAATAATTTTTTTTCCAAATACACACTATCTGTCACTATTATGTAAAATATTATACAAAATATTATGAAGACTTCAATTTTGAACTAATAATCATAATATAAATTTATACATTTTTTTAAAGCAGTTTTTTTTTTAATTTTTTTTTTGGCATAGGTTGAAAGTGAAGGGACAATTTCTCTTTTATTTTTTTTTTCATTTGGTCATTTCACTCGGGTTTTAATTTTTTTTAAAAAGCAGGGATTTGAATTTATTATTATTATTATTATTATTATTATATTATTATTATTATTATTATTATTATTATTATTATTATTATCTGATCAAGTAAAGGCTTAATCATAACATTTTGGAATTAGCTTCTTGGATCTCTAAATTGGAAACCAATCTTCCAAATAACTGCTCCCTTGACACCATACAAACAAAGTAAGTTTGAAATTGTGACAAATCACTTACTTACGAATAGGTTATTGGAAGTTTATGGTGGCTGTTGTTGTTAAGGTTTCTGCTTGTTGGCCTTTCTTTGCTGCTGCACTCTTGATCCTGTGTTGGGCGTGTGAGTAGGAGGCTGTGGTTGATCGTTCTTGAGTTGTTTGCTGTAATTGGCCTGGTGTGTTGTGGAGTTTTAGGGTGATTGAAGGCGCTGCTGTGCGTTATTTTGACCCTAGTTTCTTGTTTCGATGTGGGTTGGGTTTTGTTTATCATCTTGATAGCATTTCCTTGTAAATAATCGATGTGGGACTTCCTTCTGTCTGCTTTGCTCTTGGCGCGTCATGGGCTGGATTTGCTCTTGGCGCGTCATGGGCTGTTTTCAAGCTGCGCGTCTGGGTGTTGCTGGATCTGTTTGCTCTCGTCTATGGGCCTCTTTCGGCTTTGATCTCTGTTTGGGCCCTCGCTGTCTGTGTGCGTTGGGCTTCAACCGTGTTGTCTCTGATTGATGAGTTTATCTGGGACAGTATTGCCTTTGTTTTGTCTATTCTTTGGGCCTTGTTGCTCTTTTCTTTATTCTTTGGGCCTTATTGGGCTTTGTATTGGACTTTGTTCCATTCTTAGTGCCTCGGCACTCTCCTGGGGGATGCCCCTTGTACTCTGTACATATCACATCTTTTGGAATATACTTGTAATTTTTTCCAAAAAAAAAGGTTATTGGAAGTTATCATGTGAGGCGATGAAGATAAAAGACATGGAAATAAAATAATTTTTAAAAAAATCATAAATTAATCATTTCAGATTTAATGACGTCAAAAAATTTATGTATCCAATTTCATATAATGGTGAAATTTTTGTTTGATTTGGTCTCATTTAATACTAATCTCAATTTATGCTTAACACTAAATTGACAGTTAAAAGATATTCGGAACTCAAATTAAAATTTGTATTAATGTTTTGTTTGATATGACTTATAGTAGAGGTAAAATAATTTTTTTTTAATTCAAAACAAATTTTTCAAAATTTTTTATGATGTTTAGTTGCATTTTAAGTAAAATGTTTGAAAATTATTTTGCCTATACTAGCAAAAGCTTAAAATGGGAGTAGCGCTTGAATTTATTTATTTATTTTTTTTTTTATAAAAAAAAAAAATTATTTATAATACATTTATTTAATTTAGTAACATTATATTATTTATTTCATAACACAATTTAAAAAACTTATTCAATAAGATAATTTTTAATAAAAATGATCAATAATTTTCTTTTGAGAAATACTAATAAGTACTCTTATGGCACTTGCTAAGTATCAATTTTAGGAAAGTTTTTATATGAAAAATGAAAAAATAATTAATGTTTTGATAATTTTTTATATTCTCCATAAAAATGACATGAAAACTTTCCAAAAATAGATGGACACTCGTTAGCATGACTTTTTTTTTTTAATCAAAAACTTTATTTTTAAAAACTTTAATAATAAAAACTCTATCCGAAAAACTGTATTTGAAAAATTATATCAAACGTCCCTCCCACTAATCTTTAACAGTAGATTCAAAATTCAGCCCGCAAAATCTTCATCCTTCATTTGCCGCTCAAGCAAGTTAACCAAATTGACAGGCCATAAATTTCTGTATGAACAGCAAACTGATAAACTGCCCAAGTTTTTGAAACTGGAAAAGTAAGAAAATGGAAAATACAAATAACATCTAAATCAATTAAACCAAAGAGAATCTGAACATTATTGGGCAAACGCAGCAGGGACCCAAAACTCTGTATTATCAAACAACTTTTTCAATTTCTTTATATTTATTTCTTTTTTTTTTTTTATTATTTTTTTAAAACCCTCACTGTCTCCTGTATCTGCAATTCTCAGAAAATGCCACACCTCTTATTCTCTTTAATCGAGGAATCTTTCTTCTTCTTCTTTCATGGAGATCCATCTCTAACTTCCCATTAGTTAAAATGCCCTCTTAATTTCAAATATTTTCAAAGTTTTTGTTTTTATTTTTGTTATGAGTTTCTTTTTGTCCCATCTTTTTTAGCTAAAGCTCTCTCTCTCTCTCTCTCTCTCTCTCTCCAGTGTCTTATCCTTCATAGTTTTGAAGAAATAACAGGTTTTTATTCTCTCTTTTAGTCTTTAATTTTGCTTCAGTACATAAAGTTTCAATTTTGTTGATATTGATATGTCAGATTCTGTTAAATGCTGTGATATGTATATTGAATAAGTTTGTGTTGTTGTTGATGATATTTAAGATCTGGGTTGTGTACATTTGTCTCAAGTTTTATAATTTGGGTTAGATCCTTTGTAAATTTACTATCTTGGTCTCATTATAGACCCAGATCTATGATTTGAGTTCACCAATTCTTGGTGTGATGGCCAAAACTCAAGTCTGGTTTAATGTGTTTAGATCATTGTTGATAATAAGCCTTTGTTTCCTTCTTTCTAAATATTTGCTCTATATCCTTGATCTTGATTTGCTTGTTGCTATTTTTACTCTTGGGTTCAGTGTATCTAGCTGGAAAACAATTGAAGTAATGTGGTAATGCTTGCTGAGAAGATGGGGTTGCTTATTCTTGTGATTGTTAGATTTCCATAGAAGCTAAAAAATAAGTTGTCTCTCAAACCTACATTTGACACAAATAAGGATCAGCAAGAATATATGAAGCTTCTTAACATGGAACAGATTCTGGTTTTTTGCTTTTCTATTTTTTATTTGAATTGTTTTTATAAGGTTATCTCAAACCATTTGGTAGCTTCACAATGCATCTACATCATTAGAATTGCTTTGATTTGTGGCATGTTATATTGTTATATGTACCGATTACTGAACCATATAGAGTCTCTCAGATAGAATTTTTTGCTATTGAAGAATTTCAGCATGAACCCCTTTGAAAGCAATTCAATCGTATTGTTGAATCACTTGATGTGGGTTCTTCTTGCTTAACTGCTATGACCCATATGCAAATTCTAGACTGTATCAATTTCTGCTGTTAGTGTATTGCCACAATACCCTATCCCTCCCCTTTATGTAATTCTGTGTGTATTCCGTCATCAATGTTATCTGTGATCTAGGTGTTTTATGTGCTGAAGATTACTGCATTCCACCATGCTCAAGCAAATTCTTAGCAAACTTCCTAGGAAGTCACAAAAATCTGACCAACTAGATGCAGCTGTGATCAATTCTGGCTCTGGCAGCAATAATTCTAATTTCGACAATGGAACCCAGTGCACAAATGGTGGGAACAGTCTTTCAAGCCGCCTGAGTGTTGTTAAACGGGTCTCTTCAGCTGTTTTTCCTGCCAGCATCATGGCTGGAGTGGAGGCCGTGGAGCCCCATCTCTCTTTCAAAGATGTTTCAAATCTACAGAAGCAGAATTTATTTGTCAGTAAGTTGAATCTTTGCTGTGAGGTTTTTGATTTCAGCGATTCATATAAGATTACTGCTGGACAAGATCTTAAAATTCAAACATTGATAGAGCTTGCTGATTTTGTTTCTTCTGGATCTGCAAAGTTCAATGAACCTGCAATTGCTGCGATGTGTAAAATGTTTTCACTTAACCTTTTTAGAGTTTTTCCACCAAAATGTCGTTCTAGTGGTACTGGTGGTGAAGCTGAAGATGAAGAACCAATGTTTGATCCTGCTTGGTCACATTTGCAGATTGTTTATGATCTACTACTTCGGTTCGTCAGTTATGGGTCTCTTGATGTAAAGGTGGCAAAAAAGTATGTAGATCATTTGTTTGTTGTGAGATTACTTGATCTCTTTGATTCAGAGGACCCAAGAGAAAGAGACTGCTTAAAAACAATTTTGCATAGGATTTATGGGAAATTTATGGTACACAGGCAATTTATTCGACTAGCAGTTAGCAATATCATCTATCATTTTGTTTTTGAAACTGAACGACATAATGGAATTGCTGAGCTGTTGGAGATTTTTGGGAGTATTATTAGTGGGTTTGCATTGCCGTTGAAGGAAGAGCATGTGACATTTTTATGCAGGGCTCTGATTCCTTTACACAAGCCAAAATCTTTGGGTATTTATCATCAACAATTGACATATTGTGTTGTACAGTTTATAGATAAGGATCCAAAGTTGGCTACAACTGTGATTAAGGGACTGTTGAAGTATTGGCCAGTGACAAATAGCCAGAAAGAGTTGATGTTTATAAGCGAGTTAGAAGAGGTTTTGGAAATGACTAGCATGGCCGAGTTCCAAAAGATAATGGTCCCACTTTTTCGGCGCATAGGATGCTGCCTGAATAGCTCCCATTACCAGGTATACTTCTTTATTAGGTGCATGCTTATTATCAAAAAATCGGTAACATCTTGAGCTCCATTGTTTATTCATTTCCTTTCACAAAAGTTATGGTCATTTGTTGATTAAGACCTTGAAACTATAGGATTAATCTCTTCTGCTGTTGTGTCTGGTCACATTTTCATTCTTTTGTTTCTATTGTAACAGTTTCCAATAGAAGATATTTCCTGGTTGTTCAGAAAGGCAGATTTTGGATAATTACATGTGTGAAGATGAAGAGGCTAACTTAATTTATATGATATGACGTACTTACATGTGTGAAGATGAAGAGGCTAACTTAATATATATGATATGACGATCATGAATAATCATAAATTCTAGTTATTTGTAGCCCTAGCTTGCAAATAAGCATTGTTCTGAAAGACTCTAGGCAATAGTTGGACGGTTAGAGAGCGCCTAGCACCTAGGCCTTTTAGGAAGTGCCTATACGAGCTAGGCATTAGGCGGTTTTTTTTTTTATTTATTCAAAATTATATATAATGTATAGGTATATACAAAAATAAAAAAAATAAATAAAGAAATCAAACTTTAGAACTGCTCTAAGCCCTGTTAGCTTTATAAATTTAATTGGAGGCAACACTTAGGGCTTAAGTTTGCCTTTATTTCTTTCTATTTTGGACAGATATCTTTTATAACCAAATTGGGTCCTCTAAACCGTTTACTCACCCCAGACCGATTAATCAGCCGCCTAGACTGACTAATCGCTGCCTAGAATCTTCTAATCGGACCACCGATTTATTAAATGATTAGTTATTAAACAGTTCGGTCAGGCACCTAGCGCCTAGGCGCCGCTTAGAAGGCTGCCTAGGCCCTTTTTTAGAACACTGATAAGTTGTATTTATAATATAAAGATGGATAAAACCATCCATAAAACTGTCCATGCCCCTTTTGGCTTGACGAGTGCTACACGGACATTCCTACTTGCTTTATCTAGAGTACATAGTACCATGAACCTTTGATATTCAATTAAAAATCCAAATCTACAATGATTTAACTGAATTTGTCTTTTGTGTGATTTTATTATTTTTTCCTGATCATATAGAAGGAAAAGAAATTAAACCAATTCGCAAAAGTGAAATCTGCTAGAATAAACTGTTTTCTTCTTCTTTTTTCGAGGAGGATAAACTGTTTTCTAGTTACTGTAATTAGAGAAATTTGACGAATAGTTTTGTTATGTGTTCTGTTTTGCATATTGTCACAAAAACTTGAATGCTTGATGAGGATTATTTATGTTTCTTGAGCTTTTAGATGGTGCTGGGTAATTATGAGTGAAGAATCATGGAGAAATTCACCAGTTTTCTTCGATATTATTTTCAGGTGGCTGAACGAGCTCACTTGCTATGGAACAATGAGCACATCCTTAATCTCATAACCCATAACCGACAGGTGATAATGCCTCTTGTCTTCTCAGCCCTTGAACGGAACACCCAGAATCACTGGAACCAAGCGGTACTTAATCTGACACAAAATGTAAGAAAAATATTCTATGAAATGGATGAAGAGCTAGTGCAAGCCTGCCAAAGGAAGTTAGAGGAGGAAAATTCCTCATCAAGTGTGGTTGCCGAAAGGCGAAAACTGACATGGGAACGCATGGAAACCGCAGCTAGTTTCCAACCCTCTGCTGATTATATTGTAAATCCGTTAAAACCAGCCGCGTGCTCTCTCGCTTGCTAATTGCTTAGAGCATCCAAATCAGGAAACGAACCAACCGTATGTTAGAAGTTGGTTATTGAATCTGGGCAGGTTTAGGATGCCAATAGGGTTTGTATCTTTGGCTGGGTTGTGTATGGTTGAAAATGAACCAACCCTCTTCTGATGTATTGATTGATGTCCATTAATATGATGATATCTAAAGCTCTGTATGATTTGCTCATTTTTTTTTTCAATCTGTAAAAGAGTTGTATTTCATCTTCTGGTTTAAGGATATGGAGATACTGGTTTCAAATCAATCATAATACAGTAGGAATATTCAAGGCATTTTTTAAAAATGGATAGTTAAAGCTTTTGTGTAAAACCTTGAGAGCTGGTAAAGTCCTAGATGTAATACAACTAGAAGAATATTACAATTACAATTACAATATACTGAATTACATAATTAGATTACAATTATACATTTACAGAAACCATATGAGTCCTATATTTTTCCTTTTCATAAACTGCTATTGATGATATTTATGTAGCGTTTGTACTCGTATTATAATACTTATAAGATAGTTTATATTCTCAATTAATACTTTCTATCAAATGCTGCGTTATAATTAAATGTCTATTGAAACCTCTTAAAATATGAGAGGTTGAGAAAATATTCACCATTTAACAAATAAAGAATTGCCCCCTTTTTTAATTTAAAAGATAAGAGGGTATATTTTTAATCTCTTTCTTCCCAAAACTCGAACTGAGCCTCTACGTTTTAAAATTACTTGTTTTTTTATCAACCTAACTATGCACTTAGGGGCCACAACTATAACCTACTTGAATGGTTGAGATTAATTTATTTTGATCTTTGGCTTTAGATACATTAAAGTAATTGGTCCATATTTTCAGGTCCTGCGTTCGAGTCAAGATGATGTATTTTTTATAAGAGTCTGAGGTAGTCGAAAGTTTTACCTATTTCGTTTAAGCTCGGATATGATGATTTGACGGTAAAAATTTTACCGGCCGGGTCTACCTCTAGCTCTAGTGCATGAAACACATGACACTTTTTATTTGTCTTCATTATTATCACTCTCTTTATATACATCACACACACTTAATTACTTTGAGAGATCATAATGTACTTACTGTATACACCCACCAGTTTATCAAATAAACCTCCTTTAAGGTTGGTTTGTCCCCTTTTTGTTGCTTTAATTATTATTATATATCGCCTTATTTTACACATCAACGCCTTTAATTATATGAATGTCGTAATTTATCATCTTATTTTGTCAGTGTGAGAATTTGTGAAGAAAATGTGTATTAACATTTACTTGAATTTTGAACTACAAAGAGAAGCATTTATATATGCATTATACAACTACCATATTAAATACACAATTACATAATTATCATATTAAATACACAACTACCATATTAATAATCTAACATTAATAATCTAACAGTCGCTTCTTATGAAAAATAAGCTTGTTAATATGTGTTGCATCCACTCTCATATGTGGCATCTCTTGGTTTGCTTATGGTTATTTTTATTTTTATTTTAAGTAAACTTGTGGGTCAATTTAAAATTTATGAAAATTTTAGGAGTTCTCTTTGATTTCTCCCATTTTGATAGCTCTTCTAGATTTCCAACCACTTCACTAGATCACTTTGTTGGGTTTCTCCTATTTAAGTGGTCTCTTAAATTTCTCACTACTTTGCGAGATCTTATATTTGTTGGATTTTCGACCACTAAATCACTCTTGTCGTTTTTAAAAAACTTAATAGATTTATATTTTTGGAAACTTATCCCTTTGGACGTTATATATTAAAATTCTCCATTCGGACTTTATAGATTAAAGTTAATAAATTATTTCCAATTTCAAGATCCCAAATTTTCATACAAAATTTAAAGGCTCCAACCTCCAATTTTAAGATGGAATCTCAAGTTTGTCACTTCGTCAATAACTTGAGTCTGAGAGGGTGTTAAAGGAAAGAATAATTTGAGTTAATTTCTATGATCTTTGCAATCTCCAAGATATGATTC
Organism: Zanthoxylum bungeanum; assembly: GCA_019454045.1. Lineage (NCBI taxonomy): Eukaryota > Viridiplantae > Streptophyta > Magnoliopsida > Sapindales > Rutaceae > Zanthoxylum > Zanthoxylum bungeanum. The sequence continues at coordinate 147,706 of SKCR01007818.1, read as the reverse complement.
TAAAATCTTTTAGATTTATGACTTCATTATATATAATTACTTTCCTTCATATTTTAGCTTCACGTATTACTTATATAAAGACTTCTCATTCTAATCACAATATATTTTTGCAGGGGCCACGGTCTTGTTTCGTCACTATCAAGTTCCGCCACTAATTGAAGTGTAATATTTTTTTATTATTATAATTTTACCAAAATTATATTCTACTACTAGTACCTTACATTTTAGGATTATTTACATTTCACTACTAAAATTATGTCAAAATAATGACTGAGTACTATGAATTTTAACGCACTACATTTTAATTATTACACTATAACAAAATAATATTTTACTATTTTTCCATCAAAATCTCGGTTGATCGTTTCAATTTTAACACTAAGGTCAATTAATGGTTAACTAACAGAAAAGTAATAAAATGTTAAATTTTGTATAACTTTAGTAGTAAAATATTATTTTGCCATAATTTTAATAATAATAATTCAAAATTTACAGTACCTAATTATTATTTTGCTACAAGTTTAATAGTAAAATATAAATAACCCTACATTTTACTATAAGTATTAAGAAATAACAAATGAGTATAAGAAATTTTTAGGTATAATATTTTTCTATTGTAGTAAAATGTAAGGTTTTGCAAAGATACAATAGTAAAATATAAGATTTTATAGTAAAATATAATTTTTGTAAAGATATAATAATAAAATATTACATCTAAACATTTCTTATATAGTTAGAAAAAGATCACATAAAACCCGATATCAATCTCATAATTTTTTTTTAATATTTTGCTTTTAAAAAATAATAAAATATTTAATCCATATGAAAAAAATAACCATATCTATAATAAATCTTACGTCCACCCTGACTTCAGATACCTGTCATTGATCCGGCCCAAGACCTGAACCACGACCTAATCAAACCGGTCACGATTATGACTGATTTTTGACCTTTTTTTTTTAAAAAAAAAAATTATTGAAATTAAAATATAAAATTAATTCATTAATATATTTTAGTTATAATTTTGATAAAAAAATCTTATAGCATTTTAAAAATATTAAAATTAGTGTTAATTATAATTTTCTTGAAAATTTGTTCATTTTTATCATATTTTCTTATAAATACACAATAAAATAATAATTTATTATCGACCTCGATCCGACCTCTAACCCTTGACCCTCTCTATCACTGGCCGATAGATCGGCTGGATTTTAAAACACTGCCTAATTCATAACCATATCTTGATTTTAATTCTTAATGACCTCAAGTATTGTTATTCTCATTGATCCTCTGATGACCAAATGAGACTCAACTTCTCAGCGGTGAGCTCCAATGATTTTATTTTGAGACATTTTTTTGGTGTTGGTAACTTGGTGGTACACAGTTTATTACAACAATGCATAATCTGAACTATTCCAGTTTCAAATTCCAGCTACTTCAGTTCCGATAATGGCTTCAAAAAATATGCTTGCAGGCAACAGAAGTCAGCAATGTCGTGAGCAAAATTGATACAAGATTCACAGCATTATTGTCTAGAATAGTAAGACCAGATATCTTCTTCACTGTTGGTCCTGGTTTTCCGACAACCTGCGTAAATATGATTATAGATCCCTAATCTTAGCTTAGTATTCCTACGATCTTAACTGATGCAGCAGTATGAACAAGCTACCTACGATATATTATATTCATGCTAATCTGGTAGAAAAATCTCGATAAACGATAGGATGTTTACCTTATTGCGAACGGTGCAGAATCCACTGAATTGCAGTGTTGCTCCTAATAAAGAATCTATGATACTTCCGCATAATCCTGCTATTGCGGAGATGGGTATGACCAATAACTGCTTCAGAGCTACATCATAGGTACATTTTGTAGTGAAAAATCCAGAGAGGACAAATGTCAGTCCAATGACACTGCCAGCTGCTGCAGCTGCCAGGAGTCCTGCTTTTGTCACCCCACCATTTGTGCCTCTCCGAACCGGCTGAAAACCATGTAGTAAACAAATTAGGTTCACAACTTATGAAAATTAAGTTTTCTTTGGTAAAATTGATCGAAGACAGGGAATCCCAAAAGTCTATTGCCAATCTAGCATTAAAAAAACTAAAAATATCAATGCGGGATGGGTGTCTGCTACAAATAAAAAATGAAAATCAATTATTTTTAAGAAAGATTAGACCTTTCGAAGAACAAGGAACTGAGATGAATGCTTGAGGATACACAGACCGTCCAGATAGCCCTTTGATTCAAGTCATTTTAGGTAATGTTTTGGCATGCATTGTAGCTAAAAATTCTATGGAGTGTTTAATGAATGAACAAGATCGATCTACAAGCAGACTGCAGACCCCTTTAACAAGAAATAATCTTTGACCATAACTCCCTGCCTCTAGCAACAAAAAGACACAGAAGACTACACCAATGTTTCTAAACTTTGAGCTGAATCAGAGATGATGGTTAAATGTAATGGGAAGACAAAAATTGACCACCATGAAGACACAGACAGCAATATATTAATTCTTTTCAACTTTCAGCGGAATGGGAGGAAATTGAAGAATGCAATGGAATTGGAGCATTTCACAGAAGTGTAATGCGCAAAGTCAGAGAGTTGAACAAGTACTTCAACATGTAAGAGAATATCCACCTTAAAAGTTGTGATTAATCGAGGCTGTTCATCACTAAGAACCCCAAGCTCTGAAGACCAAGTGTCCCCATTGCAGCAGCAATATTGACCTAAAATACCACCAATTAGAGCCGTCACAATAGATGATTCTTTCGAGTCCAAACACTTGTCCTGCCATCCAGTCAATTTCCATACAACCACAACCAAAACCGTTGCAATGCCACTATTGGATAGCACTTGTATCCTGAAAATAACAAATCACGAATTCACCATCAGTGAAACAAAACAATGCTTCAACCTTCAGCATAACCTCACTATCATACTCGCTCTGCATGTATTGTTGTGTCGACAATTATTAAGGCTCTATCTATTACGGTGCTGCTGTGGCTTAAAATGGCCACAACTGCTGCAAAATGAAAACACTAGCTGGGAAATAAAAGTTAATAATGTTTATAAAAATGACTTTTAAATGATAATTTTGACAAAAATAGTAAAAGTAGTAAAGTTTTTCATCAAAGATTGTGGTATAAAATCACTTTAGCTTACAAATTACAGTTGCAAAACACTTTCGTATACTGTGTGGGACCCAACTGCTGTGAGAGAGATGACATATACACCCGAAATATAATATAATTTTTGTTCGAGTACACTTTCGAGTTGTAACTTAAAAGCCACCTCAGTTAAATAAATAGTAATTCCAAACCCCGCTCAATCCGGAAATTTATTAAAATATATCCTATGAATTAATAAAAAACTAGTTTGTTAATGAGATAATTTTGTTATGCCTCCGCTAAAATCAACAACATCTACCAATTTTGTGAAAATCAAAATTTTCGCCACTGCAAAATTTCGAAGTCTAACAAAAATTCTTAAAATGAAAGAAGGAAAGCAAGGTGAAAAAAAGTGAAAAGCAGTTACCAATTTCTTTGACCGCCCTCCTTAAAGTCAGCGTCAAGGCGTCGCTTCTTCTCCTCTCCGACCTTCGTAAGCTTCGATGAAGTGAAGAAGAAGACGAGTATTAAAGCTCCAAATCTTCATATCAATTACAAGCAGCAAGTGTTAATTATCCTAAATCCATTTATTATAAATAAATACATAAAAATATCATAAATTAAAAAATAAATAAATAAATAAATTAGAAAGAAACAAAGGGAAGGGAAGGGACCTGATTCCAGCGGCGATGTGGATACTCATAACAAGGAAGCCGGAGATTGCGCCGGACAAGTTGAGAGATTTTCTTCTGTAAGATCTAATCGCGATTAGAGAAGAGATTAAGGCGGCGATTAACGGTTGGATTAGTGAAGTTTCCATTTTTGCCCCTGACAATGGAATGGATTCGGATGACAGACTGTGAAGTGCAGGTCATGGTTTTGGGGAAGGGTAATATGAAATGATACTGAATTTTTTATTTTTTGATAATAAAAATATCGCCATCTATGTTAGAAGTTAACAGATTATGTGGGCCCCACTGAGTACAGTTGAAGTAAATGCGATTAAAAAAAGGAAAATCTCGTGAGAATGTGACATCTAGTTTTTTAATTAATAATTAGGAAAATGATCTATTTTTTAAATTGAAAATTTATATATTATATTTAACATTTAATAATTTTATCAACTGACGGTAGTTTCTCATATCAGTAGAGATTGTAACACCGCAGCTCACTCTCTCGCGAATTTTATTATTAATTTCAATATTCCTATTATTTGGACTGGAGATTTCCCTCCGGATGTCTAATTGTTGTTAAACTTGTGATTCTTCAATGAAAGTAATGCTTTCTTTTCACAAAAAAAAAAAAAAAAAAAAAAAAAAAATACTATGTGCACATAGTTCAAAAAGTTGGATTCTCATTAGTAACTTTTGCGGACAAAGTCCCCAAGGGGTGTGGTTTGGTGGTGTAGGGTCCAGGATCTCACCTTGAGGTTCTGGGTTCGAATCCAGTGAGTGCACTTCTTGTAAGAGCCTGGGACAGCCGGTGATTTTACCTGCGCCGCGGCCCAGAATGGGTGGTTTGGTGGCGGGGTTTCCATCGTTTCCAAAAAAAAAAAAAAAAAACTTTTGCAGACAAAAGTATCACCATAAATATTTGATTCTCATTACACTAAGACGGAGACGGAGTCACCACATCTTTCAATTCATTGGTTATACCAATCGTGTATTTAAGCGAAAATTATATTATGTGTTGGGTGTATGTGTATCTCTTTCACAATAGACGGACTTCACACAGTTATGGGCCCGCTTACTGTGAGAGATATGACATATACATCCGATACATGATATATCACCTCATATTTAAGAACAAATTTCTTTTTAATAGTGTCGCCACCACCCCATTTTTTTTTTTTATGTGGTCGGCGATAAAAATAACTTCCCGCTCAGTTTTTCTATTCATTTTCTTTCCATTCAATCTCATATATCCCACTTTTCTCCGTTTTTCTTCTTTGTCTCTTGTTCTTTTCACTTCTTCCCTTTCTGTTTTCTTTTTTATTCCAACCCCTTTTCTTTGACTGAGAGTTGCCGGAAAAGAGAGCTTTACCCTTTTCTTATGGTGAGATCTCCAATATTCTCTTATAGGGATTGGTTTTTTGATATTTTATTATCTAGATCTTTATTGAGATTTTTAATCATATATTGGTCTTTTGTTTTTGTTTTGCAAGGAATATTTTTTTTTTCCTTCAGTCAATAGAAGATCTGTCGGGGGGAGATGGTACATTTAGAGTGAAAGTGAAGAATAAATATTGTAGCTTCCTCATACTACTGTTTAAGTAGTGGTAAAGAAAAGAAAAATAATTCATTGAGCAAATGAAACTTCTTCCATGATCTTAGAAAACAACTTGATTTGAATTGATGAGCCATTAAAATAAAAAGAATAAAGTTCTACAAATATGAAAGGGGTTGGATTACATTTGATAAATAAAAATCTCTATATATATAGATGGATTGTGAGAATTTGATATAGGAAAAATAAATTGAGTGGTTGTTTATTTTTTGTAACTTGGCGCTAAGCATGAGGGAATGCTAGACGTTTGGTACTTGTTCTTGTGGCCAGAAGGAAAGCTGTCTTGAGGAGGAAAGATGAGATATAGGTGTCTAGAACGCAAAATCAAAATTTTATAGGAAATCTACTGAAGATCAAGAATCAGTAGAGAGCTCGGATGGTATAATTAAGGAAGAGCCTCCAAAGAATAGCTTCATGGTATGAGGAATTATCATTTTTGTTGGTTGTACCACGATAAATCTGACTCCACCATTAACTCCCAGAAGGAAAAGAAGGAAAAGACAACAAAAAATACAAGAATTACAAATATCTCTCATTTTCACTTGGAGGATAAAGAGAAAGAGAAACATATCCAGATCGTTAAATATGGGGGGTTGGGCTAATATCATTTCCTATTTATCTCCTTTGTCTCATTTTGATGTTGTGATTTAGCCACACATCATGCAATAAATCTAATGGTCATTCTTTTGACATCACATTAATGAATTTGTGAATGGCTTAGCTAAAAGCCAAGCCAAATTACAAGCCAAAAATAAAATCATTTTTTTCTCAAACTCATCAAATCAATCAGCTCACTTCTCATTTAACAAACAACAAAAAAAAATGAAAAGCTCACTTCTCATTTTTTTCCGAAGCGGTTTTGGTCCATTGTGGGTTTTGGTTGATGTTCTGCTATTGCTGGTTCGTGAGCTGAAATTGGTGGGTTGTGGTGGGTGGGTTGGGTTGTTGACTGGTGTTGATGGTTTTTGAGCTGAAGTTGGTGGGTTGTGGTTGAAGGGTTTGTATTTGAAAAATGTTAAAAATATAAAACCATTTGTATTTGAAGCTCTGGTGTTGCTCTTTTCGGGTGGGTTTTGGTTGATGTTCTGCTGTTGCTGGTTCGTGAGCTGAAATTGGTGGGTTGTGGTGGGTGGGTTGGGTTGTTGTTCTGGTGTTGATGGTTCTTGAGCTGAAATTGGTGGGTTGTATTTGAAAGGTTTGTATTTGAAAAAGTGACAAATATAAAACCATTTGAAATTGAAGCTCTGGTGTTGCCGTTCCTGGTGGGTTTTGGTTGATGTTCTGTTGTTGCTGGTTCGTGAGTTTGGTTGATTTTCTGCTATTTTTCCTCGACTTGCTTATAATAAATAGCAATATTTGTGCGCCCTACCCTAGCATAAAATAAGAGGTGTTTTTAGAGAAATTAATAACCCAGCAAAAAATAGAAAAAAGCCACTCAATATTTGTGTGCCCCAGCATAACTTATGCGCCCCAGCATAGCTTATGCGCCCCAGCGTAACTTATGCGCCCTAGCATAACGTAAGGGGTGAAAAATAAATTTTCAGATTGTAAAAATTGAGAATCGAACATGTGATCACTTATAAATTAATCCATTATACTTGAAATTTTTAGTAAAAACATGCAATAAATTTTTTATATTGACTGTGATATGTAATAGTGGGTAGTAAAAGTATTCTTTAATTTGTTAGAATTATGTCCTATTAAACTATAAAGATACATGCCTACTCCAGCAGGTAGGTATAAATGGGCAGAATATTGATCACAAAATTGAATAATGATTATTCTGCTTCTTATTTCATTAAATTATAATCACAATTTGAACCCAAATTTTGAACTAAAACATAATAAAACTCTTCAAACAACAACCAACTCCAAAACAGGCACTAGAACATCAACCAACTCTAGAACATGAACCAGAACAGCCAAACAGAATAAAACAGAACAAAAATCAGAAGAAATGACAAATCAGTGAACCAACAACAACCAAAACACGATAATCAGCTATCTTATGTTGTTGTTTATATAATAATCAACTATTGGATCTTAAACCCTTCAAGTACACTGGACCAAAGTCGTGCACCAATTAAACGTCGAGCCAAAACCCAGATCTTCAAGTACATTGGACCAAACCTTCAAATACAACCCACCCACCAGGAACGAGCAACACCGGAGCTTCAAATACAAATGGTTTTATATTTTTCACTTATACAAACCCTTCAAATACAACCCACCAATTTCAGCTCAATAACCATCAACACCAGAACAGCAACCCAACCCACCCACCACAACCCACCAATTTCAGCTCACGAACCAGCAACAGCAGAAACCCACAATGGACTTGTACGGGCCAAATTTGGTCCAAGGGTAATTTCGTCATTTCACTTAAGGCCCACTGATAAACACACCCCTGAAGACCCATAACCAAACTCAAAGGCACTATACAGGCCCAGGCACAATGAGTTGCAACATTTATAACCAATGGACATCCAAAGGCCAACGCACTCAACTTACAGCTTCATAAAATCAATCGTTTCAGTTTACAACGGGCAACTGCACTAAATGCCCCTCACGAAGTTGCAATCATAACTGACTCCTAACGGACAAGAAATAAAGGAGCAGTAAATGTGCACGTTCCCCTGAGAGCATGTATATAAACGAAGATAGATAAGGGGAAAGCGGTCGGATTCCTGAGGCTTAGCTCAATACTACACTTTCTATAAGCTCTCTCTAAACCCCTCATCCACCGCCCTCACGGCAGCTATCGCAGTTCAAGGTATCATCTAACATTGACCTTCTCTCTATTACATCCATTGTACATTCACTGACTTGGGCGTCGGAGTGCCCCCGGCACCCACCACACCGGTGGGCAGTACTCCCGCTCATTCTACCTTTGTCTTGCAGGATCGCTAGCGCCCCCAACTACAAATTCTCGATTGTGGACCTCGAGCGAAAACCAGTGTCTACAATTTGGCGCCCACCGTGGGGCCCTAGCGATTCATAACAAGCAAAGATCTCTCCATCTACGATCCTTCCCCTACTCGTATGCATCATGCAACGAGAAAGCGGTGTCATCTTTTTCCAACGACATGAGAGGATTTCCGTCTACTCCAGGAACAATGCACGTCCCTTCGATGGAACCATACTTCCCAAGAGGTCACCTCATATGATGAAGCAATGTATTTGGCGTGAGGGGGATGTCTGAGTCAACAATACCCAAATGGAGACTTAACGTGGACATCCCAGTCAACATTACCAGGTATGGCTGGCACTTTTAAGGAATTTCTCAGTCAACATTAATAAAGCATGGAACTTATAATATGTGTCATAGTTTGAGATTCGCTATACGTGTCCCAATCGACATTACAATTTACAACTTGGTAATTATTATGGGTGTCCCAATCGGCATCAATATGTGGTGTGGGACTTGAAATAGATGTCCTAGTTGGTATTACAATTTATAGTATGAGACTTGCTACAGTTTACATTTAGGTAATTCTTATGGATGGTTCAGTCATAAGACTAGTTAGAAATATCCCAATTGAAAATACTACACACAGCTTGTGACAATCGACATTGTATGATAGTTTAGTATTTAGCAAAGATTTCACTCGACACTCCACGCATGAGACTTGACACTTGTTTTAAATCCCATCCGACATGAGGTAGAATAAGACTTAGCTTGACTAGGGTACCGTTAGATAAACAACTTCGTACATATGATTTATCATACTACGTGGGATGGTTGTTATCTCCCCCAGGCGACATAAATGTAATGTCACATTCCCCAGACTACATTAATAGAATGTTGTCTGCTCCATAAGACATGAAATGATGCTACCTCTTCCAGACAACAAGAATGAAAGGATTGTGTTACTCGCTAAATGAAATCTAAAGGTCTTATAGACTTAGTGGACAACCTCTTGGACCTTTACCAGGTCCATTCGGTTGTAGACCCGTGGATTCTCTTCGGATCCTGTAGAGTGGATTCTCATTGACCTCCATTAGGTTCAGAAGACAATTGCTTCATGGACACCCCTCGGGTCCGATCTACCATGGATTTATTGACCTTTCACAAGGTCAATGGATCTTTTAACTGAGCAATATCAGATGGCGTGGAGCATGTCCTATTGCATAACCATGATATTATATCTACACTCAAAAAAAAAAAAAAAAAAAAACAGTAGGCCCATGTCCATGAAGAGGCTCAACAAATGTCGTATGAAACACAGACAGATAACAATGTGATGATAACCTTCAAAGCATAGCCCAAGTATGAGAAGATGAGTCCTGAAGCCGAGCTTAATGATGATGAAGGAATAAAACCACATCCGCATGATCCTGAGATGCTAATTTTCCAAACGACAGCGAGAAATTTCAGTAAATACTGGGAGTATGTCGAACCAAACAGAACAACACTTGGGACGTGAAGCAATCACAGGAACAAAGCTGAAATTTGAGCAATCAGACGCCCAAATACTTGAACCCAACTCACTAAAAACACCACTCGAAGACAACGCTCCACCACGCACCATTCGAAGACAGCCTTTCATGAACACCCTTGTTCCTATGGGCCTCATGAATATTGGAAAATAGATTCGACATGGAGCTCACAAACCAGTGCCAATAAAGCCACGATGCACTATATGCTAAAGAAGAACGCCATACGCTGGTCACATCAATCTCTGCTATGCTCGACTGGTTCACTCGACACAAAACAAAAACATCCCTCCAATTCTTAAAAAGTCCATGAGCGTCCTATTCCCAATTAGACAATTTATCAGACAGGCCCACACAAGTGTAGCTTGAAGTAACTTGCTGAAGGATGAGTCCCATTCGACAAATTAAGGTCCAAAAAGCTTTATCAACACCAGACAAAGTCATCCTAATTTCTGCAGCCAAACCCTTTATCCCTCGCCAGTATGCCGAACCCAGCGGAATTTACTTCCCAAAAAGCCCCTCAATCCCTAGAAAACTGCCTCACACTACTGTCGCCTCCATTGTTGCCTCTTCAAAATCAAACCTTTATAAGTTGTCAATAAGTGATGTGCTGCATGAAGGTGAGTAGTTAATGGCTGTTAACAAGCTTCAAGAGGTTTACTGTGAGTGTTTTGGCTTCTGTTCCTCGTCATCTTTCTATTGACACGGGCGAGTCCGAGACTTGTCGACTCAACAAAAGAACCGGACTCGACCTTCCAAATCTCCATCTCACCAATCGACTTGGTCGTGGCTCAAGTGGTGTTATGATCATTACTAAGTCTCACGAACGTCATGTTGCTCGGCTACTTGGTGGAGTTAGGGTTAAAGTTGTAATGTATGTTTGGAGATTAAAATCAGAGAAGGGCTTCACAGGCTTGCACTTTCAATCGGTCGATGGGCTAGCAGAACAGAAGACCAACAACCATCAACAGTCAGCTCGTTGGTAAAGCCAGAGCTTCACACCTGACTTCTGATGGCATACCATCCACTCAAGCATCAACCGACGAAGAGTTTAAATTAAAGTGCCTTTGAGACATTCCCTTGAACAGTTTGTAGACATTATTTGGTTCAACAGGAGAGGGTCGTAGGCCAAATTTCACACAACCATTACATTCCAATTGCCACAAAAATACATAAGGAGATGTGTTGATTCAAAAATTATTGGGAATCTCGAGTCTCTTAGAATGCAATTGCTTGGGGTTCTGGTTTAATCGTGGGTGTACTTGGGACGCCTGATACATTTGTTGGAAATGGCTTTGAATCAGCTCCATGTGGAGGCTCCTTCTAGTAGTTTAGAATGTTTTGGTTGAGCTGATGGAATTTAGCTTGCAATTTGCTTCATTATCCTGAATTCTGGAAGTGTCGATTGTGGTTGCTGGTATTCGGTTGACCCAGCCTGATTTATGGTTGCTATGATCTTGTTTTTGAGAGCAACTTCATCTGTGTTTGAGGTTTTATTGGGCTCTTGTAGCTTCAACTTTAAGCCCTGGAACTTCTTCGTTTTAACAAGTTATTTTGCTTGACTTGTGGGTCTTTGACGCCTCTTTGGTGAGGCTACTGGTGACGACATCGAAACATGAGCGAGGCTACAAGATAAAAAAAAAATGATGATCCACCAAACAACAATACATTAGAAAAATGATCCACACACAAGCAAGGCCTGTAGTTTGGGACTCATCAAGGATATCTCGATTGGCGCTACAATTTGAAGCTTCGCACCTGACTAGGATCTCATTCGACACTAAGATATAAGGATGATCCTGACCTTCATCAGGTCTAATGAAGTACGGTCTCCTATAAACTTTCACCAAATCTGGTAGAGTGAAGACTCAGTTAGACCTCCGCAAGGTTAATTCAACCATAAACCCTCATTAACCATTTTCAGGTCCAGTAAGAGTGAGAAGTGACGTACCCTCATCAGAAGAATGAGAGATAACTTTCATAGACCTTCATCAGGTCTAGTAGAGTAAAAACTATCCTGAGCCTTCATCTGGTTCAGCCGACCGGGGACATCCCCCATAGACTCATGTCGAGTCAATTTGTAGACATGAATTACACATGTCGTATGAATTATACCTTCCTAGACTCATCAAGTCCAGTCGACCGGGGACATCCCCCATGGACTCATGTCGAGTCAAGTTGTAGACATGGATTACACATGTCGTATGACTTATATCTCCCTGGACTCATCAAGTCCATTCGACCGGGGACATCCCCCATGGACTCATGTCGAGTCAAGTTGTAGACATGGATTACACATGTCGTATGACATATATCTCCCTGGACTCATCAAGTCCATTCGACCGGGGACATCCCCCATGGACTCATGTCGAGTCAATTTGTAGACATGGATTACACATGTCGTATGACTTATATCTCCCTGGACTCATCAAGTCCAGTCGACCGGGGACATCCCCCATAGACTCATGTCGAGTCAAGTTGTAGACATGGATTACACATGTCGTATGACTTATATCTCCCTGGACTCATCAAGTCCAGTCGACCGGGGACATCCCCCATGGACTCATGTCGAGTCAAGTTGTAGACATGGATTACACATGTCGTATGACTTATATCTCCCTGGACTCATCAAGTCCAGTCGACCGGGGACATCCCCCATTGACTCACGTCGAGTCAAGTTGTAGACATGGATTACACATGTCTTATGATTCATAACTTCCTGGTCTCATCAAGTCCAGTCGACCGGGGACATCCCCATGGATTCGTGGCGAGTCAAGTTGTAGACATGGATTACACATGTCTTATGATTCATAACTTCCTGGTCTCATCAAGTCCAGTCGACCGGGGACATCCCCATGGATTCGTGGCGAGTCAAGTTGTAAACGTGGAACACACATGTCGTGTGACTTATGACCTGACCTTTAACTGGTCCAATTGATTGGGTGCTTCCCCAATGGTTCTAAAAGAATCAAGTTCATTATCCCGACCATCATCTGGTTCGCTCGATTGGGTACTTCCCCAATAACTCCTTTAGAATCAAGTTCATAACTTAAACATTCATTTGGCTCAATCAATAGGCAGCATCAACGCTCGAATACACCTATGACACATGCGTCAAGTACTCTCCAAGCCAAGGACTCCTTGACTTAGAGAGTAGGGGACAAACTGTACGGGCCAAATTTGGTCCAAGGGTAATTTCGTCATTTCACTTAAGGCCCACTGATAAACACACCCCTGAAGACCCATAACCAAACTCAAAGGCACTATACAGGCCCAGGCCCAATGAGTTGCAACATTTATAACCAATGGACATCCAAAGGCCAACGCACTCAACTTACAGCTTCATAAAATCAATCGTTTCAGTTTACAACGGGCAACTGCACTAAATGCCCCTCACGAAGTTGCAATCATAACTGACTCCTAACGGACAAGAAATAAAGGAGCAGTAAATGCGCACGTTCCCCTGAGAGCATGTATATAAACGAAGATAGATAAGGGGAAAGCGGTCGGATTCCTGAGGCTTAGCTCAATACTACACTTTCTATAAGCTCTCTCTAAACCCCTCATCCACCGCCCTCACGGCAGCTATCGCAGTTCAAGGTATCATCTAACATTGACCTTCTCTCTATTACATCCATTGTACATTCACTGACTTGGGCGTCGGAGTGCCCCCGGCACCCACCACACCGGTGGGCAGTACTCCCGCTCATTCTACATTTGTCTTGCAGGATCGCTAGCGCCCCCAACTACAAATTCTCGATTGTGGACCTCGAGCGAAAACCAGTGTCTACAGGACTAAAACCGCGTCGGAAAAAAATGAGAAGTGAGCTTTTCATTTTTTGTTGTCGTTTGTTAAATGAGAAGTGAGCTGATTGATTTGATGAGTTTGAGAAAAAATGGTTTTATTTTTGGTATGTGATGTCAAAAGAATGACCATTAGATTTATTACATGATGTGTGGCTAAATCCCAACCATCAAAAGGAGATAAAGAAAATGAAGGGGAAAGGATATTAGCCCAACCCAATGTGGGGTCCAAAAAAAAAAAACAGTATTTTAATTTGTGGTAAATCAAGCTTTCTCCATTTACTTGTTATATTTTCTCTATTTTTATTGTATTTTTAGCACAGTGGCCATCTACATAGCTATATCTTATATTTGTTCATTTCGGCAACTGGCCACTTTAAGTATAAATAAAGAAACGAGTCAACGTATGAAAGTTCATGATATGCTCGAACTTTAGACCCATGGTTCTTATCGGCTCCTCGGTAATTCTTTAGAGCCAACACCTATCCTGCCATAAAGAATGAGCAAGAGGTGCTGAGCATCCATTAATGTTTCTTTGTTTTTTGTAGAGGAAAAAGAAAAATACATGGATCTCTCTAGTTCTTCCATGATTTCCTCTTGTATGATGGAGGAAATTCTAAAAAAAAATTGAAGAAACAAAAAATTCCTCTGAGTCTGATGGCAAGAATAGCAGGCCAATGGCGGCATTGCCACCAACAAGCATATCACAAATCAAAATCGTCTGAGTTATAAGTAAGAATATCACCTGGACAAAATTAGAAAAAACCCAGATGGAGCCGAAGACAAACTTGATGGAGCCACAGTTGATTGAGGATGAGCACGCAAAGTAGCCTATAAGCTGGTTTCTGTGAGGCTCCATATGCTTGGCTTCTGCGAGATGATGTCCTAGACTGGAGCGTTCGACACAGAGGAGTCTGCCTTCATTGAAACGCAGGCAGAGGTGACTGAAGAAGCTGTTATCGTTGCTGACGCTGGTGGCTGCGTTGGAGAAGAATAGGATGTTGTGAACCCAATCACCGGAGTGCTCGTTGGTGAAGGTGCAAGAGTTTCCTACTATAGCGGAGCACGTGATGCATAAGAATCAGTGGCTACTGGTTCGAAGAATTGTGCGATGAATCCTGGACCGTGCATGAAGATGACCGTTACTATGGATGGAGCGAGCGCAGGGCTGGCTGAGAAAGAAACAGCTGCGCATTACGCAGCCTCCTGCCGATCTGATACAGTTGCACTCGATGAAAAAGCCATGGTTGTTGACGTCGTCGAATCCGTGGAGGAAAGCGTTGCAGTTGGAGACGGAGAGCGAACCATGGCGGCTTCGTGGGCTAAGATGCGCGTGCTGGTGTCTATATAAGATTATGCATATGGGTCCATAGAATTGGATGTTGTCGTGAAGAATGACGAGTTGGGGTGAAGAAGGCAAGTATATATGATTTTAGGGATTTAGGATTTAGGTAATTTTTAGATTTGTTTATTTTTGGAAATTGAGGGGATAAATTTAAATACATGCAACTTGGCCTATTGAACCAAAAGCATGCGAGACTATTTACATCAAAAATTGTAATTTCAGCATAATTAGATCTACCCAGAACTTATTTGCTCCCGGAGATTATCTCAGAGTCAAGCAGAAAATTCTATTTTCCAAGCAGGAAAAATAGTAAATTAAGTAGGAAGTTGATACGCATTTAGAGGAGGTTGATAAGAACACTTGGAAGATATGTGGAGGAAGTTAACGAGACTTGCAAAATGTGAGTAGGAAGTTGAGAAGTTGATAGAGGAAGTTACTTTCAAAGTTAAGAGAGAAAACCACTTCCTGTTAAAATCACTCATCCACAAACACAAAGATAGGCTTCCTGAAATAGAGGAATGTGGAGAATTGGAAGTGGGAAGTTGAGAATCACTTAGAGGAAGTTGACAGAAAAATGCATGGACTTGGAGGAATAGTGGAGGAAGTTAACAAGACATGCAGAACATGCGTAAGAAGTTGAGGAGCATTCTGAGACAGTTATTTCCAAGAGTTATAAAAGCCAAAGAGGAGCCAAGAAAAAGAGACCACCAACACATCAATCAAAAAAAACCCAAAGCACGTCAATTTTCAGTCATTCTATGTAGGTAGCTAGTTTAGTTAATCTTCTTTCAACCATTTCTCTGTAATTTTTACTCTGTAGTTTTCATGTTTTATTACGTAATTAGAAGTTGTGTTAATTCCAGTAATATTCAGTTTCACATTAAATTTCAATTCCAGTTTCCAGTTCCAGTAGCTCTTAATTAGCATTATCGTAGATTCCAATTACCTATCTCTTGCAAGCTTTGGAGAATCCGTTTTTTACCGTCGCTTGAAGAGGTCAGTATTTTTACATCGGCGATTCATTCCTCTGGCATGCTCGTGCACAACCCAATTTTTTTCATAGCCAACGCACATGCGTGCGCGCGCACACACACACACATAACCCGGGCTTAAGCGGAGCAGGTAAAATCCCTGACTGTCTCATGCTCTTACAAGAAACACACCTCATGGACTCGAATTCAGAACTTGAAAACTAAATCATAAGGATTTAGCCACCAAACCACTTCACTTGGGGGGTATATATATATAAAAGTTACAGAGAAAATATTTTCTTTTCGATTAAGGAACACTAAGGCAATTCCTAGCACAACTTAACACACAAGATAATTGATCAAACTTTACTGACCAGATCTGATTTTTTTTTAACAACAACAACAGCCTATTAACAAAGTTCTCATGCAAAAAGGTCAAAAAATCAAACAAACCCTACTGCCTACTGATCTGCACTAGCCAATGAAGGAAAAAAAAAATTTTGACTGACAAACGCAATTCCAGGAAACTTTTTTTTTTGGGTTCACAGCCTCATAGGCGTGAACTTAACTTTTTTGGTTTTTTTTTTTTTTATTTTTTTTTGTTCACAGGCGTGAACTTTGGTTTTTTTTTTTTTTTTTTGTTTTTTTGTTTTTTTTTTTTTTTTTTTTAACGACACAAGGTAACTGAAACAATATTTGACAGACCGAAATAAATAAAAGAAGGAATAGGAAGAACAAATAAAAAAAAAAAAAAAAAAAAAAAGAAAAAAAAAGTCAGACCTGAAATCTGGCTCGTAGAAGGCTATCAATGACACAATGAATATGACAACAAAAACAAGACTTCAAAGACAGACTTAACAGGAAAAAAAAAAAAAAAGAAACGAAAATAAATAAAAGTCAGACCTGAAATCTGGCTCTGATACCAATTGATACGAAACAGGATACGAAAAGACGAAACCCGATCCAAGATCCCGTAGACCCCCAAAGAACCTGTCCTTGAAAACCCTTGGAGATAGCCTCAGATGAATTTTGCCAGCAAATAGGACGCCACAAAGGATGCCAACCCTTTGATAAGTCTTTGTTCAATCACTGAACGATGATAAAATTTCTCAATCTCAAGAAATAAAAGTACTATTCACGCACAAAAATTAGGGTCCTTCATTAAGAGATGTTTTTGAGTTTAAATAGTAACATACTCAAATCCTAAGAGAGCCAAAAAGTCTAAAATGGCCATAAACTACCCATTACCAACTAAAAACCCATAACTCCTAATTTCTAGCCCATTTTGAACCCATAATTAAATAAACTAAACTAACCCAAATAATAAATAAAAACGGACAACCACGTTGGTTCCATATATGAAAATAAATAATAAATAAGTCTAAACAAACGAAATCGATCCATGCTGCTAGGATCACATCAGAAAACCTTCAAATTGTAGACACTTTCTCAAACAATGAGTGAATTAGAAAGACTTTTATCTAGTCAAAAGTAGGGGTGGCAATTTGGGTCATGATTCGTTTATTGGTTCGATTCGATTCGCTTTAAAGCGAATACGGGTTTGGACAAATGGATTCGTTTAATAAATGGGTCAATTCGATTTTATTCGTTTAATAAACGAATCGAATCCGAATTTGAGTTCATCAATTCGTTTATTCGTTTAGGATTCGTTTAATAAACGAATCCTAACCGAATCGAATTCGTTTAATACCTGTTTAATTATATTACAAATTTACCCTTATATTTTTTTTTATATTTGTTAAACACGAAGGATATTTAAGTAATTACCTATATTTAACCTAAATTTTCAAGTATATAAAGTAAATTTTAATCCTAAACTTAACCTAAATCTAAACTTTCCCTCACCGTCCGCCTCTCTCAACTAGATATCGGTTCCTTCTCCAAATGGCTTGGCTTCTTCTTCCATTATTAATTCGACTCCTCTTTAGCAGATTCCATTCACTACCCTATTCTATTATTTTATTATTCATTAAACATTGAATCGTCTCTCAAATACTTATGTTTGATTTTGCATATAAGTGTTCTTGTTTGGGAGCTCCGAGTTTTGGGCTGGGATGTCAACTACGGAGCTGAATTCGCGCCTAACACTAAGGGCAACTTCATTGTGATTGTGTTTAAAACTAGGAAGGTCTCGCTAACTGATGGTGCTCTCCATTGATAAACTATCTTCTAAGAAGAATAAGCTCCTATACAGGTCCAAGACCAAATCCATTGAAGGTCATTGCATGCATTGCACAATAAGCAAAGAGGTTCTTTTATTTGTTGGAATTTAATTTCATAAAATTTTAAACTTTTGGGGATTTCCTTTATATTATTTGTGGTATTAGTTTTTTGGGATTTTGGTGTTTTGGCTTTGTTGGATACCATGGGTGGTAGGGACTGGAGACTGGACATTGTGGGTTGAATCTTGACAGAAACTTTGTTATTATTCTTGAATCTCCGTACTCTTGCCTATAAAATTTGTGTAAAATTGGTGGTGTATTTAATATATATGTTTTTATTTATTTATTTGTGTAAATTATCATCTTGTTGGTTTATTAAACGAATTGTATGAAAACGAATTGGACGAATTTCATGTAAACGAATCAGATGCGAATATTCGTTTATTAAACGAATACTAAATTCGATCGAAAACGAATATTCGTTTATTAAACGAATTGAATCTGAATCCTAATATCAGGATTCGTTTAATAAACGAATCGAATTCGAATTTAGTGCATTACAATTCGTTTCGTTTAGTATTCGTCACAATTCGATTCGTTTATTCGTTTTGACACCCCTAGTCTAAAGTAACCATTAATAAGCACATGGCCAATACTTTGATTAAAAAACAAGTCGAAAAGAGATTCAAAAGTGGGGACCACTTATAAAATAGTAAATAATTTAAAAGATTTTCAAAATCTGACCATTAATTACATCCAACGACTAGATTTTAAATACCCGTATTTTCCAAAATTGCGGACATCCGTGTTCTAGAATCATCGTGTGTGTATATATATAAGAATTTAAAAATAAATTTATTTAATTAAAAATTTATCTTTTAATATTTATACTCAGGTTTAGTCCTATTTTCCACCGGACAAAGATAATGTCCATTGGATCCGCAGCGACAAAATTGGTGATCCTAATTAATGTACAAAGTACAATCATATAACCACAATCAACGATCAACACGTCAGCAGGTGCTTAAAAGGCTTAGTTCTAGCAGTAGCACTCACATAAGCAAAGATTTGACTACAATTTCAGCTCAATAAATTCACAGCCTCCGGTGAGTGGAGACTCTTCTTCCACGAAAATTATATCATGTGTCGGGTGTATATGTCATCCTCTCACAGCAGACGGGCCCTATAACATCCTTCTTCCATTCCAGTTTTGCTTTTGCCGCAAAGATTTGCTTACCAATGTAATATTACAAATATCGTCTACAGACAGGTTCCGAGAATCATGCATTCATTTTCATCGGAGATCATGTTATATTGTTAAGTATCACTCATGATCACATCCTGAAATATAATTTTTCTTTTCCCCCCCCATCCCATATTAGGTGTCATTGGACCGCAGTCTGAGTGGGTAAAATATGATACTATGGGTAAAATCTGATACTGTCCCAGACTCTTACAAATGTTGCTCTCAGAACCTTGGTCTCCCAAATGATAGGCCAAGACTCGACCCATTGAACCAAGCATTTGGGGAGAAATGTAACATTTTATTACTTAGCAAAATGTTATTTTTCTGTAAAGATATAGTAATAAAATATATTTTTCCTAGAGGTATTGAAATGTATAACATTTTAATATTATAATAACATGTAATTTTTTTTGTAAAGAAATAGTAGTAAAATGTAATTTTTTATAAAGATGTAATAGTAAAATGTAAGATTTTGTAGTAAAATCAAAATTCTATGTCCAACTTGATAATATAATGAGTCACATACTTAAATTACGCAATTCTTTGATAATGTTGTGTGGTAGAATGATGTAAAACATTCATAATATATTTGTGAATCATTCAGGGTTGGATTGGTATAAATTTAGAAAGTATTGGTGCCAAAACACAAATATATTCTGATGAAAATGGCTAGCCTGTTTCCTTGGCAAACTAGACTGCCGTTTAGGAAGGAAGATTTGGATTTCTCATAGGTACCGTTTGATGGAGTATTGACTGAAAATATAAACTAACTTATAAGTATTACAGCGAGAGTATAAGTTAACTTATAAGCTCATTAAACTCTATACTAAATGATACATTAATTTAAGATTTCCTAATTATGGAGGGGATATTAATGAAATCAATTTGGGATCCCATGATACTTTTATACGAGTAAAAATACTAATTATACAAGTTAGCCTATATAACCTATATAAACACACCATCTTTGGCCATTGTTGCAAGTCAGAAAATTACACAGAGCTGTTTGAGAAAGTCCAGATTTGTGCCTAGGGTTTTTGTGCTGAAAGTTGTTCAATTCTTTGAGTGAAACCTAAACACAATAACCTTAAACACTAAAACAATCCATAGCCTTTTCTTTTCTCTGTCTGGTATCTAAAGAAGACAAGCTATTTACAACATAGAAAGGCTATAAGTAAAAAAGTTCGCTACTTGTGTGGATCACCATTAGAGGTCACAAGCTTGAGTGCCTCTAGGATCTAAGATAAACAACTCAGAGTCACTTGGAGAAAATTGTGTTGGTGATAAAAATTCACCCTTTCGCTTTTGTTTTGATAAAAGCACACTCAAACACTAAACCATAAGCTTATGATGACATCCTAGACCTGACAATAAGTGTCCGAATGTATCAGACTTTTACAAAAAAAAAATACACTATCTCAAGACCTGACATCAAGTGACAAACCAATTTTGAAAAAAATGTAATTCAAAAAAATTTCGCCCACACAATCATTTAGGTGAGAAAATGAGACCAATCAAATTGTAATGATCTGTGACATGATACTAAAAGGAAACAGCACGGTTGTAACTTATATTACAAAACTTGTCGGACCCAATTGTGAATCAGGAGCAAATTTACTCGCACATTTTGATAATAGATAGCTCTTCAAAAAGAAAGTTCTCTGCTTCAGTGTTGTATGCAACTCCAAAACTTCAATATGAGTCGGGGCAATACCCCGTAGGTAGGAGAGCAACAGGTTAACCAAACCTCCCTCTCCCCCTCCCTCTTCCCCTCGCATTTCCTCTTCCCCTTCCCCTTCCCCTTCCCCTTCCCCTGCCTCTGCCTCTGTTTTCTGTCCCGTGAACCCTATCATTATCTCTTTCGTAACTAAACATACTCATTCTGATATTCTCTGCCTGTGAGTCATGCATTCCACTTTGCTCC
The DNA here is from genome assembly GCA_019454045.1 of Zanthoxylum bungeanum. Lineage (NCBI taxonomy): Eukaryota > Viridiplantae > Streptophyta > Magnoliopsida > Sapindales > Rutaceae > Zanthoxylum > Zanthoxylum bungeanum. The sequence goes on along the minus strand of SKCR01007818.1, from coordinate 126,402 downwards.
TGAACAAATAGGAAAACAGTGAAATCAAACATTGCTTACTGAAAACAACAACAACAATCAAAGATGAAAGAATAGTAACATGAGAATCTTCCAAATCAAGTTGGTTTTGAAGCTGCCATGCAACATCTTCATCGTTACTGGTATCTGCATGCTCATGTTTAAGGAAAGGTTTGAGCCCAGCTTTTTTCTTTTCCCACTCCTCTAGGGTGAAAACTGCTGGCTCTTCTTTCCCCTTGCCCCTATATTTTCCACCTCTGGAATGTCGATTGTCTTGATTAGGGATACTCATCTTCTGGAGGAGTTTCTGAGAAGCTGCTTGATTCTGAACAGGAAAAGATTCAACGACTGCCAGCAGATACAAAAATGAACATTATTATATATTCATACAATGTGAAAACCAGATAACTTCTAATAGTAAACAAATAAAATCCATTCATTTTATCTCGATCCAAGACTGATGATAAATTTATATGCTGATTGAACCCTTACAAGTTGATTTCTGATCTCCAAAGACCAAGTAATCACATGATTCTTATCAGAACACTGACATGCAGAAATTAGGTCTCTCTTCACAGGTCTCTCTCACCCCTAAAAGGATCAGAACCTACCTTTTCTCATTTGTAAATGACATACACCATCAGAGGTAAGACTAAATAAACAAATGAAGCATCCACATTTCTTAGTCATTGCTTAATGGAAAATTTACATTATGTCACCATAACACCATTAAGAGAGAGAGAGAAGAAAGTGCACCTTCTTTTGGTCTTGTTTGTGAGCTACTTGGCTTTTCTTCTTCAACGGATGGTGTTTTCAGACTAGTAACTGAATTGGTGTTTTTCAGAATCAGTCTGCTGTGGACTGTTTAGCCTAACTTTAGTATTTCCCGTGGCTTCCCCAGTAATAGGCTCACTGATTTTTGCAGTAGACTCAGAACCATCTGCAGATCATCACCTTCTGTTCATTGCATGTGGCCATCTAAACAAGTCATGTGGCCAATATTTTAAATACCCGTATTAAGAATTTAAAAATAAATTTATTTAATTAAAAATTTATCTTTTAATATTTATACTCAGGTTTAGTCCTATTTTCCACCGGACAAAGATAATGTCCATTGGATCCGCAGCGTCAAAATTGGTGATCCTAATTAATGTACAAAGTAAAATCATATAACCACAATCAACGATCAACACGTCAGCAGGTGCCTAAAAGGCTTAGTTCTAGCAGTAGCACTCACGTAAGCAAAGATTTAACTACAATTTCAGCTCAATAAATTCACAGCCTCCGGTGAGTGGAGACTCTTCTTCCACGAAAATTATATCATGTGCTGGATGTATATGTCATCCTCTCACAGCAGGCGGGCCCCATAACATCCTTCTTCCATTCCAGTTTTGCTTTTGCCGCAAAGATTTGCTTAGCAATGTAATATTACAAATATCGTCTACGGACAGGTTCCGAGAATCATGCATTCATTTTCATCGGAGATCATGTTATATTGTTAAGTATCACTCATGATCACATCCTGAAATATAATTTTTCTTTTTCCCTCCCCATCCCATATTAGGTGTCATTGGACCGCAGTCTGAGTGGGTAAAATCTGATACTGTCCCAGACTCTTACAAATGTTGCTCTCAGAACCTTGGTCTCCCAAATGATAGGCCAAGACTCGACCCATTGAACCAAGCATTTGGGGAGAAATGTAACATTTTATTACTTAGTAAAATGTTATTTTTCTGTAAAGATATAGTAATAAAATATATTTTTCCTAGAGGTATTGAAATGTATACCATTTTAATATTATAATAACATGTAATTTTTTTTTTGTAAAGAAATAGTAGTAAAATGTAATTTTTTTTATAAAGATGTAATAGTAAAATGTAAGATTTTGTAGTAAAATCAAAATTCTATGTCCAACTTGATAATCTAATGAGTCACATACTTAAATTACGCAATTCTTTGATAATGTTGTGTGGTAGAATGATGTAAAACATGCATAATATAATTGTGAATCATTCAGGGTTGGATTGGTATAAATTTAGAAAGTATTGGTGCCAAAACACAAATATATTCTGATGAAAATGGCTAGCCTGTTTCCTTGGCAAACTAGACTGCCGTTTAGGAAGGAAGATTTGGATTTCTCATAGGTACCGTTTGATGGAGTATTGACTGAAAATATAAACTAACTTATAAGTATTGCAGCGAGAGTATAAGTTAACTTATAAGCTCATTAAACTCTATACTAAATGATACATTAATTTAAGATTTCCCAATTATGGAGGGGATATTAATGAAATCAATTTGGGATCCCATGATACTTTCTTTATACGAGTAAAAATACTAATTCTACAAGTTAGCCTATATAACCTATATAAACACACCCTCTTTGGCCATTGTTACAAGTCCGAAAATTACACAGAACTATTTGAGAAAGTCCAGATTTGTGCCTGGGGTTTTTGTGCTGAAAGTTGTTCAATTCTTTGAGTGAAACCTAAACACAATAACCTTAAACACTCAAACAATCCCTAGCTTTTTCTTTTCTCTGTCTGGTATCTAAAGAAGACAAGCTATTTACAACATAGAAAGGCTATAAGTAAAAAAGTTCGCTACTTGTGTGGATCACCATTAGAGGTCACAAGCTTGAGTGCCTCTAGGATCTAAGATAAACAACTCAGAGTCACTTGGAGAAAATTGTGTTGGTGATAAAAATTCACCCTTTCGCTTTTGTTTTGATAAAAGCACACTCAAACACTAAACCATAAGCTTATTGATGACATCCTAGACCTGACAATAAGTGTCCGAATGTATCAGACTTTTACAAAAAAAAATACACTATCTCAAGACCTGACAATCAAGTGACAAACCAATTTTGAAAAAAATGTAATTCAAAAAAATTTCGCCCACACAATCATTTAGGTGAGAAAATGAGACCAATCAAATTGTAATGATCTGTGACATGATACTAAAAGGAAACAGCACGGTTGTAACTTATATTACAAAACTTGTCGGACCCAATTGTGAATCAGGAGCAAATTTACTCGCACATTTTGATAATAGATGGCTCTTCAAAAAGAAAGTTCTCTGCTTCAGTGGTTGTATGCAACTCCAAAACTTCAATATGAGTCGGGGCAATACCCCGTAGGTAGGAGAGCAACAGGTTAACCAAACCTCCCTCTCCCCCTCCCTCTTCCCCTCGCATTTCCTCTTCCCCTTCCCCTTCCCCTTCCCCTTCCCCTGCCTCTGCCTCTGTTTTCTGTCCCGTGAACCCTATCATTATCTCTTTCGTAACTAAACATACTCATTCTGATATTCTCTGCCTGTGAGTCATGCATTCCACTTTGCTCCTGAACAAATAGGAAAACAGTGAAATCAAACATTGCTTACTGAAAACAACAACAACAACAACAATCAAAGATGAAAGAATAGTAACATGAGAATCTTCCAAATCAAGTTGGTTTTGAAGCTGCCATGCAACATCTTCATCGTTACTGGTATCTGCATGCTCATGTTTAAGTAAAGGTTTCAGCCCAGCTTTTTTCTTTTCCCACTCCTCTAGGGTGAAAACTGCTGGCTCTTCTTTCCCCTTGCCCCTGTATTTTCCACCTCTCGAATGTCGATTGTCTTGATTAGGGATACTCATCTTCTGGAGGAGTTTCTGAGAAGCTGCTTGATTCTGAACAGGAAAAGATTCAACGACTGCCAGCAGATACAAAAATGAACATTATTATATATTCATACAATGTGAAAACCAGATAACTTCTAATAGTAAACAAATAAAATCCATTCATTTTATCTCGATCCAAGACTGATGATAAATTTATATGCTGATTGAACCCTTACAAGTTGATTTCTGATCTCCAAAGACCAAGTAATCACATGATTCTTATCAGAACACTGACATGCAGAAATTAGGTCTCTCTTCACAGGTCTCTCTCACCCCTAAAAGGATCAGAACCTACCTTTTCTCATTTGTAAATGATATACACCATCAGAGGTAAGACTAAATAAACAAATGAAGCATCCACATTTCTTAGTCATTGCTTAATGGAAAATTTACATTATGTCACCATAACACCATTAAGAGAGAGAGAGAAGAAAAGTGCACCTTCTTTTGGTCTTGTTTGTGAGCTACTTGGCTTTTCTTCTTCAACGGATGGTGTTTTCAGACTAGTAACTGAATTGTGTTTTTCAGAATCAGTCTGCTGTGGACTGTTTAGCCTAACTTTAGTATTTCCCGTGGCTTCCCCAGTAATAGGCTCACTGATTTTTGCAGTAGACTCAGAACCATCTGCAGATCATCACCTTCTGTTCATTGCATGTGCCATGTAATTCACAACGAAAATGCAAATAACAATTATATTAAACTGATTGTCATTATTGAGCTAGAGATTTGATCTGGAGAAAAGATGGATCCAGTGTTCAATCGAACGACAAACATTTTAGTCCGGTGGACAATATGCACCTTTTTTTTCCTTGCACTACATGCTAAGAAATGAGAAAAGGATAGGATACCATGATAGAATCTGCCACGCTGAGCAAACCGATTTGAAGGTGTCCCAATCTGCAACTTCTCAAATGGAGGAGGACCATCACTACCACTTTCCTGTGATGTCCTTAAAGATGAACGGGAAAAAACCGAGTATTTTCTATTCATCTGCCATTCTTCATGAAGTGATTCAACAAGACCTCCTAGTACGGTAACCGCATTTGAATTCAAACATACTATACCGCTATGTACGGGAACTTTATTTTCCAAACGGACCTATCAAACAAAATTCAGCTATATAAATAAAAGTAACAATTACTACTCGGTAAATATAAGTTGCAACTCAAGGGTTGTTTACAAAAACTTAAAACGGACGTATTCCGCGAACTAAATGGCAAAAAATAAGGCTCGATACAACAGGTTCTGCATCATGTGATCAACAAATCAAGTAACGTCTGTTGGGTTGCAATAAAACTTCAATAAAAAAAAAAGTGGGCAAAAAGAGAATCTGTGATTGCAGTAAAAATAGCGAGCTTCACAAAAATGAAAATACCTTGGTACCGGGAATTACGTCATTAGCGATACAAGGTAATTGAGAGTACTCAATCGCAGTTATTTCAGTGTGTCCATCTGTAAGAACTAATTTTAGCAGACGATCACTACCTGAATTTCCACAAAAATCTTCGATGCTGCTCCTAGATATGTCTCTCACTGAAGATATCTGATTAATGTGGTAAAAAAGAATTTGAATTAAATTCAAAACAGTACAGCCGAGTTGTATAAAATACAAAACTTAAATTTTTGCCAAGAAACAAACACTCACTTCATCGTAATAGGTGATAAGTTAAAGACTGATAACCAGCAGATGTGCATTAATGGTGCAACCCGTTTAACAGAAATTAGACACATAGCAGCCATGTACATATTACATAATAAACATTTGAGTAGAACTTTTAAGTCCATTAATTTTTCCCATTTTAACACACCACATGATATAAAATAAAATAAATAAAACAAAAATACATTACTTATGCAACTAAATAATTAAAATTAAATTTCTGTGCAGCCAAACAGAAGCTAAACGAACTTCAAGACTCGAGAAAGAGAGAGATTGCCTGCAGAACTTTGGGGCCTTGCAAATGAGAGAACTTGCGGGTCGGGTCGGGCAAGGACTTGCCTCCGAATGAACAGAGATTCATATTAAGCAGCTCAGGTTCAATCAAATCTGCCACCTTACACGTGTCTTTATCATCGATCAAAGCGGAGTTAATCATTATTATGGCTTTAACTTGCAGGATGTCACCGAAACACCAGCCTCTGGATCTTAGGGTTTCCATGACAGCCTCCGTTGAAGAATCTGAGCTCTCCATTTTTTTTCTTTTTAGCGCTTTGTGACTGTGCCTTTTTTATGGTATTTATACTTTTTACTTAGTTGGGCCACAACTCAAGTTTTAATTATTTTGGGCCTTGGGCTTGTATTTTTAACAATTTGGAATCTCTGTTTAAACCGAGGAGAAGATTCTATTTAGCCCCCATTTTCACATTTTAGACCCCTATCATTTTGGTCAAGAATAATTTATTTTCGAAAAAAATGTTGAAAGATAAAAATAAATATTACTACAAATATTTATATCTACACTATAATTTCTCATTCTCAATTCTCTCATTCTTTAATAAAAATTACAAGCTCATCTGAGAACACCATGTCCTATGTGCCAACTCAAGAAAGCGGTCATAGTATCGGTACACGGAGAATAGAAGTTAAGTCTCGTTCCTTCGATATTTTCAAAATTCATTTTCATTTAGTCAATACTGAAAATGAAGGTTTAAGAGCAATATGTAACTATTGTGGGATTTCTTACTAATTTACCGGTGGTTATAACAATATGAACAAGCACTTGGATAGACATCATGTCATTGAAATTGGACTTGATACAATAAAAACTCAAATGACCAGATACGCATCATCTAGTCGGGGTAAAAGTTCTTTAGGTTTATTTAAATATTCAGATGCTAAAAATAAAGAAGAATTTACAAAATTTACTTGTATGCCACATCTTTCTTTAAGTTTTGGTGAAAAGATTATTTTTACTAATTACGTTCAGAATGCTTTAAATCCTGCTGCATGTAGAATGACTAGAAATACAACAAAACGTCAAAATTTTAAATTATACAAAGATATTAAAATTATTTTAAATGAAATATTTAAAGATATTAAGGATCGTCTTTCTATTTGTTCTGAAATTTGGAGTGACCATTGACAAACACACTCATACATGAGTGTGACTTCTCATTAGATTGATGCATCGTGGAACATGCAAAAACGACTTGTTGCATATAGAGTTTTTGATGAGCAACATACTGCACAAAGTATTTATAAAATGATGAAAGTAATTTTTGATGAATTTGATTTATTAGGTAAAATTTCAACCATTTGTTTTGAAAATACATCTGCAAATCTTGTATCAATTAGAGATTTGAAAGAAATATACGAACCAAATTTGGGAGGTCGATTTTTTTTATGTTCGTTGCAAATGCCATGTCCTTAATTTATGTGTTCAAGATGGTCTGACATGTTTAGCACATTTAATTGATCCTATTAAAATTGCATTTAATTTTATTTGGTCATATTATCAGGTTAGGAGAGAATGAGCTAAGTTTTGTAAATCAAATAGTATTAAAGCGATAAAATTTTCACGAGATGTTCCATCACGTTTGAATTCAACTTATCAATACAAAGATGCATTATGTAGTTTTTTTCTCAACATGTTCAACACAACACACTTTTTCCTAGTCAATGGGGTATTATGGAAAAAAGTTAAAAATTTTTAAAATTTTTAAAGATGCTACAAATATTTTTAGCGGTGTTTATTATCCTACAACACATTTATTTATTGTTGAAAGTTTGATTATTGTTGGTACTCTAGCTGAGCATGCTGAAAGTTCTGATCCTAATGATTAGGGGTGTTCGCGGTGCGGTTTTTTCGTTTTTTACTTCAAATCGCGCGGGTTGGCGGTTTGAGAAATTAGAAAACGAAATCGCAAATTTGATAAGGAAACCGCGGTGGTTCGGGTTGGCGGTTTAGCGGTTTGGGTGGTTCGGTCGGCGGTTTGGATTATAAATTTTTTAAAGAAAATTTTGTGTGTTTTCACATTATAATTGAAGAAAAAATTACATAATTTTCATTTATTCATTACATATTGTTATATGATCATTAAATATCTTAATTTTCATAGTTAAATAAGAAGAAAATATAAAATAATATTTAATTTGAACGCGGGTCGGCGGTTTAGGCGGTTCGAGTCAAAATTTACGGTTTGAGTGGTTCGCGGTTTGACATGGGTCAAAACCGCACACCGACCCTAAATTTGCGGTTCGATTCAGTGCGGTTCAAAATCATTTTTAATATTTTTCAAACCGCGCGGTTCGGTTCGGTTCGGTGCGGTTCGCGGTTTGACCCAAAATTGTGTTCACCCATACTAATGATGTTATTTTAATTGAAGCTATTATGTTATGAAACGAATAATAGATAAAATAAAAATTGATTTAATAGATTTATTTAATGATTATGTTAGTAGATATAACTTGCAATCAGTAGGAAAATCTAGTAGTAGCGAACCCGTAATACATTCAAGACTTAGCGTAGGTGATCGTTGGTTACTACAACGAAATAAAAAAACATAGGGATAACACGACTAACAATCCAGAATTATATAATAATTTATCTACCAATTTCGAGTTTCCTACTGAAAATTTAGTGAATAAAAATTTTCAAGTACTTGACTGGTGGAACCGACATCAAAATATATTTCATGTATTATCAGTTATTGCTAAAGAGGTTATGGTAGCACCTATTTCCACCATTGCGGTTGAGCAAACCTTCAGCTTATGAGACAATATATTGGAAGCGAGACGGTCTTCATTACATCCAAGCACTTTAGAAGCAACAACATGTGTGTATGATTAGACCCGAGCTAATTTGAGGCAACAAGAGGATGCCCCCAATGACTTTGACTTGTTCGACAATGCATCTGCAAGTGCAAGCGGAACGAGAACTGATGGATCAACAAGCATTGATAATTATGATGATTGATCAGTAAATAATTGTAAATTGTAATGGAGAACTATCTTAAAAATGTAATGGAACTACGTGAGCTTTGATTCCTCTCACATCTGGAGGATACGTAGACAACTTAAGTTTTTAAAAATTTAAGTTCAAACTCTTTAATTTTATTTTTAATTTAATGTAATCTAAATTCAAATTCGTAATTTTTTAATCTTATTTATTTTTTATAAAATCATTATTAAAATTTAAAAAAAATGAATAGATCCGGAACCAAATGATTCGGTTCCAGTTCCGGAGAACATGCCGATTCGGTTCCGATTCAGAACCGAACCGGACCAGTGGCTAACTCTACACGCACACACTATAATAAATTTAAAACTACAACTAAGTTGAATAATATAATTGTTGAGGTTGAAGACAGCAAGCTCATTGCTTGCTTACATTTCCACCGAAAGTGAGAAGAAGAATTGGATGCAAGCATGCATGTTGCATGCAAGTGCCAAGCCAACTTGCATCCAACAGTGCCAAACCGTGTGGCACTGTTCACACGGTTTGGGCACTATAAATTGGAGCCTAAATTCAGTTGTAAATCATCCCAAAGTGTGTGTAAGCTCTAAGTAGAGAGCTTGAGAGTGTGTGAGGTTTTTTGTTAAGTTTCTAGTTGTAAACTTGTGTAATCTATTCTTGTAGTAATAGAAATACAATTCGGTTTTTCCTCAAACACATTCTAAAGTGATCAGAGAATCACAACAAGTGGTATCAGTAGCTTTGGTTCTTCATTGGGGTCGAAAAACCGAAGAACAGAGCTCGGTTCGGAAAATTCGGGTTCCGGTAAAGTTGTCAAAAATCAACTTTGAGCATACCATCAGCTAGTTCACGTCGAGAAGAGCACGATGGTATTTTCGAGCGATCAAACGGAGGTCCAGGGAGTCCGCACGCGCCAGGCAGATAGATCTTCACGCGCCTCCACTCACGCCACGTGACACACGCGCATTCAGAGGTTGAAGACGATTATGTGGCCGCCACGTCAGCGCACAGTCAGCGCTACATCATCGTACAGTCAGCAGCCACGTCAGCAAGGAGTCTGCCACGTCAGCACCACGTGTCCTCCACGTCAGCAAGCAGTCTGCCACGTCAGCGCCACGGGTCCGCCATGTCAGCGCCACGTCAGCAACTGGTCTCACATTGCCACGTCAGCAGCCTGGTAAATTTCATTTAGCCCCTTGAAGTTTTGAAATTTATAGTTTTACCCTATAACTTTTAGGAATTTACAAATCAGCACATGTGTCGGATTTAGACCAACGAAGTGTCTATTCCACCATTTTCGACCGTTCCGGACGCAACAATTACCTCATATTTGTGAAATTCAGCGCCAATTTTATTGTATTTACATTTTAAACTTTAAAAACTTAAAATGGAAATTGGAGATTCGTCTTCTGGTGCAATGATTAAACTGGCTGCAACTAATTACTCCCTCTGGAGACCTCGAATGATAGATTTCTTGCATTGTAAAGATTTTTTTGATGTCATCGAGTTGAAGGGAGTGAAACCAGAGTCTGTTAAGGAGTATGACTAGAATAAACTCAACAACAGAACTTTGGGTCATATAAGACAGTGGATCGGTCACAGTGTCTTCTACCACGTAGCACAAGATTCAGATGCTTACGGGATGTGGATAAAGCTGGAAGACATGTTCTAGGACAAGACATCTCGGAATAAAGCCCTGTTAATGAGGCGTTTGGTGAACCTGAAGCTACGGAGTGGAACTTCCATTGCGGAACACACCAACGAGTTCCAGAGTCTGGTGAACCAGTTGTCTGCAGTAGACATGCAGCTGAGAGATGAAGTACAAGCCCTCTTACTACTCAGTTCCCTTCCTGATAGTTGGGAGACATTGGTGGTTACTCTCAGCAATTCCGCTCCAGGAGGTAAAGTTACCATGCCTATGGTAAAAGATGCCCTGTCGAATAAAGAGTCTAGGAGAAAAGATGTTGGCTTAGAACAGACAGAAGCCTTCGTCACAGATACTCGAGGAAGACATCAAGGAAGAGACAGAGAGAGAGGCAGAAGCACAACCAGGGGTAGATCCTCAGATGGAAGGAAGTCTACCTATAAGTGCTACCATTGTGGCATTGTAGGCCACTTAAAGAAGAATTACCGAAAACTGCAACGAGAGCAGGGACAAGACAATCACCAGCCGAAGAATGACGAAGGAGAGACACTGGTCGTTGTCCAAGCAGATGTAGCAATATGCTCCATACATGAAGAGACATGCCTTCACAACGCAACCCAAGATGTTGAGTGGGTGGTAGATACTGCAGCATCCTACCACGTCACTCCTCACAGAGATTTCTTCACAACATACAAAACATGAGACTTTGGAGCAGTGAAGATCGGAAATATCAGTTCCTCTGGGATAGTAGGAATGAGTGATATTCAGTTGCGGACAAATGTCGGGTGTACATTGACCTTGAAGGATGTCCTGCATGTTCCAAAACTTCGGCTGAATGTACTTTCGGGAATAGCTCTTGACAAACAGGGCTACGACAATCACTTCAGAAATGACACATGGAGAATGACGAAAGGTGTCATGGTTGTCGCCCGAGGACATGCTTGTGGTGCACTATACAAGACTCATGTGAAGATTTGTGCAGACAGCCTCAATGTAGCTGAAAAAGAGGCTTCTCAAAATCTGTGGAACCGGAGACTCGGACACATGAGTGGGAGAGGGTTGTCTACCTTGAACAAGAAGGAGCTTACCAAGGATGCTGCACGAGGTCCTTGCAACCACTACTCAATTGGTAAGCAACGCAGAGTCTCATTTGAATTTCATCGATGATGCTTCACGGAAAATCTGGGTGTATTTCCTCAAGATGAAGGATCGGGTCCTAGATAAATTCAAGCTGTTCCACGCCATGGTAGAGCATGAAACATGGAAGAAGCTGAAGTGTCTTCGCACAGACGATGGAGGCAAGTACAATTCCAGAGAGTTCGAAGCCTACTACTGGAGACACGAGATTTGACATGAGAGAACTGTTACACACACACCACAACATAATGGTGTCACTGCGAGAACGAACTGCACCATTATGGAGAAAGTCAGAGGAATGATCAGTATGGCTAAGCTGCCAAAGCCATTCTGGGGAGAAGCTGTTTGTGCTGCATGTTACCTGATCAACAGATCACCAACTGAACCGTTGAACTTGGAGATTCCGGAGAAAGTGTGGTCTGGTAAGAATCCCTCCTACACTCACCCTAGAGTATTCGGTTGTTTAGCCGTTGCATATGTATCCAAGGAGCTCAGGAAGAAGCTCGATGCAAAGACAACTTCATGTATATTCCTAGGCCATGATGATGAAGAATTTGGATACAGACTATGAGATCCGAAGGTGAAGATGGTCATCAGAAGCCAGGAAGTGGAGTTTCTTGAAGACCGGACAATTGAAGACATTGAAATGCCCAGAATGTCTTTCAATTCCAGTGCCAACAGAAATCCAGACCCAGCACCAGCACAATTGGCCACAGATATGGTGCACGAGGAAATTCCAGAAGCAGAACCAGAGGAGGCAAATGAGGATGTTGAGCAGGGGGAGACACAACCTGTTCCATCGGAGATTACAGAAGAGAGTGTTGAGCAGGGGGAGCCGCAACCCACTCCACTAGAAGCTACAAGATCATTCACAGAGATGGATGATGATAGACCTCCTGAAATCAGTGGACCTCAGACAAGAAGATCTGAGCGAGGCAGGATTCCATCAACCAGATATCCGAGATCCGAATATATTCTGCTTACTGATGTGGGGGAGCTAGAGAGTTTCCCAAAGGCAAAAAGACACTGAAGAACAAATGGGTGAAGAAATATGGCAGCAAAACTGTGCAGAGACACAACAGAAGATTACGGTGCAGAGACACGGTGGATTGTACTATGCAGAGACATAGCAGAAACACACTGTACAGAGATGTAGTGAAGAGAGCTGTGACAACAAAGAAACAATGATCAAGACAAGCTAGAGTTGTGCAGAGACATAACCGGGATAGCTGTCAGATGACGATTGTTTTTTAGATACAGAGAACTACGATTGACTTGATCCCAATTCAGGGTACGTAGGCAGTCATACAGATGCAGCCAGGGGAGGATCCTTTTGGAGGATCCAATTTGGATGATTGATGGTCGGCTCAGATTTTGGGAAATCTTCACCGAGGGGGAGATTTGTTGAGGTTGAAGACAACAAGCTCATTGCTTGCTTACATTTCCACCGAAAGTGAGAAGAAGAATTAGATGCCAGCATGCATGTTGCATGCAAGTGCCAAGCCAACTTGCATCCAACAGTGCCAAACTGTGTGGCACTGTTCACACGGTTTGGGCACTATAAATTGGAGCCTAAATTCAATTGTAAATCATCCCAAAGTGTGTGTAAGCTCCAAGTAGAGAGCTTGAGAGTGTGTGAGGTTTTTTGTTAAGTTTCTAGTTGTAAACTTGTGTAATCTATTCTTGTAGTAATAGAAATACAATTCGGTTTTTCCTCAAATACATTCTAAAGTGATCAGAGAATCACAACAATAATCTCTACCCGCGCACATTATAATAAATGGGTCCTACTAACCGGCGACCTCCAACGATCAATCTTAAAAAGATACATCAAAATGAAAGACTCAAAATTATTTAACAAAAAATCGATATAATCCTATTTAAAATAAGAACTTACTATTTACAATACAATTACCTTAACATCTGCCCATTGGGGGATTGTAATAATCATCATATGTACCACTTCAATCTCAATTCATAGTCCAACATTCATTATAATTAAACAATAATAAATTTGTAAATCGCTAATAAATAAAAACGACTTCAAATCACTGGATCGGAAATTTTTATTTTATTTTATTTTCTCTGTTTTAAGAGAAGCCTAAAAGCTAGTTAGAATGACAAAAATTAGGGTTATTATATTTGTGAAATCACATTATTTGCTTATGAGAATTATTTTGAATGCATGATTGATGGGATTTCAAAACAAAGATTTAATTGTACTGCCAATGCATGTGTGCGAATCTCTGCATCTTGATAGCTATAATATTATTTTTTTCAATCATAATTTCTCATTTGTCTTTCCGATTAATGATTGTTTATTTATCACGGGGCATCGTAGCTTTTCTTTGCATGATATGTAGGCACTTGGGGTAAATAATTGCAGTGTATCCTTCATCTCTGCATTTCAAGATATGGTCAGTTATGATTTTTAACCATTGAAGCCCTACTCAAATCACATACTCATTTTGTTAAAAAAATTTAAATTGATTTTAGCCCACTATCTCTTTTAAGATTCGAACCTAAACATTATGATTTGAAAGCATTATTTCCTATATATGTCATATGTTTTTTTAAGCAAAATACATCCTACATTTCAGTGGCGAAGTCAGAATTTTAATTCAGTTGGTGTAAACTTTAATTTTCATAAAAATTTATAGATACTCTTCATTTTAGTAAGAGTAACCATTAGCAAACCAAACTTTCATTACGTTATAAGAAATATTTTAATAAAATTCTGGGTGCCTCCACCAGCATGTATGTGGCTCCACCATTGCTATAGTTGACGGACTTAGATTTGGTGCTGAGATGAACTGAGAATTTTTTTTTTTTCAAATTTGGTAATTATTGAATAATCATTATATGTAATTGAATTTTAAACATTTATTACTATTAATACACGAGTATCAAAAGATTATAAAAATTTAATATAACTCAATATTGAATCCAAATTCATACTTGATTGTAATCAACTAGAATTATAATATTATCAATATTCAGATAGTGGTTGATGATTGGTAACCCCCACATCACATTAATTTATTAATAAAATAAAAATGATATTTGTACAATATTTTGTATAACAATATGTATTTAAAAACATTATTTTCTTTATATCTAATTAGTACTTTTCAAATATACATGATTATATAAATTATTGTATAAAGTATTGTACACATATCGTTATTGTTAATAAAAAGTGTACGGTATTTCTTATTTGAGTGTTTGTAGAAATAAATAAAAATAAAAGACCAGAAATTGTTAAAATGCATAACTCAAGTTCTTTAAAATTTAAATTTGTTTCATTTAAAATATTGACTGAATTTTAATATTAAAAAAATTTATAGCTCGGATCATTAGGTTAAATTGAGGTGTCTCTTATAATTACTCCAAGAGATTAAGCAAAGATTATTGTTAACTATATCTAAAAAGAAATTCATGTGAGAAGGAGAATGAGAAAATTTGTGCTTGCCAAGAATTTTATATCGATCATGAATTTGGGTATATACTTTTATTAGGTTATTTTCAGTTGGGTTCAAATATTGAAGACGACAAACATTTAAACGGTTGAGTTTTAATACTTTGTGATTTTTTTTTCCTCTATCTAGTACTTTTAAACCTTTTTTTTAATAGGTATAGATTTGGCATAAAACAAATTAATTTTTTTAGTATATCCCCTAAATTTAAACTCGACTGGTCAGTGAAAACTGTTGGAAGACCAATCAGTCAAACACCTAAGGGAAAATGCTTTTAATCCATTGTCATTGCATGTGAAGGTGCTTTTTTGCACTCTCTTTCTACGAGATCTTTGTCCGCTTTGATATCTCGGCGGAGGCATTTGAGGCTGTTTTCTGAATGGTCCCGTACTGTTTTGTCCTAATATGGAGCCTCACCCACATGTGTGGTTGTTGAGTATGTCCGACTCTCACCGTGGTTCTTCAGAGCGTTAGGAATATTGTGTGGCATTTACCTTAATTGCTACTCAAACTCATGTGCTTGGCATATATGAGTTTTGAGTGCAACCGTGGTACCACTAGGCCAAGCTGGTTTGGTGGTACTGTGGTTGCACTCAAAACTCATATATGTTAAGGGGATGAGTTCAAGTCACAATCAAGACAAATGTCACTCAAAATTTCTAAAACTCCGAGAAGCCACGATGAGAGTCAAACATGCCTAATAATCGTCACTCACGTGGGTGACGCTCCCTATAGAGACAAAAACGTGCAGGACCGTCTGTTTTGGGATCTTGGTGCGAGACTGTTTGCTTTGGGATCTTGGTGAGACTCAAACATTGGACTTAAATTAAAATCCTTACAAGGTTCTTAGCTTCACCTATGGTACCACAAAACCAACTTGGCCTGGTGGTACCATATGGTGACTTAATAACCATATAAAAGATTTTGAAGTCTTTGGTTTGAGTCACCATAAGGGCGAAAATGCCATTAATATTCCTAAAGCTCCAAAGTACCATGATGAGAGATTGACATGTCCTAACAACCACTCACGTAGGTGAGGCTCCCTACGAGGTCAAAACCGTACAAGACCGTTCAGGATAACAACATGTGAGCACCTTTGTCGAGTACCCAAAACAGACAAATGACCTCATAGGAAATGATGTTGCAAAAAAGGACCTTCCACATATGGTGAAAAATCATATATTCGAAGTCTTTTTTTTTTAATGATAAACCAAAGTTTTTTCTTTGTGGATTGATTATTTATTAAAATATAGAGTATAATTATTTTTCCAAGCCATGTGATTTTAAGTTATTTTTTTTATTAGTGATATGTGAAATATATAGTATAATTATATTTTTATATGTATTATAATTTTTTTCAATATAATTTTAATAACTTCTGGTCTCTTAATTTCTTACTATAAATAACAGGACTCGAATATAAATACCTTAAAAATTAATGATCTGATAGTTACAAATCAATGAACCACCTCTATTTTGATGAAATTACAGTTTATCTATAAGAAATTCTGATAATGACACTGCAGCACATCCAGTTTTGATTTAGTATCAACTAGTTATTTTTCTATTAACAGTGACAAAATCCATTAAAAAAATATTTAGAAAAAAAAAATACTATTTTGTAAGAGCCAAAATTGGTCTAAGGGTAAAATTGTCTTTCACCTTAAAGCCCATTCGCATATTAAGTCCGAAACCAAGCCCAAAAGAATTTTGTATTTGATTACAATTAATTCTAGCACTAAACCCACCACTCCACTTAAACCTAATTCTAGCACTAAACCCAACCACTCCCCTTAACATAATCTTCACTTACTCCAAAAACCATTACCAAATACACCAAACCTCAGATCATATTTTATCTATAAATATGAAAAGAATACAGGAAGAATTCATTCAAGTCTCATTTCTCTCACCCTAATACTTCATAATCTCAATCCTTGACCCCTTCCTATATTACACGGCTCTCACGGCCAAACAAAGGAGGTGGAGGTAATACTCAACCTTGCTTTCCATTTTACAAACTTATTTCCTGTCACTGACTTGGGCGTCGGAGTATACCCGGTATCCACCACACCGGTGGTAGCCTACTCTCGTCCACTCTACTTTGTTTTTTGCAGGATTGCTAGTGCCCAACTTACAAATTCTGATTGAGGACCTCGGCCGAAATCCAGCGTCCACATATTTCACCCATATACTATTTAATATTATAGTAGCTATTTAATAAAAAATAGAAAAGTTATATGGTGTGGTGAGATTATCATAATTTTTTGGTGGTGTAGAGATAATCTCTAGCAATAACAACAACAACCATAATAATAAATCCCTAAAATGAGATGGATCTTTCATAATGTCTAAAAATATATGTAACATCATCAAGGTAGTAAACTATAAAACATACTCGAATTATAAAGATAAACTAAATTCCACGATCTCCAATGTATTATGTTGCTTTTGTCTACTAAGCTGAGGTATAATAAAACCAATTACTGGGTGAAATGAATATTTATGCAGTTAATAAAATAGATAATAAACAAAAATAATACGGATCTCATTGATCTATAATCTCTTAAAAATGGATTATCGTATTTTATTAGCTTCAATGATGTCTATCTCACCCAATTTTTGACTATTAGGCCTAGTCCAGTGGTCTCATGCCCTTAAGATAAACTTGAGGCCATGGGTTTGAGTTCATATAAGGATTAATGGGTGTGTGAGTTTTTTTTTTAAAAAAAAAATCTCACATAATAATTGATCTTATTGACCTTGAGCTTAGCAACAGTAGAACATGAGTGAAGATAATGAGATTTAATTTATCTAATTATTGGGTACATTATTAAATTTAGAATTCAAGTATGGTTTCTATGTTTTGATATCTCATTGATACCAAAACCTATCTACATATAATTTTTGACATTGTAAATTATCTGTCTATTATGGAGATAATTTTTGCACTATTAAGGAATCTGACAATAACATTTCACCACTTATTTTTTATATTTATATCAAGAAGCCACTCAACTAGGCGATTTGACAAAATATTTTTCTAATGTCATCAATTTCTGAACACCATTAACAAAAAATAACTGGCTGATACTAAATCAAAATGAGACGTGCTACAGTGTCATTGTAGTTGTTTTGTACTTTAACCGAAGTAGAGATTGTTCATTGATAATTTCCCAAAATTTTAAGATAATACTATTTAACACTAATATTATTCTAGTAAGGTGGTATCAATCCCCCAAGATAAATATGAAGACGTTAGTTCAAGTTCATACGGAAATTCATGGGTAAGATGGTTCAATTTTTTATTTTTTATTTTTTATAAAAATTCTAGCATTATTCTATTATATTAAAATGAGAGTCAAGACTCAAGATATGTATCAGCATCAAAAAGAGGGAGATTGTTAGCGACATATTCTCAAAGATAGATTTTGATGATGCAACACTAGAAGACTTCGATGCGCATTAGCGGACATTACAAAAAGATGTCGAAACACATTGGTGATGAAGAGCAATAAATGTGAAAACTCAAGCGACAAATGAAAAAATATTTCATGCTCTTAGCTTAAGGCTCTCTTTTTAAAGTGAGTTGTTAATTTGAGTCTCTAAACTCATATGACATATGCACATTCATATAAATATATTATGATCATGTGCAAAATGATTTTAACTTTCAAATCATGTATTTTGGCACTGAGACCGGCATACCCGTCCCCCA
Organism: Zanthoxylum bungeanum; assembly: GCA_019454045.1. Lineage (NCBI taxonomy): Eukaryota > Viridiplantae > Streptophyta > Magnoliopsida > Sapindales > Rutaceae > Zanthoxylum > Zanthoxylum bungeanum. The sequence goes on along the minus strand of SKCR01007818.1, from coordinate 107,852 downwards.
CACTAGCATACCGGTGTTCATGCTCTATTATGAGTAATTTTGCATCATCTCTGGAATCGGGCTACTCCATACCAGTCACCCATACCGGTCACTCTGGGGTTTGCACAATTACTGGAACTGGTCTAGATTATACGGTATTCATATCAGTCAACTTTCGTATCTTGCATGCTCCCAGAAATCGACATGATCCATACTTGTCCTTATACCGGTAAGCACACCAGCATATCGAATTCCATTCCGGTCAGTAATTCGGTATTGAGTTTAAATCTTCAATAGTAATATAGACGTTATATTTTGGCAGACCGGCATATCGGCCTCTGAGACCGGTATGTCGATCTCATACATAATAGTTGGGGCAATTTCTATTTCACTAAATATTGAGCCCCCAATTCGTTTTTGCTTAACTTTTTAACCTTCATATAATTTCTTCTAAGGCAAAAACAAAGATTTTACAAAAACCTTCATATTCATACACTCTCATACTCAAGCTCACACACTGCATATTCATTATCATTTGTAGTGAGCTTAGATTTCTTGGGTTAACAACTCACACTAAATCTTCATTATCTTTGTGAGTGCCCAAGTTGTACTTAATCTTCATTATTCAAACACTTGTAGTTGGGAAGACCCTTGTTGAGTGGGTATACTTAAAAGAGCATTGTGTAAAAGTTGTGAGTGAGCTTATGAACAAAACTCATAGTAAAGGTTTAAGAGAGAGTCATTGAAAAACTCTTTTGTAAAGATTTGAAGTGCACCTAAGAAACAAACTCTTGGTTGCGGGTGAACCACATAAAACTCGGTGTAAGTTGTGGATTCAACTTTGTGGAAATCTTCAAGCACGGCTTGAGAGAGTGAACGTAGGCATTGTTGGTCGAACCACTATAAATCACTGGTGTCAATTTCTCTAATTCTATCTCTTTATTTTATCATAGTTTGTGATTGAGAAATTGATTAATAAGCTTAATTGGTAAAGCTACTAGCTTAGTAGCGTAAAATCGACAATAATTTTTATTTTCCCATATTTAGGTCATTACCCAATTTACCCCCTATTAGGTATAAAGTTGTGTTTTTTGTATGCTTGTAGGTAATTTCACAGTGGTCTCATGTCCTTAAGATAAACTTGAGGGTGTGGGTTTGAGTTCATATAAGGACTAATGAGTGCGTGAGTTTTTTAAAAAAGAAATCTCACCTAATAATTAATCTTATTATACTTGAGCTTAGCAACAGTATAACATGTGTGAAGATCATGGGATTTAGTTTATATATTTATTGGGTATATTATTAAATTTAGAATTCAACTATGGTTTCTATGGTTTTGTTATCTTGTTGATACTAAATCCTATTTGCATATAATTTTTTACATTGTAAATTATCCGTCTATTATGGAGATAATATTTGCACCATCAAGGAATCATGACAATGTCATTTCACCACATATTTTTTTATTTTACATCAAGAAGCCACTCAACTAGGCAATTTGTCAAAATATTTTTCTAATGTCATCAATTTCTTAACACCATTAACGAAAAATAACTGGTTGATACTAAATCAAAACGAGAGGTGCTGCAATGTCATTGTAGAATTCATTGTAGGTGTTCTGTATTTTCACTAAAATAGAGATTGTTCATTGATAATTTCCCAAAATTTTAAGATAATACTATTTAACACTAGCATTATTCTAGTAAGGTGGTATCAATCCCCCAAGATAAATTTGAAGACGTGAGTTCAAGTTCATACGGAAATTCATGAGTATGATGGTTTAATTTTTTTTAAAAAAAAAAATCTAGCATTATTCTATTATATGAAAATGAGAGTGAAGATTGTTGGAAAATGCTTATGAGTAAGCATTTTGATGCACAATTTAAGCATGATCCACTTCGTGTTAGTGGTTGTTATTGAATAATTCAGATACTCATCCGTGAGTAGTTCGAAATGGTATATTCATATGCTTAAAATGGTGCTTGGGTGAATGAGAAATTGTTGCTCAAAGTTCACCCAATGGTGTTGGAAAATAAGGAGAATTGAGCTTGTCCCATATGGGAAAGCTATAGAGGGAAAATTATTCTTATATATGATTGCTCATATGTAGATGGGTAAGAGTTATAAGGATAGAGGCTCTCTCTACGTGCGCGGGGGGGGGGGGGGTGCAAATCAAATCTGAATCAAGCTTGGCTCGTGTACACCCGCGTACACGAATGCCGGACCAAATTATGCGGGCCTGGCCCAGCCAATTTTTGGCATATCTCTTAAATTTTTTCCAAGCCTCTTGATGTTCCATAACAATTAATTTAATTAACTTGGTGGTTACAACTAGTGAAAGGCCTTCTATTTATGAGATATAATTGGCATGTTAATTTCCTTTAAATGGGTTGTGTTTTTCGTTTTTAAATTTAGAAAAACAATACACACAGCTCTCGTTTTTCTTTGTTTTTGTAAAGGAGGAGTTCAAACACTTTTGTGGTTCGTTGGAAACGAGTTTGGTGGTGCCCTTACTCGCGTTCGTTTTCCGTTGCATCCTGGGAAACAAATGTCTCATGTTCTACTGCACCTTCGGTAGGGGACGAATTTGTTTTAAGGATATTGTTGGCATCAACAAGTCTGCTCAGTGGTTCGGTCAGAGGTTCAATAGCGGACGCTTTCATTCGCTCGTCAGAGGAACACTTTCATCACGTCAGAGGCTCGTCGCGTCAGAGGTTCGGCTTCGACAGACGTCAGAGGCAGAGGCATAAATATTTCAGAGGCAGACGCAAATTCAGACTTCAGAGGCAGAGGTTGATATCAGCGTCAGACGCATCGGGGTCTGCTCGTGGGTCTGATTCGCTCGTTGGGTCTGCTTCGGAGTCTGCTCAACAATGTCTGATTCAGTAGACAGAGGCTAATTCGGATTATCCTAATTACCGATTAAATATTTGTCATAATTGTAATACAAAGATCTCTAAAAAGCTTAGAATTGTTCAAACAACTCATCATTAACTCGTAGCATCTCATGAACAGTATCAGTTGATTATTTGTGAAGGTACGGGTTCGATGTATATAGTGGCTAGCTAGCTAACACTAGATACAAATTAACTTATTCTCCACTGAGAAAAAAACAAAAAAGAAAGAGAAGACAAAATTAACATTCAATTCCTTGTTACAGTTGTTGCACGTATCTTATTATACCAGTAAGTACCTGAACATGAGCTAGCTATTGTCACAATGGAGACAAGAATCAAGAAAAGGGTACCAGTTATTAACAAGACAAGAGTCAATAGCTCTCTCTCTCTCTCTCTCTCTCTCCCACTTCTTACAAAGAGACAATACTCAAGAAAAGACCTCTCACTTCAAATAAACCATAACACAACACAAAGCTAGCTGGCTGGCTAGCTTGTTAGAAACTATGAAACTATAACTCTCTCCATTTAACATTTTAACAAATCTCCATAGATGCCCGAATATGAATTCATCATCAGTATCCGAATCCTTCAAAAACAACCCTGTCCATCTCAAACAACACATTGTTCCTTTAGACTTCAATGCTGCCGTCAAATTACCCGACTCTCACACTTGGACCCTCCTTGATCACCCCCCGCCGCCGCCGCCCGACCCGTTAACCACCCACGAAGCTGTGCCGGTCATTGACTTAGACAACCCACAGGCTACAGCACTTATACGACAAGCATGTGAGAAATGGGGTGTGTTTCAAGTCACCAACCATGGCATTCCCGTCAAACTTGTTAACCAAATTGAGTTCCAAACTAAGAGGTTATTCTCACTCCCGGCCAATCAAAAACTCCTAGCTGTCAGGTCGCCGGAGGAATTCACCGGCTACGGCCTGCCTCGGATATCCGGCTTCTTTTCTAAGCTCATGTGGGCTGAAGGGTTCACCATTATGGGGTCTCCTCTTCATCATGCTCGCCAACTTTGGCCACATGACCACATCAAATTCTGGTACGTGCCTAAATGCATATACATATCTAATGCGTATTTGACACTAGACCTGATATAGTCTGTTAGTCTCATAGTAAATTTGAGAGTGTGAGTTTGATTCCTTACGAAAAAACTTATGGATATATGAGTTAAATTATATAACATTATTGCATGTTCAATGTGTGTGAGTTAAAATATATAATATTATTGCATGTTCACTGTTTCCTTATAATTATTACTCTTGTTTCCTTATTATTTTTATTTATTTTTTATAAAGAGGGGATAAATATTATTAAGGGGAAAATAATTTTTTACCAAGAGTGAGGCTTAAAGAGTTGCAACAAAGAAGAAAAAAGAAAAAGAAGAAAATGATTGTAAGCGGATTAATGATCAATCTCTCTCCCTTTGTGAGATTCTCCAGTATAACATAAGTCATATATGTATAAGAATAAGTTTAAAAAAGAATTTTTTTTTTTTTGAAATCGTTGGAAATTTCACCGTCAAACCATCCACCCCAAATTTTTTTTATAAGAAATGCATTCCCTAAATTCAAACTCGGGACCTCAAGATAAGATCATAAACCCTACACCCCAAGCCACACACTTTTGGGACTTTAAAAACAATACTACTTCAACATTATTCACAAATTTAGCATAATAACCATTTTTGTAATCTTAAAGGATGTGATAACTGATTTGGTTTTCTCTTATAATTTCCTCACATTATTTCGTCATTGAAGTTGGATCTAATCTTTTTTGTACTCAATTTTTTTTTTTTTTTTAATCATTTTCTATGACGTATGCATGTAAAACAATATATAAATATAATTCAATTACTTATATATGCTTATCTAATAAATATTAATCACGATTTATAAAAAAAACTCGACCTTAAAATCATGTCACTGGTCATTTATGTATGGTAAATTGAAGTGTTTATTTGGGGTCATTGGGGAGAGTTTTAGTGGCGCCGATGCACTTGAAGAATCTGACAAATGGATGTACGGGGGTCGCTGGTGACACATGGCTTTGGTCACAAAGTAGACAATGAACTAGCCGCCATGGGCCATGGCTCTGTATAGTCTGTCTGTAGCTTTATGTCCAAATTCTTGTTTATACATTACATAAGTCAGTAAGTGTGCAGTCATGTCAAGGAGATTGTGGTCATTTTGGTTAAGAGCTTTTTAAAATCTTTCGTTACTACCTAAGGAATGACGTGGTCGAATTTAACTAGTCTTTGAAAAGAGATCGAACTACTTGTGCTCAAAAGGTAGCAATATAAATATTCGTATAATTAAAGATACTTGATAGATAAACAGAGAAGTGCATGCACCATGCATTTTCTTTCACGTAGTTTTGTAACATGACCAAACCAATATGCGCGCGCACATTTACTAGGGACAAGGATCCTACCTAATTTTTCCCCTTTCCTTGTCGCTTTTTATATTATATAGTCATATCTATATATATATATGGCGGCTTTAGGTTCAGACGTGTGTTTTGTTCAATAAATTAAACAACGTTGTTTTATTAATTGACTCATAAAGTAACGTTGTTTTATTATACAAAACACTCGTCCGGATCATCCAGACGTCCGGACCTAAAGATTATCATATATATATATATATATATATATATATATATGATTAATATTAAATTGTATATACATGTCGTTAATGGTAGCACTAGGAAATACAGATTAAAAAAAAGAGATCCTAATTCATTTATTAGTACCCACCAACAGTAGCACTTTACCCAGTCGGGCTTTTAGCCTTCCAAAGGGAGAGGAGTATTTAAAAAAAAAACAATATTGGATAGGTATAGGTTATCGGGGATAACTATTTCAACTTAAAATTTTAACTTAAATTTAAATTTAAAAATATTGTAAATCATTCGTATAATTTAATCTAATAGTAGATAAATTGAATATCTACTATTAGATTGATTTAAATAAATAATTAAATTTTAATATCTATATTTAAGTTAAAATTTTAAATTAAAAATCTCCACCCTTAATTAATAACGTGGATTTTGTGTGCGCATGCATCTTCCAAAGCTCACACACACAACAAACACATTACATATAAGAGTAGTGTAGAAGACAACCCGAAGCATATATTGTAATATCCTATATTATTTGGGATAAAACTTGGACATGTATTTATAAATAAGAGATTTCCTCAATTAATTAGAGATTTTTTTGGGTGACTAATGTCTAGAACAAAACCGTGAGGAGGCAAGTTGTTGGGTCAATCCCTGAACTTTCAAAGTGTCAATATCTGACTAGTTTGGTTGAACCTTACAAATGGTATTAGAGCCAACTCTGCAATTGATAGACCAATGAGGACGTTGGGCACTAAATGAGTGGACTGTAATATCCACGTACATTGCTTGGGATAGAGCTTGGACATGTGTTTATGCGTAAGAAATTCAGTCAACTAGGTTGAGGTCTTTTAGATGAGCTTGGACTCATGTCAAGAATAAAATAATGAGAGCCTGAGGTGTCAAGAGGTCAAGTTAGTAGGTCAATCCATGTTGCTGCCAAAACGGATAATATCCGACTCGTTAGTTAAGTGTTGAGTTTGGTCATCGAATCCAAATCCCAAAAACTTATACGGTCTTTGAGGAATCTGGGTACATCTAGAATATTCATTTATCTATGTGTCTTGCCAGGTCATTCATAAATTTCTCGTCACTTGGCTGTTCATCCAACTGGATATACTTGCAATGTCAGCCCCATGATACACGGGGCTCCTCTCTAACTCTTGCTTCTTCCAACAGGAATCTTGTCAAAGATAGTCAACGCTTTGTATTTCACATTTTCCACACCCCCTCTATCTCTGTATATTGCCAAAAATTTAGATCGTGACACATTGTAAGCAAGTTTAATGAAATAAAAATTTCAGCGTCAAAAAATCCATATAGTCGTTTTATTTGGTTTGATTATGGTAATCAATTGATGAGTTGCTAATCATTGGTTTGGTTGCAACTTTTTCATGCAGCGGTGTAATGGTGGAGTACCAAAAGGAATTGAAGGGACTTGCTGAGAGAATACTTGGGCTCACGTTTCAGTCATTGGGCTTAACCCAAGAAGATGTTAAATGGTTCAAGCCCAAATATGGATTCAAAAGCCCACAAGGCGTGCTTCAACTGAACTCGTACCCGGTCTGTCCCGACCCGAACAGGGCCATGGGCTTAGCCCCACATACAGATTCATCTCTGCTCACTTTGGTGTACCAAAGCAACGCCAGTGGGCTCCAAGTCTATAGAGAAAATGTTGGGTGGGTGCCAGTGCACCCAGTATCCGGTGCACTAGTGGTTATTGTTGGTGATTTGATGCAGATAATGTTGAACGGTCGGTTCAAGAGTACATTGCATCGTGCGCTTGTGAACAAGACACGTCGTCGAATATCGACGGCATACTTCTATGGCCCACCAAAGGATGTCAAGATATCACCGTCAGTGAAGCTGATTGATCATGATCATCCGATCATGTACCGTCCGGTGACATGGAAAGAGTACCTTGATGCTAAGGCAACACATTTCAACAAGGCGCTTGAGTTGATCCAATATGATGTAAAGAATGTGGAGCATCAAATCAAATGGCTGTCTCAAAACTTGTCCACTTCAGATATTTAGATAAATGGGTCCAGATTTCAGATCGTACTTAGTGCACAAAACTCCCACATGCGAAAATTCCTCGAAAGAAACTTTCCAGGATTCGAACCCAATAACGATCGCAAGCGACTGATGTCATATGACATTAAATCCATAAGATTTAAAGGCCAAACTGAAACAACAATAGCAAAAGAACAGGATATTGTGTTTCCTGAGTAACAAAGATTTGTACAAAATCTGATATATGTATATGATTCACAATGTATCTGCTTCAGTGGTATCACTACCATCATACTAACATTTGAATCCAGTTTGTTCTGCCGGAACAAGTTGGTATCGAAACTAAACTTTCCGAGTAGGTTAATACAATTCAAAAGTGAAAAGCCCCCATTTATATCTACTAAAGTAACAGATATGAACAACCACAGAAGCATCTGTTAGAAGCTGAGAAAATCCAAAAGAACAGCAGTTACTTCCAGATCTTGACGCACTTGTCATGACTAGCTGAAGCTACCAAACCGTTAACAGTTGATACTGCCAAGGCAGATATAAGCTTGTCATGTGCATTCTGAGTCAACGTCTTGTTCTCGGCCATGTTCCAGAGCTCCAGCGTCTAGAAGAAAACCCCCCAAATTTCACATCAACAAGAAAAAGTGCACATCAGCAACTTGAACTAGAGAATGCAGATTCAGTTCTAGTCCGATGTTAAGAGACCAGTTTCCCCAAATAAAATGAACCTATCTCAAACATACAAAGACACCTATGTAGAAATACTTGGGTTTTAAACCATGTATAAGAGTCCTACGAGTCCAAAGACACACACCCATGCCATAAGAATGAATGTGCTCATTTACACAAGTAAAACATAAGATGATGGGCAGTTTAAAGAAATAATTAAATAGCAAGGAAAAACAGGAGAGGTATGACTTGCCTCATAACAACCAATAACCAATAAAGAGGGGCATGTGGGATGGAAAACACAGCTATGGAATTTGTTGCCGGTACAGCTTAACTCATGAATGCATTCCCCTTTGCTGCTGGAGCCAATGGTCCACACTCTGACCAAGTCGTCACTCACGGATGCCAGATACTCACCAGAAGTGTCCCAGCACACAGAATGAACTTGGTTTTTATGACCCTATAACAGTTCCATACAAAATAATAAAAAAAAAAAACAAATACAGGCAAGTTACTCGACAAACTTTTTCAAGGGGTCCACGCATACAATATTCTTTTTTTTTTCTCATGCATAATTGCCAATCAGGCAAGCGAGTCAACTTCACATGTAGGAAGTTCTATCAAGCAAAAAAAAAAAAAAAATTGCCCAATGACTTCCATCATTACCATTTAATTTAGCTATAGCTGACCTGTAATTTAAGTCTGCAAACTTGGGTCTCTACATCAAGTATAGATATAAAGTTATCTACAGCAGCAGCAAGAATCCTTCCAAGACGAGGTTGAAATCTCATCTTGGTTGCACCACTCTGAAACTGAAAAAGGTTATTAAAAATTCTATGTAAGAGAAAAGAATGATTATAAATAGATATATAGTTTCCTTTCAAAATGATTAACATCAAACTGGCTACCTTGAAAACTCCAGCACAGCTACCATTGTTGATACTCCAGTAACGTATCTCACTATTATTATCACAAGAACAGAGAAGGTCCTCTTTATTAGGGTGGAAATCCAGAGACATAACAGTCGTAGAATGTCCCGTAAAAGTACGAAGTGAATAGCCAGTCTGCAAAGCACATAATCTAACATCATCCCTCCAATCACACGTTCACAATTTAAACCATTTCTAGCGAGCCAATTTTCATTACAACTGAGACATCAAAGTGTTGTCCCAAGTATCAAGAATAAGTTATCCAGCTACCATTACAGCCAAAGGATTTATTTCTCTCAATTTAAAATTGAAATAAGTAGTGGCTGGATTCTCTTTTGCAGTTGTTTCCCATTCATTAGACTTCAAAAGAAAAGGGCAACAAAAAGAACCTAGCGTGAAGTGTAAAAGCAGCAAGTTATTATAATAGCATGGAGAAAGTTGAATTGAGAGATGAAAAAGGCTAGTCATTGCACAAGGCAAAGGCATCTCCTTGAACACGTTAATATTTATTATAGGAGACAAACATTCAGGAAATCTAAGTAATTAACCAAGATCATGATTCGAGGTGTGAGCCAATAGCAGTAGAAACAAAATTGCACAAGCAAAAACTAATGAAAACAAGATTACTGACATTTTCAGTATCCCAGACCCTGACAGTTCTATCAGCTGAAGATGTAGCCAGCCTCGACATGCTTGGACTGAAACGGACATCAGTTATCCATTGAGTATGTTCTTCAAGTGTAGACTTTACTGTAAAAGATTCTGTGCACCATAACACTGCCTGCACCACAGATCATTAAGTAAATGAATTAACATTGTCTTTCTGGAAACTGAAAATAACACTGAACTTCTCTTGCATTACTCTGTAGTATCATTATTGAACACTTCTAAGAAACAACTCAAAAACAATTTCAACCACCAATCTAACCTTTTTATCATGCCCGCCAGTGGCAAGCAGTTTTCCATCAGATGAGAAGTGACAACTTTCAACTTTACTGGAACTTGCAGGAATAAGCTGAATTTCCGTAAACGTGAAGCCTAATGTTACAGAAAAACTGTCAAACCCATGGAATCATATTATATAATCATACAAATGAATTGAATCCAAAATGCTAATTTTGTGAGGCTCTATCTTCCCCACCCACACCCTTTAACATGGCGCGACACACAATGTAAGAAATTAGCATAAATCATACCTTTGCCGACTTCTGCACTCCGACCAACCCCATCTCTAGGATCTTCATCATCTGGTGATAAGAATGACTCGACATTATCATCTAGGGATCCGTCATCAACAAATCGGTCCATGTCAGTCTGCAATAATTGTTCAGATCACCCAGTCAGTAATGAGTTTCAAAACCCCTACATGCTTAATTTTTCTTCTACTAATTGCTTGGGAAGAAGGGGAAAAAAAAAAAAAACAAAACAAAACAAACAATATGAGGACCCAACAATAAGACCTGATTTTTTACAGGTCACTATTTGATTTGACTTTATAGCCAATAGACCATTATCAATCATCTGTGCAATGTTAACTATACCCAGATTTACTGTGGAAGATAAAATTGACAAATGCTATCAGTCTGAGCTGATAAGAAACTTATTTAATAATGGCTAACTCAAGAAAAAGCCTTACTAAAGCCTTTTTATTCCCTCAATTTTACACATTGGATTTATATCATCTTCATACATCTGTATTTTTTAGTCATCCAATTAAAGATGCTACATTTGCATTTTTAAATGGTACAAAATAGGACGAGCAGACGACACTCTTCTTCAAACAAATGATTCCAATGAAAATAGTGATAAAAAGAATAAAAATAAAAGGTTGCTCACCAACTGATTTGGTGCTGACACAAGTGAGCCCATACCATCAGAGCCAAACATAAGCAGAGACTTAGAGGTAACGCCATTATGTTGCAAGGCTGGCCTTGAGATTACATCTCCTGGTGTGTGAGTAGAAGGCGATGAGGGTGAACTGGCGGTTGGTCCAGTGGTGTTTGCAGTTCCCGAGCTATTAGCAGGACCGGAAGATGACACTGGCTGCTTTCTCTTTCGTCCAATTTGATTTTTTGATGTCTTAAAAACAAACAAAATGTATTAGAATCACTAAGTAGGTTGTCATTTTGGAAATCATGACAAACTCAGGGTATATTAGGACTTCAGAATAGAAGGAAAAACAAGAGTAATAATAATTCCTAAGCAGAACTGAGATCAGAAAATACAATGCACATACAGAAGAAGCATAAACTTCCAGAATTCTGAAAGAATTTGAAAGGCTTAAAATTATGTCATAACTATTTCTCTTGGAACACTTTGACATGGTTGAAGAGTTGACAATGCTAAGACAATGGTAAAAAAGATGGGAAAGGATTGACAACACTAAAGCAGTGCATCTGATGTAATTTAAGAGCCAGAAGTAGAATACCTGATCATTTCCTTGATAAGTCTTTGACATGCTACCATCCATAGTCATGCGGCCGGCAGCAATAATTTTTTCTTGATGCTGGAGGAGAGGATTTGAATTTTGAGACAGCTGGCTTGAAAGTGGATGCTGGGGATAGTTCTGCAGCTGCTGTAACTGAGCAGTAGTCAACTATACATGCCACATCAGAAAGCCAGAATGCCCTAAAAATATAATTGGAAAATAAAATACTGAAATGTTCATCCTCTAAGTACAAAAGTGAATATGATACCTTTATTAGCAGATCAGTATCTCCATTGGGCAAAACAGGGGAATTAATTTGCATAGCTGATCCAACATTAGACACAAGATTACCAACAGAATTTGCTGAGCCATCCCTTGCAAGTCCCATATTACGACTGTTAAGAAGCATTCTCAATTTTCTGGATTCCAAATCATTGGCAGAGGGAGATGTCAAGTTCTGCTGTGCCTGAAGCATAAGTTGTTGTAACTGAAGTTGATTGAAGGGCTGAGAAGCCTGCATCAAAGATTTCTGTTGCTGCAGAAAACCAGATCGAAGCTGATCCAGTCCCTAATACACATGAAGATGCTATCAGAAAGGGAACTCCATTATGCATATCAATGATACTAGGTATTATATCTAAACTACCAAATCAAAAATACAAAAGTAAAACAGTTCAATTTATTTTGTACACAGACATTGATAATGCCAGTCAAATTTTAATCATAGAACAAATAGACCAACCAAATCAATCCATGCTCCAGAGTTCTAGTTAGTCTAATTCACTTCTGTGGAAGGAGTGAAAGAAATTACTCTTTGCACTTCATCAGGAGGTAAAGAAATCAACCTCAACTATTGAAATTCACGAATCAAGCACACCGCTTTCTAATTTGAAAATTTTTTAACCATATTTTACCTTTAAGAAGGTACATCATTATTAACTTTTCAACAAACACACGGTAATTCCAAACTGTATTTTAAGCATCAACTAACACAGCTCATTCACAAAAATTCAAAGAAATTAATAAATATATTTCTTTATGCTTTGTAGCACTGTTAGAGTTTGGTAGTTGAATAACCTATATGTAAGATGTCATAATAATACATATGGAGGAAGTAACAATATCTTATCACATCAAGCCAAATACTTACTGTTAAAGGCCAGCCTTTCAGAGGCACACTGCCAGCATCTTGATTTGATCCTAAAAGAAGACGGGAAAAATTTAAAGCCAAAAATGACAATCTCAAAAGCTTAAAATTTGAAGTAGATCCTTTAACAGCCAATTTAATTTGGGTTTAAATGCCAATGGCCAGGATTGCAACCTTAAAAGATGAATCCCCACTATATCATTAAATTTACCTGTGATGTGAACATTTCAGTTATGAATTCACAACTGAAGTGTTCTATATGAAGACCAAATACTGATCCTAAAAAAGCAAGATCGAAAGTAGGGTGACATAGATAATTAGATATATTTCCAAGCAGCTCACAATTATACGTCATAATTTATAATTACCATCCAAAGGGTTTTACCTATTGAAACCAAATACTGACCAGCCAAAGCAAGATCCAAAGTAGGGTGATACAGATATAATTCTAAACAACTCACAATTATACGCCACAAAATACAATCACCATCCCAAGGGTTTTATCTACTTTACAGCCCAATTATTGATACCAACAATTGTACTTGAAAACAATAAATATATAAATAAACAATCATGGAATACAAATATCTTAAGCAAACGAGAGGAATTACCACCAAATGATTACTCTTACAAAAATTAATACCAAAAAACCACGACTGTAACATTCTGGAACCTATTCGTTGGCATAGCAAAAAAGTAGATAACTAACAAAGAAAGCAAACTCCATTAATACCATGAACTCCAACCAATGATCCATCTAGACCTGCAGCTCTAGGATTCATCTCAGTTTTCATTTCCTGTTTCAACATACAAGACATTAGCATAATAAATTGTGAAACATAGAATTAAAAGGATAAATCGGGGGTAGATATATAATATATTTACTTGTGTTGACAGTGGAGGTTGTTGATTCCGACTTTGAACTTGCTGACCAACTCCATGTGTACCATTCACTGTTTGCCTGCAAATGAGGAGCTCAGCTTTTGTCAAATTACACATCAGTGACTGGCCAAAGCAAGTAGCATATCTATACATAAACTGACAAACTTGACCATGGAAATCATAAAGCATCATGAGAAGAAATACCCTGAAGGCTGGCCACCCAGTGCAGTTGCTTTCAACAAAGAGGCATGATTAGTATCCAAGAGCCGGCCCATATTGTCACCTAATCTCTGAAATAATTAGGTTATGTCAAAATCAGCAAGTAAAAAGCAACTAATATATAAACCCATCAAAAAATTAGTACCTTCATAGTAGTATCATCCAAGGAATCCCTCTGAATTGGAAGCTTTAGTCGATCCTCGTACATTTTTGCAGGGCTCTGCCCCATAGGAGAGTCATTGCCGGTACCATTAAGATGCTGAGTACTGTCTCTTCTCTGCTGCTGCTGCTGCTGAGCATGCCTCTGCAATAAGACCTGCTGCATCTGCATCTGATGCTGATGCTGAGGCTTTTGATGCTGCTGCTGCTGCTGTTGTTGTTGCAGTTCCCGAGCTTTTATCATTTGAGTCTGCAATTTCCAGAGATTTTCAGTTGCACTACCATCCCGGTATCCATCCCATAAAGCAATAAAAAATAATGTAGTGACCACAGAAACGATTTTCAGTGAAACTGGGAATAATATAACATTTACATCATGAATGCCGAGACTTCACTAGTCTCATGAAAATCCTACTAACCTTTCATGAGTTACAGTACACATGATGCAAACAATCTGTTAGCGAAAGAATCCAGGAAAGAACTGAGTACATGAAAATATTTATTAAGCCTCTCATCATCAAATCTAGCAGGTTCTTGTAACACAATATCAACGCCAAAATGAACAAATTTAGCATAAACGGGGCAGTACAAATATGTCGATATCCATGAAAAGGAAGGAACTAGGAAGAATGCAATATAGATAATGAAGTATTGTTAATTAGCAGCAGAAACTCAATCCAGTGTATTTTTAGAAAAAAGAACTTATATTCTCTCTCCAAATAACCTATAAATTTAAAAATTAATTATCGTTCGTATAGGAGGAGATGAACAGCATCTTAAAATGCAATAGACCCACCTCAATGTAGGATGCCGCAGTCTCAGAGTGCTTTTCATTTGTCCTTGCTATAAATATATCCCAGAACACAGACCACCATTCAAATAAAAACCCACCAGGTGCATCAATAGCTGTAGCTCAAGCAAACACAAAAAAACAGCATTACATTAAGTAGCAAAAATATGAATGAAATGTCAATATATAAAAATCTGTCTTCCTTGTCAATTTCCTTATAACAACCCTACCTACGGGATCAGCAGATACTTTCCCTTCAGTTTGAAATGCCTTGGCAGAAGCATGCAATTTCCTCTTCATAAGGTAATCATATATATACACATCCAACCTATTGACCAAATAAGTGAAAGAAAAAAATACCAGTCAATTTGAGGATAAGCAAATACTAAGTGGAGCAAAATTGAAAAAGACATTGTGAAAGCAGCATCAAAGAGGCAGTGAAATAAGATATGACTCAATCAGTCCAAAAAAGAACAAACAAAATGCCCTAACATCATCAGATAGCAATTCCATCCTTGTCAAACAAGGACAAGAATCACAAGAAGCAAACCCATTTCTATAAAACATAAAAATAAAAACATTCAAGCCAACAATCCAAACATTAGCCAGAAACTGAGCCTTCAAAATCCAAACTTTCACACAAACCAGTATCTACAAAAATAACAAACAACAGCACAGCCCCCCCAAAAAAAAGCAATTTCCTGCAAGTTTGAAACTTTATCAACAAGAAGAAAAAACAGAGTCAAATGTAGAGAAATGAAGACAAAACACAAACCCACAAAAAAAAAAAAAATTACACATAGCCACATCATAATAGATGAAAATATCAGTACCCATTAAAAATAACTCACCAAAACAAGAACCCAGAAAAAAAAAATCAATAGCAAAAAACAAAAAATATAAAAAAAAAAAATCTCAATTGTTTAATAACACTACACTTACATTTTATCAGCTTCCCAGTAGCTCTGCGACATGATTATCGTACTAGCTGAATCTTAGACAAACACAAAATGTTAAAGCTGTGAGTTTTAAGAATGTCTGGTAAAATTCTTCTTCTTCACTTAAAATCTTAGAACATGCTCTGCGGTTTTGCGGAGATTAGCATTAATTAAAAAAAAAAAAAAGCATAATATATTTTTTTTACGCCCTTGAGGACTTTTATATGTTTAAATAATTTTTCCAGCATGATCCTTTCCATTTTCCATTTTTAATTTATTATTTTCGATTTCCTTGGAGCAGCAAAATTGTATTGCTTTGAGCTCTGTTTTTGTCAGATTATGTAATACCAGGCAGCTGGCACTGTAAGTTTTTTAACTAGTCATTTAATGCAATATTATATTTAAACCGTTTTTCAAAGGATAATAAATTTCAGATTTTCTTTGGGCCAGCACTTTGTTAAACCTAAAAAGAAAATCTGAAATTTATCTCACTGATGCACTTTGGACATACCGAACAACTTTCAAAATCTCTTTCGGAATGTTTCCTTATCGTCGAGTTTATGGAAAACCTTATCATTTGCCTGTAGAACTTGAGCATAAGATATATTGAGCTATTAAAACATTCAATTCAAATCTTGAAAATAACAGTCATGAACATAAACTACAATTAAATGAACTTGAATAGTTGATGAATGATTCATATGAGAATGCGAAAATTCCTAAAGCTAAAACTAAGACCTTTCATGATAGTCGAATTTTACGAAAAATATTTGGAATATGTCAAAAAAATTTGCTTTATAATTCTCGCCTTCATTTATTTCCTGGAAAATTGAAATATAAATGGAGTGACCCTTTTATTTTGAAGCACGTTTACCAAAATGGAGTTATTGATATTGAGAATCCTAGGGATTGTGATGTAATTAAAGTAAATGGACAATGTCTGAAATCATTTTTGGAGTGTTCAAATTTTCATGAATCTTTTTTCCTTTCAAACTAAGTGTACTGTGATTGATGTAAGCTGTTATTTTCTTTTCTTTTATTTTATTTTTGTCTAATTTCCATTTTTTATGTTTTGCAATATTTTTTAGAGTCTTACACCCCGGTTAAATATCGGATAATGGTACTACATGACTCTAAGTCGGTTCTTTCAGTTTCCTAAAATTGTCGATACCATATAATAAATGTATGGAATAAATTCTCACAAAACTCCACAATTTTCCTTCTCCCCCCCCCCCCCCAAATATTTTGATGAAAATTTACAAAGCACGCACCGAAGGAATGTCGCTTCTTATGATCAACGGTATTCCAAGTGATATTCGTTGGGTAATCAAAGAAAGGGTTCGTTTGGTAGATGAGTTATCTGACTCGTTCATTTCTTACATGTCTGATTTAGGGAAAAACACCTAAGTTAAGAAACAAATAGCTAAATAATTATGTGTTTGTTATAATGTGCATGTTGGACGTGCAACACTCATTGTCGTTCTTTGGGAATAATGTCTGACAATCACGAAGATAAAATTCAATTCATTATAGATGACTTGAGTAAGGAGTCTTTAGATATATATCATTGACTCTTGAAACACATCCTAGCATATATGTTCATCGAGTGATTTACAATTTGCACACACAATTTCAAAAAGAAAGACAACAATACAGTATCGGGAATGTGACTTTAAAAGACTATGTTTTCCAGTTTGTAAGAAAATTTGATGGGAAACATATCCCCAACCCATATAGGGCATTCAAGCCATTACTATAAATAAAGTCAGAGAAAGATGTGAGCCACAATCACAACTACCAGTACATATTGTTTCAATTTATTGTTTTGATTTTCTTTACTTTAAATTACTATTTTGATTTCATTTACTTTAATTTTTCTTACAGTATCTAATATTTTTTACTTTCACTATATATTTTACTATTCATATGACAACTGTCAATTTACAAATACTAGTGCCTTTATTACTCACTTATTTTTCAGGATCTATAAATACATCTCATCATTTCTCTCTTTGACACATCCAAATAAGAGAGAGAGTGGATAAATGAAGAAAACTTTAAGATGATGAGTCACTAATATCTGTGTTTTTTGTGGATCTGGCTTTGGAACTAAACCAGAATTTATTGAGGCTGCAAAAGAATTAGGTAGAGTTATGGCAGAAAGAAACATGAACTTAGTATATGGCGGTGGCGATCTTCTATTGATGGGATACGTTTCAAAGGCTGTGCACAAAAGCGGCAGTCAAGTTTTGAGGATCATTCTAAAAACTTTGGCAGATGGAAACCTCATCAAAAAAATGGAGAGTAATACATTATGTCAGGTATGTCTGAAAGACTTACTAAAATGATTAATCATGCTAACGCTTTTATTGCTTTACCAGGTGGGTCGGGCACGTTGGAAGAAATATTCACAGTTATGTCATGGGCGAACTTGAACATTCACAGAAAACCTATTGTACTACTTAATGTTGATCAATTTTTTGATTTTAGGATGCCAAAAGACACTAGTCCATTTCAAAACTGGTAAAAGATATCATCCTAACTGTGTTAGAAATTTGATTAATTAATCGACTAACTCTTAACTTATGAACCAAAAATCGACCATATTCTTTCCAAATTAGACTGGTCAAATAATGATCGTGGCAGGAAACGTAGAGTGGACTTGAATCTTAATTTGTAATATATTTTTTTCTTTTATATAATTGTTGATTCAATTGTCAATTCCACATAAACCAAGTAATGGCTTCTAAACTCTACCTTTTCTTATTCAAATATTAGGGACATTGTCTCAATTTGGTTAGAGGATTGGATAGTTGTTTAGATAGTTTTCGGTTGTGTGTTTTCTTTTTTGTAAAAAAAAAAAAAAAAAAAAAAATTTGTGGTGGTTTTTTTTTTATAAAAAAATTATGTTGTTTTAGTTTTGTTGTTGTTTTGTGTAAAATAATATTTTTATATTGGTTTTTTTTTATTTTCTTTTAATAATAAAATTATGTGTGTTTTTATTTAAAGCATGAATAGCTAATTACATTTTACTGGGGTAAATGGTGAAACTTTTAATATGAGAATATAAATTAATCTTACACATATTATCATATATGAATTGTAATTTGAACATTAATATTTAATCTTCTCTTATATTTGAAAGTGTTTTGATTCGTTGTAGACAATCAAATATTGGTTGACACAGTTAAAATTAGTAATGATTAATTTAATTAATGAATTGAATTATTATTATTATTATTGTAATTTGTATAACTGTAAAGTAACTTTTTATTTAATATATATTAAATGTATTATATGGATAAATAAAATGACAAACGTCATGCTAATTATTCAACCATTTATTTGATAAATTAATTAATTTTTAAAATCACCATAATACCCCCCAACTAACACCACTTACATGAATAAAAAGAAAAAATATTTTCTCTTTCTCCTTGGGTGGGTGATGGCCGAAAATGAGGTCCATACTTGGAGCTTTAAAGTGTTCTTTAAGAGACTAAGGAGGGTGTTGAATCAAGAGTCATGCTTTAGGGATTTGGAAGATTTTGAGGTAATCTTCAATAGCCTTAAGCTTAGAAAATTTATTTTTCTTGTTCTTGAGTTTTTAGAATTATTCTAGGATTTCTTTAATTTCTCAAATTTGGGGTTTTTTAATTTGGAAGATGGATTGAGTGGCTTTGGGCTTGTGTATATATACTTTGAACTAAATTAGTATAATTTATGTTCAATTTATTGTTAGCCAACTTAGTTTTCATTCTAGAGTGCAATGACCACTCTAATTATGCTTTGAGGTGTTCTAGAGTTTTTCACTTTTGATGACTTCAATAGGCGTTTGGTTTAATTTTATTAATCTTGAGAAAATTGAATTTAAAACATGAAAAATGATAATTTTACTCATTGTTTTTAGACCTGGAAATTCTGAAAATTTTGTGATGAAAAATATGTCATTTGGATGTGTATTTGGAGATAGGATAATTTCCGAAAGTTATTTCGGAGTGGAAATAAGTGAAAACGGCGTTACCGGGTGAAATTCTGGCTAACCAGGTAAAGGTTGTCCAAAGAGTGAATTCGTCATTGTTTGGGCAGCCCATGGACTGACCGAATAGTATCGAGGCGAATCTGGGCGGTCCTGTGTGGTTTCGATTGATCCGTTCAGCTGAAAACACGTTTTATGTCATTTTGCGAAAAATCGATTTCGTAAAGGTTTCGTGGTGCTTTCATAATTAATTATGTCGTTATATGATATCGAATAATATGTTTCAGTGATATTTGAATAAATTGTAGATATATGATATCGAATAATTTATTTAATAATTTTAAAAGTTTTACAATTATGGTTTCACCCGAACCGGACTTTCGCAGCGTGTAACCCCATCATATTTATCTACCGTTTTGTGTTGTTTTGAATTTAATGTATTTTGTTTTGTTGTTATAGATGAAATGGAATCCTTTCCTTTTGGTGTAAGTGTAAGATAGGTTCTTGCATTTCTCTGTTTGGTGTCATCAATAAGTTGGATCCAAAAAAAAAAAGCATTTTCAAGACAACCATTCCAGAAGCACAAATTATATTTATGTCTGTATGCCCACTGCCTTAGTCACATTATATCAACTTTACTGGGAAGTAGAAACAAAAGTGCTTTTGCCTTTGCCTTTGCCTTTGCCTTTGCCTTTGCTTGGGTTCTATTACCTATGGGCCAGATGGGAAATCAAAACCCAGAAAGCTCCAGCCCGATCAAGATTTGAGTTCCCGAATTCGATCCAAGATTCGTTATATTTTTTGTCCCAATTTAAAGAATCCCTATTTTTAGTCCCTAGACAGAATGAGACGAGATTAGTTCGAAACAGAACATCCTAATCGCAATCTCTAAGAGCGATGATCAAGTGTTAACTTATTATTCGCTCAATCATATATTTGAACTATGAAAACATCCTTCCTAAAGAAACAATAATGGAAAACTTGTATATTGGGTACCACATTTTTAAGCAAGCAAATTCGAATCCTAAACTTAACAAAATGACACTACATATAATAATATCAATTAAAGAAACGGAGTCGGTTCCTCAACATTATATTAAATCAAATATAAGTAATAACTGAAAATTTTATGTTGAAAGTAAATAAATCTGGGAAATAAATTGTACATGATGAGTATACCAAATGTTTGTCACAGGTTGACATTAAAAAAAATGTCTGTTTATGATAATGATATCCATTGTAAAAGGCTTCAGCCTTTTATTTACCTGACCAAATTATATGAACACCGTGCCCAAAATGATTGTCAAATATTAACTTAGATTCGAATCCAAGAACAATCTATCTGTAAAGTTTTGGCTGTTGTCAAACTCTAGGTTTCATTTAGGAACCACACCCATAAAATCTACTATGACTTTGCACGACAGCTAAAAGCAAATTCCTTTCATTCAAGGGAAACAAAAATTACAGTCAAGGTTTGAAAACTCGATATGTTGTGCGAGACAGTCCCCGCGTAAGACGAGACCGACAGTGTCAAGGAAATCAAGGCAAAGATCTCGATCCGAATAAGGAAACAAAATTAAAAGTATCAGAAAATATCATTCACAATAAATTCATATTAAGTAATACCTAAAATAATCCATCAAAACTAAACAAAATGAAACATAATAAAACAAGTTCATGAAATAAAATGACTGTTAATCTCTAATAGACTATCATTTGTCTAATAGCATGAAATATGAGTATGAAGTATCATCTTGCAAAAAGTCATCATCAAATACAATTCATTTCATAAATATATTTATTAATAGCAAATTATAACTAATAAATAAATATATTAATAAATATTGATTATGTTTAAAGATAATAATAATTGTAACTTTTGGCCAAGTTATCCTATCCACGCGATTAACAACACTGCTGGTTAGGATTTCAAAATTGAAAATTTTATTTTCGGTAAGTTTTTAGTTTATACTCCTCACATGTGGTTTGACCCAGAGCATTATGGAAGATGATATGACTGCACAGAATGTTAAATAGGAAGCAGGCCGCATGCTGATGTGGGTGCCAACATTCCTCTCTCTTTTTCTTTTTTTTTGGAAACGATGGAAACCCCACCACCAAATCATCCATTCTGGGCCGCGGCGCAGGTAAAACCACCGGCTGTCCCAGGCTCTTACAAGAAGTGCACCCCCTGGATTCGAACCCAGAACCTCAAGGTGAGATCCTGGACCCTACACCACCAAGCCACACCCCTTGGGGACATTCCTCTCTCTTTGCTGCTGCTTTATTCCTGAAATGTCATCAATCCCGACCACTTCACCAATATTAGTTCAGAGTCGGAAACAAAACGCTCTGTTACGTAATTGATAATTCAATCACTAAATAATAAGGTCTTCAAGCAAAAGTTAAGAACCTGATATTATTGACAAATTATTGTCTAGTTGTCTTCGACTTTCTTCACCAGAGAATATTATACTAGCAATAAGTTGACTTCTACAAATCACACTGCCACTGAATATCATATGATAAGTGAAAACTAATTGGATTACCTTTTTCCATTTATCAGCGAGGCATAACTTAAGTGATGACAATATCTACCTAAATAAAGCTCACACTTGTCATGCTAATAACTCATTATGAGAATTTTTTTTAAGCTATGGACTGACAGCTACAAGAAGAAGACTTGGGCATTTTACCCCGTATTTGAGAGGAAAGAAAAGATATTACTGTCAACGTTTACATATTCAAAATAACCAACAATAACTCTATCATCTACTAAAATATAGCACGCAGTAAACAAATTAACAACAGAACAATTGTTATCAACAGTGGAAACCTAAATATGATGCAAAACCATAATCAACAGACAAAGATTTAGTTATCAACATACCTGGCAAAAAATCACGCAGAGCAAAAGAAAACCTAATTTAACTTGCAATGCTCTGAGATGGTGTGAGCTCCAAGCACCATAAAACTCTCAGCAAGCATTTCTCGAACCAAGAAATACTCTGCACTAAGAATTTCAGCAGTGTGGGCTATTGTAAAAGTAATATGTAGGTCTTTACATTATTTGATTCTAATTTAACATCTTTATCTCAACAATATTGAAACATAAATTTTGAGTTTATTTTGTGCCCAATTACATATGTTTAGATAATTTTAACTTATTAGTTGGCAATCTGCAAAATCCTTAAAAAAAATTGTTATTGGGTTGATTGAGGAATGGTCAATTATTGAATTTCCAACTAAAAGAGATAAGAAACAGAGAATAAATGTTATTTACAAACTAAACAGGGCTATTGTTTACTT
This sequence comes from Zanthoxylum bungeanum, assembly GCA_019454045.1. Taxonomy (NCBI): domain Eukaryota; kingdom Viridiplantae; phylum Streptophyta; class Magnoliopsida; order Sapindales; family Rutaceae; genus Zanthoxylum; species Zanthoxylum bungeanum. The sequence goes on along the minus strand of SKCR01007818.1, from coordinate 84,868 downwards.
GATATATAGCTGACAAGTAGGCACATCCATCCAAGCAGGAATTAACGCCACTATGTCCACCCTTCGCGCTGTTCTTATAGGCGGAGAATAAAGAATTTATATGAGCAGTACTTTGCAAGAGCATAATCTATTGCATGCAGAGGAGCATCAACACAAGTTTGATAGCATTACAACCTTCGACAGATAAGTAAGAACTCCACAACTCTAAAAGAAGAAGAGATTGGTTAGATAAGCATTACAATTAGCTAAAAATACATCAGCAGGTCTAATCAATCCAATTGTGCAAGCAGTGTTTAATTTAAGTCCTACAACCTCTAGAAGAAGATATCCTTTAATTCTTTAAGTTTAACCAAAATGTGTACCAAAAATTATGTAAATTCGTTCAGTTAAAACAGGATCCAGGAAGTCAGGAACAATGAAGAGAGATCATTAAGAATTATCACAGCTGTAAGGTTCAAACATAACTCATCAAATATCCATTTTCCATAAAACCATCAACAAGAGATACAACTATTCCATTTCACAACTATAAAATGCTAAAACAAAACATTATTCAACAAATAACATAAAAAAAATAAAATAAAAAAAGCAATCGCCACCTTTAATTCTGTTTGCATTGAGAATAAACATTAACACATGAACAAAAAAAATCCATCCAAACAATACCCAATACATTTACAAGTTACCTAACTTGTACCATCCTGACATTCCAGATCCATCAAATCAACAATTCCAATCCTCTCCTCCTCAGGCAAAAGCGACCAGTTCGGACTTTGCACCGCTCTCAACCACTTAAAATCATCCACATTAGCCCAATTCCCTGTCTCCTCATTCAACCCAGCCGACTCCAAATCTGTCTCAATTCCCATGTACTTCAAACAATAAGGCGCAAATCTTACTTCATTACTATCCTCGATGATTGGCCGACTCCTAACTCTCAAATAAAAATCACTCCTTTTTGCAAAATGAATCCGTATCTGATGCGATGCCAAGACCAACACACAACTCTCTACATCCTCTATCAAAATCGAACCCATCACATGTCCTACATAAACTTTACAATTCTTCAATCGATTGATAAACAATGCATTAACACATCCGATCAATTTCACCTCACACGCGTCAAGTCCTGATATAGTAAATTCACCTATTTCTGAACCCTTAAAGTTCTTCACCATTACTTCGTTTTGTCTGTCTCTAAAACCCGGCGAAGCATGAACAGATAAAGTTGCCTTTTTAAACTCAGGAAAACAAATGGTGCTAGATTCTGTGTTTTGGTTCATGGATGGGATTTCTTTTTTGGTGGGTTTGTTCTTAAAGGAGAATTTCTTTTTGGGGACTAATTGGGCAGATAAATTATCAAGATTCTGCTTCAAATCAGAGATCGTTTTCAGAGAGGATCGGATTTCATAAGAGGGGAGAGAGTACGAGTTCTCAGCGACAAGTTTTTCGAGATCTGAGATGGATGAGGAAATATCAGTAAGACGAGATGGATCAATGGCAGTATCAATTTGGGAGGTGATGGAATTCTTTAAGTCATTGAAACGGGAGAGGAATGTGTAGGCAGATGATAAGTCGAGTGAGTCTGGTTTGCGAGCCTCTAATCGAGTTTGATGACGAGCTGAAAGGCGCTCAATCATTAATTGTTGTTTCTTCTGCATGGTTTGGTCAGGGATTTGCTGAATTGGGATTTGATCCTCTTCCATTTCTGGTTTGAATGAAGACAAAAAAATGAATATTTTCACTACAACTAAATTAAGCTGAAATCATTGTTTAAGAATATGTGGCGACGCCTCGAGGCGGCTGGCCATTGAGGAGCGAGGAGGGCGCCTCAATCCGAAAATCGAAAAAATAATTGAAGCATTTAAATTGAACCAAACAATCGATAGTTGAAGCATTTCACAATGAAAATTAAACCAAACAATCGAAAATTGAAGCATTTAAATTGAAGCAAACCAACTAAAAATTGAACCAAACAATCAAAATGATGTCACTGGGAAATATGTAACTGATTGGGACTTAGCTTACCTCTTAGTGTTAAATACAAAGACAAATGAAACAGCTGTTGTATCTAGCAAATCAATATCTTGTACTGCACGAATTTGTAAAATGCAAGCATTCTGATATTGTTAACTTAAGCCAAATTAAGGTGGAAAGAATAAATAGAAGATTGAGAAAGACAAAAAAAGATGCACCCATGCATTACAAGAACAGCTAGAGTGGTGGCTTCTGGAATGTAAACCATGTGAACTTACCCAAAAAAAGCCGAGAGAGAGAGCAAACAACAAAGAGCTGAGAACCAGAGGCGAGAGAGAAAGAGGCGACGGCGAAGGCGCAAGCGACGGCGCACGTTCGAGAGAGAGAAGAAGAGCGACAGCGCAAGTTCGAGAGAGAGAAGAACCCTTTTTTGTTTTCAATTCGAGAGAAGAAAGGGAACCAGAGGCGACCCCTTTTCTGTTTTCATATACAGTTATACCCAAGCCAAAACAACGACGATTTGGCGAACCAAAACGTCGTCGTTTTGGCTTGCTAAGCCAAAATTTTTAAAAAAGGATGGATACTCTGCTCTAGTATATATGAGTTAAGGTTAACTCCTTTTATTTTATTTTTCAATACATATATCATTTTTATTGTTGAAAAAAAGTTTTTGACAGAGATACTCTGCTCTAGTATACATTGAGTATAAAATTATAATTTTAAATGAATGAAGAGCTATTGGGTATATAGAAAAGTTATTAATAAAAAATATCAAGAATATGGTAAGCTCTCTTTTATAGCTATATGATTGTAATGAATCATAATATATTGGGAGTTATTGATAGACAAATAGTTATTAGTGGGGACCCTAAGAATTATAAGTTATGAACATTCACATCATTTTAATTTATTTATATTTTCCCTTTGGATATTCATTACACATAAAACTGTTCTTTTTTTTTAAATCGTTGAAAACCCCACCGCCAAAATATCCCTTCTAAATTTAAATGGAGCAGGTAAAATTCGTGGTTGTCACATACTCTTACAAAAAATGCACACTCTGGATTCGAACCCATGACCTGAAGGTAAGAATCTGAACTCTACACCACCAAATCACGCCATTTGGGGACCACATAAAATTGTCTCATAAAAAACCTAATAACATAAAAACCTAGTAAGGGAAAATAGTATATTAAGTATCTTCCCCGATAAATATGCTCTTCTCATCTTGTTGTAGGCTTCTAAAGTTTCACATAAATCTTTGAGTTGACACATCTCAATTTTGTGTACCAACTTTTTGATTGGTAAGACTTTTATAAATATATCTGCAAGATTATCATTTGAGCGTATTTGCTGAATATTTATATCACTATCATTTTGAAGTTCGTGTGTATAAAAGTATTTTGATGATCTATGTTTAATTATACTACATTTTTATATAATTTCCTTTAATTTGTGCAATGCAAGCATAATTATCTTCATATAATGTTGTAAGGTTAGCTTTAATTGAAGATAATCCACGCGTTTCTCAAATAAGTTGTATCATTAATCTTAACCATATTCATTCACAACTTGGTTCATGTATAGCAAGTATTTCTAAATGATTCGAAGAGTTGCAACTATTTTTTGCTTCATAGATCACAATGATACAGTAATATTACCATCAGCAAATAAATAACCTATGTGCGATTGGCTTTATATGGATCAGAGAGATATTTAGCATTTACATATCCAATTAGTGGTGATTTTGATGCCTTTGAATAAAATAAGCTCATATCAACTGTTTCACGGAGTTAGCGTAAAATATGCTTTACACTATTCCAATACCTTCTAGTTGGTGCAGAACTATATCTTGCCAATAAATTCACTGAAAATGCAATATCATGCCGAGTGCAATTTGCAAGAAACATAATGCACTAATTACACGTAAGTATGGTACTTCAGGACTAAGAATTTCTTCACTATTCTTTAGGACGAAATGGATATTTCTTTACATCAAGTGATCGCACTACCATTGGAATGCTTAATGGATGAGCTTTGTCCATATAAAAACGCCTTAAAACTTTTTAGTATATGGTGACTTATATATGAATATTCAACATGCTCGATCTGTAATGATGCAGATGAGTTTCCTTTGTTGTCGAACCCTTGGATCAATCACTTGATCTTCCGAACTATGACTCGAAACCAACAAGCCGAACTATCACTCGATCATTCACAAGTCTCTTTCGATGCTCAGATGAATATATTCAGAATAAATCAATTAACTATACGTTTATGTTAATTAAATTAAACTGAATTCATTAAGGTCATGTTCTAATCCTGACTATGTATGCCCTTTAGGTATATGTTTATCCTGTAGGGAAATCTATTCAACAAATAAATCACACATTATTATTCTCACGGCTAATCCAAATTCCCTCCATCGAGTTCCTAAGGATTTATCAAGATTATTTTATTGTTGATCATACAATTAAAATATGCATTAAGCACAAAAAATAATAAATAATAAATAACAAAACCAAAGGAATAAAAATATGTAATTAAATTAATTAAACATACTCGGGATCCATTACAACTCTAAATTTAATGAATTAGCTACCCATAATATTAAATAAAAATAAGTTAATCATTAATATAAAGCAAAGAACGCATAAAAATAAATATGGAGAGAAAATGAGAGAAAGAAACTCTCGTTTGCCGTCTTCATCTTCAAATCCAACTTTAGTTGATGCACTCGTTCTTGCCTTAATCTATGCGTTCTTCTATGTTATTGGAGGCTCCAAAATATGTTATGAGGCTTGATAATAGGTTTTGAGACGAACTTGTACTTATATATGAAGTACATGTGTGTTTCCTACTTAAAAATCAGATACATGGAAAATATGGAAAAATCTCATGTGTTGCGACGAGCGTGGAGCGCATCGCAACACTCACTCTTCTTTCAGCGAGTCGCGACGCTCAAAACCCAGAGTCGCGATGCGCCAAGCTTTGATGTGCAAGTTGATAAAATTTGCTCTCTGCCTCAATTTGCTTAATGTGCGCGTTTCGACGCGCTTTACGCTTCAAGACGCACGTTCACTCCAAAAATAAACTTCGATTTACTTTGTATCTTGTCATTTTTTATCCCTAGTTAATTCCATTGAGTCGTGATATTATTTTGACTTGCAAAATTCACCCAAAACATATCAATTCACTCATAAAACCCGATATCACCCAAAAAATATAAAGATAAATGGGCGAAAAATATAGAGATATTAACCGTTCATCAGACATTAATAATAAAGGAAACCGAAAAAACAAGACTTTACCTTCTAATTAGGTTAATACCTAAGATCTTGTCATAAAACAACCCAATTGTGAGTGAAATATTATTAATTAAAAAAAAATACAGAATAGTACAAGCAGAAAGAAACAAAAAGACTAAAACAAGCCTAAGCGAACAAGTAGAATATATGAGGAAAAACCCTAAAAAAAAATTATACCAACCTCCAATTATAAAATTAACAAAAGACAAAAAGTGAAACTCATAATCAAAACAAAATCTATATGCAAATGCAATGGTAGATAAGTTGAAAAGCCACTGGAATTCACCATGCAAATCTCATCTGGGCACTAGAGAAAGAGATTTAACGCCACAATCATCAAGTTCAACTTCAAGATTTGAGTCATCAGCAAGCGAAAAACAAGCGCAAGAGGAAACGCCACAAGCCCTGATCAACGAGAAAATCTTCTATGCAACCGTGGTACCACGTCATCCATGCAACAAGCCAATCATCCACTGCCACGGTGCTAAAAATTAAAAAACAACTAAAAAATAGGTGAAGAAACTCTAGATGTCATTTTTTAATTTATTTGTGATATCACGTCACTCATACTACTGTTACACTAAAGAATCTCTCGTGATCAACGGATAAGCAATTTTTTTTATTATATAAAGAATCATATAACTTAAAATATCCAACGAAACACCTGCTTAGGGGCGGCGCCTGTGATAACATTCCAGATTTTAGATTCGTGTCAGAGTTAAATTAGAAGGGAGAGTGAGCCACTGACTGTCCCAATGGGTGTGGCTTGGTGGTGTAAGGTGCAGGATCTCACTTTGAGGTTCTGGGTTCGAATCCAGTGGTGCACTTTTTGTAAGAGTCTGTGACAGCTGATGGTTTTACCTGCGCCGCGGTCCAGAATGGGTGATTTAGTGGCGGGGTTTCTATCGTTTCCAAAAAAAAAAAAAAAAGTGAGCCACTGACTTGGGACAGAGATACTTCGTTTTTAAAATTTTGTTGTTTGCAGAAATTCACATGAAACTCACATGCCTGTCAATTTCTCATCTCACAAGACTCATCGATATCAGCTTCATGAAAGAGTACAGACACACTTAATAATCTTTGATGAAACTATTTGATAATTAATAATCTGTTGCAAGGTTATTATTGCACATATATAGATGGTCGCTGAGTGAAAGCAGTTGGTGTTTGGTGAAATGACATGAAGTGTAAATTAGACCACCGAAACAATTCCATAACTAGAAATGTATGAGGAGATTGACACTATATTCACAACACCTTGTAGCCCTTTCTCCATCGGCATCGATTTTTTTTTTTTTTTTCTAATTTATTGAAGGTGTTTTTTGTCCCATTTCTAGGAGGTCATTTCCGCTTTGGGATCTTAACGGAGGCGCTCGGAGCTGCTATCTGGACGGTCACGTACTATTTTATTCCCATAAGGAGTCTCATTTACGTGAAAGTGGTTGTTGGGCATATGCCGACTCTCACCGTAGCTCATCACAACTTTATGAATATTGAGTGGCATATAGGCTCTTATGGTGAGTCGAACCGAGGACTTCAAGTCCTATGATTTTTATGAACCTTATAAGGAATTTGATGTCATTGGTTCGAGCCTCTATAAGGGCCTAAATATCACTCAATAATCCTAAAGTTTCGAGGAGCCCCACATGAGTGGATGAGACTCCTTACGGGGATAAAATCATGCAAGATCGTTTGATGAGCAACCATGAGCGCCTCTGACGAGACCCTAAAACGGATAATTGATCTCGATTGGTAGAGGTCGCATAAAGCACACCTTCATTAATTATCAATAGATCCTTTTATGTTATATATACAAAAACTATATTTTAAAATTTTGATAATTACCGATGTAGAATGTATATCTTTAATTGTCTTAATGAAAATAAATTGTGTTTTTATATATATTAAGTTAGGTTGAAAAAAGCTAAGTTGATATGTAGAGATATGAAACAATAATTTGAGATAAAATATAATATTATGATTCATGTAACCGATCCAATGCAATAAAAAAATGTTTTTATTTTGTTTGCTTCAGTCATATGGTAGGTAAATGAAATGGATTTTAAATGTGACGAATTTTCAAATAATTAATTTAAACTCTAAACATTGTTGCATGAACAGGTAACAGAAACAATGCAGAATAGTAACTACTACACATTACCTACGATCGATCTCCTAATTCAAACCCAACAAGCCGAGAAAATTTAGAATGCAACAGAAGTATCACATCATTCATGTAATAAGTCAATTATTCATGACCATTTATTAAAAAAATTAAAAAACAACTAAAAAATAAATATTAAATTATTCATTGCCACGTCATCCATACCTCCATACCTCCGTAGCTAAAAGAAGCTTTTTTTTTTACGGCACCTAATTAATTGGTATTCTGATGAATCATCATTGACTCCGGCACCGGTACGGCATACCAAGCCGAAGCCGCTATGAGAGGCCGGCTATGCCAGCCAAGAGTCAAACACCCTTGGGTTTCCTCAACAGAGTAACCCTGAGCCGAAAAGAGGGTCAACAGCATACTAGCTTGCCTAAAAGCATTAGACCCAAGATGCAAGGGCCTAAAGCCGGCACCGGCGAGCCGAATCCTCCATTTAGCCAGCGGCTCGTGCCTTTCCACTCGAGCCGACCCTTCACAACACACCACGTTACAGATCTCTCTTTGAATATAAATCTCGGCTAAAGCCTTTTCCGGCTGAAGCGAACAAGCCTCCAGCGAGTCAAACATGGTTGAATAATAGTACAAAGCCGACGTGAACCGGTCCAAGAATTCTGGCTGGTTGTGATTCGCTTCTTGTTCAACTACAGTCATGATTTTCGGGTTCAAGCTCCGGATCCAACCCAGTACCATTTCCATTGGCGATGTCCGGTTCGGGTCGGATCCGAGTAATTTATGCAGCTGCATGGTTGAGTTGACGGCCAAAGCTTCTTTAGGGCTCACCTGGAGCATCCACGGCTTCACATCCTCAAGCCGCGATGCCGCCACGCCGCGAAAAGCAAACCTGATGTTGACTGAGCGAGCCAGCTCGGCGAGTCGTAACCCGATTTCACGGAGAGAGTCACGGCCGTCTGGAGACGGCGGGCCAATGCCGGTCAACCGTAGCAACGGAGGACCGCCTGGACGGAGGGCCAGCGCCTGTATTAACGCCGGCCATTGTAAACCATGCATCAAATTAAAATCAACCACGTGGACACGATCGTGGCCGTCGAATGCTTCTAAAATCGCCTGGTTAGCCGTGAAGTGAGCGAATTTCAAGTACGGACAAGCTTCGTAGAAGTGATGGTACAGAATCTCGGCTTCATAATCCAATCCATATACGGAGCCATCGACTCCCAGAATCCGAAAGCTCAGCGCGTCGATAAAGTATCCAGCAACTTTCCCGATACCGCAGCTCGTATTGACACGCGTCAGCAAACCCTTCATGTCTTCAATCAATGAACCAGCCACTGCCATCTCGCCACGTTGCACAGACTCGGCACACGTCATCAACATATGGACCAGCCTTATTCCGGAATCTTCCTCCATCGCCGAAACAACCATGATCTGCTGCTGCTGCTGTTCCTTAGTAAAATTGTCAGTGAGGTTGCTACTGACAACCGTCTGATCAACAGGGAGTCCCGCTATTAGACCGGAGAACTCGGGTAGATCGGACGGTAGAGGGAGGGGCGGCTGGTTGAATTCAGAAAGGAGAGAATCAACCCAAGAGGCGAGATCAGAGGGATTGTAATAGACGGTATCAGAAGCGAGTTGGGAAATATCAGCTGGAGAGTTGACCATGACCGTTTCGAGACGTTCGAGTTGTTGGGCCACAAGTGGGAGCTCCGAAGACCGAACTTTGTACCCGGCTCCTGCTAGTAACCCATCTATCTCAGCAGCAGGTTTCGTACCGGAACAGGATGAACTTCCGCAGCTACTTCCAGCTGACGTGACAGAGTCATACAGTACCATTTTTTTTCTCAAAGAAAATTTAAAGGTTTCACACATTGTATGGAGTGGGTTTATTTGGTGGGTGGTTTCATTGGACACGCCGGATTATGTGAAGAAAGAGTTTTAGTGTCAGCGTTGAAGAGGGGAGAGAGAGAGAGATAGTGAGAGACAATGAGTGGAGAGTGATAAGTGAAAGAGAGAAGAAGATGGGTTTCCGGGAAAGAGGAGACACGTAGGGAGAGTTAAAAAAGACGATGTACTATGTTTCGATATCACTATCTATTTACTTTCTTTTTATCTTTTCGTGCCCCATATTGTCTATTATATAATTTTTCACCTATCTTTACTCTCATATTTTACATTGGGCATTATACCAGTTAGGGATGATAAAATGAATCAACGAATCGAATTTATATCGAATCGAAATGTGATGGATTAAACGAATCGAATACGAATATTTGTTTAGTCATGATATTATTTAACATCATAATTTACCATAGTTGATTTACATTAATTTTTCATAAATATATACATATAAAATATGTAATTAATATATTTTTAAAAATACCTCACCAAATATCGAAATATTATTTGTTCTATGGTAATTAGCTATAATTTCTCGAATCTTAATTGAAAAATAACAATAACTAGTAAAAGAAAATAATAAAACGAATCTTAAATGAATAAACGAATCCATGAGCTTAAATTCGTATTCGATTCGTTTACGAATTGACCCATTTATTAAATGAATCCATTTTTTTCAAACATGTATTCGCTTTAAAGCGAATCGAATCGAACGAATAAACGAATCCTGACCCAAATTGCCACCCTTAATACCAGCCTAATTTTAATCATGTTCTATTGGCCACATGTTGTATTCTAATGAATCTTCATCATTGAATTTCCTTAATAAAACTGGAATTTAGACATCAATCCGGAGTAACATTACTCCCTCCGAATTGACATCACTCTAGAATGACGATCTTACTATGATGACAACTCACTTCGAAGTCAAGACATTCTAAAATTTATCTAATCCAAAGTCAACCTACTGCAGAGATGGTCTAAATCTGGAGATCAATTAGTCCACTTCGGGATAAGTTCATTCCGAAGTCAACCTACTCCGGAGAAGGTTTAAATATAGAATCCATGAATTAATACGGGAATATAATATAGATACTCCGACCCTATAATGACATTTCGGAGTACATGATGTCATCCACCACAATCCAAAGTTAGTGGGCTTTAATGTCAATCCACTTAACTTAACATACAAGCTTAGTTTAGCATGTATAGTGACAGGTGTAATCACACCCAATCTTTACATATCAGCATGATACATGACAGATGCTCAACATGCATCTAACATGAGTCCATCAATAGGAAAAATTAATAGTATGAGAGGAAAACCTCCATTCACATGAAAGAAAATGGTGAGACTATAAGAACGGAGGAATAACTCTATAAATGGGTTTGAACATATATGAAAATGTTCAAAAAAAAATATATTAAAAGAACATAAAAATTTAGAAAAGTTCTTAGAAGAAAAAGAAGTTTAAATGATCTTTAAAAAAATCATTAAAAAAGAAGATTTCAACTTAAGTTTCGAAGTGCTAATCATACATGAAACTTTTATTGGTCTTAAAACAAAGCGAAGTCAGGCCCATCAAACATCCATCTCCCAACCTAGATCAAAATTGGACCTTAGAGAATCAAAAATCTAAAACTCATTGAGAGATACGAAATCTTACCATACTTTTTTACCGTCTTCAGACATGAATGAGATGGACTCAATAACTCAAATATGATCCCCAGCTAAGATGCAATATGCTACTCTCTAGGTACTCAGGTAAAGAACAAAACCCTTGGGCATAATTAGCTAGGTCATGTCATAGAAAAATACTTACATAATTGAGCCCCTCCACCTGAAATATTAGGTTTTGTCAATGAGTGGATTTCACCAAAAACTCGACCTTTCTGAATTCTGATTGAGTTTAAATTTTACAGAGTTATTAGTCTCTATATTTAGTGTCATCACACAAAAATTAAGCCAAAAATATTAATTTTATCCACATAAAATTTTAACATAATGGAACAGCGCTCTATTAGATCCTAAATACATGTTTTGATTTATTTTCATCAAAACGACATAACGTCAAAGACTCTGATATCATTGTAAGGTTTTGGGGTTAGCGCAGAATCATCCATGAAACTAGAATTTAAAATTTTCTTCAAAAAATACTTTAAGTATCATAGTTATGTCTTCTTATGTAAACAATATATGCTAATAAAATTAATCACTATTAATTTAAACATGCATTCAAATAATTTTGTTCATTAATATAAATAAAATTTAATAATAATAATAAAACATACATGACTGTGTATATTATTTTCTTGCGTATTTCTTGAATTTATTTCTTGAATTTTCCATTGTAATAGTCCACCAATCATTGTACCTCTAGTTGGCACACTAGATCCCTTATACGAATAAATTTATTTCTTAGATGGTTGAAGTCTAGATTAGAGATAAAAGAACCAATCTTTCTTTGAATTAATCATAGAATAAATTTAGAACAACACGAGAGAGAGAGCAAAAATCCGACCAGAGGGAGAAAAACTTAATTCCTTTGGCTGAATATATCATATATTTATAGCATATGGTTTTCCTTGTATGTATTTCAATACAAAAGGACAATACAAGATCTCTTCAAATCAAATTTGATCTCTTTAAGATTCTGTCGAACTAGGAAATTTAACTGAATAAGACTTCTTTATTTAATCTAAATTAGGATTTAACTAATTAGGGTACTAGCCACTAAATTAAGGCTCAATACATTAAATATTATTTTGTCCCAATAATTAATTAACTATTAATTAATTAATTAATCTTAACTTATTAATTTTAATTAACGATTAATTAAAATTATATTTAATTAAAATTAAATCATTTAATATAAATATCAAATATTTATCTAAATAATTAAATCTAAATTATATTTTATATTTTGAATTTATTAATCAAATTAATATTTTCGAAGTATTCTGAATGTTCTAATCTTATTAGAAAAATTTATTTTAATTGAAAATCTAATTTTTCATATTAATTGCCAAAATAACCACTTATTAACTTTTAATAAACATCATTGAATTTGTAACATATACGATAACTATGTTTGTGTGACCGTTCTAGGTTCATTATCGAGTAGCAGTAAGATGATATTAACTCTTTAAATATTTCATTTATATGATATCCCACAGACCATGGATAAGTGTCTAGTAGCATGTTATGGCCCCTAGTCGATGAATGAAGTGGGAAAATATATGAACTTGTTGGAATATATTTCGAGCATATCATCTCATTCCTTTCCTACAGTTATGTTCCTTATCAAGTCCGAAATCATGGTTAGGTCAAATTCTTACCACTCAATATATTTCAAAACTCATTCTTGTGCATTTGATATCTTTAAGATATCGACTGCTTTGGACAAAGACTTGTATCCACATCTTTGAGTTTCTTTGAAACATCTCTAACTTTTATTATCAAAGCTATCACCTTCATTATTGAAGCACACATGATTTCGTACGTTATTAACTCAAGACCATCTAACCTTTATTCACATGACGTGACTTGTCGAATGCTGATATACTAGTGAATCATGAGTACTATCGTATAAGTCAGCATGTAATCTCAAGTCAGAGGATATAGCGACACTAATGTATTATTACGAAGATCAACGACCTTAGATAATAGTACCATATGATCTTACGCTTCTGTAGTCGAATTTGATATTTCATTATACTAATGAAGATATATATTATTTGTGTCCTTATGATATGAGATTTTTCATCTATTCTATTAACATCAAATGTCAATTTAGACAACCCACAATAATATTAGTCAAGTGATATATTACTAACCCGTATAAATAATCTCATTTTACCAAGAACTTAATTTGAGACTTATTCGTATAAACATCGTTGACTCTCATAATTACAAACGTCTTTTGGATTAACGATGTTTATTTGACATAATATCTCGAAATATACACATAAAGTATGGATATAACGATGTGTAGAAATCAAATGCATTTTATTAATAAATAATAAATTATATTATAAAATATTACGCGTTAAACATAATATTCATAACAGATTTTAGAACTTATACTCTTGTCATTCATATAATAATCAAATTTGATACAGTCATGTACTGAAAATTGACAAACAAAGGGTTGTTATATTAAAATGAAATTCACTTACAAATTGTAGTACTTTCGATGTATCAAAGTTTAGTTTTTTTTTTCATAGTTTAACGTATGATAACACGGTTGAGGTAGGATCAAAGAAAAACCAATTAGAGATGGCAATAAAATTCGGACTCGGCCAGGATCTTGATGAACCCAGATGTTTTAATTGGGTTTAACTCAATCCGCATGTGAAAAAACCTGATTGTAAATGTGAAAACTAGAACCTAAAATTTTCATATCAGGATCAGGTTTAGTGAAACTCGAATTTGAATTACTATTTTTTTTTTGTATGGATTGAAATTTTTTTATAGTTTTTTATTTTGAAAGAAGTCCTTTTTTTTAAACTACAAAATTGACTTGATTTTATTAATTTTAGTTCTATAATTCAAATTTTAAGTTCACTTTATATTTAAATTTTTTTTTTTTTTTTTTGTACGAAATCCAGATTCGAAACACGGATTTCCATTCGATACATGGACCCAATCCGATTTTAACCCAATCTATACCAGATTTATAAAATACAAGTTTTCAACCGAGTGCGATACATGGAAATGTAATCTGGATCCAGGTTTGGGAAAACAAAACCTGAACCCGGAAATTGTCATCTCTATACTACAAATTTCATGAATACGTGAGTTTACGATTTAACATCAAGGTCGCCATCTTATCACTTCTGTTATTTGGTATTAATCTAATATAAGTTGCATTTTTTTACCACATAATTGATTCTAACCAATTAGATAGTGTGTGTGGAATTACTATGGCTTAGAGTTTATTATTATTATTATTATATATTTTCCGTACTGTATTTCATGAATGTTAAGTAAAATATTATTATTCTGTTAGTATATACACATCACTATTAGAAAAATATCCATGCAAATCTACATCAATATGCATGTAAATGTCTACGTCAAATTGATATTTAAATTCTACGGTGGAAGCAAAATGGACACCCAATAAAATAATTCCTTGCAACAGTATCTTTGAAACCGAGATGCTCATCATCTTTAACCGAAAAGAGTAATGATACACTCACATATACTTTTCTCGAAATTTTTACAAACTCTTTCACGGTAGTTACAATGATCTACAGTAAATCATTGTAGTTACAGTGATAAAATTTGTAAAAATTTAGGAAAAAATGTGTTTGAGTATATCATTTTTTAACCGAAAAATATAAACTATATAATTCTTTATATGTAAATTTCTCGATCGCCATGAAAACTCTGCAATCCATTAATGGTACCTAATGGTACAAGTACATGTATGCACGTAACAAAATGGTCGATAAAAACAATGTTTATTTCAATTTAATTTGAAAATGACATATTAACAAATTGAAAGTGCTTATAAGATTAGATGTGATGACAAAAAAAATATTAATTTGATATTCTAATAAATTAGTCTGCTAAATATAAGAAGTTTAATTACCAAATTAAAAAGGCTAATTAATTAATTGATTTTTTCTAGGTCGTTTATTGCTGCCACTTGAGAAATTATTGAATTTAGTAACAAAATATTAAAATCAATTTATATTGTTAGGTAGATAGATTATGAGGGTTGTGCCTAATGAGATGATTATGTGTTAATTTATTATTTATTTGATCACGAGTTCGAATTTGGAAACCATCTTTCAGTGAGAAATATGTTTGAATTTTGTAAATAGTCTCTCTCTAAAAAAAATTTAGAGATAAGACTGTGTACACGGTATATCAAGATCTTCCACAAACTCATATTTATAGCGGAAGCCTTATATAATGAATATCACATTTAGATAGATAGATTATAGATGCGATTTGCAGTATTAATTTGCGTTAAAGATTGAAATAGAAGTGTAAATTAATGGTGAATATTCTCCATTGAGACAATTGTCAAAGAAATGAATTTTTGGGAAGTAACATTAACAGAAGTTTAAATTGTAATTGTTTATTAACACATAAATGAGATTAATTAAGATAAGGGAATATAATATTTTATTATAGTACTATTTGCAACTGGCAATTTAGAAATAGGAGAATCATCCATGAATCGATCAACAATGTCATAAAAATAAAGCATATATAGATTTTGAAATGAAAAAGAAATAAAAATTAAAAACCTCGTTTGTAATGCACAACACATGGTGGTTGTGCAATTCTTTTTTCTCTCACCTTTCTTTATTTTCTTTTTAATTGGTGAATTAAAGTCAATGATTGCGAGCAAAAGTATCCAATTATCTCGTACTCAAATATCAACTTCAGAGCATGTGATGTTGATTTTTATTTATTTATAACTTATTTGAATATAAATTTATTTATTTTGTTTGGAGTTGATGATTATTGAGTTTCGATTGTGCTAATCAAGGTTGATCTTGATGGATTAATGATTGTAATTACTTTTTTTTTTTTTTGAATCGTTGGAAATCCTAATGCCAAATCATCTATTCTGGGCTTAAGCGGAGCATGTAAAATTATGAGTGTTCACATGTCGGGTCGGGTCGGGTCACGCAAAGGTCGGGTTGCAGGTCGGGTCACGCGAAGGTGAGACCCGATCGAGTGCGGGTCGGGTCGGCAAAAAATAATTTTTTTAATAAATTAATCATTTTGAAATATAAATATTAGTTATTTTATGTCCAAAAAATTATCATATATATAAAGTTTTAATACAACAAAAATAATAAACAAATGAAATAAAAGTAAAAACTTTAAAAAAAATAATAAAATAATAAAATTTTTAGAAAAATAATAAAAATACTATAAGGT
This sequence comes from Zanthoxylum bungeanum, assembly GCA_019454045.1. NCBI lineage: Eukaryota > Viridiplantae > Streptophyta > Magnoliopsida > Sapindales > Rutaceae > Zanthoxylum > Zanthoxylum bungeanum. The sequence continues at coordinate 68,649 of SKCR01007818.1, read as the reverse complement.
CGGGTTTTAGTATCAAACCCGTTGCCCAACCCGAAAATTTCGGGTCGAGTCGGGTCGGGTGGAAAATTTACAATTTTTTTAGGACCCGCGCGGGTCGGGTCGGGTCGGATCGCGGATTGACCCGACCCTATGAACACCACTAGGTAAAATCCCCGGCTATCTCAGGCTCTTACAAGAAACACACTCTCCATATTCGAACTAATGACCTCAAGGTGAGATCCTGAGCCCTACACCACCAAGTCACGCTCATTAGGGACCATGATGATTGTAATTACGATAGATTTATAAAGTAATTTAAAAAAAAAAAACTTAATAGCATAATTTGTTGTATTTCAAAGGCTTTCTTGAATCTTCCTGCTTGATGGCGATTTACAAAATAATTTTTATTAGAAATAAAACCTACCATCAAATTACATTGAGTCCACTTGAAAATAGGTCATAGTGTTAAAGCTCAATCAATGATGAAACTGAAAAGATTGAAAGCAAATATTATTTCTAAGAGATCTTAAAATTGATGTCACTACAAGAAAATATTTTAGTGACCAATTATTTCGTGATTAAATAAACTTTAGTCGACTAATAATTCATACTATTAAATTAAGTATTTAGTCACTGAATTTGAAGATTATTGTTTTAAGATCTTTTCTCACAATCATCAATATTTTACAACTATAATTTTAGTCACGAAATAGATAAGATGATTAAACTATAAATAATTGAAAAAAGTAGTTTAATTATTTAGACACATCATTCTACCAACATTCCATGCTTAATACTTGACTAAATCATAAAATATGATATTTATTGTAATGTATTTTACTTTATGCAATGATATTTTGGTCTAAGAAAAACAAAATATTAAAAAATATCATTATGACAGATTTTCTTTCTTTTTATTATAATATCACATTACAATCTACTTTTGCAACTAGTAATGATCGATCCATTCTTTTTATTCATGTTTACAAGAAATGGGATTATTGATGGTCATAGTCTATAATATTGTATACTCCAATAAAAAAATCAATTTAAACTTTTCTCACACTTAGTTTTTAAAAGTAAAATAACTTTTTAAAAATTTTTATAAGAAAAGAATAATATTACACTTCTCAATAATGTATAATTCATCCGTTGGGTGAAAGATCCAGCTACCATCCATTATTGTACACAATTGTCAAAGAATGATCCCACCATTACCACCATTTTCAAAAGATTGGTGCAACCACCAAAAATTACCAAAATAGTTTTAGGTGGAGATATTACATTTCCATAAAATCAGGGAGTGATTGGTGGCTGTTTTTGTACTATAAATTCAAGGCTTTCCAGTGAGTTTAGGCATCCCAAAGTGAGTGTTAGAGAGTGTAGTGATGTTTTGTAAAGTTTATACTTTGTATTTATATTCTTGAGAGTAATAGAAACGATTTCGGTTTTTCCTCAAATGCATTCTATAGTGATCAGAGAATCACAACAAGTGGTATCATGAGCTTCGGTTCTTCTTTGGGATCGTAAAACCGAATAACAGAGCTTCCGTTCGGAAAACCGGTTCAGACGAAAGTTGTCAAAAATCAATTTTGAGGGTACCATCGCTAGTTTACGGAGAGACGAGCACGGTGGTATTTTCCGGCGACCGAACCGACGTCCAGGACACCGCACGCGCTGGCTCGTGAGTCCCAGTTGTAGACACGCACTCCACGCGCCAGACGAAGGTTGAAGACGATTACGTGGATGCACGTCATCGCCACATCAGCCCCAGTCAGCACCCAGTCAGCAGACACGTCAGTCGCCATGTCAGCGTCACGTCATCCACCACGTCATCAAAACCGGTCCCCACACAGCCACATCAGCACTGCCACGTCAGCATCTTGGTAAATTTCATTTAGCCCCTGAAGTTTTGAAATTTACAGTTTTACACCATAACTTTTAGGAATTTACAAATAAGCCCTTATGTCGGATTTAGACCAACGAAGTATCTATTCCACCATTTTCGACCGTTTCAGACGCAACGGTGACCTCCGATTTGTGAAATTCAGCCCTGATTTTAGTATATTTTCATTTTAAACTTTAAAACTTAAAATGGAAATGGAAGATTCATCTTCTGGTGCAATGATTAAACTGGCTGCAACTAATTACTCCATCTGGAGACCTCAGATGATAGATTTTTTGCATTGCAAAGATCTGTTTGATGTCATCGAGATGAAGATAGTGAAACCAGAGTCTGTTAAGGAGTATGACTGGAATAAACTCAACAACAGAACTTTGGGTCAGATTAGGTAGTGGATCGGTCACATTGTCTTCCACCACATAGCACATGACACAGATACTTATGAAATGTGGAGGAAATTGGAAGACATGTTCCAGGCCAAAACAGCTCGGAATAAGGCCTTAATCATGAGGCGTTTGGTGAACCTGAAGCTACAGAGTGGAACTTCCGTTGCAGAACACACTAACGAGTTCCAAAGCCTGGTGAACCAGTTGTCTGCAGTAGACATGCAACTGGTAGACGAAGTTCAAGCCCTCTTGCTACTCAGTTCTCTTCCTGATAGCTGGGAGACTCTGATGGTTACTCTCAGCAACTCAGCTCCAGGAGGTAAACTTACCATGCCTATGGTAAAAGATGCCCTGTAAGAAGCCAGAAGAAAAGACATGGGCTCAGAACAAACAGAAGCCTTTGTCTCGGAGCAACGAGGAAGACAACAAGAGAAACATCAAGGTGAGAGGAGAGGCAGAAGCAAAAACAGAGGCAAATCCAAGGACGGGAAAAAGACATACAAGTGCTTCCACTGTGGCATAGAAGACCACTTGAAGAAAAATTATCGGAAACTACAACGGAAGCAGGGACAAAGCAATAACCAGCCGAAGAAAAATGATGCGGAGACACTAGTAGTTACCACGGTAGATGTAGCTATATGCTCCGACCAAGAAGAAACATGCATTTACACCACAACTCAGGATGTCGAATGGGTGGTAGATACTGCAGCATCTTACCACGTCACTCCTCACAGGGATTTCTTCACAACATACAAAGCATGAGACTTTGGAGCTGTGAAGATGGGGAATACCAGTTCTTCTCAGATTGTGGGAATTGATGAAATACAGTTGCAGACAAATGCAGAGTATACAATAACCCTGAAGGAGGTCAGAAATGTTCCAGAACTTCGGCTCAACTTACTCTCGGGGGTAGCCATTGACAAACATGGTTATACTAGCCACTTCACCAACGGCACTTGGAGGATGATAACGGTGTTATGGTCATCGCCTGATGACACATCTGTGGAACCTTATACAAGACTAATGTGAAGATTTGTGTAGAAAGCCTAAATATAGCTGAACTATAGGCTTCTCAGAATTTGTAGCACCAGAGACTCGGTCACATGAGTGAAAGGGGGTTGTCTACCTTGACAAAAAAAGATCTAATCTCTGTCTCCAAAAATATTGCTCTGGATCTTTGCAACCATTGTCTATTCGGTAAGCAACACAGAATCTCTTTTAATTTCTCTTCTACAAAGAAATCAGAGTTACTCAGTCTGGTGTACTCTGATGTATGTGGTCCCTTGGAGGTAAATTCACTAGACGGTAATAAATATTTTCTGACTTTCATTGACGATGTTCTCGGAAAGTATGAGTGTATTTTCTGAAATCAAATGATCAGGTCCTGGACTATTTCAAATTGTTACATGCCATGGTCGAGCGTGAAACATGGAAGAAACTGAAGTGTCTTCGCACAGACAATGGAGGCGAATTCACTTCCAGGGAGTTCGATGCCTACTGCGGAAGCCACGACATTCGACACGAGAGGAATGTTCCACGCACCCCACAACACAATGATGTCGCTGAAAGGATGAACCGCACCATTATGGAGAAAGTCAGAAGCATGATAAGCATGTCTAAGGTGCCAAAGCCATCTGGGGCGAAGCTGTTTGTGCCGCCTGCTACCTGATCAATAGATCACCATCTGTACCGTTGAACTTCGAGATTCCGGAGAAAGTGTGGTTTGGTAAGAATCCCTCATATTCCCACCTCAGAATATTCAGGTGTTTAGCATTTGCACATGTATCCAAAGAGCTCAGGCAGAAGCTCGATGCAAGGACTACTCCATGCATCTTCATAGGCTATGGAGACGAGGAATTTGGATACAGGCTATGAGACCCGAATGAAATGAAGGTCATCAGAAGCATGAATGTAGTATTTCTCGAAGACCAGACAATAGAAGACATTGAAAAGCCCAAGATGTCTTCTAAATCCAGTGCCAACAAAGATGATGCAAATCCAGACACAACCCCAGCATCAATACCAGTGGCCACAAATGATGATAGAATGCAAGACATGCCAGAAGTAGAACCGGAGGAGGAATGAGGTGTTGAGCAGGGGGAGCTGCAGCCTACTCCATCAGAGGCTTCAGGATCATCCACAGATCTGGATGACAACAGACAGCCAAAACCTCAAGTACGAAGATCTGAGCGAGGCCCGATTCCATCAGCCAGATACTCAAGATCAGAATACATTCTGCTTACTGACGAGGGGGAGCCAGAAACCTTCAACGAAGCTGTATCTCATAAAGACAAAGACAAATGGTTGCACGCAATGCAAGATGAGATGAAATCTCTTCTGAAAAAAAACAGTTATGAGATAGTCAAGCTCCCTCATGGAATGAAGGCATTGAAGAACAAATTGGTGTTCAAGCTCAAGAAAGATGGCAGCGGAAAAGTGGTGAAACACAAAGCTCGGCTAGTCGTAAAAAGGGATTCCTCCAGAAAAAAGGGAATTGACTTTGATGAGATATTTTCACCAGTGGTAAAAATGGCTTCAATCCGAGTCATCCTAGGATTGGTAGCCAGATTGAACTTAGAGCTTGAACATATGGACGTCAAAACAACATTTCTTCATGGTGATCTGAATGAAGAAATCTACATGGAGCAGCCAGAAGGAATCAAGGTTTCAGGAAAAGAAAACCATGTTTGCAAGCTGAAAAAGAACTTGTATGGGCTTAAGCAAGCACCGGGCAGTGGTACAAGAAGTTTGACTAATTCATGGTGGGTCAAGGCTACAAAAGAACTGCAGCAGATCAATGTGTATACATTCAGAGGTTTCCATATGGAAATTTCGTTGCTCTTCTACTATATGTGGACGACATATTGATTGTTGGACAAGAAGTAGCGAAGATCAGCCAGCTGAAGAAGGAACTCTCTAATTCTTTCGACATGAAAGACTTAGGACCAGCTCAACATATTTTAGGAATGGAGATTGTTCGTGACAGATAGAACAAGAAGTTGTGGCTTTCACAGGAGAGGTATATTGAACGGATAATCAGGAGATTTGATATACAGAAAGTCAAACCAGTCAGCGTTCCGCTAGCGCACCATTTCAAACTGAGCAAGAGTTTGTGTCCCTCATCCAAGAAAGAGATAGATGAAATGTCATTAATACCATATTCTTCAGCTGTTTGAAGCCTTATGTATGCAATGGTATGTACCAGGCCAGATATTGAACACGCAGTGGGTGTAATGAGTCATTTTCTCTCTAACCCTGGAAAACAACACTAGAAGGCAGTCAAATGGATTCTCAGGTACCTCAATGGTACATCGAAGTTTCGTCTGTGTTATGGGGGAGCTAATTCGATCTTGGAAGGCTATACAGATTCAGATATGACAATAGATCTTGATGGTATGAAATCTACATCAGGTTTCATCTACACTTTTGCAGGAGGAGCTGTGTCATGGCAGTCAAGATTACAGAGGTGTATTGCATTATCCACAACAGAAGTTGAGTACATCGTTATAGTTGAGGCATGAAAAGAAATGTTGTGGTTAAAGCGTTTTCTCCAAGAGTTAGGGATCAAGCAGACAGAATACAAAATACATTGCGACAGTCAGAGTGCTCTGGACTTGAGCAAGAACTCAACGTATCACTCCCGGACGAAGCACATCGATATTCGCTATCATTGGATAAGCGAGGTGATGGATCAACAACTGCTGAGACTAGTAAAGATCCATACAGATGAGAATCCAGCTGACATGTTAACAAATGTGGTTACTCGGGACAATGTAGAGTTGTGCAGAGACGTAGCCGGGATAGCTGTCAGATGACAATTATTTTTCGGATGCATCTGGAGGGGGAGAATTGAAGGATCCAACTGACATCCATTGTTGTACACAATTGTCAAAAAATGATCCCACCGTTGCCACCATTTTCAAAGGATTTGTGCAACCATCAAAAATTGCCAAAATAGCTTTAGGTGGAGATGTTACATTTCCATAAAATCATGGAGTGATTGGTGGTTGTTTTTGTACTATAAATTCAAGGCTTTCCAGTGAGTTTAGGCATCCCAAAGTGAGTGTTAGAGAGTGTAGTGAGGTTTTGTAAAGTTTATACTTTGTATTTCTATTCTTGAGAGTAATAGAAACGATTTCGGTTTTTCCTCAAATACATTCTAAAGTGATTAGAGAATCACAATATTGGGTGATTATGAAATTTATCTCAAATAATATTTTTAAATATACGTGTATTAAGTTATTAAGAAATTTATATTATATTATTTTAGAAGAAATCTTTTATAAAATTGTTTTATGATTGTCTATTATTATTTTTATAAAGCAGAAATGAAAAGTGAGAACTACCCCACTAGAAAAATGTTATCAAAGTTTAAATCGCCGGCCAAAATATTATTTAGTAAAGAGTTTTATTGCATAGGATTCGTTGTTTACAGTTTTGACAAATGTCTTCTTGCAATTATGCTCACACATGCATGATTTGTGTCATCAAAGGTACGTAATTAATTATTGAAAGAGAGATTTTGGAGTTTAAAGATCGCTCGATTATTGGAGTTAGGAGTTAAAAATTGATTTTAAAAGGCAGTTGAGTTTTAAAATCACTTTATTATTGCAAGTAATGTATAAATGTATATATTCCAACATTATTAGACTCAGCTGCCTTTAATAGATGCGAAAATAACCTAATAATATCTTATCTCATGTCACATATACAATAATTTAATATGGCAAGTAATGCATAAATGTATATATTCCCACACAATATATATACATCAGTGATGTGAAACTTGGATCAGATCGGATCGGCTGATCGGACCGATTGAACCAGGATCCAGTTTAAGGTCCGGTCCGAATGATCCCAAAAAACTGATTAACAGTTGAACCGGCCAAAAACCTGTCGAACCAGCCAGTTCAATCATTGAATCAGTGATCTGTTTTGGGTTTAGCGTGTTTTTGGGCCCTTTTTAAATTTTTATTATTATTTTTTATATTTTTTGTAAAAAATAATAAAAAAATAGTTAACTAGTGACCCCAACTCAACCCCGGTTGAACCTCGGTCTAATTTCTAACCCTTAACCCTTCGCCATCCCAAATCGATGGATCGATCCGGATTTTAAAACGCTTATATACATCCTAAAAGACTCGATACATAAAGTTTACGGGTGATTGAACAATAAGAAATTTGTTAATATATGGCATGGAAGTTTGGACCAGTTTGCAAATTGCAAAGACAGAAAATCACAAAATTATGAATTGGTAGTGAAGTGTGATTGGGGGAATAAGATGATGACACATGTCCATATAAAGAAATAAAAACAAAAGGTGATTCAATTGGAAATAAGGATGATGGAAAATCTTGAGATTATGTTTTAGAATCCCACATAATTTGATATGAGATATGAGATTAATTTTTACTTTAAATAAAAAAATTGAATCATGATTCATGATGATTTTTCGTCCCGAATAAAAAATGACATTGAAATTTAAAAATATTTGTTTCTCCCAATTCAATAATCGAAACATATTTTAAGATGATTTTTATACCGAATTCATAATCGAACGAATTGAAACCAGAAAAAGACTCATCCTAATAGATTGCCATCTTAATTTGGGACCACATTCTATTGTAAAGAGAAAATGAAGATGAATGTTCATGTTTAATAGGGACCCTTGTGTAGCGGAAGGTTATACCATGTCTTTCATATAATAACTCAATAATATCTTATCATACACATTACATAATCGAACGAACCGAAACCAGAAAAGGACCCATCATAACAGATTGTCATCTTAAATTGGGACCAGCATTCTCTTGTAAAGAGAAAATGAAGATGCATGTTCATGTTCATGTTTAATAGGGACCCTTGTAAAGAGAAAATGAAGATGCATGTTCATGTTGTAGGAAAATTCATTCATATAATAATTTAATAATATTTTATTATATATATTAAATAATAAGAAATAATTAAATAAATGATAGATTTATTTAATATAATTCTTTGGTCAATTTTGCATTTTACAAGCTCTAATTACAAATTTCTTCAAACTTTGATGGGTAAGAATCGGAATCTCGGCCACTTAGATAATAGTTAAGAATTCAATTTCATGTTCGAGTCAATTAAAGCTTATTAAGATTTCAAAAGGAACAAAACTCCCAAATCAAGAGACGTGTGATTCATAGTCGGCTTACTGGCCATGTTCAATACCATGGGTTTCATAGTCGGTTTTTTTTGGATTCTTCTAAGTTGAAGCCAAAGTAGTCAGGGCGTCTGTCATTCGACTGTCTTTCCTGAACAAGTGTCGAAATGTACAATCCGAGATATTTTATGTCAAGGATCTGAGATGGAACATATACGACTTTAATTTATCCTCTTTAAGTTCTCAATCCCCTCATATATGTTGGATCACCAACATTGAGTCTCCATAGAATTCTGCATCCTTCGCCCCTAAGGCTATTAGTGTTTCCGGTCCAAAGATACAAGCTTCATATTCGGCTATGTTGTTGGTGACTGAAAAGGTTAGCCTCTTGGTCATAGGCAAAGTCTCTCCTCCCGGGGTTACCATAATAACTTCCTCATCTGGGAACTCAAACTCATATAAGTCCCTTTTCAATTGGTTGCTGGACTAAGAATTCTGTCTCGAGGCACCCTTTAATTACCTTCTTGTTGATATAGTCGATGTCGAATTCAGTTAATACGATTAACCACCTCCCCAGATTTCCAAACAAATAGGGTGTCGACACTACAAGAAAAAAGGCTTTTACTGATACTAAATTAGTGTCAGTAAAGGTTTTACTGACACTATATAAATGTGTCAGTGTGTTGCCGCAGCCAGAAATCACTGACACTAGTTTCTAGTGTCAGTGATTCTAGTGTCAGTAAACGTTAATACTGTAGTATCAGAAAATATTGACACTGTTGATGGTGTTTTCAGGCGCTACAACATTTAAGACAGCACGACAAGGACAAAAGGGTAAATTCTCTGTCTGGCTAAAATCATGTAGCCGACCCGACCAGTTCATGTGAAGACCGACCACTTTGGTTCAGATGACCAAGCACTATAGAGGTCGGCAGGGACGCTCTCAGCATAAAAGATTGTCATGGCCGACCTCATTAAGACCGACCAGACAACGGGCCGTGTTCAAAACAAAAGCACCCCGTTCTTATGGATAAGATAAGAGAGATATCCTACTCTCGCAAGGAGAAGGAGTCAGAATCCAAAAAGGAATACGGAAGAAGAAGGCAGCATCGGATCAGGAAACCCTACAAGAAGAGAAGATTGAGTCCAAATAGGATTTCTTATACAAATAGGAGTCTGATTTCTGTATTATTATAAAAAGGAGGGTAGAGCATGTGTAAGGGACATCTGAAAATCATCACAAAAAGTGAGAGATTAGAACCATCAAGCTCTGATTTGTAAAAGCAAAGAAGAGACCTGAGGGGTGTATTTGAGTAATAAAAAGCACCATCCTGTTCTTGCCCGTTGACGTAGGTCGGATCCCAAAATCCACCGAACCACGTTAAAACACCTTGTCTGATTGGCGTATTTTCTTGTTTTCCGCTAAATTTGCCTTTGGTCCCCCATAACCAAACAAATTCACTATTGAAGGAGGATTACCTCGGAGGTGATATTCCAATATTACCCTGAGACCAAAATCAGCCGTCAACAGTTGGCGCCGTCTGTGGGGATCTTCACAAAAAGCAGTTCACGTGATAAGACAAATGGCGGAGGACGGAAATCACCAACCAGGAGGTCCGGCGATGGACTGGATGAAAAAAATGGAAGATGGCATGAGGTCTATGATGGATCGACTAGAAAGAATGGAAGGAGCAAACAACGAGAAAACTGAAACCGAGACCGGACAGAGGAGGGAAAGAGGAAAAAGAGTAGTAGATGTAAGCGAAGACGAGGGACCCAGAAAGAAAGGCCCCTATGGGATAAGATCTGCGGTGGTAGGAAGATCAGAAGACACATGGGAAGAAGAAGAGGGGGAACAATCACCCGACCCCTCCTCCGACAGTTTTTACAACCCCAAGAGGGAGGATAAAAAGTATAACGAAGACGTACAGGAGTCCTCTGGGTTTAAAGAAAGCCACGCCCGGGGCGACAGGCGAACAGAAGAACACAGAAGGCGGCACGGGGGCACAACCCGTGAAATAAAATCTTGGTTGAGAAAAGAGATGACCAAATGGGGAGAAGGCCTCAAGATCGGGGCGGGAGACACCCGAGGCGAGGAAGAAGGGTCTCCCCTTACGGAAGAAATAAAGGCAGCACAGTTTCCAAAGCGATTTAACATGCCGACCATGGCACCATACAAAGGCCACTCCGACCCAAAATCCCACATTGAAAACTTTGTCCTCCTGATGGAAGTACAGGGGGTAACGGGCGACGCCATATGCAAAGTATTTCCCTTAACTTTAGGGGGGCCTGCCATCCTATGGTATAGAAGTCTGGCCCCGAGGAGCATTCAGAACTTCTCCCAACTTAAGAAGTCATTTACCCGGCATTTCAAAGGAGCCTGCACCCCTAAAAAAACAATAGGAGAACTAAGGCTCATGAAACAAGGAGACGACGAAACACTGAAGAGCTTCATTGAAAGGTATCACAACACTGTACTCGAGGTCGGAGGGTACGAATCCCAAGAAGCCCTGGAAAGTCTGAAAGGGGCCCTAAGAGTCGGGAAACTATGGACCCACCTGAGGATCTTGAGACACCAGACTACGCTACCGCACTGGAGATAGCCAGGAAGTACGTCCTACTAGAGAGCGAGGAAAAAGTATCCCGGAGGGGGACAACCGCCAGAGAAAGGGTGACTAGGAGGGAAGACCACCGGCGACCGGAAAGAGAATTCCGGAAGTTCACTCCAAGACCCAAAGAGTTCAAGCCAATGACGCAAAAGGATCAAAGAAAGGGGCCCACAACTCAAGTAAACCACGTGGTCCGAGAGGAAGCGTATATTCCCCTAAGCAAGCCGCCATGAGAAATCATCATGGAGATACGGGAGAAAGGACTCTTAATAGAGCCCGACCTCAGGAGGTTTCCCTCAGACAGAAAAAACAAAAGATCCTACTGCCTGCACCACAATCTAAAAGGGCACACAACCGATGAATGCAAAGACCTGCGGGAACAAATGGAGGACCTGGCCCGGAACGGGTACCTGAACAATTACATCGACCACAAGATCATGGCCGCCAGACAAAGGGCAATGAATCGAGAGGTGAACGTCATCGCGGAGGAGGGGCAACGCTGGCCGGGGACTCTAACCGGTCGAGAAAGAATTACAGCCGAGCACGGGGGACAGAGGTGCTAAAAACAGAAAAAATCCCAAACCTGCGAGGAAATCGGTCGACACCCATTATGTTCACCGATGAAGACGCCCAGGGGGTAAGTTTCCCCCATGACGACGCACTAATAATCAAAGCAACAATCGGCGGCACAGAAGTGGACAGAATCTTGGTGGACCCCGGGAGCGCAGTAGACATAATTTCCAAAGAAACTTTGGAGAGCCTGGGGGTAGAATGCACAGCTCTAACCAAAGACATCACCCCCTTGTACGGTTTCGGAGGATCAACGGTCGTCCCGCTGGGAAGAATTCAGCTAGCAATGACAATCGGAGCCGCCCCCAAAACCCGAACAATCATGATAAACTTCACTGTAGTAGACTGCATGAGCAGTTATCAAGTCATTGTCGGCCGCCCCTTCATGATGAAAACCAAGGCCGCAATGTCCTGTTATTACTTGAAATTGAAGTTCCCCGCACGGGAAGGGATCGGGATCATATGCGGAAGCCAGAAGACAGCCCGCAGCTGTTTTGCCACTTACTCGCGAGAGACCCTCTGCGTGGAAAGAGGCACCAAAAAGAGACAGAGAGACGAGGACGACAAGAACACGAGGAAAGACCCCGCTCCTCGGCCCGATAAAGCTGCACGGCTCGGAGCAGCCGAAGAATTAGAAGAAGTAAAACTATTCGGGCCAAAGAAAAGCATAAAAATAGGGGGAAGTCTAGACGAGGCCCTAAGAAAAGACTTGTTGGAATGTCTACAAGGGTACCCCGACGCTTTTGCATGGGGACACGATGACATGCCCGGAATCGACCCAAAATTCGTAAGCCATCGCTTAGCAGCGAACCCGTTACACAAACCAGTAAAACAGAAGATGAGAATATTTAACCAGGAGCGATGCGGAGCAATAGCAACCGAGGTGGAAAAACTGCTGAAGGCCGGTTTCATCCGGGAAGTAAAATACCCAGAATGGGTGTCCAACGTAGTATTGGTGAAAAAATCTAACGGAAAGTGGAGAATGTGCGTGGATTTCACCGACCTCAACAAAGCATGTCCAAAAGACAGCTTTTCCCTCCCAAATATAGACCAACTGGTAGACACCACAGCCTGCCAAGGGCTACTAAGCTTCATGGACGCTTTCTCAGGATACAATCAAGTCAAAATGCACCCTGCGGACGAGGAGAAGACCACCTTTATCACTGACCAAGGGCTGTACTGTTATAAAGTGATGCCTTTCGGATTGAAGAATGCAGGGGCGACCTTCCAGAGACTGGTGAACAAAATCTTCAAACCGCTCATCGGCACAACCATGCTGGTATATGTCGACGACATGATAACAATGTCCGGAGAACCAAGAGACCATGTGGCCGACCTGAAGAAAACTTTCGAACTCCTGAGGAAACACAGTTTAAAGCTCAATCCAGAAAAGTGTGCATTCGGGGTAGCCTCAGGAAAATTTCTGGGCTACATGGTAAGTTCACGAGGTATTGAAGCGAACCCGCAAAAGATACAAGCCGTGCTAGACCTGAAATCGCCCCGGACAGTTAATGAAGTACAAAGCCTTACAGGAAGAATCGCCGCGCTCAACCGATTCATCTCACGAGCAACCGACAAGTGCCATCCTTTCTTCAAAGTCATCAAAAAAGCTCAAAAAGGGGTCGACTGGACACCTGAGTGTGAAGAGGCCTTCCAGCACCTAAAACAATACCTGGCACAACCCCTCTCTTAGCCAAACCCCTCCCAGGGGAGACACTGTATCTATACCTGGCTGTCGTCTCAAAGCACGCAGTAAGCTCGGCACTGGTACAAGAGACCGACCATGTCCAGAAACCGGTTTACTATGTCAGTAAAGCCCTACTGGACGCAGAAACTCGATACCCCACGCACGAACTCATTGCCCTATCCCTGGTCACTGCGGCACGGAAATTACGACCATACTTTCAGGCCCATCCTATCAAGGTATACACGGATTACCCCCTGAGACAAATCTTGCAAAAACCAGAAGCCTCAGGGAGACTAATGAAGTGGTCGGTAGAAATAAGCGAGCACGACATCTCCTACCTCCCGAGAACAGCAATAAAAGGGCAGGCTTTAGCAGAGCTCACGGAACCACAGGTCCTGGCCGTGGAAGAAGACTGGTGGGAAATGTCTGTGGACGGATCGCAAGTTCACACGGCTACGGAGCAGGGGTAGCACTAAAAAGTGAAAAGGGAGAAGAAATACTGCTCGCCCTCAAATTCGCCTTCAAAACTACAAACAATGAAGCAGAGTACGAGGCAATACTGGCCGGGCTAAGGCTATGTACGGTAGTAGGGGTCCACAACGTAGTGATCAGAAGTGATTCCCAGCTAGCAATACAACAGCTGAAAGGAGACTTTCAAGCCAGAGAACCAGCCCTGGTAGCTTACCTAGCCGAAGTGAAGAAATGGGTGGAGAAAGTGGGAAACGTACTCTTCAAACAGGTCGGACGAGAAGACAACTGCGAAGCAGATTCCCTAGCCCGACTCGCCTCTTCAATAAGGACAGAAAACCCCAGGGTAATCCCTCTTATATACCTCCGAGAAAGAAGCATAGGAGAGACGGAGGTGGATGTACTAGAAGAAGAAGGCAAAGATTCATGGATGCAGCCGATCAGGAGATATCTGGAAACGGGAGAAACCCCTAAAGATAAAAAGAGGCCAGGAAGCTGAAGTTCAAGAGCACCAAGTTTTCCCTGATTGAAGGAGTACTCTACCGGAGAGGATACACCGTACCCCTCCTAAGATGCTTAGCACCAGAAGAAGCAGACTACGTGCTCAGGGAGATTCACGCAGGCATCTGCGGAAGCCACGCCGGGGGAAGATCAATCGCCTTCAAAGCCTTGAGGCAAGGGTTTTACTGGCCAACCATGCACCAGGATGGCGTGAGGATAGCACGGAAATGCGAAGGTTGCCAAAGAATGCCAACCTCTACCATCAGCCGGCAGAGCAACTGACCACCATATCCAGCCCCTGGCCGTTCGCACAGTGGGGGCTAGACATCATAGGGCCGATGCCGAAAGGACGAGGTCAGGCAAAATATACAATCGTGGCCATAGACTACTTTACCAAATGGGTAGAGGCAGAGCCCTTGTCCACCATCTCAGAAAAGAAGGCCACAGATTTCCTGAAAAGAAATATAATCTGTCGGTTCGGAATCCCCCAAGCAATCATCACCGACAACGGAAAGCAATTCGACAGCAGGGGATTCAGGAAACTTTGTGAAGACCTCCAGATAACTTTGAAATTCGCCTCGCCAGCCCATCCCAAGTCAAACGGGCAGGTTGAAGCCACCAATAAAACCATCAAGTCAAACCTAAAAGCTCGACTCGGATCAAGCAAAAGCTTATGGGTCGAGGAGCTACCGGAAGTACTATGGGCACACCGGACGACCTTCAAAGATTCAACCGGAGAGACACCATTCTCCCTATCATACGGATGTGAGGCCGTCATCCCGGCAGAGATCGGAATATCAACCCACAGGGTCCGCCACTTTGAGAACGAGCGGAACGAAGAACTCATAAAAAACCACCTCGACCTGATCGAAGAAAGAAGAGAACAGTCAGCATTAAGAGCAGCAATCTACCAAAGGAGAATGACCCGCTTCTACAATAGGAGAGTCCGGACCCGCTCCTTTCTAACAGGCGATCTAGTGCTAAGGAAAGTGACTCTGAACACCCGACGACCAGAAGAATGGTCGTTAGGTGCCAAGTGGGAAGGACCCTACAGAATCACCAAGGCAGTAAGACCAGGGGCCTACATCCTAGAACATCTGGACGGCACAAGGTTGAAAAAACCATGGAACGCCGAAATGTTAAGAAAGTACTTCCCGTAAAAATCAACCTTCATTTCTTCTATTTTCTTTTTTGCAGAAACCGGGCAAAACAACGAACCGGAACAACTGTTGTAAAAAGGGCAGCACGCCCCCAAGCATGAATAAAAACTCATTTTCTGACAAAACCCTTTGAAAAAAGCGAAAACAACCACCACCGAATCTGCCTTTGGACTGGGGACGTAACATTCCCCCAGGACCAAGTGATTCTCACAGATCGGGGTCGGGCGATGTCCCACCGAGTCTGCCTTTGGACTGGGGACGTAACATTCCCCCAGGACCAAGTGATTCTCACAGATCGGGGTCGGGCGATGTCCCACCGAGTCTGCCTTTGGACTGGGGACGTAACATTCCCCCAAGACCAAGTGATTCTCGCAGTTCGGGGTCGGGCGATGTCCCACCGAGTCTGCCTTTGGACTGGGGACGTAACATTCCCCAGGACCAAGTGATTCTCACAGCTCGGGGTCGGGCGATGTCCCACCGAGTCTGCCTTTGGACTGGGGACGTAACATTCCCCCAGGACCAAATGATTCTCACAGATCGGGGTCGGGCGATGTCCCACCGAGTCTGCCTTTGGACTGGGGACGTAACATTCCCCCAGGACCAAGTGATTCTCACAGATCGGGGTCGGGCGATGTCCCACCGAGTCTGCCTTTGGACTGGGGACGTAACATTCCCCCAGGACCAAGTGATTCTCACAGATCGGGGTCGGGCGATGTCCCACCGAGTCTGCCTTCGGACTGGGGACGTAACATTCCCCCAAGACCAAGTGATTCTCACAGCTCGGGGTCAGGCGATGCCCCACCGAGTCTGCCCTTTGGACCGGGGACGTAACATTCCCCCAGGACCAAGTCTTCCACTCAGCTCGGGGTCGGGTTACGTCCCACCGAGTCAAACTCTTTCGGTTTGGAGAGGTAATATGCCCCCAGAACCAAAGTCCTTCACCCAGCTCGGGGTCGGGTTACGTCCCACCGAGTCAAACTCCTTCGATTTGGGGAGGAAACATTCCCCCAGAATCGAAGACCATTACCCAGCTCGGGGTCAGGTTATACCCCTCCAGTTCATGATGACCTCTGAAGGGTCTCATATTGTTTGGACAACAAAAAAAAAGGGAGAAAAAATAAATAGACATAAACATACTTGTGTATATAAAATTATATTGTTATTACACAAAGCTAAAGTGTACATAGGGCCCCGGTATGGTTACCCTTTTTTCATTCAGCCCGCGCAGGGGCAGGAATTTCTTCCTCAGATGGTTCAGGTGGCGGGAGAAGCGGCTCGGCATCAGGAGGAGGGACTATGGCTTCAACCTCGACACCAGGGCAGACCTCTACTTCAGGGACGGGAGGAGGAATCTCAAGGCAGTCCTCGCCGGAAGATGGAAGATCAGGTCGTCCTTCTAGGGAAACTCCAGAAGCCAGGACGACCGAAATTGGATCAGGATTCATAACCTCCTCGGCAGGTGGGGGGAGCCATTTCCGGAATTCCTCCTCGGAGATATCCCCCTTACAATAACTGATGGCCGCACGGATGGGGTCCATATTCAAATCTGGCAACACCATCGGTATCAAATCAGCACAATCACCAACTCCCTCAAGACGGATGGCCTCCTTCTCGGCCTCAAGCTCACTCTCCCTCTTCTCAAGCTCGACCTCTCTCTCCTCGAGGTCGATCTCTCTCTCCTCAAGCTCGGTCTTTTTCCTCTCAAGATCATCCCGAGCCCTCGCCATTTGCTCTTCACTGGCCTTCAGTTTGGTATCAGCACTGGCCACCTTAGCCTTCAAAACACCAATCTCAGATTGGGCGGTCTTCAAATCCTCCCGGGCAGCGTCAGCAAGTTTTCGCTCCAGTGAGGCAGCAGCCTTAAGAGCCTTATTCGTTTTGAAGTTCTCAACGGCAGCCAACTGAAGGTTCTCTATCGTCCCCTCCCGGTCAGCCAGTTTTGCCTCCACTTCAGAGAGACGATTTTGAAGCCTCTGGGCCTGACCACCTTCGGACAGCAAAGTCAGAAGGAGACCCTTATTCTTGGCCATGAGATAGTTGGCCTGCACACAAAAAAAAAAAGGAGAAAGGAGTCAACACATAAAATAAAAAAGACCAAAACCCAAAAACCGAGAAGGGAAGTGAAAATACCTTCGCCATCTGAGAGCTCATCTCGGCAATCACCGCCTCGGGCGAGATATCCTCATACCTCGAGACCTCCTCAGGAGGAATCACCTCGGCCAATTCATTGAAGGCCGGCACTAAATGGGAAGTGGCCTCCCGGATGTTTTCCCCCAAGTCGTCCACTCCGAGGACCACAGGGCCCTTCCATTTTTTGGAGGAGCCTTCAGAGGACTTCCTCCCCCTACGGACATCCTTCCTCTTAACCGGAGCAGTTTCTTCCTCCTCCTCTTGGACCGGCTCGGTCTCCTCGACCCCAAATTGACGCCGCCTCTTCCTAAGAGGCTTTGGCGGACTGGTGAGACGAGCGGACCCCGATGATTGTGCACCAGGAGAAGAGAGACTCCGAGCAGCAGGCTGGACACCTCCTTGAGACGCCCGCTCAGCCCCAGCAGTGTCAGGCTGTGCCCGGGAAGTTCCGACATCAGCACGGCCGGCTTTCTTCATAGTACCGGCCAACTTCTCAAGAAACTTAGGCCTCTTCGACATGCCTACAAAGAAAGAAGGAAATCAGGGACCGAGCATATAGCAAAGATATCAAACATGATGAAACAAACAGGGAAGATCATTAAAACAGCCATCAGACACCTACCTAACCGACCAGATACTTCCGGAGGGACGGTCTGAATGAGGCCTGACTCAACAAAGGCCGCATCATTGACCAAATTCCTCCAGGGGGCAGCATATCCCCGAGCCCAATGTACCCGCCTCCGAACCTGACGAGAAACCTTTGGAGCATCTCGCCAACAAGCTGGGGGAAACCAGAGAAGTCAGAAACCTAAGAAACTAAGAAAGGAATAAGAAAGGCAAGAAAGGGAATTAAAACCCTAACCTCCAGCTCTGAAAATATCCGGAACCGAGACGTCCTCCTCGAACGATCTCAGGACCCGACCCCAGTCCCCAGTAGCCCAGAACCAAAGGTCTTTGAAGTTCTTGTTGGAGTCAGGGAGCTTCTGGACAAGGTTGGACGAGCTATCATAAGCAGAGAGGTAATACCAACCGTAGTGAGTCTTTGGGTTAGACTTCAAACGGTATAACCTTTTCACCTCTTCAAGCAAGGTACACCTAAACCTGCCCGGTGCCAGACCACATATATGCCGGCCAGAATCCTCCAGCTATTCAAGCTCAATTGGCAAGGGGCAAGCTCCATCTCGGCCAGCATCCAAGCGAAATAGCGTTGCATCGGCAGCCGCAGCCCACATTCAAAAAAGATAGGAAGAAGCGCGCCCGAGCTCTCATCAGGTTGACTAGCACGATCCATCGGGCCTGGAACTTCAAGGGCGATGTCTATCGGAATATTATACCGCTGACGAAGAAGGGCGAGGTCATCGTCGGTTATCTTGGAGGGACGGTTCATATCCAGAGCCGACGACCCAAGTTCACCAGGTTCTAGGTCCTTCCGAGGAACTCTCTGGTGGTAGGAATCATTTTCAATCTCGGAAGCAGTAGGGGTAGTGTCAAGGTCTTCTACACTAGGTGCCCCTGAGCCCGAGGAGAGCTCTTCAGCAGGGGGAGTTGAAGTCTTGACAGGCCTTTCGGAGGGAGAACTATTGTCAGACATCCCTGACACCCAGAAAAACAGAGAAGGGAGGAGAATCAGTCTATGAGGAGCTACCTACGGTGTCCATGCTAAACTAGATAGGGAATCTCTAAAAAGTGCCCTAAAGCAAGACCCAGCAAAAACCACAAGTCTCTCCCTAAGCAAAACAAACAAACAGAAACACTGCATAAAGAAAAAGAGGAGAGGTCGCTCAGAAGACTTACTTGTTCTTCTCAAAAGCAAGAGGTTATGCGGCGCGGTGATGCCCGTTCCTTATGTTCGCAACACAGAAGTAGAAAAAGACCACAGTTGAAATCCGAGGACACTAAAGAGAAGCGAGTCAACAGGAATGTTTCCAGAAGAGAAGAAGAAATTGCCGAAAAGATGAACAGTGAAAGCCCGTCCTCTCTTATAGTCATGGCAAAGGTGCTCGTGACCGTTGGATCTAAAGGAAGGGCCCAGATAAACGCCAAATGTCGGCTACAAAAGGGGCCTCCCAAGTTCAAACAGACGGCTGAGATCAGCCCACTGTGAAAACGCCTCTGTGCGGTCGATTCGTCCCCTCTTTTGGCGGGAACCCGGCAGATGTTTGACAAGTGTCGAACATTAGAAGAAACCCTAAAAGTTGATTTGACAGGCATTTAAGAAGACACGACGGTTGTGCGTCTCAAGGAAAGATGATTGGAACGGCAAGAAAATTCCTTTTTTGCATCCTGGGACAACTACCAGCGAAGACAATCAGCACACCCTCTTCATATAGTTCCCGGTACCAACTCACATACTCGTTGGAACCGAGAACTAGGGGACAGATGTTGATGGTGTTTTCAGGCGCTACAACATTTAAGACAGCACGACAAGGACAAAAGGGTAAATTCTCTGTCTGGCTAAAATCATGTAGCCGACCCGACCAGTTCATGTGAAGACCGACCACTTTGGTTCAGATGACCAAGCACTATAGAGGTCGGCAGGGACGCTCTCAGCATAAAAGATTGTCATGGCCGACCTCATTAAGACCGACCAGACAACGGGCCGTGTTCAAAACAAAAGCACCCCGTTCTTATGGATAAGATAAGAGAGATATCCTACTCTCGCAAGGAGAAGGAGTCAGAATCCAAAAGGAATACGAAGAAGAAGGCAGCACCGGATCAGGAAACCCTACAAGAAGAGAAGATTGAGTCCAAATAGGATTTCTTATACAAATAGGAGTCTGATTTCTGTATATTATATAAAAGAAGGGTAGAGCATGTGTAAGGGACATCTGAAAATCATCACAAAAAGTGAGAGATTAGAACCATCAAGCTCTGATTTGTAAAAGCAAAGAAGAGACCTGAGGGGTGTATTTGAGTAATAAAAAGCACCATCCTGTTCTTGCCCGTGGACGTAGGTCGGATCCCAAAATCCACCGAACCACGTTAAAACACCTTGTCTGATTGGCGTATTTTCTTGTTTTCCGCTAAATTTGCCTTTGGTCCCCCATAACCAAACAAATTCACTATTGAAGGAGGATTACCTCGGAGGTGATATTCCAATATTACCCTGAGACCAAAATCAGCTGTCAACAGACACTATGGTATCAGTAATCTCTCACACTATTTTAGTGTCAGTAATTATTGACACTATATCATCAGTATTTAGTGATACTATAGTGTCAGTAAATTTTGTTACTGCAGTATCAGTATATCGCATATATTTGATTTTTAGTGTCAGTAATTATTGTTACTTGTAGTATCAATATCCGTCAATATCTTTTAAAATTTAAAAATCGTATTATTTCACAATTATATTTCTTATTTTTTGTAATTAAATTAATCATAAAATATATATATATATACCAACTCAATGAAATAAAAAACTAAAAAATTACATTTATATAAAATTCGCATATAATAGATTAATCGTATTAATCAATTCAACAGTATCACATGATGAATACAAAAACTCCATAGACAATCTTTAAATTACATATATATATTTCAAAAACTACTCTTAAAGTCCCATCAAAATGTCATGCCCCCACCAAAATTCATGATACTTGTTGAGAAGCCTGCAACAATCCCCCAACAATATGATATCTGGCACAAAATCTGAAATTATAAACCAAATGTTAAGAATTAGATGGACTTCCAAAAAAATCGATATCTTCATAAATAAAAACATTAAATACATCCAAATAAAAATACAAAATATAACCCTAATCTAATTTTTGTCACATAAAGCACTTATTGACAATAACCATACCAACAACCTAAGAGCATGCATATAAAAAACCAAATGGCATCCATAATAACAAGTTGTATCTTTCATACCGCTACATAATCACCAAAACAAACAAATCAATAACACACACACACACACACACATATATATATATATATATAGACGGACATAAAACTGAAATAAAAGGATCTCATGAACCAGATGAAGTTTATCAGATGACATGATCTAATACTGTTTCCAAATGCATGAAGCAAATCAAGATGACAAGATAGTTGTTCATTATGGAATTCCTGGAAACTAAAAGTTCAAAGCTCAAAATGTACTAGAATGTAACATTCCAAGTAATTACAAATGAGAAAATCATAAAATTTTGTGTACCTTTCCACTTTGAAGGTTGATAATTGATAGGATGTACTGGATTTTGTTTAGATTTTAGAAATTACAAATGAGAGATTCATATTTGAGAGTAAAGAAGGGGGAAACAAAGGCTGCGCGATGAAAAAAAAGGTGGGAATGAGAGGAACCCTAAATTACTAAGATTGATTTGGTAACTACGGTTCAGGTTTTGACCCGACAAATACATATATATTTTTATAAACCGCGGTTTAAGGAACAAAAGTCACGATTTGGCCCAGTGGTAAAGCCTTACAATAAAAAAAAAATTTATATCAATGGTTACAATTTCGAGTCCCAGCAGACTTAAGGAAATAATTTTTTTTTTTAATTTTTTTACTGATACTAAGGTATCATTAATTACTGACACTAAATTTACTGATACTCTAGTGTCAGTAATATATGCGAAAAACGTCACTTCCGCGAGGTGTTGGTTCGACTCCAGACGACTACGCGTTTTTTTTTTATTTTTTATTTCTTACTGATACTATTGTAATAGTAATTACTGACACTAAAATCGCTGATACCATAGTGTCAGTAATTATTGATATTTAAGTGAAAAACACAGAAATAGGCCCATTTACACGTCGTTTCTGATACTTTTAGCCTAGTGTCACTAACCTTAGTGTCAGTAAAGGCATTTTTTTCTTGTAGTGCGATTGCAAGTATCTCAACAGATTCTCATTTGGTGACAACTATTATCTTATAGGATTGGAAGTAATGTCGTAGTGCCCACACCACAGCCAAACATATTTTCTCCACTTCTTGGTAGCGTGTCTCATACGGTAGCATATTCTTGTTGTGATAGTAGACTACGTGTTCTACCCCAACATCATCTTCTTGCACCAGGGCTTCATACTCTACGGCCAACTACACGACTAACGTTTTTCAAGTCTCAGAGGCTTCAAGGCACGTTTGTTTCATTCTACCGGCTGATCCTTCTTGAGTAATTTGAAAATTGACTCACATACTAATGTTAGTTTGGCGGTGAACCGGATGATGTACAATATCTTCCCAAAAAGGCTCTTACTTCCTTCTCTATTTTATACATTGATAAGAGACATGTGATTAATGGGGAACCAAAAGAAGATGAAGAGAACAAATTGATTAGAGGCATG
Organism: Zanthoxylum bungeanum; assembly: GCA_019454045.1. NCBI lineage: Eukaryota > Viridiplantae > Streptophyta > Magnoliopsida > Sapindales > Rutaceae > Zanthoxylum > Zanthoxylum bungeanum. Next base: position 45,821 of record SKCR01007818.1, on the reverse strand, counting down.
TAATTAAAGTCTAAAGTTTATTGAATAGATAACAATTAATAAAACTTATTATGGAGCCGTTACAAATGTAAGTGCAGAGACAAATCGTCCCCAAGGGGTGTTGCTTGGTGGTGTAGGGTTTAGGATCTCACCTTGAGGTTCTGGATTCGAATCTAGGGAGTGTACTTCTTGTAAGAGCCTGGGACAGCCGGTGGTTTTACTTGCGCCGCGGCCCAGAATGGGTGGTTTGGTGGCGGGGTTTCCATCGTTTCCAAAAAAAAAGAAAAAGTGCAGAAACAAATCTGGTAAAAAAATATAAAAACCCAAAATTGAAGTCAGACGAGCCATCTCTTTAGTTTTTACTTCTTTTTCACTACTCCATAAATCTCCATTCTTTTTATTTTATTGATTTGTTTTATTTTAAGGACAAACCTATATTAATTTTTGTCATCTTCTGTCGATTTTTTTCCTTTTAAGGCCCGACTTTTGTTCTTTTTTTATAACAATAATCTTTTTTTTTTTTTAAATTATTAATATAACACTCTTGATGAGCTGTTAAGAATATAACTATGACAAACTTTTACATACCAATCTAATTGGAATGTAAGTGTCTTCGTTAATGCTTCGCTTATCATTGAGGTGACTTATTAAAAAAGTTCTCTCATTATTATCAAACTCTTGATATCCATATGATGAGATGTGTTCATCAAAATATGGAAATAGCACAATAACAAATTTGGCCTTTGGTAGCATTATTTAATAGTATTTTATTTAATAATGTTATCAATCATTAATTTATTATAATATTTTCCAAAATAATGCTACCAGTGTAATACTAAATATGTTACACTTTATTTTTAATAACATTTGATATCTTTTAGTAACATTTTCTTACATATACTATGTGTAGTATCAAATTATATAGCATCTAAAAATTGTTAGAACAAATATGACATTTGATAGCATTATTAATTAGTAGCATTTATTATTTAATGTGGTCGTTTTTTATAACCCTAAAAAGAAAATGCTCATTTCCCCCTTATGTTCCATCCACAAAATTTCACTTAACTTTTCACTTAATTTTAGGGTCCGTTTGGTATAATTTTTCAAATACAGTTTTTTCAAATAAAACTTTTATTAATAGAATTTTTAGAAGTATAGCTTTTGGTAAAAAGTTTTTAGATGTTTGATTGTAAGTGTAAGTTTTTATTAAACATTATAAAATTACTTTATTGGACAAGTTTTTTTAAGTTGTGTTTTAAAAAGAAATGAAATAAAATGAAATAAATGTATTATAGATAATTTAAATCTTTAAAAAAGTTTTCCAAACTTTACTCCCAAAAGCCCAAATTTTGAATTTTTGCTAGTTGATGCAACTTTTTTAATCATCAAGAGCTCTACTTAAAATGCAACCAAATATCACCAAATTTTTTAAAAAGAGCTTTTAAGATTAAACACTACAAGAAAATGGACCTTTAACGTTCAAACCTAAAGCGTCAAAATTCTTTTTTGACGCTAATAAATCATTTAGCGTCGGAAAAACCTTTTCGACACTAACAGTATAGGTATTTAGTGTCGAGAACTACTTCGACGCAGATAACGATCTTTTAAAGTCGAAATTTCATTTTCGACGTTAAAAGTTTACTATTTAGCGTCGATTTGAATTTCAATGCTAAAATGTAAAACTTTAGCGTCGAACAACTCTTTCGACGCTAAAGATTCTACCCTTTAGCGTCGAATTTGAGTTTCGACGCTAAAGAGTAGACATTTACCGTCGAACAACTCTTGCGACGCTAAAGGTGCAACCCTTTAGCGTCGAATTTGAATTTCAACGCTAAAAGGTAAACATTTAGCGTCAAAGTTTAATTTCAACGCTAAAGGTGGAAAATTGAAATATAATTTTAGAAGGTGTGAGTTTTTTTTTTTTTTTTTTTTTTTAAAATATTAAAATCTTTAGCGATGAATTAGTTTTTTATCGCAAAAAGTCATAAAATTAAAAAAATAATACCATTTAGCGTCAAAGTTGAATTTCGCCGCTAAAGGTTTGAATTTCCCGCTTTCTAAAATTTGAATTTATCGCTTTCTAAAATTAAATTAAAATTTTTGACATCTAATGATAAATTATTGATACTAAATATCAAAAATTTCGACGCTTAAGATAAAAACTTTGGCGGAAATAATTCCCCCTATTTGAGGAATTCATTTGTTATTTCATTTTTCATATTCTCACTTTCTTCATCTCCTACTCTTCTTTCCTCTCTTATTATTTTTTCCTTGAGGGTTTTGTTTCAATTTTTTGTATTTTATGTTAACATCCAATGTTTTTATTTTGTTTGTAAGAGAATATATGAAGCTAATGAAATTGTGGAAATGAAGATTGTGAAGAAAATTAAAAACAAATGAAAGTGAAGATGAAAAATATGAAAGTGAAGATGAAGAAAACATAGAAAATATATAGAATATTAAAGTTTATCATTTTGTTTGCTATTTTATGTTTGTTTGTTATGATAAATTTTATAATTTTATTTTTATATCAATAAAGATATCCTTATTATAATTTTTTATAACAAATTTATAATGATATTCTCATGTTTTCTAAAAATTTAATTACTTTTGTAATAAAATTTAGTTTGAAATTAATTTGTAATGTCAATTTTATTTGATGTTAAAAAGCGGCTGGATTTATTTGGATACAGCAAACTTGAGGAAAAAAAAGGTTTAGTTATAAACGTGTCCATTAATTGTGCTTTCAATTTTTATTTTTGTTACATTCTTCTTCTTCCCATAATTATGTTGATTCCCCATTTCTTCTTCAGGAAAGTAATTTGGGCTTTATGTGTGAAAGTTTGAAATTGTCTAAGGTTCTGACCCTATGCGGAATTTATCATAATATTTGAAGACAAGTCCTAAATATTATTCTATGGATTTAAGAAAATTCACAAACACCCTTAACTTTAATAATTATAATTCAACACAAATAAAAATAAAGCATTAAATAAATTAATCACATAAAATCAACATAGTTATTTTGGCGACGAAGTGGAAAACTCGTGCGAGTAAAAAATCACTCCGGGTATCTCGGCTACCAGCCCAAATCCACTATAAAGAGAAAAACTTACAGTGATAGTAAAAGACTTATGACAACAACTTCACCGACTCTAGTACCTCTAGACTGCAAGAACTCGAAGAACTCCTCGAGCCCGTACCCCACGGTTTTCTTCAGAACCTCTGAAGTTTTCGAGTGAATCAACTCTGCAACTCTGAATGCCGGAACTCCGACTGTCAATCTTCCTCCTTGAGAACTCTGAAGGTTTAGGAAATTGGGTTTATTGTATTGATGGTTTAACAAATAACGCTTTCACCAAAACAAATAAGACAGGAGAACAAGAAATCTTCAAGGTGAAAATAAAGATATTGAAAACTAAGAATTTGTTTAGGATCAAAGGAATGTGTTTTCAACGCTTGTGAAAGTGGTTCAATGTTTGTTTATATAGGTAGGGCAAAGGAAAATGGTTTGCTAGTGTTATTTTAGCTTAAAAACGTGTCTAAAATAATCTACTTACACAGGGACGTTCAAACACACTTCAAACGCAACTCAAATGCAAAGTTTATGCCTTGAAATGTTCGAACGAAAATATGAATGCCACACGAACTCGGGTCGCAGACTAGATTTCAGAGGTAATTTAAAAAGCTTTTAACTTTCTCGTCCCTTGGCCACATCATATGTTCTTTATATGTAGACCCGACCAAGGTTCTGGTTCGGTTAGGGTACTTACCATAACCGAACCGATTGGAACCGTCGGTTCCAGCGGTTCCAACCTGCCCCAATTTCTATAAAAAAAATTAAATTATTTTAAATTTCTAAAATTACCCATAATAACGGTAATAAAATGGTTAATTTTAGGGGGCAGTTTGGGTATCACAAAATATTCTAAAAATGTATAAATATGAGTGATTTTTCATTATTTCAACACACCAATTTCTCAATTCTCTCAATTCTCTTATTCGCAATTATCTCATTTACAAATTACAATTTATCATTCTCAATTCTCTAAATGGCAAGCTCATCTGAGAACACAATGTCAAATGTGCCAACCCAAGAGAGCGGCCCTAGTATCGGTTCACGTAGAAGAGAAGTTAAGTCTCGTTCCTCGGATGTTTTCAAAATTCATTTTCATTTAGACGTTGCTGATGACGGTTCAAAAGCAGTATGCAACCATTGTGGGGTTTCTTATAAATTTTCTGGTGGATATGGAAATATGATAAAGCACCTGGAAAGACATCATGCGATTGAACTTGGACTTGATACGACGCAAACTCAAATGGTCAGGTACGCATCATCTAGTAGAGGTAAGAGTGCTTTAGATTTATTTAAATATTCGTATGCTAAAAATAGAGAAGAATTTGCTAAATTAACTTGTATGACACATCTTTCTTTAAGTTTTGGTGAAAAAATTACTTTTACAAATTACGTTCAAAATGCTTTAAATCCTGCTGCATGTAGAATGACTAGAAATACAAGAAAACGTCAAATTTTTAAATTATACAAAAATGATAAAATTATTTTAAATGAAATATTTAGAGATATTAAAGGAAATCTATCTATTTGTTCTGATATTTGGAGTGATCATTGGCGAACACACTAATGTATGGGTGTGACTTGTCATTGAATTGATGCATCATGGAACATGCAAAAATGACTTATTGCATTTAGAGTTTTTGGTGAACAACATACTGCACAAAATATTTATCGAATGATTAAAGTAAATTTTGATGAATATTGTTTATTAGTAAAATTTTAACAGTTGGATTTGATAATGCATCTGCAAATACTGCACCAATCAAAGATTTAATACAAATATGCGAACCAAATTTAGGGAGTCGTTTTTTCATGTTCGTTGCACATATCATGTCCTTAATTTATGTGTTCAAGATGGTTTGGAAAAATTAGCACCTTTCATTGAGCCTATTAAAACTGCACTTAATTGTGTTTTGTCTTATTCTCAAGTTAGGAGAGAATGAGACAAGTTTTGTAAATTTAATGGTATTAAACCGATAAAATTTTCACGAGATGTTCCAACATGTTGGAATTCAACTTATTTTCTTTTATGTCAAGTTTTGCAATACAAAGATACATTATGTAGTTTTTTTCCTCAAAATATTCAACATATCACACTTTTTCCTAGTCAATTGGAAGTTTGTGAATTTTTTTTAAAGATTTTAAAAGTGTTTAATGATGCTACACTAATTTTTAGCGGAGTTTATTATCTTACCGCACATTTATTTATTCTTGAAAGTTTGAATATTGTTGGAACTCTCGATGAGCATGTTGATAGTAGTGATCCTAATGATATTGTTTTGTTAGAAGCTATTACTGCTATAAAACAAAAATGATTGAATTATTTTAGAGACGTTCATTTATTTTATCTTATTGCTGCTGTTTTTTTATCCTAAATTTAAATTAGAAGGTTTGAATAATGTTTTACCCGTTTACTATGAATATTTAGGAATAACCAATGAAGTTGATATTACAAGAATAATAGTTAAAATATAAAACGACTTAATAGAGTTATTTAATGAATATGTCATAAGATATAACTTGCAATCAATATGACAATCTAGTAGTAGCGAAACGACCGTAGTGAAATCTAGACTTAGCGCAGGTGATCGTTGGTTATTACAATGAAATAAAGAACATAGGGATAACACGACTAATAACCCAGAGTTAGATAATTATTTATCTACAAATTTTGAGTTTTCAACTGAATATTTAGTTAGTAAAAATTTTCAAATCCTTGAATAGTGGAACCGACATCAAAATATATATTATATATTATCAATTATTTCTAAAGAGATATTGGCAGCATCTGTTTCCACTGTTGCGGTTGAGCAAGCCTTTAGCATCAGATGCAATATATTGGAAGTCAGACGGTCGTCATTACATCCAAGCACTCTAGAAGCAACAACATATGTGGATGATTGGACCCGAGCTGATCTTAGGCATCAACAAGATGCCCCTGATGAATTTGAAGACTTATTCGATAATGCATCTACAAGTGCAAGCAGAGCTGAATGATCAACAGCCACTGATGATGATTGATAATTAAATAATTATAAAAATACAATGGGGGAAATATCTTTCAAATGTAATGGAACTACGTGAGCTTTGATTCCTCTCACCCCTGGAGGATACGTAGGCAACTTAAGTTTTTAAAAATTTAAGTTCAAGCTCTTTAATTTAATTTTTTTTTTTAGATAAGAATTTTATTTGTAATTTAATGTAATTATTATGTAATGTAAGTTTATTATATAAATTCAAATTCATAATTTTTTGTAATTTCATCTCAATTCAAATTCAATTTTTATTTTAAAAAAAAATAAAAAATAAAACCGACTGGAACCGGAACCGGAACCGAACAGTTCGGTTCCGGTTCCGGTTCCGGTTCCACACAATGTGGAACCGAACCGCGGCCACCTCTATTTATATGTACGCGATCGTCTTCGAGTCTACTTTCCAATGCAACTGACCTCATGTTAATTTAAGCTCTAAATCTTCTAGAATATTCAAAAGTGTGAACATCACTCGGATAACTCCATCAGATTTTGTCCAAATACTTGTCCAATTGCTCCGAGATCTTTACAACTCATTTGAACTTGTTTTGTTACAGACTTTGCCAATAAAAACGGAACTAATAATGTGGAATCCTCTGTCATGGGTTATGGAAGCTGCAGCTCTTAAGGCTATTGCTCTTGCTTAGGGAGGGGTAAGCCTGTTATGATTCTTTCACCTGTTACTTTCTTTTGAGGACCATCAGTTGACGATTGCTATGTTATTTTAATTATGAAATTTATTTAATGCTTTGATGTGCAGGGAAAAGATCCAAATTATCATGACTTTGTTGGAATCATTGTCTTGCTTATAAATAATTCTACCATCAGTTTCATTTGGGAAAACAATGCTGGACATGCAGCAGCTGCTTTAATGGTTCGGTTGGCCCCAAAAGCCAAGGTCCCTTTCCCTGAAAACGAATTTGGAGAAACCATATCATTGTGCTTTTAGTTTTTGACTGACTAATTATTCTTCCTAGGTCTTACGCGATGGAAGATGTTGCAGATTACGGTTCTAAATTATATGGAACCGTAACCGAACCGTTCGGATTTCGGTTCGATTTCGGTTTTGGAATCGGAACCGAATGGAACCGTAAAGTTACAATTCTCAAAGTTGAGTATATATTTCTTAATTGTAATGCAATATATGACATATATATTCTTTTTTCTCATAAATAGAAATTAAATGAAAGATGAATGATTTGTTTGTGTTGTTTTTGGTGATATTTATATTTGGATTAAAATAGATAATATCAATGAGCTTTTACAAGGCAATAATAGCTTTTATTAGTTTAATTAAGTAGTAAATAGTTTATTCATGCATCCGGAGCATAATCATAGCTGCCACCGCCGTCACCCTCTATTGATGCAGCAGGAGCATAGTCGCAATACCCATCATCATCACCACCGTCAGCTGTCGGTGCATAGTATTACAATTTAATTTGGTTACTGTGTTCTTACAACGGACTTTGAACAAACAGTAAACTGAAGACAAATCAATAACAATGATATAATTAACAACAACACAAGTAATAAAATAACAACAGGTAAATTAGTCCCAGCGGAGCAGCAATGAAATACAGCAACGAAGGCAGAGCAAACTGAGAGAATTCCGAGGCTTGTTGATGCGGCAACAATCTCCTTAAAATAAATTCGTCCCCTACCGGTTGGTGCAGTAGAACTCGGGACGTCTGTTTCCCAGGATGCAACGGAAAACGAACGAGTATGGGCACCACCAAAACCCGTTCCAACGAACCACAACAGTGTATGAACTCTTCCTTAAAACAAAGAAAAAACGAGGTTGTGCTCTGTGTAATATTTCTGTTTTTGTGTGTCTACCAAAAAAAACGAAAATCACATCTCTAATAACAAGAAGTTAACATGTCAATTAATCACATGAGTGGGAGACCTTCTATTGCTTGTAACCACCAAGTTGATTAATGTCATTAATTCAACTGTTATGGAACTTTAAAAGGCTTTGAAAAATTAAAGAGACATGCAAAAATTGGCTGGGCCAGGCCCGCACAATTTGGTCCGGCATTCGTGTACGCAGGACACGCGGGTGCACACGAGCCAAGCTTGATTCGGATTTGATTTGCACCCCCCCCCCCGCGCACGTAGAGAGAGCCTCTATCCTTACAACTCTTACCCATCTACATATGAGCAATCATATATAAGCATAATATTCCCTCTATAGCTTTCCCATATGGGACAAGCTTACTTTTCTTTATTTTCCAACACCAATGGGTGAACTTTGAGCAACAATTTCTCTCATTCACCCAAGCACCATTTTAAGCATATGAATACCATTTCGAAGTACTCACGGAGGAGTATCCGAATCATTCAATAACAACCACTAACACGAAGTGGACCATGCTTAAAATTGAGCCTCAAAATGCTTACTTATAAGCAATTTTCCAACAATCCCTCACATGAATGAAATTGGCGAAAAACGTCGAATAAAATTATTTTATAAAACATTTTATTTTGACCTAGAAGAGTTCAACGGTTCGACACCTGCATAGGATAGGTAGGCCTCAGCCTTTGAACATTCCCTTGTGAAAATATATCTCATTTACTGGCTGACAGTGGACTCGATGTCTTTGAACTGTACTGCCGTTCATGTAAATGGAGATATATATCACACAGATATTTAACCTAACACATCTGAGTTCTCATTATTATGTTCATTTTGGCCATGAACATCAACCTGGTTCTGCAAGAGTTTCTAAGAATTGAGCCCCGTACATTCCCTTTGAAGCGGCCCCACTTCTCTCTCACATAAGTGATTTCTTATATAAGAGCATCTCGTAGTACTCTGCTCGGATTCCCGACGCATAAGAATCATTAAAAGCCTTTGCTTAACCCCAATCCATACGAGCATCACTGTTTCATTTCACCATAGGAATGGACTAGAGGGTAACCCCCCCCAGTGAACCAATTATGTCTTTTACGAGTAGGTTGTCCCATTGAACCTAGATCTTGGGATCTCCAGTCAACAAGGTTGGGTTTTCCTTCGTAATAAACATTTATCTAATGGGTTTAGTCTCATTCCCCTCGATGATTTCACAACCAACTCTCTATTTAACCCTTTGGTTAGCGGATCCGCAATGTTATCCTTTGACTTTACATAGTCAATCGAAATAACTCCAGTAGAGAGTAATTGTCTAACGGTATTGTGTCTACGACGAATATGTCTAGACTTACCATTATACATATTGTTATATGCCCTTCCAATTGCAGATTGACTATCGCAATGAATGCAAATTGCTGGCACTGGCTTAGGCCAACTTGGAATATCCTCTAGAAAATTTCGAAGCCATTCTGCTTCTTCAGCACACTTGTCTAATGCAATGAATTCTGATTCCATTGTAGATCTGGCTATCACAGTCTGTTTGGAGGATTTCCATGATATAGCTGCACCTGCTAGTGTAAAACATAGCCACTGGTAGACTTTGAGTCTTTCATGTCAGATATCCAATTAGCATCACTGTATCCTTCGACTACAGCTAGATATCTATGATAGTGCAACCCATAATTACGAGTAAAACGTAAGTACCTAAGTACTCTCACTATTGCTTTCCAGTGATCAACCCCTGGATTACTCGTATATCTGCTGAGCTTGTTTACTGTACAGGCTATATCAGGCCTTGTACAACTCGATAGATACATCAAACTCCCGATCACTCTAGAGTATTCTACTTGAGATATACCATGTCCCATATTCTTTGATAGGTGTAGACTCACATCTAAAGGAGTTCTAGCCACATCAGAATCATCATTGTTAAATTTACCAAGAATCTTGTCCACATAGTGCGACTGATCAAGAATAAGTCCATCAGGACTTCTCGAGATCTTTATTCCCAGAATGACATCTGCTAAACCCATGTCTTTCATGTCAAACTTGGATTTCAGCATATTCTTGGTAGATTTTCACCATTTTAACATTACTCCCGACAATCAATATGTCATCAACGTAGAGACATAAAATGACATAGCCAACTTCTGTCTCTCTGACATAAGCATTTATCACACTCATTGATTTTGAAACCATTTGCTAACATGGTGTCATCAAACTTTTTATGCCACTGTTTCGGAGCTTGTTTTAATCCATACAATGATTTATCCAACTTACATACTTTCTTTTCTTGTCCTGGAGCTATAAAGCCTTCAGGTTGTTCCATGTAAATTTCTTCATTTAAATCTCCATTTAGAAAGACTGTTTTCACATCCATCTGATGTACCTCAAGATTGCGCAAAGCTGCAATCGCTATTATCATCCTTATGGAATTTATTCTCGTTACAGGAGAATAAGTATCAAAGTAATCAAGACCTTCATGTTGTCTGTAACCTTTAATTAAAAGTCTTGCTTTGTACTTGTCAATTGATCTATCTGCCTTTATTTTCTTTTTGAAAATCCACTTGGACCCTAACGGTTTACATCCAGGAGGAAGATCCACTAACTCCCAGGTGTGATTTTGTAAGATGGATTCAATTTCACTATTGATGGCATCTTTCCACAAAGCACCATCAGCTGACCTTACAGCTTCGTTATAGCTTTGAGGATCATTTTCTAGCAAAAATGTCAGAAAATCTGGACCAAATGATTTTTCCGTTCTAGCTCTTTTGCTACGTCTTGGTTCAAGTTCAACAACTTGTTGATCATCCGAACATTATATTGTTCTCGGTCCTGACTATCTTCAATGATAGTCTCATGTACCCGTTTGTGTACATTTGAATTCGAATTATTTTTATAAGGAAAAACGTATTCGAAAAATGATGCATTCATCGACTCCATTATCGTATTCTTGTGAATATCTGGTATATTAGACTCATGCACAAGAAATCGATAAGCATTACTGTTATGTGCATATCCTATGAAAATACAATCAACAGTTTTTGGTCATATCTTCACCTTTTTAGGTGGAGGAATAACTATCTTGGCAAGACAACCCCCCACTCGTAGAAATTTGTAGGAATGTACTTTTCTTTTCCACATCTCATAAGGAGTTTTCCCTGCATCTTTCCGTGGTACCTTATTTAAAAGGTAATTAGCTGATAAAACAGCTTCTCCCCACATATTCTGAGGTAAGCCAGAGCTGATTAACATAGCGTTCATCATCTATTTCAAGGTACGATTCTTCCGTTCTGCAATCCCATTGGATTGAGGTGAATAAGGAGTTGTGGTTTGATGTATGATTCCATTTTGTTCACAAAGTGATTCAAAAGGAAAAACATACTCACCACCACAATCACTTCTTAACTCCTTAATTCTTTTATTCAGTTGGTTCTCAACTTCATTCTTATAGAGAATAAATTTCTCTATAGCTTCGTCCTTACTTTTCATCAAATACACATAGCAAAATCTCGTGCAATCATCAATAAAGGTAATAAAATATTTATTACCACCTCTTGATTGTATTGAATTAAAATCACATACATCGGTATGTATTAGATCAAGTGGTTAGAGTTTCTTTCAATACTATGAAAAGATGATCTAGTCAGTTTTGCCTCAACACAAGTATCACACTTATGTTTGTTATCAATTTTAAAATTGGGAATGTGGTTCATGTTAATTAATTTCCGTAATGAATTAAAATTAACATGTCCTAATCTACCATGCCATAGATTAGAGTACTCAACAATATAAGCAGAAGAACTAGCTTTATTGATATTCTTAGGTTTAACAACCATTACATTGAGCTTAAAGAGCTCATCAGTTACATACCATTTTCCCACATACATCCCATTTTTAGTTAAAACTACTTTATCAGACTCGAACACCATCCGGAATCCGTGCTTGTTCAGAAGTGATCCAGACACAAGATTCTTCCGTATTTCTGGTACATACAGAACGTTGTTCAAAGTCAACTCTTTCCCAGAAGTCATCTTCAGAATCACCTTGCATTGACCTTCAATCTCAGATGTTGTTGAATTTCCCATGTATAATTTTCCCCATTACCAGTAGGCTCAAATGAGAAAAACATGCTCTTGTCCGAGCACACATGTCGAGTGGCACCAGTGTCAATCCACCACTCTCTTGGGTTAGAACCCACCAAATTCACCTCAGAAACCACAGCTGAAAGTTAATGTCTGAAACATCTTGAGTCATATTTTCCATCACATTAGCCTCTTGATTCTTTTCTCTTTCGGCAGTCTGCACTCAGAAGACTTGTGACCCATTTTGTCACAGTTGAAGCATCTTCCTTGAAATTTGGATTTCTTGGAAACTCCTCTTTAGGGCCCATCTTTGACCCTTTATTCTTAGGGTTCTTGTTCTTATGGCCATGTTCAAACATTTGCTTTGGCCTCATGAGTTATTCATCTCTTGTCAGATACTCTGTAATCTTCCTCAATTCTAAGCTTAAGAACCAAGTCTTCAATGCTCATTTCTTTTCGTTTATGCTTTAAATAATTCTTGGAATCTTTCCAACCAGGTGGTAGTTTTTCAATTATCGAGGCTACTTGGAAGGTTTCACTTAAAACCATCCCCTCAGCATGAATTTCTGCTAGAATAATTTACAATTCTTGTACTTGACTTAACACAGTTTTGGAATCAACCATCTTAAAATCTAGGAAACGGCCTACGACAAATTTCTTAGTACTGGCATCCTCAGTTTTATATTTTCGGTCTAAAGATTCCCAAAGCCCTTTTACTGTTTTCATCCCGTGCATACACTGTACAAGGAATCACTCAGCCCATTTAGCACATAATTCCTACATAGGAATTCAGAATGTTTCCAAACATCGATCGCACTGATCACTTGGATATCAATCTCACCCTTCACGGGTTCAGGAGCATCTTCCTTTAGAAACCTCGCAAGGTTCAACGTGGTCAAGTAGAAAAACATTTTCTGTTGCCACCGTTTAAAATTCTGTCCACTGAATTTTTCAGGTTTTTCTGCAGCAGGATTGACATGGCTCACATGTCCAACAGGTTGTCTAGCCACAGAGGCAGTAACACATTGGCTAGCCACAGCGGCTGCCATATTAAGCCCAGAGGCTGAAGCAAGTTGGCCAGCCGAAGAGGCTGCCACTGCACTTTGGCCAGCCACGGGGGCTGCCACAATATTCTGGCCAGCCGAAGAGGCTGCCATATTCGGATCTACTGTGTTTGGACTGTTTTCCATATCCACAGAGTCGAATTTGTTTTAAGACTATTACAATTTAATTTGGTTACTGTGTTCTTGCAACGGACTTTGAACAAACAGTAAACCGAAGACAAATCAATAACAGTGATATAATTAACAACAACACAAGTAATAAAATAACAACAGGTAAATTAGTCACAGCGGAGCAGCAATGAAATACAGCAACGAAGGCAGAGCAAACTGAGAGAATTCTGAGGCTTGTTGATGCGGCAACAATCTCCTTAAAACAAATTCGTCCCCTACCGGTTGGTGCAGTAGAACTCGGGACGTCTGTTTCCCAGGATGCAACGGAAAACGAACGAGTATGGGCACCACCAAAACCCGTTCAAACGAACCACAACAGTGTATGAACTCTTCCTTAAAACAAAGAAAAAACGAGGTTGTGCTCTGTGTAATATTTCTGTTTTTGTGTGTCTACCAAAAAAAAACGAAAATCACCTCTCTAATAACAAGAAGTTAACATGTCAATTAATCACATGAGTGGAAGACCTTCTATTGCTTGTAACCACCAAGTTGATTAATGTCATTAATTCAACTGTTATGGAACTTTAAAAGGATTTGAAAAATTAAAGAGACATGCAAAAATTGGCTGGGCCAGGCCCGCACAATTTGGTCCGGCATTCGTGTACGCGGGACACGCGGGCCAAGCTTGATTCGGATTTGATTTGCACCTTCCCCCCCCCCCCCCCGCACACGTAGAGAGAGCCTATATCCTTACAACTCTTACCCATCTACATATGAGCAATCATATATAAGCATAATATTCCCTCTATAGCTTTCCCATATGGGACAAGCTTACTTTTCTTTATTTTCCAACACCAATGGGTGAACTTTGAGCAACAATTTCTCATTCACCCAAGCACAATTTTAAGCATATGAATATACCATTTCGAAGTACTCACGGAGGAGTATTCGAATCATTCAATAACAACAACTAACACGAAGTGGACCATGCTTAAAATTGAGCCTCAAAATGCTTACTTATAAGCAATTTTCCAACACATAGTCATATCCATCATCATCTCCGTCTCTATGCTTCTTACTGCATATTGATGAAGGCATGTCAATGTTCCAAATCAGAAACATCACCTTAATGGGTAATGGAGTTAGTGTTTGTGTTGACTTTGAAATGGGAATGGAGGAGGCTTGCTTGCCAGCCTTGTTGCTTATATTGGAGGAGGGAAGCTGGCATTCATCGTTTAAGCTCGAGGACACCACGTGAGGAGCTTGAAGTGGTGCATAATCATAGCCGCCGCCGCCATCACCCTCCATTGATGCAGCAGGAGCATAGTCGTAATCCCCATCATCATCATCACCATCACCTTCAACGCATGCTGCTGGTGCATAGTCATATCCATCATCATCATCACCATCACCATCACCTTCAATGCATGCTCCCGGTGCATAGTCATATCCATCATCACCATCACCATCACATTCAACCCATGCTGCCGGTGCATATTCATATCCATCATCATTATCATCACCACCATCACCTTCAATGCATGCTCCCGGTGCATAGTCATATCCATCATCACCATCATCATCTCCGTCTCCATACTTCTTGCAGCATATTGATGAGGGCATGTCCACGTTCAAAATCAGAGACATTTCCTTAATGGGTAATGGAGCTAGTGTTTTTGTTGAGTTTGAAATGGGAATGGAGGAGGCTTGTCTGCCTGCCTTGTTGCTTATATTAGAGGAGGGAAGGTGGCATTCATCGTTTAAGCTCGAGGACACCACATGAGGAGCGTGAAGTGGTGCATAATCATAGTTGCCACCGTCACCCTCCATTGATGCAGCAGGAGCATAGTCGTAATCCCCATCATCATCATCACCATCACCTTCAATGCATGCTGCCGGTGCATAGTCATATCCATCATCATCATCACCATCACCATCACCGTCAACGCATGATGCCGGTGCATTGTCATATCCATCATCATTATCATCATCACCTTCAACGCATGCTCCCGGTGCATAGTCATATCCATCATCATCTCCGTCTCCATGCTTGTTGCAGCATATTGATGAGGGCATGAACACGTTCCAAATCAGAGACATTTTGAGCTAGTGTTTGTGATGAGTTTGAAATGGGAATGGAGGAGGCTTGCTTGCCAGCCTTGTTGCTTATATAGGAGCAGAGAAGATAGCATTCATCGTTTAAGCTCGAGGACACCATGTGAGGAGTGTGCAAGAAATGTGTGACGGGCCAATGCTAATGACAGGTGGCAATATTTTGGTCCGATCACATAGGACTCTCAACGCCAATACAGCAAACATGTATATGTATTGGGGCTAACAATTGGTGGTGATGGCAATAAGTTTTTGGTAGTGTAACGGCCAATGGCCTACTTTGTGGGTGGCATTGTAATAAACTCAAAGTTTTAAGTGGATTTCTGGTCGCCTCTCGTGGATTTTTTTTCCGAGTTTAAACGAAGTAAGTAAAATTCCCGAATGTTATAGATTATTATAAGAAATGCATTCTCTGAATTCGAACACAAGACCTGAAAATCAGACACTGAATCCTACACCACCAAACCACGACCTTTAATTCCCATGTCATGCGCATATTTCATGGCCTGTGATTCCTTTAACCAAGCTTGGTATCCAAGCATTTCAATTTGGAAGAATATTCTTATCATTTTCATTTTCTTTTTTGCATCTTCCACTATTAGCCAATCGATCTATAGATACATTTGCATCTCATTTTTGTTCCTTTAACATATCTCTGAAGAACGACAAATAGGTGGCTGGACGGTAGCAGCTTCCATGGTTGAATAGGCTTCAACTGTTTTTTTTTTTTTTTTTTTTTTTTTGGGAATATAAATAAAACAAAAGAAAATGAAGATAGATGGTAATGTCTATAAAAGCCTGGCTCGGATACCAATAAAATAGAACCGATTTAGTAGATTACAATACTAACTTTCTATGAGAAGAAAAACGCTACTTTGTTCGAAGTATATCCGGCCAAGGTTCCGATTAACTTTCTTTCAGAAGAAAAATGTTATTTTGTTTGATGTAGACCCGGTTCGGAATCGAATGATTTCGATTCGGGAATCGGAACCGAAACCGATCCGTACGGTTCGGTTATGGTTCTCACACTAGTCAAACCGTTGTAAATGTTCGGTTCCACTATTAAAATTCAAATAAATTTAAGTTTTTATTTTATTTTATATTTAATTTAATAAAATTCAAATAAATAAATATTTTTATTATATTTATTTGATAATAATATTCAATTACAAATTTCTTTAAAAATTTAATTTACATTTTTTAAAGTTATATTTTTTTAAAAAAAATGAACCAGAAGTCCGGTTTGGTCCGATTTCCGATTCCACAAGAATGGAACCGGGAACTGACCGGTTCGATTCCAGTTCGAAACCGGACGGAAATGATGACTAGCTCGAAGGCATGCCTGTTGGGCAAAGTAGCAGCCCTAAACCGCAAACAAATCAAATAACAATTTCTTTTTGACTTCCCAAAAATTAACAAACAACCAATATGTAGACTCCTATTATAATTTTTTTAAAAAAAAATTACGAAAGATCTAAATTTTTTTCTTTTCTTTTTAAGCAAACTTAAAGAGGAGATTCATAACCAAAAATAATAATAATAATAATAATAATTAAGGGAGAAAAGTACGGGGAATTTTAGCCTAAACCCAAGAAAAAAAATAAAGCCAAAATGAAAGCAAAAACAAGAAAACCAATACTAGTAAAAAGCTCAAATCTTTATATATAATTATATTAAAAATAAGAGAAATCGAAGAGACTAACTTTCGTTTGACGGATCACCATTGATTAGGCTCCAAAAAAAATGAGAACAAAGTCTGTATGCTGGTTGAACCATGCCAAAAAACTATGAGAATTAAGGTCGGAAAGCAAATAATTACATTAATTCGTCATTCACTCAGAAATCCAACTCAGAGCCTCCTATATGAAATAGAGATATTTTGACAAAGTGAATTAATACTTGTTGACATTCTCATAAATCCACCATGTTTGGATCTATTGTTAGATTTCGATGAATGGTATGTACTGATATATCTAAAAAAAGACACTCTAACGCTCAAGATAGGGATGAGTGTTATTCGAATAAGGAAGATGAATATTTTATTCTATTGGCATATTTTTTCAAGAAGAAATTTTTCAAATGTGTATTCAATGATATGTGAATATTGGACCGATTTCTCTTAAAAAAATTATCCTCTTTCAAATTCAATATTCAATGCTATGTGAATATTCCTCTTGTCCAAGAATATGCATGCATGCACTCCTGCGAATTCCTCACGTAACTTTGATTTCGACTTCCTTACCAGCCATATGCTCTTTTTTTTTTTTTTTTTTTTTGGAAACGATGGAAACCCGTCACCAAACCACTCATTCTGGGCCGCGGCGCAGGTGTAAATCACGGCTGTCCAGGCTCTTACAAGAAGTGCACCCCCTGGATTCGAACCCAGAACCTCAAGGTAAGATCCATGGTTCTTGTACACGTCCAAGCAACTATCCAAAGCCCATGCAATCATCATTACAGGCATGCACTAAAATAATACTATTGATTTCCATGTGCATATCTGGGGGACATTTATACCGTCTCGACGCAGATACGTGATTTCGGTTTTGAATAGATAAAAATTTTATATCGTATTACAAGTTTTGCTTATTTGAAAATAAAATCGGACTGGAAAAAAGTAACATTTTTGGTCTTATTATTACTATAATCAAAGGACAGTCTTTTCTCATGTCACATATTCCAATTGTTAGCTATTTTAACCTTATCATTAAGTGTAAGCATATTTTATGCTTGTTTTTAGCTTGAGTGTTCTGGAATCCGTTTAGGATTAAAATACGGAGAAAAAAAACATATTGCTGGAATAATTGCTGCCTTCCATATCATCAACAAGAGCAAATTAAACCACTGGTGGTACCCATTATTGTCGGTTCTTAGCTTGTAATAGAAGTTCACAACTTTCCAATTTTGACAAGACAAACATACAAAGATGAGCATACATAAAAGCCTTACACTTGTCATATGCAAGCTCCAGGTGTCTTGCCTTGCTTCTAGGTAAGATTGTTAGAAAATCTCGAATTCAGATCATGATTCGGGATTTCATATTGTTCGATATAGGATTCATGATAATTTTTCATCTTGAACAAACAAATAAGGCTAATATTCAGGATGATTTTTGTCTCAAATCTCAAATTTTTACATAGAAATTCTAAAACCCGATCGGCATTTTGGAAATATTCAAAAATCAGTTAAGATTCATGATAATTTTTCATCTCGAATTATAATCGAAACGAGATAAGAAGAGACCACGACATGACATCCTGATTCCATCCCTCCTTCTGGACTTATCACTACATCAATTGTTCATCCAAAAAAATTTTACGATTAAAATATGTGGTAGCCTCTTTTCCTTTTTTTTTTTTTTGAAAATGAAATGAAATTCATTCATACAAATACCAGAATTGTGTAATTACACGGTCAAATAATAGCTCGAAAATAAACTTATGTTAACCTAAGATTCAACTTAATAACATAAGATAAAATACGCATTATGTGTTTTCCGTAACTAATAAAAATACATATTCACACCTAAAACTAGAATTACGGGATCAACCTAGGCTCCCACCTCAGCCTGAGTGCAAAGTCGGTTACTACATATTCTTAACTAGAAGTGAAACAACATAATACATACTTTGAAACCCAAACTTTTAGTACAATCGATCTAATACAGAACAACTAATAGATTTATGATATGTCCTTAGAAGCTCTGAAAAATTTCAGTCTTTACCATATGATCTACACCGTTATTTTACACCAAATCTTTTGTATGTTAATGAAAAATATTATAAAACCTGCAAGAACAAAAAAATCAATATAACATTGGACATAAAACCGCTACGAATAGTGGAACCACAGACCTACCGATCTGAGGAACAAAAAGCCCACCTAAAACACCAGCCAAAACACACCAAAAAAAAAAAAGAAAGGGGGGAAGAGGGCTGTCTGGTGGTTCACCGAAGGAAAAATCAGGTAAAACCACCGGCAACAAAACGAAGAAAGAAAAAACGGAGGGGAACAAGAAAGAGGAAAACGGGGTCAAAGGAAAGGGGAAGGGAGAAGGAAAAATGAAAAACAGAAACAAGAAGAACAAAAAGCACATAGGATGGGAGGGGGGACAGCAGAAAGATGAAAAGAAGAGGAGGAGAGAACAGAGGTTTAGGTGAGAAAATTATTTGAGTGGAGGGAAGAAGGAAAAAAAGAAAGAGGATTGGGGCTTAATTTAATTTTAATTTTACCGCCGACCACACATCTCCTGGTGTGGTTCGCAGCACAAGGTGCAAATTTAGAATTTCGACAAAGTGCGAATTTTAAAAGACGGCAATGAAACGAAACTCTACCTCTTTTCCAATATTTGATTATGATAAAGAGGTTTGTGATCACATGCCAGCCTCTTCTCACCGAAAAATTATACACCCGAAACATGATATACTATCTCCTTCTCACCTGTCTAATTTCATTTTTCAGAACATAACATCTCATTACCATGTTGCTGCTAAATGCCCTTTCAATTAGAAAGAAATGTTGCGTGCTGGGAAATTCATCTTGCTACAAAACTATCAATGAGCTCTCATCATCATTCCCAGTTTCAAATTTACATTTACACTCACTATTTCCTTAAAAAGGGTAATTAAAATACATTAATCCCATTGACATAATTAATTAGTGAACATCCATCACTGAACCAAACAGAAGTCACAGAGGAGCTCTGCCGAAACCGAGAAGACATTCATCGTCATCCATGGAAGCTTTTGCAATTTGGCTTCGACTCTGCGCGTTTGAATCATGTCATTATTTTACCTTTTTGGCTAAAGGCTGGGCTTTAAAGAGAGACGTTTTTGATTTGTGTTGAGATATTTTGGAGTGTTTGGTTACTGGAATATCGAAGGGTTTGGCTTGTACTGCCGATGCCATTAGGTCGTGGAACTTCAATTTATGCCGCCAGAACGACTGCTTTTGATCGGAAGGATACTTCAAAGAGAGGAAGCACCACAACAACAGCAATAGGTCGTCTGAGTCTGACTCTTTGGTAGGCGGCAGCGTGGGCAACGGAGGTGGGTCCCAGACCAGATGGAGGGACTACCACTCATCGTCGTCTCATCACATTCACAGCCGTGAGTTTGCTCGCTGGGGATCCCCCGATTTTCGCAGACCCCCAGGTCATGGTAAGCAGGGAGGTTGGCCCCTGTTTGCTGAAGATTCTGGTAATGTTTATGCACTCTCCCGATCCAGTGACAAGATGCCAGAAGATGATAACACCAGGATATCTGTTTCACGTGGATATAAAAAAATATGGAAGGAATAGTAAGGAAAATAGAAGTTCATTTGTCAGAGAGATGGGAGAGGGCATCCATGGGATACAAGCACTCGGTATGTTACTACTCCTGGGAGACTGCACAATGTGAACTGTGATCAGAGGTCAGTTGATATGCTAACGTACCTTTTCATCCTCAATCTGACTTTGTAAACACATGGGATCATCTTCAATTGAAAGACCAACATGATAACAAAATTGGCGGTGTCAATGGGTTGGTCACAGACCAGAGATGTGAGAGAGAGAATTCACTGGATTGGAAGATTAACTGGACCCGTTCAGGAAGTTTTTCCTCACGTGGTCCAGGATTAATCCATTGAGCAGCTGGAAGAGCATGGGTGGCGTAGATTCTAGTGAAGGAAAGACCAACTTACAGCCGAAAAACGCAACTCCAGTCCGGTCCCCTTCAGGGGATGCTGCAACCTATGTGTCATCCTGTGCACTGTCTGAGGAGACTTCTTCTAAGAAGAAGCCGCGCCTCGGATGGGGTGAGGGGCTGGCAAAGTATGAGAAAAAGAAAGTTGAAGTTCCTGATGCGAGTGTGAGCAAAGATGTTGTGTTTAATTCCTCTTGTAATACTGAAACCTTACAGTCTCTATCTTCAAACATGGCTGAAAATAGCCTTAAAGTCGTGGGATTTTCGGATTGTGCTTCGCTGACAACTACTCCCTCTGTTTCTTGCAGTTCCTTGCCAGGAGCGGAGGAGAAAGCATTTGACAAGGTAGTCAGTGTTGAAAATGATGGTAGTAATTTATGTGGCTCACCCAGTATTGCATCTCAGAATCACCTCGAGGGATTTTTACTTAATTTTGAGAAGTTGGACAATGATTCAATAGGTAATTTAGGCTCTTCACTTGTTGAATTTCTCCAATGTGATGATCCTAGTTTGGTGAGTTCTAGTTTTGCTCGATCAACTACAATGAATAAGTTTCTTGTATGGAAAGGGGATGTTTTGAAGACGCTGGAGACAACCGAGTCAGAAATTGATTCACTTGAAAATGAACTTAAGTTATTGAAATCGGCATTAGGAAATACATCCCCTTGTCCTGCGTCATCCACTTTATCAGTAGATGACTGTGCTAATCAATTTAACGAACAATGTATTGTCTCCAATTCAATGGCACGACCTGCTCCCTTGCAAATTGATTATGGTGATGTTACAGTGGAGGAGATGCCTTATTGTAGTTGTGGCTTAGAAGAACTTCATGCAGATGGTAAGGATGAGGACATAGATATTCCCAGGACTGCTACTTCAAAATTTGTTGAACCATCATCTTTTGTGAAGCCACTTTCTCCATCCGATATGATTAAAAATGGTGAAAGTTTTAGAATTCTGGATGCAATTCACACTACGAATACTGAAGTAAAATGCTTTGTGCCTGTTTCCTTGGGGGAAAGGACGGATGGTGTCCACACTCGTGGGGGTGGTGGTATTCTTATAGATAGCAAGAACAATGGCCCTATCCCAGTGATTGTTGTGCATTTCCCAATGGGGAAAATACATTATGTGACATAATTTTGGGTGCCAATAAAGAATTGGCAAATGAAGCATCTGAGGTATTTAATAAGCTACTGCCGAGAGGTCATAGTAAAATTGATATTTCAGGAGGCTAATGTCTTCTGTGGTGAGAATGATTCCTTGATCAAAGAAAAATTTGCAAAGAGGAAGCACTTTATAAGATTTAAGGAGAGAGTTTTGACCTGTAAGTTTAAGGCCTTTCAACACCTGTGGAAGGAATATTTGCGCCTGCTGTCAATAAGGAAATCTTGTACAAATAGGAATATGATTCCTACACTATTATAAATAGAAGGGTAGAGTGTGCATAAGGGGATAGGTTGAGAGCATTGGGAGTTGAGATCAGAATCAAGAGGAAGATCACTACGATCAAGCTTGTAAACACAAGAGATACCAGATAAGCATATCTCAGTAATAAAAGCATCACCCTTTTTGTGCCCGTGGACGTAGGTCGGACCAAGATCCACCGAACCACGTTAAATCTCTTTGTCGATGGCGTATTATTTGTTCTTTTGCTAAGTTTGCTTTTGGTCCCCCATAACCAAACAAATTCACTATTGAGGGAGGATTAGTCCCGGGAGTAATATTCTCATATTGCCCCTGAGACCAAAATCAGCCGTCAACAGTTGGCGCCGTCTGTGGGGAGCCAACAAAAAGCAGCTCGCGTAGTAAGACAATAGCAGAAGGTGGAAATCACCGATCGTCAGGGAGTACAACTACGAATTTGATCCACAGGAGGGTTGACGCCCTTCTGATTAATCTGACCAAATGAGTGGGTATCACCAAAACTGTGTGGGAGCAGCACTAACTGATGGCATCTGTAACTGTTGTTGCCTTGCCGAAGCTTGGGACTGCAAATGCGAAGGCAGACGCAATTACGATGGTTGAAAACTTAATCTGACGACACGAATCCATGATAAACTTAATCCATTGACAGCTTTGGTGCTATTGTGCAATTTCCTGGTGGTGTGAAGGCACTCTGTCAACTCCCACATATGTCAGAATTTGAAATTGTGAAGCCTGAAAAAAAAAAAAAAAAAAACAAAAAAATTTTAAGGTTGAAGCTGAATTAGTGTTCCGTGTTCTTGGTGTTAAATCGAAGAGAACAACTGTTACACATAAGAAAACTCTTGTGAAATCAAAACTTGCAATTTTGAGTTCACATGCCGATGCAACTGACGGATTAATAGCACATGGATTGATAACTAAGATTGAAGAGCACAGTTTTTTGTCCGTTCTATAATAGCGTCCAAAGATTTTCTCCAAGAGCTGAACTTGGATTAGATCCAGGATGCGAACCAAGTTCTATGTATCATGTTGGACAAGTCGTGAAATGCAGAATAACGTGTTCCATTCATGCTTCACGGCAGATCAACCCTAGTTTCATGATGAAGCCTACAAGGATTTCTGATGATGATTTGGTCAAGTTGGGTAGTCTTGTATCTGGAGTTGTTGATGTGGCAACCCCAAATGCAGTATTTATTTATGTCAATGCAAAAGGTCACTCAAGGGGTAAAATTCTCACTGAACATTTGGCAGATCGCCATGAGCATGCTGCTTTGATGAAGTCAGTCACAAAGCCTGGATATGAGTTTGATCAGTTGTTGGTCCTAGACATTGAGAGCAACCACTTATTACTTTCTGCAAAATACTCTCTGATCAACTCGGCTCAACAGCTTCCTTCTGAAGATTTGCTCCTAGAAGCAAAGCAATGGATGACGAGAAGATGGTGTTCGAAACGACAGAAGGAGTGGAGGCAATTACGAGCTTCGACGTAATGGGAATAAAAGACGATCTGTCGCATGGAATTTATCAGTACGGATTCAAAAAACCGTCGGTGATACAGCAGAGATTTGTCATGCCGATAATAAAGGGCCGTGATGTAATTGCACAGGCCCAGTCTGGTACTGGCAAGACCTCTATGATTACCTTCGCTGTCCGCCAGATGGTCGATACATCCACCAGAGAGGTGCAGGCGTTGATATTGTCGCATAGTTAACAAGTAACGCTTGGCTCAATTCTGCCTTACGTGGTCAACAATAAGCTCAGCCTCCACCGAAAAACGGAATATGCCCTTAATGTCTCGGACACTCTCTGATCCTCACCTACCTGATTAATGGATCTGCGAGAAGCATAGCACGGGGAGGGATGATACCCCCGTGGCGTTTGCTTGCTCCAGTGTTACTAAACACAAGGAGGAATATGCCCTTAATGATTCAATCACATCGGGGCCGGATTGCGGTCCACCGAGGTCATATAGCTCGGGGTCGGGCGATGTCCCACCGAGTCTCTTCTTTGGACTGGGGACGTAACATTCCCCCAGGACCAAGTGATTCTTACAGCTCGGGGTCGGGCGATGTCCCACCGAGTCTACTCTTTGGACTGGGGACGTAACATTCCCCCAGGACCAAGTGATTCTTACAGCTCGGGGTCGGGCGATGTCCCACCGAGTCTGTCTTTGGACTGGGGACGTAACATTCCCCCAGGACCAAGTGATTCTTACAGCTCGGGATCGGGCGATGTCCCACCGAGTCTGCTCTTTGGACTGGGGACGTAACATTCCCCCAGGACCAAGTGATTCTTACAGCTCGGGGTCGGGCGATGTCCCACCGAGTCTGCTCTTTGGACTGGGGACGTAACATTCCCCCAGGACCAAGTGATTCTTACAGCTCGGGGTCGGGCGATGTCCCACCGAGTCTGCTCTTTGGACTGGGGACGTAACATTCCCCCAGGACCAAGTGATTCTTACAGCTCGGGGTCGGGCGATGTCCCACCGAGTATGTCTTTGGACTGGGGACGTAACATTCCCCCAGGACCAAGTGATTCTTACAGCTCGGGGTCGGGCGATGTCCCACCGAGTCTTGCTCTTTGGACTGGGGACGTAACATTCCCCCAGGACCAAGTGATTCTTACAGCTCGGGGTCGGGCGAGCGGTCCCACCGAGTCTGCTCTTTGGACTGGGGACGTAACATTCCCCTAGGACCAAGTGATTCTTACAGCTCGGGGTCGGGCGATGTCCCACCGAGTCTGCTCTTTGGACTGGGGACGTAACATTCCCCCAGGACCAATTGATTCTTACAGCTCGGGGTCGGGCGATGTCCCACCGAGTCTGTCTTTGGACTGGGGACGTAACATTCCCCCAGGACCAAGTGATTCTTACAGCTCGGGGTCGGGCGATGTCCCACCGAGTCTGCTCTTTGGACTGGGGACGTAACATTCCCCCAGGACCAAGTGATTCTTACAACTCGGGGTCGGGCGATGTCCCACCGAGTCTGTCTTTGGACTGGGGACGTAACATTCCCCCAGGACCAAGTGATTCTTACAGCTCGGGGTCGGGCGATGTCCCACCGAGTCTGCTCTTTGGACTGGGGACGTAACATTCCCCCAGGACCAAGTGATTCTTACAGCTCGGGGTCGGGCGATGTCCCACCGAGTCTGCCTTTGGACTGGGGACGTGACATTCCCCCAAAGCCAGTACCTCTTTCAGCTCGGGGTCGGGTTACGTCCCACCGAGTCAGCCCTTCGGACTGGGGACGTAACATTCCCTCAGGTCCAAGTGCCTTTCACAGCTCGGGGTCGGGGTTACGTCCCACCGAGTCAGCCCTACGGACTGGGGACGTAACATTCCCTCAGGTTCAAGTGTCTTTCACAGCTCGGGGTCGGGGTACATCCCACCGAGTCAGCCCTTCGGACTGGGGACGTAACATTCCCTCAGGTCCAAGCGCCTTTCACAGCTCGGGGTCGGGTTGCGTCCCACCGAGTCAGCCCTTCGGACTGGGGACGTAACGTCCCCCAGGTCCAAGTGCCTTTCTCAGCTCGGGGTCGGGGTACGTCCCACCGAGTCAGCCCTTCGGACTGGGGACGTAACATTCCCTCAGGTCCAAGTGCCTTTCACAGCTCGGGGTCGGGGTACGTCCCACCGAGTCAGCCCTTCGGACTGGGGACGTAACATTCCCTCAGGTCCAAGTGCCTTTCACAACTCGGGGTCGGGGTACGTCCCACCTAGGGATGGCAATTTTACCCACAAACCCGCAAACCCGCAAAAACCCGCCCGCAATGGGTAGGATTTGGTAAATATATTAGTGGGTGCGGTGCGGGTTTGGTAATTTAAAGCAAAACCCGCTGCGGGTGCGGTGCGGGTTTGGTATTTAAGAAAAAAATGCGGGTATCCGCTGCGGGTATCCACATACCCGCAATATTATTTTTTATTAATTAATATTTTTATGACAATATAAAAAACCTTCATACAAAAATAACTAACAAAACCTAAACCTAAAACATTAATCCACAATTCCACACTCCCACTCAGCCGCAACCCGCAACCTGCCCAACTGGAGATTTTTTGCATGACTATTATTGTTTTTTTTAATCACACTTGTTAATAAAATTATATAAAAAAATTTTGATTAAGTTCACATGATCAGAAACGGGAGAGAAGCAAAATAAGCTAGTGTTTGTTGCAACTTCAGTAGCTTTCCTGCTTCTTCATTACACTTACAACACTTGAGTCTTGTAAGCATCACTTTCATTACACTTAGCATAAAAATATGACCAAAGGTTGTTGATTACTTTTTAGCTTATTGTCGATTGAGTTGGAAAACTTAGATCATTATAATTATGAAAGGAAGAACTCGTTTTATTATGTTTAGATGAAAAAATAAACATATGGTACCGAGTCTTTCATACATTATATTATCTATGTACTGTATATACATAGATTGCATGTTATATATGTCAAATGAAAAATAAATGTGAAAACTACAGCTAGCAATTAAAATAAATTATTTAATTAAAAATATATTATTAAGAACACAAAATAATTCAATATTTTCAAAACCCGCAAAAAATCCGTTGGGTACCATTGCGGGTTTGGTAATTTTTTTATATGCGGTGCGGGTTTGGTAATGAAAATTAAAACCCGCAACGGTTATGGTGCGGGTTTGGTAATTCATTTACATATGCGGGTGCGGGTTTGGTAATGGCAAACCCGCACCATACCCTACCCACTGCCATCCTTAGTCCCACCGAGTCAGCCCTTCGGACTGGGGACGTAACATTCCCTCAGGTCCAAGTGTCGTTCTCAGCTCGGGGTCGGGTTGCGTCCCACCGAGTCAGTCCTTCGGACTGGGGACGTAACGTTCCCCCAGGCCCGAGCATCTCTCACAGCTCGAGACAGGATCACATGCCACCGAGCACATCATCGTTAGCTCAGAGGCAAAATTTTCTCCTCACAATCGAGATTGGATCAGTCATGGGTCAGGATCCCCAAATCTCTGGTACAGATATTACAGAGGAGGAGTCATTTTTAGTTTGGACAACAAGAGGAACTTCATCTCCTGATGGAACGACCCAAGTAAGCAATTTGCTTTGAGGTGGAGAATCATTCTGAATATAGTCAGCATCTCCAATAAACCGAGGATATGAAGATAGAAACAGAAGACTTAGTTGATGGCAAAGACAATTTCTCGGTGATTTCTGGAGCGACCACCAGCACCAGCAAGGCGATCAGCACACATCTTTTTTTATAGTTCCCGGCACCAACTTGTATACTCGTTGGAACCGAGAACTAGGGGACAGATGTTGATGGTGTTTTCCGGGCACTATGTCATTTAAGCAGCACGACAGGGGTAAAAGGGTAATTCCCTTATTGGTCTGGATCATTAATACCGACCCGACCACATGAGTCAGGGGCCGAGCACTTAAGATCGTTAACCCGACCACTTAAAGATTGGATGACCGGGCAATTATCAGGTCGGCAGAAACACTCTCAGCATAAAAGACTATCATGACCGACCACATGAAGACCGAGAATATGGCGGGATATGCTCCAGAGGATAAGTTATCCTACTTTCATGGGGAAAACTGATGAGTCAGAGTCCTAGTAGGATAAAGAAAGTAAGTGTAGTTTTAATTAGGAATCCTTATGGGAAAAGGGAATAGTTTTGACTATGATTCTTTATGGGAAAAGGAAATTGTTTCAACTAGGAAATCTTGTACAAATAGGAATATGATTCCTACACTATTATAAATATAAATGGAAGTTAGAGTGTGCATAAGGGGATAGGTTGAGAGCATTGGGAGTTGAGATCAGAATCAAGAGGAAGATCACTACGATCAAGCTTGTAAACACAAGAGATACCAGAAAGCATATCTCAGTAATAAAAGCATCACCCTTTTTGTGCCCGTGGACGTAGGTCGGACCAAGATCCACCGAACCACGTTAAATCTCTTTGTCGATTGGCGTATTATTTGTCTTTTGCTAAGTTTGCTTTTGGTCCCCCATAACCAAACAAATTCACTATTGAGGGAGGATTAGTCCCGGGAGTAAATTTGCGCCCCAAATTTCTTTAGCCAAGTGCGGCACTAAGTCCCCACAACTTAGTCAGCCTTCTCCTCTCAGTAAGCGCACACACCACAAGTAATCACTAGCAATGTTCTCACACCCTCACGGTCAACATACAAGCAAGCATACATCAAGTGAATACAATACACACCCAAGCATTACAGGACAAAGCCCAACCTTCTTATTAATTACCAAATCAATTACAAGGAATTATGATCACATGCAAAGGCTCTCAAGAACATTCACTCACTAGTCTTGTGTCTATGCCTTCTCTCCTCTTTGTCGCATGGTTTCACATACAATATATATAGTGGCAGTTACACCCCAACTGCCCTAGGGTTTGCTGGCCCAATGGGTGCCAGCCACACACACACACATGCGGCAGTTACATCCCAACTGCCATAGGAAGTTCTCACACACACACCCACGAGTGCTTGCCAAGTGCCCCTCGTAACTGCCGTGCATGTGCCCGCAACTGTCCCCACATGTATGCGCAACTGACTTACGTAACTGCCGAGCATGCCTGCTGCATGTGTCCGCAACTGCCTCTCGCAACTGCCGAGCATGCCTGCTGCATGTGTCCGCAACTGCCTCTCGCAACTGCCGAGCATGCCTGCTGCATGTGTCCGCAACTGCCTCTCGCAACCGTCCCCACATGTGCGCGCAACTGCCTCTCGCAACTGCCCCACATGTCTGCTACATGTGCGTGCAACTGCCTCCCCTAAGACAGCATCAACTCCCAACGGACAGCACCAACCGCCCATGTCTCAGCAACACCTCCTTGGGACAGCGCCAACCGCCCATCAGGACAGCACCAACTGCCCACACACACACAGCCCACCCAAGCCATGTGTTTCTTGCGAGTGCTTGGCTCCCACCAAGTCACCCGTTCCCCATTTCCTCGAGCAACCCATCTAAGGGGCTAACAAACCACCCCCACCTGAACCAGACGACGCCCTCGTCGCAACTGTGTCTAGGTAGGCCTGGACTGTACCCTCAAACTGCCACAGTGTTGTGTTTCTCTCCCAAGTTGCGTCTTCCTCCGCGCAACCCTTCCACTGAACCAAGAAATCAGTCCGACGATTTTTCTTGCTTTGCCCCATCACCCTATGATCCAGAATCTTCTCAATTTGCTTTTCAAATTGTTTTCGAATTGTAGGAGGAGCTCTGCCTTTTTGAACCCGACTCTCATCCTTATCCTCATGGAATGGCTTCAAGAAACTCACATGAAATGTAGGATGCACCTTGATCCTATCTGGTAGCTTCAAACGATAGGCTACTTCGCCAATCCTTTTCATCACTTCAAAAGGACCATCATATTTTGGCACCAACCCACGATGCACTGTTTTACTACTGATTTTCTTCCAAATCTGAGGAGTCAACTTCAGTAACACTCGGTCTCCCACCTGAAATTCCAGCGGCCTCCTCTTCTTATCAGCATACTTCTTCATTCGGCGCACTGCCTTCTCAAGGCTATCCCTCGCCTCTTCCAGCAGCTCCTGCCTCTCACGCGCAAATCTGTACGCAGCAGGGCACTTGCCCCCTGTGCGCTGCTTGATCACTTCATGCGGAGTCAGCGGCTGCTGCCCCAACACTATCTCAAAAGGGCTCATCCCCGTCGATGAGCTCTTGTGCAAGTTGTATGAGAACTGAGCTACATCTAATAGCTCCAACCAATTCTTCTGACTTGCGGTCACATAATGTCTCAAGAATTCTTCCAACAACCCATTCACCCTTTCGGTCTGACCATCAGTCTGAGGATGATTTGCCGTAGAAAATTTCAAGTCTGACCCCATCAAGCCAAACAACTCAGTCCAGAACCGACCCGTGAACCGTGCATCCCTATCACTCACTATGTCTTGCGGCAGCCCAAAGTGTTTCACCACGTCTCTGAAGAACAAGCGTGCAGTTTCCTCCGCAGGGCACGCATGTGGTGCTGCCATGAACACGGCATATTTAGAGAACCGATCCACTACTACCAACACTGAACCAAATCCTTGCACTACTGGAAATCCCCCAATAAAATCCATAGAAACACTCTTCCATGGCTGTTCCGGAACAGGCATAGGTTGTAGCAACCCTGCCTCCTTCTTCCGCTCTGTTTTGTCCAACTGACACACTAGGCAAGATCGCACATAGGCCTCAATATCATGTTCCATCCGCGGCCAATACCAACTCCGAGCCAGCAAAGCCAAGGTTCTCTCAACACCCGGATGTCCCGCCCACTGAGCATCGTGTGTCTCTCTCAACAACTCCCTTCGGAGGTTCCCATAACTCGGAACAAAGGGTCTCCCCCCTTTTGCATACAACAGCCCCGCATCAACCCAATATTTTCGGACCTGACCCTCAGCAACTCTCCCCACAAGCCGCTGATAAACATGATCCAACGGTGACACCTCTCTGATTCTCTCTAGGAAATCACTTTCTATGACCGAGATTGCCGCCACTGTCTCCACTATAGCCTTACGGCTAAGGGCATCCGCAACAAGGTTGTGCCTTCCAGGCCGGTGTTCCCACTCAAAATCAAACTCGGCAAGCATCTCTTGCCACCTTGCTTGCTTGGGACTCAACTTCTTCTGTGTCTTGAAGAATGTATTGGCAACATTGTCCGTCACTACTCTGAAGTGCGAACCCAACAAGTAATGCCGCCAAATATTTAGGCAATGAACCACTGCCGTCATCTCCTTCTCATGCGCTGAATACCGCTGCTCAGCATCTTTCAACTTTCTGCTTTCAAAGGCCACTGGATGGGAATTTTGCACCAACACACCCCCAATAGCTCGGTCGGAAGCATCAGTGTGCACCTCAAATGGTAACTCAAAGTCCGGCAATCGCAAAACAGGCTCTTCTGCCACCGCCCCCTTCAAATCCGAGAATGCCTCCTGGCATTGCACATTCCACACCCAACTTTGTTCCTTTTTCAGCAAATCAGTCAAGGGAGCCACCCGCTTGGAATACCCCTTGATGAACTTACGGTAATAGTTAGCCAACCCCAAAAATGACCGCAATTCAGCAACTTTCGAGGGAGTAGGCCAATCTCGAATGGCTTGGACTTTTCTCTCGTCCATACGAACTTGCCCTTGTCTCACCCAATGACCTAGGAACATCACTTCCTTTTGGGCAAATTCACATTTTTCCATCTTCACATATAGTGCATGTTGCCGCAATTTCTCCAACACCAATCTCAAATGGTGCAAATGATCGGCAAGAGTCTCACTATAGATCACAATGTCATCCAAATACACAACCACAAATCGGTCCACAAACTCAAACAACACATCATTCATTAAGTTGCAAAAAGTTGCTGGGGCATTAGTAAGTCCAAAAGGCATTACTAAAAATTCATATGAACCATACCGTGTCACACAAGTGGTCTTCCCTTCATCCCCTTCCGCAATGCGCACCTGCCAATAACCAGACCGCAAATCCAATTTTGTGAAGTAGAGTGCCTTGGACAGGCGATCAAACAAGTCTGCCACCAACGGAATTGGGTACTTGTTCTTGATTGTCACCTTGTTCAATGCTCGGTAGTCTACACACATCCGCAAGGATCCGTCTTGCTTCTTCTGGAATAGAACCGGTGCACCATATGGAGCCTTGGAGGGCTGAATCATGCCCGCCTCAAGCAACTCTCCCAATTGCTTGCGCAACTCAGCTAATTCTGGAGGACTCATCCGGTAAGGCACTTGGGCAGGTGACCGTGTTCCAGGGACCAACTCTATCTTGTGGTCAGTAGGCCTCCGAGGTGGAAGGGACTTTGGCAATTCTGGAGGCATCACATCCTTGTATTCCATCAGCAGTTTCGCAACCACATCGGGCACCTCCAATGTCTTCCCCGCCTTAACTTCTACGAGTGCAGCCAAGTAGGTTTCTTCCCCACGTTTCAGCCCACTCTCAATTTGTAAAGCCGACACCATCCCCCGTTGTCCCTCAGTTCGTTCACTCCCACGCACTTTGCCCTCAGCCGGAACAAAGCATGGCTGGTCCTCGTCCCCAATCAACAGGCCTGCCAAGTAAGGCATTACTGCTACCTTGGCTTGAATGAAAAACTGATTCCCCAAAATCAACTCAAAGTCGTCCAAAGGGACTGCCATCAGCGTGCATGACCCCTGCCACTGTCCAAGCTGTAGCGTGACACCCGCAACCGTGCCTTGAACTTGCTTCGCTGTCGAGTTGACTGCCTTTATGCTACTCCCTGATTTAGCCAATTCGAGGCCCAACTTTTCGGCAACTCCTACCGCAACAAAGTTGTGTGTCGCCCCAGTGTCCACCATCGCCCTCACTGCCTTCCCACGAATGAGGACTTGCACATACATTAGGCCATTTTCAAATCTGTCGTCTCTAATTGCATTCACCAACTGAAGAGGGTTCATTCGACTAGGCCCTGCCGAGTCCCCTTCTCCTTCCTTGTCCGTTTCAGCCGCAACAATTGCATTCAATTTCTCCTTCTTGGGACAATCTCTCGCCCTATGGGGACCATCACAAATGAAACAGCCCTTATTGGAAGTGTTGTTCCCTCCCTTGAACTTGCTTTCATCTTGTGACTTGCTTTTTCCCTCCTTGTTCTTCTTCCATTCCCCCTTGTTCGAGTCTTTATACCTCTCCTTTCCTTTGTTTTTCTGTTCAGGTTTGGACTTGGTTGAAGAACTAGGCCTATAGTCCACAAGGCAATCTGCCGCTGCCATGGCTGTTGGTAAGTCTCGGACACCTTGCCTCCGCAATTCATTTTGTGCCCAAGTTTGCAACCCCGACATGAAGTTGAACAGCTTGTCTTCCTCAGACATGTTCCTTATGTCCAACATCAAGGAACTAAATTGCTTTACATACTCACGGATGGTACCCGTTTGCTTCAAACTTTTCAAGGTCTCCCTTGCAATCCATGCGGTGTTGGTGGGAAGGAATTGATCCTTCAACTCCTTCTTCAGCGCCTCCCATGTTGTGATTGTGGGACGCCCCGCTGTCTCATCATCATCCAACCGAGTTCGCCACCACAATTTGGCATCACCAGTCAAGTACATACTCGTGATAGTCACCTTCTCGGCCTCTAGGACATGAGCAGCCTTGAAGTACTGATCCATGTCCCATAGAAAGTTTTCCAACTCCTTTGCATTTCGAGCACCACCAAAAGGTTTTGGTTCAGGAACCCTTAATTTGGTCGCACCCTCACCCCCAGCCGGTTGGCTACGACCCAATGCCCTCTTGAGAAGAGAGATTTCTCCCATCATCTCCTCCCTACTCCCTTTCCACGCTTCCACCAAGGCTGCACAATCCCTGGTCACTATTGCGATGCGTTCTTCCGCATCCGCCCTTTGTGTGTTAAGGTTGTTCCGAAGGCCAATGATTTCTTCGGCCAATTGTTCCATCGTCAAAAACAATGAGGGGGTAGTCTCTCGACTAGACTCCCCAACGAGTGCCTCCAACTTAGCCACTCGCTCCTTCAATTCAGCGTTAGATCCGCCCGCCATCAGCCCAAGACGACGCTCTGATACCAGTTGTCACACGGCTAAATTTGCGCCCCAAATTTCTTTAGCCAAGTGCGGCACTAAGTCCCCACAACTTAGTCAGCCTTCTCCTCTCAGTAAGCGCACACACCACAAGTAATCACTGGCAATGTTCTCACACCCTCAGGTCCAAGTGCCTTTCACAGCTCGGGGTCGGGGTACATCCCACCGAGTCAGCCCTTCGGACTGGGGACGTAACATTCCCTCAGGTCCAAGTGCCTTTCACAGCTCGGGGTCGGGTTGCGTCCCACCGAGTCAGCCCTTCGGACTGGGGACGTAACGTTCCCCCAGGTCCAAGTGCCTTTCTCAGCTCGGGGTCGGGGTACGTCCCACCGAGTCAGCCCTTCGGACTGGGGACGTAACATTCCCTCAGGTCCAAGTGCCTTTCACAGCTCGGGGTCGGGGTACGTCCCACCGAGTCAGCCCTTCGGACTGGGGACGTAACATTCCCTCAGGTCCAAGTGTCGTTCTCAGCTCGGGGTCGGGTTGCGTCCCACCGAGTCAGTCCTTCGGACTGGGGACGTAACGTTCCCCCAGGCCGAGCATCTCTCACAGCTCGAGACAGGATCACATGCCACCGAGCACATCATCGTTAGCTCAGAGGCAAAATTTTCTCCTCACAATCGAGATTGGATCAGTCATGGGTCAGGATCCCCAAATCTCTGGTACAGATATTACAGAGGAGGAGTCATTTTTAGTTTGGACAACAAGAGGAACTTCATCTCCTGATGGAACGACCCAAGTAAGCAATTTGCTTTGAGGTGGAGAATCATTCTGAATATAGTCAGCATCTCCAATAAACCGAGGATATGAAGATAGAAACAGAAGACTTAGTTGATGGCAAAGACAATTTCTCGGTGATTTCTGGAGCGACCACCAGCAAGGCGATCAGCACACCATCTTTTTTTATAGTTCCCGGCACCAACTTGTATACTCGTTGGAACCGAGAACTAGGGGACAGATGTTGATGGTGTTTTCCGGGCACTATGTCATTTAAGCAGCACGACAGGGGTAAAAGGGTAATTCCCTTATTGGTCTGGATCATTAATACCGACCCGACCACATGAGTCAGGGGCCGAGCACTTAAGATCGTTAACCCGACCACTTAAAGATTGGATGACCGGGCAATTATCAGGTCGGCAGAAACACTCTCAGCATAAAAGACTATCATGACCGACCACATGAAGACCGAGAATATGGCGGGATATGCTCCAGAGGATAAGTTATCCTACTTTCATGGGGAAAACTGATGAGTCAGAGTCCTAGTAGGATAAAGAAAGTAAGTGTAGTTTTAATTAGGAATCCTTATGGGAAAAGGGAATAGTTTTGACTATGATTCTTTATGGGAAAAGGAAATTGTTTCAACTAGGAAATCTTGTACAAATAGGAATATGATTCCTACACTATTATAAATAGAAGGGTAGAGTGTGCATAAGGGGATAGGTTGAGAGCATTGGGAGTTGAGATCAGAATCAAGAGGAAGATCACTACGATCAAGCTTGTAAACACAAGAGATATCAGATAAGCATATCTCAGTAATAAAAGCATCACCCTTTTTGTGCCCGTGGACGTAGGTCGGACCAAGATCCACCGAACCACGTTAAATCTCTTTGTCGATTGGCGTATTATTTGTCTTTTGCTAAGTTTGCTTTTGGTCCCCCATAACCAAACAAATTCACTATTGAGGGAGGATTAGTCCCGGGAGTAATATTCTCATATTGCCCCTGAGACCAAAATCAGCCGTCAACAAATAATATTCATGCAAGCCACGTGAAATTAATTATAATTTAAATTGACCCTGTTACAGTGTTACGAAACTAATATTCATCTTTTTTTTAATATTTATTTATATTTAATAGCATTTATTATAATAATTACAGCGCTACTAGAGAAGTGTTTCTAGAAATAGGGATGTTGTTATTTTAGATATTTTATACTATTAGACAAAAAAAAAAGTATGAAAATTAGATATGGTATGAAAATTAGGTAATCGAAATTGATTTCGATCCAAATAAAAATTAAATAATAATAATAATTAATTTTTCAGAAAATTAATTACTTAAATTTTAACATATTAATTATTTTGATCCGTATCGAATATTGGAATTCTCGATAGATAGATTTTTGATATATAATAAATAATAATAATCAGATTTCCAACCGTTATGAACTGATCATTGGAAAGAAAATTGCAGTTGTTTCCAAATTCCAATTGCTGACCAACCGGCAGAAGCCAGAAGGAAAGTTCGCAAGTGGTGAAGCCATAAGCCGAAGCCGAGTCACCAGAGCCGTTTGATACAAATATTCAATTCAAAACAAAACAGCGCTTGCGAACGCGTATATGTCGCCAGTTTACTCGACGGCTTCCCGTTATCTTCTCTCCGTTTAGTATAAATTCTATCCCCCATTTCTTCTCAGGCCCAAATATTACCTTCTAATTATAGCTTTGGCCCATTTTTTTCTTTTTTTTGTCTAAGAGTTGGAAATTTTTTTTTTCCTCTTGTACCCTTTTGGTTTTTGTGTTGAGATTCAGCCTTCAGGGGATCCGCTGGTGGGTTTCAAGAATCAAGGTCAGTTATTTTTTCTACCATTGAAAGCTTTGCTTGTTTGTGTTTGTCTAATCAATTTGAGAAGTTTAAAGCTTTGCTTGTTACAATGAGTTTTGCTTACAATTAAGAATAAAGATTTTAGAACCTGTGTAAGCCATAAAGTTAATTTCTTGCTAAGTTTTATGATCAAGATGATTCTGTTGTTGCATATTAGTCAAGAAGAAAAAGAAACTTTCAGTGAATGTCAATTTGGATCTAATTCAACATGAAAAGTTGATATTCCATCTTGTGTGCTGGAAATTGAATGTTATTGATACTGTTGTAGTTTTTGTTTTGCCATATGAGCTTACCTTTATAATTGAACATGTAACAGGGAAAATGATTGAGCCGAAACCAGAGACGCCCTTGATCCCACCATCATCTTCGCGAAATCTCCCTGATTTCAAGAAGTCTGTTAA
The DNA here is from genome assembly GCA_019454045.1 of Zanthoxylum bungeanum. Lineage (NCBI taxonomy): Eukaryota > Viridiplantae > Streptophyta > Magnoliopsida > Sapindales > Rutaceae > Zanthoxylum > Zanthoxylum bungeanum. The sequence goes on along the minus strand of SKCR01007818.1, from coordinate 8,832 downwards.
GCTAAAATATGTGAAACTTGGATACCATTACCTAATCACCCATGGAATGTACCTCTTCCTTTCACCTCTTGTAGTCGTAATTGCTGCTCAACTTTCAACATTTTCTCTTGGAGATCTTTATGATATTTGGGAGCATCTCCAGTATAATCTTATTTCTGTTATCATATGCTCAACTTTGCTTGTTTTCTTGTTGACACTCTACTTTCTCAATCGCCCTCGCCCTGTTTACCTTGTAAACTTTTCCTGCTACAAACCTGAAGAATCTCGGAAATGCACTAAAAAGATTTTCATGGATCAGTCGCGGATGGCTGGTACATTTACAGAGGAGAATCTTCAGTTTCAGAAGAAGATCCTAGAGCGATCTGGACTTGGTGATTCAACTTACCTTCCAGAGGCTGTCCTCAACATCCCTCCAAACCCATCAATGAAAGAAGCTAGAAAAGAAGCTGAGGCTGTGATGTTTGGTGCCATTGATGAGCTTTTCTCAAAAACCTCTGTGAAACCCAAAGACATTGGTATCTTGATTGTTAATTGTAGCTTGTTCAATCCAACTCCATCTCTATCTGCCATGGTTATCAACCATTACAAGCTCCGAGGAAATATAGTTAGCTACAATTTGGGAGGGATGGGCTGCAGTGCAGGTTTGATTTCAATTGATCTCGCAAAAAATCTTCTGCAGGTCCATCCCAACTCTTATGCATTGGTTATCAGCATGGAAAACATCACATTGAATTGGTATTTTGGCAATGATCGGTCAAAGCTTGTTTCAAATTGCTTATTCCGAATGGGAGGGGCTGCAATATTGCTTTCAAACAGATTCTCTGATAGAAGAAGATCCAAATACAGATTGGTGCACACTGTCCGCACACACAAGGGTGCTGATGACAACTGCTTTGCTTGTGTTACTCAAGAAGAAGACTCCGATGGGAAAGTTGGTGTTACTTTGTCGAAAAATCTGATGGGTGTTGCAGGGGATGCTCTGAAGACCAACATCACGACATTGGGGCCTCTTGTTCTGCCAATGTCCGAACAGCTGCTCTTCTTTGCTACATTAGTTGGTAAGAAACTATTAAAGATGAAAGTCAAGCCTTACATCCCAGATTTTAAATTGGCTTTTGAGCATTTCTGCATTCATGCTGGAGGAAGAGCTGTTTTGGATGAATTGGAGAAGAACTTGCAGCTGACTGATTGGCACATGGAACCATCAAGGATGACACTTTATCGTTTTGGAAACACGTCAAGTAGTTCACTTTGGTATGAATTGGCTTATTCAGAAGCCAAGGGAAGGATAAAGAAGGGTGATAGAACATGGCAAATAGCATTTGGTTCAGGTTTCAAGTGTAACAGTGCAGTGTGGCAGGCTTTGAGGTCCATTTGCCCAGAAAAGGAGAAGAACCCATGGATGGATGAGATTCACCAATTCCCTGTAGATGTTCCTAAGGTTTCAACCATATAATTTCTGGACTAGGTGTTGGCTGACTGTTTGAATGGATATAATTTGTACTTGCTCTAATTAGGATGTTGGAATTCATTCTTGCTTTACATGTCAGGACCAGAGTAGTTTCTTGGTTGATGGCTGGCTGGCTGTTTTGCATTTAAATTGTGTTGGTTTTGCTGTGGTTCAAGAACTTTTTATCAATTTGATTCATGGTATTTTACTATTTTTATTTTATGGGAAATATATGTTGGAGCATTTCCAATTGGGATCTGTTTATGAAAGATTTGTCTATTGTGTTTTTAGATATTCATGACTATAAAGGATATGATACTCAGAAAGCTCAGCATGATTGAAGGCAAATTCCTAACACTGATGAGCCCTTATGCATATAGGAACTTTAAGAGCCTTATCCATATGATTATCCAATTTGCTTCAATATTGTATTAGATGTCTCTCAGAACCCAGGATCACATTAATAATATATATATATATATACACACTTCAGAAAAAAAATAAAAAATAAAAAATAAAAAATAAAATTCCCTTTTTCAAATGAGCATGCCATCCAGTCCAGCATTGCTATCACATGAAATATACCACATCTCTAATAACTTCACACTTCCCAATTTAAGCAGCCATCATGGGTGAATTGCACAAAAATCTACAGAACAAATCACCTTTTCATCATTTTCACAGTGATGATACTAAAACCCACAAATGTAATTAATAGAAGGGAAAATGACATTTGGACCCCCAATGTTTAGGGGAAGAGTTATAAAATCCTGTAATGTTTCAAAAAGACATGCATACCCCATTTATTAATGAATTTATTATTGTGGATGGAAAAAATATGTAATTTAGTATATTTACTATTCATTATCAAATTTAATTTTTATATAAATGAACAATACTTAAAACAAACAAAATCCGTTAAGAATTAGAGGATTTGATGTCTTTTTTGGAAATATTATGAAGTTATATGTCTCTTTCCCTAAACATTGGGGATCCAAGGTCATGTTCTCTTGAATGGAGAGGGGGAGGTAGAGGAAATGAATTCAAATTTCTTTCCTATTTCCAATGTTTGGTTATACAAATGGAGAATGAATTTGAAGTTCATGGGAATTCAATTTCCCTCCAATGGGGGAATTTAGATTCCTCATCACCTGAATCCAAATTCCTCTCCTAATAAATATATGAAATTTCAATAATACCTCTATTAAAATTTTATGTTTAATTATTATTTTTAATTATGTATAATAATTACTTATTTTTTATTTTTTTAATATACAAAATAATTAATTCATTTTTCATTATAATATTTATTTCATATTTTTTATAATATTCATTTAAAAACATTTATAGTTATTTATTTTGTAATATTTACTTAGAAAATTATTTTGTAATATGTATTTAAAAATGTTTGCATTTTTTTATTTTTTTATTATTTTATTATTTATACAACAATTTTTTATTTGTTTAAAAAAAATTATTTCTTAAAATTTTTAACTATACAAAATGGTATGACTTTTTTATTTCCTCATGTAAGTCGGGGCTGCGATCGAGGTCAAGACTGGGATTGGAGTTGCGGTAGGGACCGGGACTAGGGTCGATAGCCCAGCCCCGGGTCCGATACCGGTACCCTAGCCCGAGCGGGGGCCGTGACCTGGGATCGATATCAGTACTTGACCAGAGACCAGAGCTGATACCTGGGCCGGGGCTGGGACCGAGACCCGAGATTGGTACCGATACCCGACCTAGGATCAGTGTCGGTACCCAAGACCAGTACCAGATCCGGTACTAATAATATAATATTATTTATTTTAGTTGTTTATTTTTTTATATTAATTACTATTTATTAATATAAATAAATTATTTATATTTAATAATAATTTATTATAAATATATTTAAAATTATTTAATTAATTAAAATAGCATTGATAATTAAATAAAATCAAATAAATAAATTTTAATTTTATAAAAAAAATATTTTTCAGTTTTTTGATTATTTGTAATTTATAGTTTATTGATTAATAAATTAATTTTTAATAAATATTAATATTTAGTACATAAGAGTAAATTTTTTCATATAAATTGTTGACGGCTGATTTTCGTTCCAAGGTAAATCCGGAAACTCACTCCTGGAACAATTTTCCTCCAACTGTGAATTTGTTTGGTTTGATGGGAACCAAAAACAATCTTAGCGGAAAAATCAAAAACATGCAGACAAGAACAGGGGATATAACATGGTTTGGCGGAATGGATCCAACCTACGTTTATGAACACAAAGAAATGAAGTTTGTATACCTGATCGGACTTGACCGACCTCTTTTTACAAGTGGTCGGGTATGACCAAGCTATTTTATCTCTCTCTCGTACTAATTGTTTCTCTCTTTCTTACAAAACATAGAGTAAAATTTGCTAACCCTTACAAAAGTGTTCCCGTTCCCTTTAAATATTAAGGAAAATAACCATTGTTCCACCATTCTCGTGACGTCAGCCACGTGAGTCTACCTCTGCCGAAAGTAAAATATGTCATTGATACTTCATTAAATCACTATGTTTGGGTACTGCCACACGCTACATTTATGATGTCAGTCTGTATCCAACTGTTCACGCGGTAGCGTGTCCCAGAAGAGAACCCTACAAGTCGCTTTCGTCACATCAAAGCTTTATTGAAGGTACAAATATACCTGACCTAATCAACGCTAACCCGCTCTCCTCCACAAGGTCGGATGACTGAGCTGAAATTTTCCCGCCCCTCCGAGCTATGTTGATCGGGTCGGATCCGAGGTCCTCGGCTACCGATCTTCTTGTGTATTGGTGCTCCTCGAGTCGTCAGAGAATGTAGATCGGACCCGACCATTCAGCTGGATTGGGTAGCTTTGAGTGATGTCCTCGAACTACAGTATTCCGAACTTGAAATTCCCTTCCTGCCCTTATTGATCCGCTGTCAACACTTAGGCCCAAAAATCACCATCAACATAAATTATATAATATTTTTTCATCTAAAATTTTCTTATATTAACCTAACAATAGAATCAAATTTCATCACCATTTCCTCTTCTCTCCTCCCAACCAAACATCAACAAGTGTCGTTTACCCTTAATAGAATTCAGACAGTGTCACTCAATGATAAAGTATACAGATTAAAGTTGTCATATAATGCCATTATCCATGTCATAACAGGCACAGCTAAAAATGGAAAGACAGAAAGGTATCAATCACCTTGCTTCAATAGCAGGGGTTAAAAAATCCAAATCCATAAACCTAATCACAGGATGAGGAATCTGCCCACATAAGATGCAACATAATCCATTTGAGACTAGTCGATTAGTGATTTGTGGATATGAGGGATGACACCGCCACCAGCAATGGTTCCTTTGATCAGGGTATCAAGTTCCTCGACACCATGGATTGCAAGCTGCAAATGCCTGGGAAGTTAAATATACGTTTCACCTTAAGATCTTTGCTTGCATTTCCAGCCAGCTCAAAAAATATTCATCAATGGAGTACATACAGCCCAACAAGATATTGACGTCTAAAAGACTTTGAGATCGACTTTGGAGAATTTGGATTTTCCGAAGTCTATTTCGAAGAGAATAGTTATTTTGACAAAACCCAAACGTTGTGCCTTATTTTGGCAAATTATAAAGTTTTTTTAGCTAATTTGCTAAATTCCCTTTTTGAATTTTATAATCATTTTAATTTTATAAAATTATCAATCATGTTATCAAAAATATAAATTCTTAAAACTTTCTATACCTGTCCATTCAAAAATTGAAAAATATATCAAATTTCCACCTTTGTAACAATTATATACTAATATAATGTATTGTTTGATATATCAATAAATATTTATAGGTTATACTTTACTGTTTTTCTTTTTTTTTTTCTTATCAATAATCAATAAATATAATCAGCTATTTCATTTCTCTCTTGGGAAACAACATTACTATTCAGTACATCATTAACTAGAAATTACACACAAATTTCTTTGTTTTGTCTTTCTCTATGTAATTATCTAGGCTATCAAAACATTAAACTGGGCAAAACAAATAAGGAATATGATTCCCATTTCACTAATTCGCTGTTGCTTCTTCCTTCTCTTTCATCTTACCCTCATCTGCAATGTGGAAGCCTTCAATCTTGTGTGAAACCTTCTCATCTACTGTCACCTTCGCCTTTCCAGCTGAATCATTTGCTGTTAATGTTTCAGCATCATCATTAGTCACAGGGCCTGTTTGCCATATTCTAATGGTTCCGTCCTCAGACCCTGAGGCATATGATTCCCCTCCTGGTGAGAAACGCACGCAGTGTACAGGACCATGGTGACCCTTATTGCATGCTGCATCCAGAGACAAATCAATAATTAGCAATAACAAAAGAAGCAGAAAAGCACTTTTGAAATACTATAATTAAAAGCCATAGAGTAGCTTCTGCAATAAAAGCAATTAAGTAAGCATTCATTAGAGTCGTGTTGTTGATCATGCTACCATGGGAAACCTATCTGACGAACAAGAGAGATGAAACAATCGAATATGTCCATTAAATTTTTCACTCGGTGGATTTAGTTTATGTTGAAGCACATACCTATCTCATTGCCGGTATGGAAATCAAAAAAGCGAACCCACATATCTTCTCCTCCAGCAACGAACTTATTACCATACTTAGGTTCCAATGAAGCCGATTCTATTGTGCAAGGCATGTTGTAGTTCTTCACTAACCCAAAACTAGGGGCCAAAAAAAATAAAAATTACTTCAGACAAAGCAACCTGAAATCTGACTCAAGAAAAAAGGGTGATGTGGTCTATAACTTACTGATTTGCATCCCAGAATTTAACAGTAGATCCGTCAGCAGTTGTGATATAACGACCATCTTGACTCACTTCAGCACTTGTCACGGGTGACTTGGTCTCAAGTGTCTGGACTATCTTACCACTTCGAACATCCCATAACCTGTAACGTTATCAAATAAGGCAAGCTGTAAATCCCATGCAGCCCTAGAACTACAATCAAAAGTAAATAGTAGGAGTATAAATGTGCTAAAGATTCATAATTTAATACTAGCAATCTCTATCGGACATCAATAAGCATTCAAGAATTAATATAAGAAAATCCCCTCTCTCTGTTCCTCGGAATCCCTTCAGAAAAACAGAACTAAAGTCCTACGCAACCATTCTAATATAAGTAAACACTCATCTTACTAAATTCATATCCTAAGATTTATCTCCAAGCCTCCTGCAAGCATGGTGCAGATCGGTTAACAGACTCCTGCCTAAGTTTATTCCATCTATTATCGACTATTTCATTCAAAGGACAACCTGCAAGGCTGCAATTGTATATAACAAGAAAAGCTGTGTTCAAAAGAATCAAAACAATCACAATGAGTTGTGGAAAGGAACAACTGTAAAAGGAAAAAAAAAATTCTTTTCAGATAACAAGCGACATAAATACCACCTAGCAGTATCTTTAAGCATGATGCATAAAAGACATGCATACCTGACACCGCCCATGTCAGTGCAAGTGCTTAAGATTGTCTGATCGCTATGGAGCCATGCAACAGTTCTGACTGAACCTGGGGACCTATCCACTTCCCTTGGAGGTGCATCTGGACGATTCAAATCAAAGATACGGAGAATTTTCTCCATTCCCCCAGTGAGCAGCAGGTGCGTATCCTGTGAGCAGGTAGAGAAACATCAAATGAGAAGCATAAAAAAGCATATTTATAGTGTAAAGGAATAACCACCCTCCCATTTCCACAGAATGATGCTATCAAGAATGACCTAAGGAATAAAGTATATAGATCCATCATAACAAATAAACACCAAATATTACGGGCAATGCTTAGGCTTTACAGTAAATCAGTAATCATAAATTCAAAATGAAAAAATTCGAGAAATTAACTTTACCACCACAGTTGAACACAGATTATATTCAAGGTAATGTGCATAACTTGGTGCTGGAAACATATAGTACAGCTCAAAGCATTCAAAACAATCCTGTATAATATCTACTAAAACAGAAAACAAAGATACCAACTTTACCTCGGAAAAAGCACAAGCTCGAACAATGTGCTTGTGTTCAAATGAGTGCAGCGCATCTCCAGTTAATGCATCCCATACTTTCCTGAACACACGTTTGATACAAAAATTTTATGCCAAACCTTTTATTTAAGATTAAAAACTTCAAATTGAACTAGCAAATAAAACCAACCCTCGCAGTCTCCAAAAAATATGTGAAGGCAATCAGAGAAAAGGGGACCAAACTACATACGCACTAAAGTCCGCAGATGCAGATGCAGCACGCAAAGCATTGGTATCCAAGCAGCAACTCCACACAGCACCCTTGTGTCCTTCAAATGTCCCAATCCAATCTCCAGTCTCTCCATTTCTAAGCATAGGACTAGAATCTGAATCACAAATACGAACAATCTGATTGAGAATCATCCTACAAGTCTTGCTGGTAGACTTAATCATATAATCTTCACTCTAATTTTTCATACCCTATTCTTGTTTACACTCATCAATCAATACTCCAAGATTCTATTGCAAAATAGACTCAATGTCCCAAGAAACTAACTAAACCGAAACATAATCAAATATTAATTAAACCAATTATGAATTTTCACAACTAAAATATAACATTACGGAATTAAAATTGAAATTAAAGACGAAGCGTACCCTTGCTGGCACTGATGAGGAAGAATCCATCGGGAGTAATCGGACTGTAAAAGAGATCCACGACTGGCCTAGAATGGCCGTGGCATACAAGCGGAACCGCAATCTTTTTCTTATCCATTTACTACAAATTTTCAATTTTTAATTTTTTAAAATAAGAAATTAAGCTAGAAATTAAGCAACAAAATTAAAATAAGAAGAAATTTACAGGAAATTAAATGAATTATGAAGAAAAAAAAGTTAGTAAAGAAGAAATGGCGGTAGTAAAAACAGGAGGGAAGCGCTCATTTGTTGTGATTCTTGGGATAAAATAGGGCGATTTGCGTAAATCCACGCCTCCTAATTATAATGATCTGAGCTAATTGTGGAGGAGATTAGAAGGAAATTATCCCGAGGGACGTGAGACAGTAGGATTTTACCTGATATATTTTAACTCGAAATGATGATTTGACGGTAAGATTTTTAATAATTTAAACCAAAAAAAAATTAGAAGGAAATTAGTAATACACCAGCAGCTACTGGAAAGTGATTTTTAAAAAAAGTTTAATAGAAAATCGACAGTAAATAGCAATTGCGATTAATCAATAAGAGTAAAATTAATTTTTCATATCAGTGAAAAAAATCAGTCTTCCAAATTTCAAAACTTATTTTTGGCCGCTTAAACTACTTAGATTTATAGTAAACTAGTCTGGACTCTGGATCCCACACAATAGGGGT